>CM039317.1:112344140-113047194 GCA_022316695.1 Camellia oleifera
AGCATGTCAGCTATTACAAGAATTAGACAAGACATTTTCTTTCCATTTTTTTAGAGATAGTGAACTTACTTGTATAGATAGGCGGCAATCCCAAAATTAGCACACAGTATAATATCAATACAGAAATTTCGACTGGACCTCAACTAAAACCAAATCAAACTTTCTGTCAAATCCAGCAAAGAGATCTGCGACATAGCACAGCTCTGCAGCACACAAAGTGATGCAAATCTACAGAAAATACAGTGGCAGCTCAATCACCTGGTTAACAGTATCCTAGTCTCACATTGGTGTTCTTAAGATCAGATGCGGCCTTGTCGACCTTAGGATGTGAAGAAATACACCATTACTAATTTAAGAATACTCTAGCTTCAGATATAACAGGACAGGACGAGTTCTCAAACCTTAGTGTCAATCTCGTCCATTAAAGGAACTTGCGATCCATTGCCTGTATGAATGCAAAGTCAAAAATTGATGGGCACAAAATGGGACAAAGCAACAGATACAAATGCACAAGGCAGCAGCAACCTCATTCAAATCATGGGCCATGTTTTTCAATGTTTCCAAACCTTCTGATATCACTTCCAATCCTTGGTCCTGTGTGAACATCAAGTAAAACACATTATTTTTATTTTTTATTTGGAATCAATAGAACAATGAATGCAGAAACCACAAAAGAACAAATCCTCATCAGAAAGAAAAAAATCATATTTCCCTCCAAGTAAAAAAGAAAGGCATTCAACTCTAAAGAATTACATGCCTGCTTCATTTTCCGCATTTCATATTCTTGCCTGAATTGGCCTGGACTCTTCTGTTTGCTGGAAGTATTCACTCTGAACTGTCCATCTATGATCCAAATGAAAACAAATAATTGAACAACAAATCTCAAGTAAGAGCCTCCCCAAAAAAAGAAAAAAGGAGGGAGAAAAAGAGTAGAATAAAGGCAACCAATCACCTAAATCAAACTTGATTTCTGTGCGGGAAGCTGAACCTGTCCAGCCTCCAGATTGTTTGGGAGCTGCTGCAGTCCCATCTGGCATGGCTTGAATCCTATCTGGCAGAGCAAGGACCAAATCATTACGGGCAGCAAGTTCTTCTGTCGAAAGCCCCTTAACCTGAAAGTAAGATTTATTATTGATGCAACATCCGTCAAATGGTTAAACAAATCTAATATGCTTTAGAAGCTTAAGACAAAGACCATGGGTACTAGGGTTATCAAGATGCTTTGTCAGTCAAAAGGAAGGGACCCATGGAAGTTTTGAAAGTCTCCAATTATAATAATATGAAGTTTGTTTGGAAGTAGCTGGACAGATCTACATGTAATTTAAATCCCAAGGAATTGACCGAAAAGTAAAGACTTGAGGATAAGATTCAAGGTCTCGAGTTTGAGTCACTCTAAGGGGCTACTGGAGATTTGCCTGGTCATTAATTTCAAAGCCCCAGAATTAGTCGAGATACACGCAAGCTGACCTGTATATATATGTATATAATAATAAATAAATAAAGAAGAAAAGAAAAGAAAACATTTACATGTAATTGATTAGGTTCTAAGGGTCGAGTTGAGCGTACTTCAGTAGTTTTCAGTTTTCCTGAACACAGGTCATGAGGGTCGCCAATGAGTTGTATTATGGTTGAAGTTATGTTTTTGGGTCTTTCCTATAGTTTTCAGTTGGTTTACAATATTTTAATCAGTAAGGTTTATCATTCTTAATTGTGAGTCAACATTCATAATGGAAACATGAGAAATATAGCATCTTACAAATACTTTGTTCTTTTTTTTTTTTTTTTTTGATAAATAATCAAACTTTATTAAAATCCTACAAATACTATTGTAATTCCTCAATTCAATGGAGCTGAGCTCTAGAGAATTGGAGATTATATATTTTTTATGTGTTTTGCTTCACCCTTATCAGGGTAAGCTTTTCTTGCTTCCTCTACTTTTCTTCTTCCTTCTCCTTATTTTCACAAAACTTGAGTTAGAATTCACAGGTCACTGTTCACAGTCCTCGAAATGGATATTTCAACCCCAAAACCCTAACAAATCAAGCTTTAAAAATTCAAGAAGCTGTCACTTTTGAAACCCAACCAAATTTAGAACATTCTAACATAAACTTAGAATCATAAGTTACCCTAAACTGTTGAACAATCAGCTGAAGTCAACCTCAGTTCTATTGTTTCAAAAATATCACATAACCACAAAATTCAAATTCAATAAAGTCAAACTAAATTATCAGATTATACATTTCTACTATAAAATCAATAGAATAATTTCAAAAAGATCGAACCTTTTTTATAGCCAATCTCTCCAATTTAGGGACTTCCTCAAGCAACCGAGCTTTGGTGCGTCGAATCTCGGCATTGATAGCAACCGCAGAGGCCCTACTTTTCTCGTTCGATGCCGCCTCCGCTTTCTACAAAATCAAAAAATCAAAACCTCCAACTAGCAAAAAAAAAAAAAAAAATCAAACGCAAGCCCTAGAAAATAGAACTTTTTGAGAGAGACCTGAAGAGCGGCGTCGATGTCGGAGTCGACGGCGGCGTAGAGGCGGGCGAAGGTGTCGTCAGCGGCAGAGAGGTTGAGATGTTTCTGTTTGTCGAAGTCGTACTTGTCGTATAGATCGCGTCGACTCTCGTTAGGATTTCAATCACAGTCATCTCTCTGGTTTCTCTTTCTCTCTCTGTTTCTTGTTTACTAGTTGATGGATTGTGGGGGATCACGGAGATGGGAGGAGAGAGAAAATGAAGGTTAGCTAGAGATAGAGAGAGAGAGAGAGAGAGAGAGAGAGAGAGAGAGAGAGAGAGAGAGAGAGAGTTCTTGTTTTTTTGATTTCTGAGGAGTTGTGGGGAGGACACAGTTGGCTTCGCAAAGGGAATGGAACTGCAGGCTGGTCTAACTGTTGGTTTGGTTAGATCGTCCGTAGATTGATTTCACGTATTTTTTCAGTTCAGAAGTGATTGATTGCTCGAATCTGCCCTTTTTTGAATCTCCCGAAATTAAAATGGTATCGTTTCGTCGTTTTTATTATTATTTTTTTTTTAGAAGAAAAAAATCAAAAAAGAAGAAGAAGAGAAGGAAGAAGAAGGAGAAGAGTAGGAAGAAGGAGAACTGGAGGGGCATCAACCAGGGAGAAGGAAGAAGAAGGAAGAAGAACTGGAGGGGCTATCAACCAGGGGCGAAGGCGCGGCGGAAGCCGAGCTGCTGCGACGATCGGCCGAGCTGCGACGGAGAGCTGCGATGGGCCGACGATCGGTCGAGCTACGACGGAGAGCTGCGATCGGCCGATTTTCTCTCTTCTCTCCCTCTCTCTCTCCATTTCCCTCTCCCCTCTCCTCTCTCTCTCTCTTGCCTTCCCCCTCTTCATTTTTCGGGGGATTTGGGGAATGATTTTTGGGGAAAAAAATCATTTTTCTTTTCAGTTTTTACATACAATAAAAATCGAAAAATGTTTTGGACCTCGAAACTGGGAGGCCCCGAATCCCCCTAAGCCCAAAACGACGTCGTTTTGGGCTTAGGTTTTTTTTTTTTTTTTTTTCTTCCTTCTTCTTCTTCGACTGAACCAGAGGGGGAGGAAGAGAGAGAGAGAGAGAGGGAGAGAGAGAGAAGATCGGGGACCTCCCGCAGCTCGTCGCCTCGCCTCGCCCGCCGCCGTCGCCCGCCGCCCGATCGTCGTCCAGCTCCGCCGATCGCGTCGCCATGCCTCTGCCCTGCCTCGCCTCGCCTCGGCTCTGCCTCTGCCTCGCCTCCCTCCTCGCCGCCCCGGCCTCCGCCCCTGCCTCATCCCCGAGTTTGTTGGCCCCCTCCCCTCCCTCCCCTCCCCTCCTTCTCTTCCTCCCCTCCCCTCCCCCTCCTCCTCCCCCTCCGCCATCTTCTTCTTCGTTCTTCTGCTTGAAAAAAAAAAAAAAAAAATTCAAACGACGAAACGACGTCGTTTCGTCGTTTCGGGAGATTCGGGGGAGAAGAATTCGAGGTCCCAATCGCAATTGATAAAAATCAACTCGTCATTATATCATGATTTGACGCTTTTTATTTGTGTTAATTATGATTTGTTTTGAGATATTGATTAAAAGTTGATTTTTTAATTTTTTTTATTTTTAAAAATTTACTCCCTCCGTTCTAAAATATTAATTTCTTATATTATTTTTTATTGTCTCAAAATATTAGTTCATTTTTAAAAATTAAGTACAAAAATGACATGAATTTCTCATTTTATCATTCTTTTAAATTCATTAACATTAATATACACAAAAAGTGCATAATTATAACAATTAATATTTTCAAAAAAAAAAAAAAACTAGTATTACTATATTACTGTATTTCATTACATTTCAAAAGGAATATATACATCAAAAGAAAGCAAAAACAACAAAAAGAAGAGCTGATACATGGAGTTCCAATTCTCACCACTGTCATTTACATTTAGCATTGCAAAACTCAAATGATTTCTTCAGCAACACCATCAAAGAAGCTTTTAGTTAAGTGACAAAATTCACCGACAAACGTTTACTTTTACAGCAATATTGTGGTTCTTCTTCAGGAAAAAGGTAATACCTCTCTGCTTTTATGGAGATGTAAAACCACTTCTCATCAATGTGCACATAGTCATACATGGATTTGAACATTGGCTGGCCTTGAAGACTATTAGGCTCAAGTATTGAAAGACAACATCGGAGTCTTGTCGCTTATTGTCCTCAGATAGATACGGCTTCAACGCATTTGAATGCGGCCTAATTTTGCCTTCTTTAATTCTCCTATGAACTGTTGATTTTGGAAAATTCAATGACTTTGAGAATGAACGGATATTGGTTCGATGACGAAGAGGAATTTTAGGGACTTTCCCAAAGTTTAGTTGAACTCGCTTGAGCCCAGAATTTGTTAATTTGCTAGATACATTGACATTAACCCATTTTCTATACAAGCTATTTCTCTCTACCAAATACGACGAACAGTTTTTATATGGATAGAGAACTTCGCAACAACCTCAGTTTGACAACCCCTTTTCAATTTTCCATCCTTACTTTGTATTAGCAGAGTTTCAAAAATTGATTGGCGTAGATGATTTGTCAGATTTTTCTTTGTTCTATAATGAACACAAGAAAGAGTAACAGGGGAACAAACAATAGAGGAAGTCTCTCAATTATAGAATCCATGATGGATTAAAATGGATCAACATTTAAAGATGAAAACATGAGACAATAAGCCGGAAGAGTTGATGAGATATAAGAAAGAAAATGAGCAGATTTGGTATAGGAGTAAAACAGAAGAGTTTGACTTTGTGTGAAGAAGAGTTTCTATTCATGGAATTTTAAATTGAAAAGGAAACTTTCAAATTTTATTTAGATACTCGCTTAATTTGTTTGATTCATAGCAAATTGCTGCCAAAATTTTTAGACAAATTTTCTCATACACTATTTGTACTCCTTTGACCTTAATTTTAAATCAAAGGGTATTTTTGGAAATTTAAAATTTTTGAAATGTAATAATTATGCCATCAAAAAAAGTTGAATTCTCCAAAAGGGACTAATATTTTGGGACGGAGGGAGTATAAATAAGTAGATAAGTGATGTGACTTAAAATAAATTAAAAACTAAAGGGTAAATTACACTTACCTCTCCTGAGATTTCTGACAAATACAAGAACCTCCCCTATGATTTTAATAATTACAGAAACCTCTCCTACTTTCATTGACAATATCAAGATTCTTCCATTTTTCGACTGTCGTTTACAAAACTAACAGAAATTGCTGATGTCATCAAACATATACGTTGAAATGTTCATAATGCCCTCAAATGTCTTGTTGAGAAAAATCAATACTCAAATTCAAACAAGCAATACCCAGTTCAATTGATTTTTCAAATCTCACATATATAAACAGATATAAGTATATAAACACATGCAAACCTATTTTGATTTCTAGCAAAGAAAATTAAATTAATTTCTAAATTTGTTTAACAGATAGATATATGAATATATGTACACACATTCAAACATGGGAAGAATTTTTTTTTTCTTCCAACAGATATATATATATATATATGCATACAAATATATAAACATGGGAACAATTTGTTTAACATGTGTATGTTTATGTATATACATATATACTTGTTTGGATTTTTAGCAAAGAATTAAAACCCAACAAAGAATAGGAACTTGTTTGGATTTCCGGCAAAGAATAGGAACTTGTTTGGATTTCCAATAACTCATTGTTTTCTCTTTAAACATTTTCCCAACAACCCATATACACAAATATATATATATATATATATACAAATAAAAAATTAAACATTATAGAGCACATTCTACATCTACACTAACTAATCTAAAGCAAAAATTTAAACTTTCTTACACTAAATTAGCCAAAAAAAAAGACTCAAATACACAAAATATATATATATATATAGAGAGAGAGAGAGAGGATTGGTGCCTTTGGATTTTGAACCCAATGGTGCTTGGAATCTACACCCAAATGATCTAAAGCAAAATTTTCAACTTTCTTACACTAAATTAGCAAAAAAAAGATACAAATACACAAAAATATGTATATATATAGAGAGAGAGAAAGGATTGGTGCCTTTGGATTTTGAATCCAATGGTGTTTGGAATCTACATTCCAATGATCTGAAGCAAAATTTTCAACTTTCTTATACTAAAATAGCTATTTGGAATCTACACCCCAATGATCTAAAGCAAAATTTTCAACTTTCTTATACTAAATTAGCAACAAAAAAAAAAAAAAAGACAAATACACACACACATTTATATATATATATATAGAGAGAGGGGGGGTTGATGCCCTTGGATTTTGAGCACAGTGGTGTCTGGAAATACTTGCAATTAAGGAACCCAACTCTTTCAGTTTCATTGTTGTCGTCCAGTCCTACTTTGCCTTTACCATCGTTGTTGCACCATCTCTCTTTATCCATTATGTCGTAGCAGCCTACCATTCCCTCAATCGCCCCATCTCAACAACCAATCTACCTCCATTACACCAGCGCTACAGCTTCGACTCTTCTGCTACCTCCATTGCCCATTGATGGGTCCTCTCTCTCTCTCTCTCTCTCTCTCTCGTTTCAATCTGATGAGATGAGAGAGCACAAAAAAAAAAAAAAAAAAAACAAAGTTGAATACTGAAGAGAGGAATCAAAGGGTATTTTCGTCTTTTCACACTCAAATAAAAGGGTAATATGGTCATTTTGTATAGAAAATAACGTCGTTTGTGCAAAATTGATGGATTGGGGGAATCTAGATATTGTCAGTTAAAGTAGAGGAGATGTCTGTAATTATTGAAACTACAGGAGAAATCCCCATATTCTTTAGAAACCTCAGGGGAGAAAAGTGTAATTTACCCAAAACTAAAATTTGACTTTTAACTAAATTCTCAAATTGGCCCTATATTTTACCCGTTTTAGTTTAATTTAACTCAAAAATATATTTATTGTGTTTAGTTTCAATTTTTTTAAAAATCAATAAATACATAAGAATAAATATATTAAATTTTTATATTTTTGGTATTTAATGAATTTTTTTTATAAAAAAATCACAAATATTATACTTTTAAAGTGTACTTATAATAAGTGTATCTATAAATTTAAAAAGAAATTACTTAAAATATTTTTAAAAATTCAATAAAAAAAACACACACACACAAAAAATAAAAAAAGATTTAATTTTCTGAAAAATAAATTTTGAAAAGTGAAACCAAACAAGCTAACTCTTTCAAGTTTATGAATATACACATAAATCTCTCATGGTTTGAAATAAAGTGTAAAATTAATGGAAACTGTTATAGATAACAGTGTGTATAGCTCAACATTAGTTAAAAAACATGGTGACATTATTAAGAATATAATTTAAAAACAAAATTATTATAATGCCCTCGTTCCCTTATTTTATCACTAACAATTTGTGTATTGTCCATAACCACAATTGCTCTAACGCCACCGCCACACAACCCATGGCCGCATCCCCTCTCATCAAAACACTGCCATCATCACTTCTCACAATTTCCTATTGACACAATACAGTCACACACACACAGATATATATATATATATATATATATTTAAATTGGAAGAAACAGTCACCACATGGTGGCCACAAAATTATCTTTTCCAAAACCTTCTTTCATTTAAATAAATTAGTGATTTAATGGCTTGTTTTGTAAAGTTGATTTTAAATGTAAAAAAATAAAGAGGTGATATGACCCAAAATAATTGACTTTTAACTAAGTACCCAAATTATAATTGTTGTAATGCTCACCAGATTCCAACCAAGACAAAAGAGAGTAATTGGTTTGAACTTTATAATTGAAGACATATTCCTAGCCAAATACCCAAATTATAATTGTTGTAATGCTCACCAAATTTCAACCAAGACAAAAGAGAGTAATTGGTTTGAACTTTATAATTAAAGACATATTCCAATAGAAGTACTTCAGTCAAGGCTTCATAATGCAAATAACAAAATACTTTGACAAAATTAATAACATTGATAGTTTTACTAGAAGAAGAAAAAAAAATTATATATATATAACACAACAATGGGCTTCATGTTTTCTTCAACAATTACATTGCCTCGTGAATCAAATCTACAATCTTCGCTGTTGAAAGTGTTATACGCTTGAAGATGGTGATGGTTGCTTTGGAGCAAGCATAGAGTGGATGTCTTGGGTTAGAAGGGAAACAGTGTAAAGGGATTGGATTGTTGTTGTGAGTTATGGTTGTATGTTAGAAGGGGTGGATAGTCCAATTTTAGAGAGTGGCATATGAAGAAAATTTAGAATAAAAATAAAGTAATATTGACTTTGTGCAAAAATCATTAACAGAGTTAAATTTTTCACTTTACCTCAAAACACAAGTAAGTTATACGTGTATTTCTAAACTTGAAGGGGGTAACGTGTATTTGAGCTAAACGATAAAGGGATAAAATGTAATTAATCCTTTTTCTTTATTTATTTATTTTATAGGATCGATTATGGGTTGATTTTTATGAGTACTTTTTTTATTTAAAAAGAAAATTGTTGAAAAGTCCAATCTAATAATTGTTTAATACATTAGGTCTAGTGAATATTTTTTGTTAGTGAGAAACCCACATTTTATTAAATAGTTTGGTGAGAAGTCCTTTGGTTGTTTTGGATATTTAAGTTTTTTCCTATATGTTTAATTTTTTCTTTTATTTGTTCAAATTTTATCTGTCCAATCTTTTATCTCTACATTTTTTTTATCTGTACAAATAGTAGAGATTGATCCTATCTATGTAATGTAGTAAGAGAGTAAAGAGAGAGAAACAATCATTTCTTCAAACCTCATCATCCTATGTGAACTTTTTTTCTTTCTGACTCTCCTTATTTATCTCTCTTTCTCTCTATACAAATATATATATATGTTGTATATACAAATTTGCTAGTGTATAGATCTACTGTACTTTTTTTTTCTCAAATCTGCCAATATACAGATCTCCGTTCGCCAGAAACTTCTTTTGCAGCGATGGTGGATGTGGCGGCGATGATGGTGGATGTGACTTATGCCGTCGAAGGAGATCCAAAGTTTCACGCGAGAGAGTAGAGGTAGAGTGTGTGTTTGGCTTGTGTTTTGAGATAAATTTTCAAAAAAATATTTGGGGAGAGAGTTTAGAAATTTTTTTGATTTGTTTGATTGTATATTTTGAAAATAGTTTTGGAATTTGAAAGTTTGGGATGATTTGATATTTTGTTATAGTTGAATAGATATGTGTGGGAAAAAAAGTGAAAGGATAGAAGAGAAAGCAAAAGTGATTGATTGATGCGTAGGAGAGAGAAAGTGATTTTGGAAAAAAAATTCAAAAAATTTGAACCCAAACAAAATTTTAAAAAATTTTCTCAAAAATTGTATCTTGCGATACAAACTAAACAAGCCCAGAGAGAGACCTCGTCTTGGGAACAACAGTTAAGATGAAAAGTTGAGAAAGGATTAGCATTGTCAAAGACGATAGCGACGTAGTGAGTTAAGAGTGAGTGATAGTCAGAAGGGTCATCTGGCCTAAGGAGAAATGACATGGTGCCTTCGCCACTACGACCGAGGCATTGCCATCCTTTACAACGACACTCGAGCGATGGCAGAGATAGTGGAATCAAAGAGATGATGGTCTTGGCAAGAGTACGAGCACGGTTGTGGAATAGCCTCCATAGGACCTCCATTACTCTCCTCCTCCGCTTTTTTGCCATTGCCGAGATAGAGACACTAAAATGGACTAGAATTGAACCTAGAAAGTTGCAGAGGGTCAAATTACTGTGGCATTTTTCGGTGGTCCACTTCACCGTCAGCGATGCCGCCACCTCCACCGACGCTGCTCTAATAATACAGTTGGGCTACAATGGTGTTTTCTTTAGGTCTAGGGTTTTGAGAGAGAGAGAGAGAGAAATGGTTTGAAATAGACAAACAACGTCAATTTCAATAGATTTGTATGAATGGGTATTTACATCATTTTGTAGAAACTTGTGACATGATATTTTAGTGTGTGATCCTTTAGGAAACTAAAATTTAAATTTGAATTTATCACCCGAGTGTCCTTATTTAAATTTAATTATTTTAATAATGATACATACGAAAGATCTTAAAAAATAATGGGTTATTCCTGTCATATGTCATTTAATCTAAAGTTTAATCTTTTTTTTTTTTTCTTTTTTTTTTTTTTTTGTAATAAGGACACCCATTGAAAAGTTATAGAAAAAATCATCGGTGTCGGAAAAATCGCCAGTGGTGGTAACTAGTGGCAATAAATTAAACAGATAGGTGACACATGTACAAATAGTTAGACATTTGAACACGTGTATAGATAAGTGACATTTGAACAGATAATTTGTACATATAGGTGACACATGTACAGATAAGTGACATTTGAACAGATAAATAAACAGGTGAAGTTTGAACAAAAAGATCTTCTTTTGAACAAATAATGTCATTTTGGCAACAAAAAAAAAAATGTTTCGGCCTATTGGCCCATGAATTTCAAAAATGGACTTTTAACCTGAGTGCCCCAAAATAATATATCATTGAAATTAGGAGTGGATGTCGTGTCATGTCGTGTTGGATCATGTTCGGATTGTATCATTTCGAATTCATATTAGAATTACCTCAACATTAATTCAAATCGTTTATTATTTCATATAGTATCATTTTCAATCCTGGTCCAATTTTTATCGTTTTAACATGTTATTATGTCCAAAAAAATAATAATAATAATTCTATCATAGTAGTAAATTTGCTATGCATCCGGGGAACACGAAAATGTACCACAATTTGAAACAGAATTTTTGGTGGCCTGGAATGAAGAGGAGTATCGCAGACTTTGTGGCTAGATGTCTACATTGCCAACATGTTAAAGCCGAACATCAACGACCTGCCGGTTTGCTACAACCACTCCCAATACCAGAATGGAAATGGGAGCACATCACCATGGATTTCATTGTGGGATTGCCTCGTTCTTCTCGAGGTATGGACTCTATTTGGGTTATAGTTGATCGTTTGACTAAGTCTGCACATTTTCTGCCTGTTAAAACTATTTATAACGCTGATAGACTGGCTAACATTTATATGACTGAAATTGTGAGATTGCATGGAGTTCTAGTGTCTATTGTATCTGACAGGGACTCGAAGTTTGTGTCAAGATTTTGGCAGAGTTTGCAACAGGCTTTGGGGACAGAATTGAGATTGAGCAGTGCTTACCACCCACAGACTGATGGCCAAACTGAACGAACTAACCAAACTCTGGAGGATATGCTCAGAATGTGTGTGCTAGATTTCCAGGGGAATTGGGAAGCTCACTTGCCATTAGTTGAGTTTGTGTACAATAACAGTTATCACTCAAGTATTGGGATGGCTCCTTACGAAGCATTGTATGGAAGGAAGTGTCGATGTCCAATATGTTGAACTGAAGTAGGTGACAGACCTTTGTTGGGACCGGAACTCGTGCAAGAGACAACCGAGAAAGTGAAACTGATACAACAGCGTTTGAAAACTGCACAGAGTAGGCAAAAGAGTTATGCCGATGTTCGAAGAAGAGAAAGGGAATATGAGGTAGGGGACCATGTGTTCATTAAAGTGACCCCGATGAAGGGTCAAACTCTATTTGGTGTTAAAGGAAAATTGGCTCTAAGGTATGTTGGACCTTACGAAGTTCTTGAAAAGATCAATCCGGTGTCCTATCGAATAGCCTTACCTCCGGTGATGGAACATATGCACAATGTCTTTCATGTATCAATGCTTCGAGAATATCTGCGAGATCCACTCCATGTCATCGAACCAACGCATGTGCTTTTGAAGGATGACTACACCTATGAAGAAAGGCCTATACAGATTGTGAATCGAAGGATTAAAAGACTGAGAAATAAGGAAATACCGTTGGTGAAAGTTGATTGGCAGAACCACGAGGGAACCTATGCAACTTGGGAAACCGAGGAAGACATAAAGAAGAGATATCCGGATTTGTTCCCTCTAGACCCGATGTTGACTCCGAATGAAGGTAACTTGAGTTTGGGGACCAAACTCTTTTAAGGGGGGAAGATTGTAATAACCCCGACCCTGATTAACGCTAATTGGGACTTAATTATGTCTAATAATAATTAAGGAAAAAATCTGGAATTTAATTGCATGTGCATTGCATGACTTACGTGTTTTTATCTGTTCGGTGTCGGAATATCTGTTCGTGCTTTAGACTTTAAACTGCAAATTGGAAGCCTTATCGGCGCCCGATTTTGAAATTGATTAGTGTTTTAGACTAGTTAGATTTTATGTAAATTATGGTAGGTTCAATTAAAATTCGATTTGGAATGTTTAAAACTGATTAAATAACATTTTAATAATGAACCTAGCTTAATTACAGAAATGCCATTGAGTGGCCATTGTTTAATCTTATTCTTGAGTTTCATACACTTGATCAAAACATCTTCTTTCAGCCTATTTTGAGTCCCAACCGACCTTAGAGAGAGAGGGGGGAGAATTGAGAGGGATTTTGGCTACAATTTGATGATCTTGAGGAAATTGAAGTATATGTTGGCAAATTGAACTTCAAGGCTAGTAATTGAAGACTTAGGTAAGAGAATTCAACCCTTGTTTAATGTCTTTGAACTTGTTCATGCTTAGTTCTTGAGCCTTTAGTGATTGGAGCCTTGAATTGGTCCAAATATGTAGAGTTGGAGCCTAGTTCATGCATGCATGTACATGTTCTTGGCATATGAAGTTGTTTTGTATCAAATCTCTACATGCATGTTCATGTTTTTGCTTAAGCCCACGAATTCAACAAAATTCTAAGTTTAATTTTGCCTTGGAGCATGTTTTGGAGCTTTGAAATGGACTTGAACCCATGCATGTGTGTTTAAACTTGGTTCTTGGAGATTTATGGGAATGGTGCTCAAATGGACTCACTTTTGGGCAATGATTTTATAAATTGGCTTTTAAAACTTGTTGTACTATGAGTTTGAAATGTTTTCCCAGAATTTGGGCCCAAGAGGTTGAGTTTTTGGTTGAAGAATGCTTGGTTCGAACTTGGAAGACAAATCTGGAAATTCCAGATTTTGCTTCCTCGCTCGAGCGAAGGATTCCTCGCTCGAGCGAGCACCTTTGTCCAGGGCTCCGCTCGAGCGAGCATCGAGCGACCATCGCGCGTAAAATTTCAACATCCAGTATTTTTACTGTTTTATCAGATCGCTCGAGCGAAGCAAGGCTCGCTCGAGCGAAGCCTTTGATTTTGGAAGCTCGCTCGAGCGAAGGAAGGCTCGCTCGAGCGAGACCCCTGTTTTCAGTAACTTTTGAAAAACATTTTGGGTGGGTTTGGGAAGTGGGTTGGCTTTTTGGCTTTTGGGCTTTTTTGGCTATTTTAGCCTAGGCTTAAAAGCTTGGTTTGGGAAGGGCTTTTTGGCTTTTTTGAGTTTTTTTGTGAGAGAAGAGTGTAATGATTATGGGTTGGATGTGATGTTTTGTTTTTTTGGGGCTAAAATAGCCTGTTTTGTCTTTAGTGGGCTAAAATAGCCCAAACCACTTCCCAAACGCAGCCAAAGGCATTCCTAGGCCATGTCTTTAGTGGTTCTAAGACATTTTTACACCCCCATTCCATCCTAGGCATTCCTAGGCCATGTTTAAGGCTCCATAATAAGGGTAAGGGATTAGGTACACACTTAGAACCGTGGATGCAAGTTTTGTACAACTTGAGTGCTTATTTCAATGTGTGTATCCGTAATGTGTTATGTAGGTCACGTGCCGCAACCCGTTTGACCCTTTTGACTTCGCCTACTTGTATCAACGCCACTGTGAGTAATAACTTTGTAAAGTTATGTTCAATGTTATGTATTTTCAGTATACTATGATACGAAATGACTGATTCTTGAAAAGCTATGATATGTTGGAAATGAATGAATGAATGAATGTTCAGTTTTCTGAAAAGTAATTGTGGCACCCTTAGTATTTGGCCCTTACCCGGGGGATATAATACTGTGGATCTGGCCCTTACCCGGGGGATATAATACCGTGGATCTGGCCCTTGCCCGGGGGAAACAATACCGTGGTTATCTGTATCTGGCCCTTGCTTGGGGGAAATAATACCATGGCTACTTGCGCGCAAGATATGGACCCTCCTGGTCGTTGGTACCAACTCTGTCTATGGTCTCTAGACCAATCTGATCTGTTAGCTAATGGGTGTACTACATATGATCTTATGCAAAATCTGAGTATGAATATGAAAAACAAGTATGTATCTGTATCTGTTTCTGAATTGAAATCTGAAAATGCATAAGTCTCTATTTCTGATATGAACCTTGATTTCTAACTCTGTGATGGACATCATTCATTAAAATCTTTACTCTGTTATTATTCACTGGGCTTTCGCTCACAGTTTATTATATATATGTAGGTGAGCCGGCACATGACCCTCGCCAGAGTTGATGGCCCTCTGTCTCGTTTTGTTTTGGTCAAGCCACCTGTTGCGCCTCCCGAAGAGGTTCCGCTTGAAGCCTAATATTTGGGCAATTTTGCACTTCATGCTAGTTGATGGTTGTGTTTTGTAATGTCGGATCTTGGGAGTGTTTGATGTAAATATTTTGTACATATGGGTGTATCTGACTAGCATGATTATGTATATAAATAAGTTTTGAATTTCCCGTTCCATGTATGTCATCACAGCTCGTTGGACCTTGTTTATTTTACATTATTGCTTCCGCAGCCCCCTTAATATTTGTTAATGTCTTCTGAGGCCGTAGGTAATCCACGGATTACTGGCCGGTTACGGTGCCAAACCTATGGGGGCGGGTTTGGGTCGTGACAATGGACTCCATTAAATAAGTTGGCATGTGTATCCAAGATGAAAGTCCCTAAAACCACGCGTATACATGGGTGCCAATTCCCGCGAACGAAATTTCTATAAAATGGCAAGTAAATGTATTTGTATGATAATTATATTGGTTGGAGACGTATGGGGTGTATCCTCTGTTTGGTTGATTAAATGAAGTGGGTATAACTAATGAACTAAGGTAAAATGGGTTGAGATGTAAGTTTGGCATAACAAGGTTTTGGAAAAAAGTTGTAAAAGATTTGTCTTTGGGCATTGAACATGTACATCATACTTATATCTTGTTAAGATTCATATATTGTGTTGGATTGTTTCTACTGGGTTTTGGCTTACCCTACTTGGGAAACAATTTTCAGGTGCTAGTGATATGCCTCCGCAAGGGCTTAGCTTGGGAAGACTGTGAAGGTTCAATTTCTGTTTATTTTGTATTTATTTTCTTTTTAAGCCTAGGGCTTTATTTGTATTGAACTAATGACTCATTTTGTTGTAACCAAGCATGATCTTGGAAATAAGTAAGCCCTCAGGCCATTTTTATCTGTTTATCTTCCTTCATTTCCTTTAACTGGAAACATATGCTATAGATTCAGGGTTATGATTTATGAATATATGATGCATATGTTTTTCTTTTGTATATCACATTGAATTAATGGAAGATAACCTTATTGTTGTTGTTGTTGTATATTGGAGATTGTGGATGGATTATTGTATTTATTTTGGGGTGTCACATTATATATATACAAAATTGACACTAACCCGACCTATTTAATATTTTGTGATATCAGATCGTGTTATATACGTGTGTGTGTGTGTTGGAAATGGTCAACCGTAACATGCTAACTTCATATAGTTCAAGTTATATTGAAAATTCTCACCCTTAATTGAAATGCAACTCATGGTAAGTCTCACGGACGCAAACAATACCTTTCCAGTTCAGATCAAGACTAGATAGAAGCTTATGCCTTTATTTTAAAAAAAATTTTAAAATTTTTTATGGGTAAATTGGATTGACCCCCTTGAAGTTTAAAGAAGATACATAAAGTCTCACAATTTTGTTATAGCTACATTAGATTCTTGTAAGGTTTTAATTCACATTACACTTAATTCACTTTTCATTTAGAATTCGTTAATCATATGAATTAAAAAAATAATATTTTTATATTACGTTTAAATATATATTTTTTATTATTCATCTTTGTGTTTTCACGCCATTTGAATCATTTATGATCTTCTTTTCTTTTGGGTAAGTTTTCCGATCCCTTTTGTCCGTACTAAAAAGAAAGTCATGATAATTATGCAAAAATATAAGACTTGCAATATTTTCTTCAAACCTTAAGGTAGGTTAGTGTAATTTACGTTTTTTAAGAAAAAAATTACAAATAAATAGATTGACAAAAAATTATATTACACCAACTTTCAGTAAGAGTTAGAAAAAATGCATTAAATTTCACACGATTAACATAATTATATTGAATTTTATTAAGTTTTTAATTCACATAATAATTAATTATCTTTTCATTAGTATTTTGTTAGTCTTACAGATGAAAAAATAATCACCATGTTTGTTTTCAGTTTTTTGAAAACACTTTTCAAATTTATTTTTTTTTTACTGATTTTTTTTTTTGGTTGATATTTTAAGAAAATTTTCAATTTTTAGACACACCTAACATAAATACACTAAAAAAGTATGGTAGCGTTTGGTAGAGTTTTGTAAATGTGATTTGAGAGTATGAGTTGTATTTTGAGTTTGTGTATTGTGGAATTATGATTTGAGTGTAGAAAATTTGTTTGGTAAAGAGTTTTGAAAATAGTTTTGAAAAGAGTTTTGATTTGAGTGGAGAATTGTTGATGTGACATTTGAAATTTGATACAAAAATTTACAACTCAAAATTATTTTAAAACACATAAAAAATTTTAAAAATTTCAGAAAATATTTTTTTCGATTATATATCAATTGAAAAAAAAAATTGTAAAAATAAAATAAAAAAAAATCACTATTCCGGTCAACCGGCCGAACGTCCCGTTTTGAAAAAAAAATTTGAAACACGTGCTCGGTTTTGACAGAACAGACAGAGCGTTTTGCAGAGCTGTGGAAAATTAATTCCATAGCTCCATCCAAACATCATACTCAAACTACCACGTTGAATCACATTTTGAAATCACAACCAAACACAGCCTAAAACTCTTAGGTTGCGTTTGGTTGTGTTTTGTAATTATGATTTGAGAGTAAGAGTTGTATTTTGAGTTTGTGGGGTTTGGAATTATGATTTGAGTGTAGAAATTTTGTTTGGTAAAGAGTTTTGAAAAGAGTTTTGATTTGAGTGGGGAATTGTTAATGTGACATTTGATATTTGATATAAAAATTTACAACTCATAACTAAACATACAACTCAAAATTATTTTAAAGCACATAAAAAATTCAGAAAATGTTTTTTGCGATTATATAAAAATTAACAGACAAAAAAAAATCACTATTCCGGTCGACCGGCTGGACGACCCGTCAAGCAAAATTTTCAAAAAGAAAAATCCTAAAAACAGCGGCTGAGACAGAGCGCTCTGCAGAGTTTTCGAAAGGTGATTACAAAACATCTACCAAACATCATACGTGAGTGATGCTGCTGAATCATGATTTCAGAACATAACCAAACACAACCTATAATTTTCGTGGAAAAAAAACTTTAAAAAATTCACTAAATATCAAAAATATAAATATATATATATAAAAATTTAGTATATTTTCTGTATTTTTTTGTATTTATTAATTTCTTAAAATATTTTTTTCACAAAAAATTACTTTTTAGATACATCTAAGTAAGGTGCATCTAAACAAGTATTAAAAAAAATGCTTCAAATTTTAAAAATATTTACTAAAGACAAAAAACACAAAAAACAAAAAAACTCAATTTTTAACAAATTGAATTCAAAAAACTAAAACCAAACACACTGAATATTGTTATCTTTTTTACGTCGAAATATATTTTTATTTTATTTATCCTTATATCTTATATTAGTTTTGGCATCTTGGCAAAGGACAAGAAGCTATATGGCCATGTTTGATTCATAAGACTAAACTCCTTATGCATTGTTTGATTTGCATTGGATTACAAAACATATGAATGTAGGATTACAACTATATTTATCTTCTTTTCCAATCTTACCTTCCATCAATCTTTCTTCACAATCTTTACTTTATCAAAATTTCTTCATAAATGTGGTTTTGAAAAAAATTATAAATAAATAAATAAAAGCAAAATAAAAATACAAAATACAAAGCCATGTTTGGTTATTTTTTTAATTAAATCTAAACTAATTTGATAAAATAAATATCAAAAAATATTTTTAAATTTTAAAAAAATATTTTAGCGCTCTAAAATATAAAATAATATAAAAATAATAAGTGTTTTAATTTTTAGTCAAGGGTAAAAGAGTCTTTTTATTTTATTTCCTAACTCAGGATATATAATCCCACTCCTACCCCATTACTAATAATCCTACAAATTTGTTGAATTAATTATCCGTTGGATTAATAATCCTAAAATAAAATTTCAAAACAAACATAGAATTATTGGGCCCATAGATTAATAATCTCACTCCCATATTCTAATCATGTCAATCAAACCTGTCCTATAAGCTTTGTTCAAGGTACTAGTAATGGTGTTGCAATCACAGAGCCAGCAGAAATTCAAAAGGTATTTGTGGAGCATTTTAAACACCTATTTTCCAGTAGAGATTCTGCCAGTGGGGACTCCTCTGAATTAGGTTTTGTTCTTAACCATTTTAATATTTTAAATGCGCTTACTACTAAACTTAATTCAAGTCAATTAGAGGAGTTAGATCAACCATTTACCATGATGGAAATCAAGAAAGCAGTATTTCAAATGGGTAAATTTAAGGCACCGGGTCTTGATAGGTTTATTGCGGGATTTTATCAAAATTATTGGGCTCTGGTTGGGCAGTCGGTGATTGATGCAGTGCTTTGTTTTCTTAATTCCGGGTTTTATTAAAGGAGCTGAATAAAACATTTATTTGTTTAATTCCCAAAAAGAAAAGCCCGTTAACAGTCATGATTATAGGCCTATTAGATTTATGTTTTATATAAAATAGGGACTAAGGTTTTGGCAAATCGGCTCAGGGTGGTATTGCCGGAGTTGATTTCTTTCAATTAGAGTGCATTTTTTATTGGAAGATTAATTTCGGATAATATACTGTGAGCCCACGAATTGATTGAGCATATCAAACATAAAAGAATTTGACTGAATTTCTGAATTCAGATTGAAATTAGATATAAATAAGGCCTATGACAGGGTTAATTAGGAGTTCCTAATGGCGATTATGCATAAGATGGGGTTTAGTGACAAGTGGGTTCAACTGATTAATCAATGTGTGTCAACTGTAACCTTTTCTATACTTATTAATGGCCAACAATCTGAATCGTTTGTTCCCAAGGCTGGTCTAAGATAGGGGGATCCACTTTCTCCTTTTTCTTGTTGGTAATGCAAGTGTTATCGGATGGTTTTGCTCATCTCAGCACACAAGGGATTTGCTGAGGTATTGCAATTAGTAGACATTCGCCTCCAATTTCCCATCTGCTATTTGTAGATGATTGTTTCATTTTTTTGAAATTTAAAATGGAGGAGGTTTGGTGTTCACAATGGCTCTTGAGGGCTTTTTGTGATCAGACAGGGCTTTGTATTAATTTTAATAAGTCGGAAATTTATGTTAGTAAAATATGCTGGCTGCTCATAAAGGTTTTCTAGTATTGGTTTTGGGTGTTAAGGTAGTGGCGAAGCCAAAGATTTATCTTGGTGACAATCTCGTGTTCTCGAGAAGGTCTACGAAGAAGACTTTTAATTGTATTCTAGATAAGGTTCAAGGTAAACTTCAAGGTTGGAAATGTGGGGTAGGGCGGTGTGTGCTCATTAATCATGTGTCACATTCTATCCTAGTCTATTTGATGTCTGTGTTTAAAATGCCATTGTCGTTTCTAAGCCGGTTTACTGCCATAATTAGGAAATTTCTTTGGTATTCAGACAGAGTAAGTGGTATTTGTTGGAAGTGTTGGCAGCAGGTGTGTTTACCCAAGGGGTGTAGAGCTTGGGGTTTAGAGACTTGTTATGTTTTAATCAGGCCTTACTTGCCAAGCAAGCTTGGAGAGTGTTGAAAAGCCCAAATTCTTTAATAGCTAAGGTCTTACTAGGTAAGTATTGTTTTAATCAAAACTTCCTACGAGTTCAAGAACTGTCACGATCCAAACCTGTCCCTATAGGTTTAGCGTTGTAATCGACCTGTAATCCTAAGATTACTAAAGGCCTCTGAGGCATATTAACAAAATATAAGGGGCTAGCGGAAGTAAATACAAATATACAACGTCCATAGAGCTGTGCAGACTTATATGAGACAGAAAATTTCAAACTTTATTTGTATATAATATGACGTCATGCTTGCGTCATTACATATACAAATATAACAAAAGGGACTTAGCTCAATACATAGATAAACAAAAGCTTGTTCAGACATAAAACAAAAGAAAACGAAGGCTTAAAACTTGCTCAAAAGCTAGATCACAAAAGACTTCTAGAAACTCTTTAGGAGGCGCATAGGGTTGGCTGACTCTAACAGATCCAAACTTAGTTCTTAAGCCTGGTCACACATCTGATCACCTACATACATAAATAATACAGTGAGTTAGAGCCCAGTGAATAACAACAGAGTAAAGGTTTTATGAATAATGGCCATAACAGATTGAGAAATCAGAATTCAGATTAGAAACAAAGTCATATTCATATTCAAATTTTGCATATAGTTATACGTGGTACATCCATTAGCGCTAACAGATCAGATTGATCAAAAAGACCCACGTACAGAGTATTTAGAGGA
The DNA here is from genome assembly GCA_022316695.1 of Camellia oleifera. NCBI lineage: Eukaryota > Viridiplantae > Streptophyta > Magnoliopsida > Ericales > Theaceae > Camellia > Camellia oleifera. The sequence goes on from CM039317.1 coordinate 112,365,328, forward strand.
CCCTTATTCACATGAAATGGTCACTAGGACCCATATACTAAGCAGAGACAAAGCAGATAGGTAGTTATGCATAACCAGTTCCATAATTGGAACCCACGTCAAACCCTGGTAACAGATAACAGATAATAGATATCACATGATGCTAAAGATGCCACGACTATATTTCAGAAAACTGGACAATCATTTATGATTCACAAAATAACATTTTAGAAAACAGATCATATCATATTGTCCAGAAAATACTTATAGTCAAACATAGCTTTATAGAGTTGTTACTCACAGATAGCTCCAGAAACAAGTCAAACGAATAAGACGGACTATGACGCGTGACCTACACAAACATGTGATAGATACACATTGAAACACAAGCTTTGAAAATACTTATCACTTTTCTTTCTTGGTGTGTTTCTAAGTCATTTCTTTATTATTGTAGCCTAAATCATGTCGTAAGAATGCCTTAGATGCAATGAGGATGCAAAAAAGCACTTGAAAAATACTTTGTAAATTTCATAAACAGAGTAGTTCAAAACAAAGGGTGGTCACGTGAGCAAAGCTTTGGTTGCTCGAGCCTACTAACTCGACTGCAAAAGTACTGAAAGCTTGCAATGTGCGCTTAAGCAAACACTGGAAACTTTGGAATTTCTAGATTTCATCTTCAAGCTTCAAAACTCATTTCTAATGCACCAAAACGCATTCTTTTGGGCCAAAATTGAAGAAAACATGTAGAAACTTGTAAGACATTATGATTTGGAAATCATTTCGCAAAATTAAAGCCCAATTGTATGGCAATTCTTCAAAATCAAATTGAAACTCCATGTATAGCAAACATGCATGCAATATCTTACATTCAAAGCTTCCAAAACTTGAACAAGGAGTTGTTATGGACAAAAGCATGCTGAATTCTCAATGTTATTCAATTATAAACTCATGCATGTGAGAATTCTTAGAAATCGTGATGAAATGAACATGCATGCATGATTTAACTTCTAATTCACCTATTTAAGTTTGATTCTTGAATTAATCTCTAATTTTCTCTTGAATCCACATGTAAAAGAGTCTCATATCATAAAATAAGGGTTGAACTCTTACCTAAAAACCTCAATACCCTTGAATCCTAGCAAACTCTTGCTCAATTCCACCAATTCTCTTCTAATCCTAACAATTCTTCTTTTTTTCTTCTTAAATTCAATCTCTCTCTCTCTCTCTATATATATATATATACATATATATATTTTGTTGAGCTTAAGGAGATGAAATGATATGTATAGAATGTTCTAAGGTCAAGATTCGCCTTATATAGGCTTTATTAAATTAACTTAATTAAGTTGAATTAAAACTAATCAATCGTGATTAATTTATTCTAATTATTTGATTCCGAATTGAATTTAAATTAAACCTACAATAATATTCCAAAAATTTTAAATTACACGTTGACCTAGTCAATTTCATATTCGGTGGCCGATAAGGCCTCCAATTTGCATACCGAAACAGAATTTCAGACATATATTCCTACCATGGACAGATATAAACACAAAACATGTACATAATGCACAATTAACTCATAACTTTATCTTAATTACTTATTAGGCATTCCTAATCATGGTTTATTAGTTAATTACAGATCGGGGTTGTCACAATCTTCCCCCCTTAAAGAGCTTGGTTATCAAAACTCGAATTACCTTCATTTCGGAAGAACGTAGGGTCCAATGGAAATAAGTCCAAATATCTTTTCATCATGTCTTTTTCAGTTTCCCAAGTCACATACGTCCCTCCATGATTTGCCAATCTACTTTCACTAACGGTATTTCTTTGTTTCTCAATCTTTTGATCCCCTGATTCACAATTTGGATTGGTCGTTCTTCATAAGTAAAATCATCTTTTAAGAGTACATGAGTTGGTTCAATCACATGTAACGGATCCCTTAAATAATCCTAAAGCATTGAAACATGAAAAACGTTGTGCATATGCTCTATGACTGGAGGTAAGGCCACTTCATAGGTTATGGGATTGATTTTCTCAATGATTTCATACGGCACAATGTATCGCGGTGTCAACTTGCCTTTAACTCCAAACCGTGCTTGGCCCTTCATCGAAGTCACTTTGATGAACACATGGTCACCGACTTCATACTCTCTATCTCTTCTTCGGACATCCGCATAACTCTTTTGACGACTCTGTACAGTTTTCAAACATTGTTGAATCAGTTTCACTTTCTCAGTCGTCTCTTGCACAAGTTCCAGTCCCAATAAAGGTCTATCACCTATTTCGCTCCAACAGATCGGAGATCGGCATTTTCTTCCATACAGAGTTTCATAAGGAGCCATACCGATACTTGAGTGATAGCTGTTATTATATACAAACCTGGCCAAAAGCAAATACGTCTCCCAGTTTCCTTGGAAATGTAACACACATATTCTCAGCATATCCTCCAGAGTCTGTATCGTTCTTTCTAATTGGCCATCTGTCTGTGGGTGGTATGCATTGCTAAGTCTCAACTCAATTCCCAAGGCCTGTTGCAAACTCTGCCAGAATCTCGAAGTAAACTTGAAATCTTTATCAAACACTATAGATATTGGCACCCTATGTAATCTTACAATCTCATTCACATAGATGTTAGCCAATTTATTCGCATTATAAAAAGTTTTAACAGGCAAAAAGTGATTAGATTTAGTTAAACGGACAGCAATGACCCAGATAGAATCCATATCTTTAGATGAGCAAGGCAGTCTAATAATGAAATCCATTGTAATATGCTCTCATTTCCATTCTAGTATTAAAAGTGGATGAAGTAATTCGGCAAGTCGTTGATGTTCGGCTTTCACTTGTAAGCAATTCAAACATTTGGCTACATAGTCAGTAATACATTTCTTCATCCCAGGCCACCAAAAATTTTGTTTCAAATCATCATACATTTTCGTGTTTCCCGGATACATGGCAAATTTGGAGTTGTAAGCCTTATTCATGACACGTTTTCTTAATTCAAAATGGTCTGGTACATAAAGCCTACCTTAAAATTTTAACATATTACTTTCCAACACAAACACCGATCTTGGTTTGGAATCAAGTTCATCCACAATCTTTTTCAGATACTCATCTTCTAGTTGTTTTTCTTTAACCTCTTCAATTATAGCTGGCTATGTAGAGATAGTAGCTAAAAATCAACTATGTTTACGCATCACAATTTCAATCTCATTTCTGTCTAAGTCATTCAGTAACTCCCTTTGCTCGGTGAGTAAACATACCAAATTCTCAATGGATTTTTGACTCAAAGCATTAGCACATGTATTGGCCTTTCCCAGGTGATACATAATTTGTAAGTCATAGTCTTTTATTAACTCCAGCCATATTCTTTGTCTCATATTCAGTTCTTTCTGAGTGAAGAAATATTTTAAACTTTTATGATCAATGTACACTTCACTAGTCGTTCCATACAAATAGTGACGCCAGATTTTTAAAGTAAAAACCACGGCTGCAAGTTCAAGGTTATGGGTTGGATAATTCTTTTCATGTAGTCGAAGTTGGTGAGAAGCATAAGCAATTACTTTACTGTTTTGCATTAACACATATCTCAAGCCTTTGTATGAAACATCACTGTAAATTTAAAATCCACCTGTACCAAAAGGCAATGTTAGAATTGGTGTAGTTACTAATTTGGTCTTCAACTCTTGGCAGGCGGATTCTCTCTGATCATTCTAGTCAAATCGTACACCTTTCTATATCAACTGAGTGAGTGGCATGGCAAGTTTGGAGAAGTCTTTTACAAATCTACGATAATAACTAGTAAGCCCCAAAAAACTTCTAACTTTTGTCACAATAGTCAGTCTTGGCCAGTTCACAATAGCCTCTACTTTTTGTGGGTCAACAAATATGCCATCCTTGTTGATCACATGTCCCAGAAAAGTTACGCTGTCAAGCCAGAATTCACATTTGGACAGTTTTGCAAACAGTTTCTTCTCTCTCAGAGTCTGTAACACGATTCTCAAATGATTTTCATGTTCTTCCCTGCTTTTAGAATAAATCAGAATGTCATCAATGAACACAACAACAAACTCATCAAGAAATTGTTTGAACACCCTATTCATTAGGTCTATAAAGGTGGCAGGTGCATTAGTTATGTCAAAAGGCATTACCAGAAATTCATAATGTCCATATCTAGTTCGAAAAGCAGTTTTCTCTACATCTTTTGCTTTAACTTTTAATTGGTGATAACCGGATCTAAGATCTATCTTCGAAAACACTTGGGCTCCCTAAAGGTGATCAAACAAATCATCTATTCGAGGTAGTGGATATTTTTTTTTAACAGTCACTTTGTTCAACTCCTAGTAGTCGATACATAACCTCCCATCCCCCCAATGTGAAGTACTCGGTCGGATAAACTTCTTGTCTAACAATTCTTGTAGTTGAATTTTCAAGTCAAAAGTCAACATTCTGTACGGGGTTTTGGAAATCGGTTGTTTCCCAGGTATTACCTCAATGGCAAATTCAATTTCCCTATCTATCAAATCTCCATCATTAGGAAACACATCAGGGAATTCGTTGACTATCGAGATATTTTTCACATTAGTACTATCTGTAGGGACATTTAAAACACAACACAAAAATCCCTTGCATCATTTCCTAAGTAGTTTGTTTGCTTTTATAGCAGAAATCAAGTACGGGGAGGAAGTACCCTATTCCCAACAAACACAAACTCAGGCAACCTCGGTGGCCTAAATATAACAGATTTAGCAACACAATCAATGGTGACATGGTACTTTGTTAACCAATCCATACGCAATATACAATCAAAATTATCCATATTCAAGGGTAGCAAATCAACATACAACAGTACATCACCAATCACAACATCACATGTCGGATATATATAAGCACATAGCATAGAATCCCTAGATGCTGTAGATACATATAACAGATAATTCATAGATTCTAATGGTCTAGTCAATTTTTGGGAAAAAGAATGAGATATAAACGAGTGTGTAAATCTAGAATCTATCGACATATATGCATTTTGAGCACAAATAGAAAGTATACCTGATATCACAGATTCGGTGTTTTGCACATTGCCAGGCACAAGTGCAAAAACTCGGCCTTGTCTCAAAGTTTCCTTCCCGGTGTTGTTTCTTGTATTTGACCTTGGTGCAGGAGTAGATCTGGTTGAACTTGCCGCATGATGGTTGCTATTTTCATATGCGAGCGAACAATTCTTTACCATGTGGCTTGTCTCGCCACACCGTAAGTAGGCACTCGTTGCACGGTAACAGACACCTTTGTGTTTCATTCCACATTCAGAACAAATAGGTGCATATCTACTACACTGACTTGAGCTACTAGTAGATCCCGTATTTTGCTTCTTGTTCGCTAAGAATGAACAACCCTTTCTAAAATTGAACCCGGATATTTTACCCCTCAATTCAGTCATTGAGGCCTTGGTTTGTTTCATTGTTGCTAAATTGGCTTCAATCATTAAAGCTCGATCTAGTACATCCACATATTTGGGCAGTTTCAGCACACCAACCCGATCAAACATGTCGTGACCCAAACCCATCCCTATGGGTTTAGTATCATAATTAGCTAGTAATCTTTGGATTACCAAAGGCCTCTGAACAGAATAATATATAAACAGGGGCTGCGGAAGCAAACATACAAACATACATAGCCCATAAAGTTGTGCAGACATACATAGGGCAGGAAATTTTCAAAACAAACTTATATATATACAGATGTGGCGTCGAAAATACATTAATCTTACGTCACCCAAGCCACTTATACAAAACTTTCAAATGTGTTCAAACCAGACAAGCATTTAGAGAGTGCAAAAGTCCCATGGACACAAAACTCGAGCAGATCTCAAAAGGGAACCTCCACGAAGACACGATGGCTGGCTGACACCAAAACTCACAGGTAACATCTTAGGCTTGGTCACGTGTCTGGTCACCTACATACATACAAATAAATAGTGAGCGGAAGCCCAGTGAATAATAACAAGGTAAAGGGTTTTAATGAATGATATCCATACCAGATTCAAAAATCATAATTCAGATTCATAAACAAATTCATATTCATATTCATACTCAGATTTTGCATAAGATCATATGCGGTACATCCATTAGCTAGCATATTAACTTAGTCCTGAAACACATATTTATATATAGTCGGTACCGACAACCATAAAGGTCTGTACCTTGCGCGCAAGTGGCCATGGTATTGTTACCCCCAGGCGAGGGCCACATGAATATAGGCCTCAGTATTATTACCCTCGGGCAAGTGCCACGTAAATATAAACCATAGTATTGTCACCCCTAGGCGAGGGCCACGTGCATATAAGCCACAGTTTTGTTACCCCTGGGCGAGGGCTATGTGAACTAAGGATGCCACAAATATATTTCAAAAAAATGGACATTCATTCATAATTCATAAAATAGCATTTTAGAGAACATATCGTATTGTATCAGTTAAAAAATACTTGTAATTAAACATAGCTTTACAGAGTTATTACTCACAGTTAACAGATGGCTCCAAGTAACCGAGTAGAGTAGGTAATTCATTTGACTCATGGCGCGTGACCTACATGACATGACAAAGACATACATTGAAACACACGCTCAAATTGCACATAACATATTTTCTTGTCCTAAGTGTGTTTCTAACCTCTATCCTCATTATAGTGTCTTAATCATGGCCTAGGAATGCCTAGGATGGAATGATGATGCAAAAAAATGCACTTGAAAACACTTGGCCAAATTTCCTGAAAATAGGGTCCCCACTCGAGCGTAGATTTCCCCACTCGAGCGGACATGCAAAATGTGAAGGTCCGCTCGAGCGTAACTTCCCTCACTCGAGCGGTCTGTACACTTTGAAAAAGTACTGGTTGCTTGTTTTTCACGCTTGACGGACATTTGATCCACGCTCGAGCGTGAGACTCAGACCCTCGCTCGAGCGTGCTGCAAAACATAAGAACTTCTAGGTACATGCATTTCACACTCGAGCGGACTTCAGGTCGCTCGAGCAGAAGTGCACGCACTTAGAGTGCCCGCTCGAGCATGAACTTCCATGATTGAGCGTGGATGCAAATTCTAGAATTTCCAAAATTGATCTCCAAGCTCAAAACTCAAACTTAAAGCTTCAAAACTTGATTTTTCTGGGCCAAAACTTGAGGAAACACTTAGGAACTCATAAAACAACATGAATTTAGGATCATTTCAAGAAATCGTGGCTCAATAGCTTGCCAATTATGCAAAATTCAACTTAAAACTTTATGGATGTTTCAAGAACATCACATGCATGAACTCTCTTGAACTCAATCACTTCAAAACATGATCAGGTTCGGAAAATTGATAGAAAACATGATGAATTCCCAAAATATAAGTGAGATGAACACATGCATGAAAGAATTCTTCTAAATCATGCTCAATTTGTGAAGAAATGAACATGCATACATGATATGGCTTAATTCTCTTCAATTCCAACTCAATTCCTACATGAATTCATCTAATTTACTTGAAGTCTTGTAAAATCTAACCCAATTACACAACTAAGAGTTTGATTCCTTACCTAGAGGCTTGAATTCACAAGTGTTAAAATTAAAACTCTTCAATGCTCCTCAAATAACCACAATTCCTAGCAAATCCTTAAGTTGAGTTCAATTTCCTTCTTTCTCTCCCTTCCTCACGTTGGTATGTGTGAGTGAGCTCAAAATGTGATGAAATGAAGAAGAAAAATGAGTGAAGGCACATAAAAACCCTTATATAGGCTTACATAATGATAAGTAATTAAGGCCAAGTAAGTGGGCATCAAATTAATCTAATTTAATCGTTCCAAATCAAATTTTCATTAAACATACCATAAAATTCTAAAAATTCCAATTAGTACATAAGTCAAGTCAATTTCTGAATCGGATGTCGATAAGGCCTTCAATTCGCAAACCGAAACTAAAACATGAATAGATCTTCTTACGCCAACAGATATAAACACAAAATGATGCAATGCACATGTAATTAACACAGGATTTCTTCTTAATTACTTGTTAGGCATACATAAACATAAATTAGCGCTAATCATGGGTCGGGGTTGTTACAAAACACATCTAAATTAAGCCCACCTTCGAATTTCCTGGCCTTTTTATAATTCGTGTCCACCATGTGAGGAGCAAATCGTGCTAACTAAGTAAACTTAGCTTCATACTCTACTACAGACATGTTGCATTGTTTTAACTGCTCAAACTCAAAGACTTTTTGGTCTCAGAAACACTGAGAGAAGTATTTTTCATAAAAGATCTCCTTGAATTGATTCCAAGTCAAAGCCTCATTGTTATCTCGGATAAGCATCCACCAACGTCGGGCTTCATCTTTTGGAGTATAAGTGGCCAACAAAACTTTTTGAGTTTCAGAACATTGAAACACTTTAAACAGTTTTTTAGTTTCTAACATCTAGTCTCAGCCTTTAAGGGTTCAATTCCCCTCAAAAAATTTTGGTGGTTTCATTTTGTTGAACTTTTAAGTCAAATTGATGATGTCATTGTTCATCGGCTCAAATTGTACCGGAGAAGGCGGAGGAGACAAAGGTTGCTGTCTTTGTTGTTGTCTCATAGATTCGGTCAGAGTTTCTATCATTCTTTCCAAATGGTCAATTTGGGCATCAGAGGATTCGGTTACATCATCACTTCTTATTTTCTCCATTTGCTATAAGTAAACAGAACAATAATAATCATAGGCAAATAATTCTTATAGCTTTCACAGTATTCAGTTTTTGTTCATATTGTTTCATATATGTTCATAATTCACACACATGCGCACTGTTGATGTAATGTCCCTAATTCTTTTCTAGGACATCCTATAGCTCATATGAACTAATGTGTGCGGTATAACCTGGCTCTGATACCACTCTGTCACGATCCAAACCCGCCCTTATAGGTTTAGCGTCATAACCGGCCAGTAATCCTAAGATTAGTAAAAGCCTCTGAGGCATATTAACAAAATATAAGGGGCTAGCGGAAGCAAATACAAACAACGTCCATAGAGCTGTGCAGACTTATATGAGACAGAAAATTTCAAACTTTATTTGTATATAATATGACGTCATACTTGCGTCATTACATATACAGATATAACAAAAGGGACTTAGCTCAATATATAGATAAACAAAAGCTTGTTCAAATATAAAACAAAAGAAAATGAAAGGTTAAAACTTGCTCAAAAGCTAAATCACAAAAACTTCTGGAAACTCTTCGGGAGGTGCACAGGGTTGGCTAACTCTAATAGATCCAAACTGAGTTCTTAAGCCTGGTCACGTGTTTGATCACCTACATACATAAATAATACAATGAGTTGAAGACTAGTGAATAACAACAGAGTGAAGGTTTTATGAATAATGTCCATAACAGATTGAGAAATCAGAATTCATATTAGAAACAAAGTCATATTCATATTCAAATTTTGCATATAGTCATACGTGGTACATCCATTAGCGTTAATAGATCAAATTGGTCATAAAGACTCACGTGCAGAGTATTTAGATGACCCTTATTCACATGAAATGGTCACCAGGACCCATATACTAAGCAGAGACAAAGTAGATAGACAGTTATACATAACCAGTTCCATAATTGGAACCCACATCAAACCCTGGTAATAGATAACAGATAATAGATATCATATAATGCTAAAGATGCCACGACTATATTTCAAAAAACTGGACAATCATTTATGATTCACAAAATAACATTTTAGAAAACAGATCATATCATATTGTCCAGAAAATACTTATAGTCAAACATAGCTTTACAGAGTTGTTACTCACAGATAGCTCCAAAAGCAAGTTAGATGAATAAGACGGACTATAGCGTGTGATATACACAAACATGTGACAGATACACATTGAAACACACGTTTTGAAAATACTTATCACTTTTATTTCTTGGTGTGTTTCTAAGTCATTTCTTTATTAGTGTAGCCTAAATCATGTCTTAAGAATGCCTTAGACACAATAAGGATGCAAAAATGCACTTGAAAAACACTTTGTAAAATTTCAAAAACAGGGCAGTTTGCTCAAGCGGTCCTTTGGTTGCTCGAGCGGACCCCTTGGTCTGCAAAAATACTGGATATCGTGTTTTTAGGCTCAAGCCAACTTTCTGGTCACTCGAGCCAAGGTTCAAAATAAAGGGTGGTCGCTCGAGCCAACTCACTCGACTGCAAAAGTATTAATAGCTTGCAATGTGCGCTCAAGCGAACACTACAAACTTTGGAATTTCCAGATTTCATCTTCAAGCTTCAAAACTCATTTCTAATGCAGCGAAACACATTCTTTTGGGCCAAAATTGAAGAAAACGTATAAAAACTTGTAAGATATTATGATTTGGAAATCATTTCGCAAAATCAAGGCCCAATTGTATGGCAATTCTTCAAAATCAAATTGAAACTCCATGTATAGCAAACATGCATGCAATATCTTACATTCAAAGCTTCCAAAACTTGAACAATGAGTTGTTATGGAAAAAAAAAGCATGCTGAATTCTCAATGTTATGCAATTATAAACCCATGCATGTGAGAATTATTAGAAATCGTGATGAAATAAACATGCATGCATGATTTAACTTTTAATTCACCTGTTTAAGTTTGATTCTTGAATTAATCTCTAATTTTCTCTTGAATCCACTTGTAAATGAGTCTCATATCATAAAATGAGGGTTGAACTTTTACTTAAAAACCTCAATTCCCTTGAATCCTAGCAAACTCTTGCTTAATTCCACCAATACTCTTCTAATCCTAGCAATTCTTTTTTTATTCTTCTTGAATTCAATTTCTCTCTCTCTACACGTTTTTCTTAAGCTTAAGGAGATGAAATGATGTGTATAGAATGTTCTAAGGTCAAGATTAGCCTTATATAGGCTTTCTTAAATTAACTTAATTAAGTTGAATTAAAACTAATCAATCGTGATTAATTTATTCTAATTATTTGATTCTGAATCGGATTTAAATTAAACTTACCATAATATGTCAAAAATTTTAAATTACACGTTGACCTAGTCAATTTCGTATTCGATGGCTGATAAGGCCTCCAATTTGCATACCGAAACAGAATTTCAGACAAATATTCCTACCATGGACAGATATAAACACAAAACATGCACATAATGCTCAATTAACTCATAATTTCATCTTAATTACTTATTAAGCATTCCTAATTGTGGTTTATTAGTTAATTAGAGATCGAGATTGTCACAAGAACTTAGGAGGGACTCTTGGGGTTAGAAAAGTATTTTATAGGGTAAGGAGTTATTGAAGTCTGGTTTGCAATGGGTGGTTGGTAACGGTAAGATGATAAATCCTTTTAAGGATCAATGGATTCCATCCATCGCTAATCCATTGAAGGAGATGGGGCTCATGCAAAATTTTCCTACTATGTGCCTGGAGCATCTTATGGATATAGAGAATAATTGTTGTAGATTGAATTTGACTAAATTATTTTTTCCAGCAAGTAGTATTGACCATATCCTTCCTATCTATATTCCGTTTCACAATCGTGAGGATCAATTGGTGTGGAGCCCAATAAGGAGTGGGGAATATACAGTGAAATCTAGATATATGCAAACCTTAGTTCGATTTTATCCCTCATGTAAAAGTCAAAGTCCTGAAAATCTAGTGTGGAATAAGTTGCGTCTTCTTAAAATCCCTCTGAAATGGACTGTTTTCCTTTGGAAATGCCTTCATTGCATTTTACCAGTACAGTGGGAATTAAAGAAAAAAGGTAAGAGGTTGATCTGATTTGTGCTAGGTGCCATTTGAGTGAAGAAACGTTGAATATGCTTCCTTTGATTGTCCATTTTCAGAGAGAGTGTGAAGGGGTTCTACGTTGGGTCTAGACTTCAGTCTTGGAAATCCGATGCCTTTTTTTATGTGGTTTAAAAATTGGGTGGAGCAAGTTAGAGATGAAGAGATTGTTGGACAATCTTCACTGTATTTGAAAAATAAATTTTGTTGTGTACTTAACAACAAACAAAATACAAAAGAAATAAAGAAAATGAGAGAATTTGTTTAATTACAAAAATCAAACCAGTAAAAATAAAATAAAATAAATAAAACAGATTTTTATTTTGTTACAAAAATAAAATCAAAATCTGATTTAAATAAATAAATAACCAGAAAAGAAATAGACAACTTACTAGATTAATTTCTTGAATAATATTCTGATCAAATCCAGTGTTCGACACTGTGTCTGTAAGACAGATTCATTCTCTCCACGGTACTTTCAAAATATGGACGTCTATCTCCTAGGATAAAATAATCAATCAAGGAATAAATGTAGCATTACAATTTATTCGCACTACGAACACACTAAGTGTTTACACTCTTTCTCACAAAAAATTAAATGCAGCAAAATGCAGAGTATATTTGCAGAGAAAAAGTACGAAAATTCTAAATGAAAACATTAAATGAGGGTTGTCTATTTATAGATGTAATGGTGGCTTTTCAATTTGAATTAAACAGGTACAAAACCTGTTTGAACAGGTATCATACTTGTTCAGTTTGAATAAACAGATACAAATCTGTTGGGTTCAAATTTTGAACAGATAAAAACCGTAGGGACCTGTTTGGATGTAGGGAAAAATCAGAACAGATTATTTTCGGAATTAATTTGAATTCTGGATAGAAATTTTATTTTACCAAAAAATAAAATTAAATTCAAATGTTTTTGGCCAAAAAAAGATTAGTATTGGGCTGGATAAGCCCAACCCAACCTCACACCACGCACCCGCGCTCAAGCCCAGCCCAGCCCAGCCCGCCTGCCCAACCGACCGATCGGACAGACGGAAGGCGGTAGAGCGCACGTGTGGTGATTTTTGGGCTGGACAAGCACAACCCAACCTCACACCACGCACCCGCGCCCAAGCCCAGGCCCAGCCCGCCCGACCGGACGAACAAACGGATAGACGGCAACGGCACGCGCGTATGGTGATTTTTGGGTCCAATAGATCTAGCCTATGTTGCCCATAACCTCCCTCTCTACAAAACTTGGGTGCCTTTTGGGGCCTACCCCAAGTTCCAAACCCATGCCTTATAAACCCACTCAAAACTTCCTACCAAATCAATGTGGGACAAGCCATTTTCCAAATCTTAAGGAATTTTCACCAAAAACTCCATTTCCATGGAGCTCACTTTGACTTCAATTTCTCATTTACCCGATAATGGTTTTAAGCAATCAAATATACCACGTGAATCACAACGTGGCATAGAACGCATTGCTACTTTGACCCACGAAAATCGATGCATGGGTCCCACCTAAAAATTAGACCAAAGTTTATGAAAAAATTCTATTTTTACCCAGATTTTTTCAAAACATTTCTAACAATCCCCCACATGAATGGAATTTGATGACAACGGAAATGCAACAATATGCAGACTTTTTCGAAAGAGTATAAATCGAAAATATCTTGCATCAGGATAGATAGCTTTCAGCTTCGAACCTTCTCTAGTGATAACATATTGGACTTACTAGCTAACCAATTGACGCGATGCCTTGAATTGTTCAGCCGTTTGTGTAAGCCAAGACAATAGATTTCACACAAAATATCTTCTAACACATCGTGGTTCTCACTGTTGTATTCATTTTGGCCTTGAACGCTCCTGGTTTTTATGAGTGCTTCTAGAGAATTTAGCCTCTTCATTCTCATAGAACCGGCCCCAGTTCGACACTCATATAGGTGATTCTTATTATGAGTATCTCCTTATACTCGTCTTGATTTTATGCCTAAATCAAGATATAAGTAATCATTAAAAGCTTAGCTTATCCTTAGACCCTGCATACAACACATGTTGCAGATATCACTCTCACCATAGGAATGGGTAGGGAATTTTAATCCCTTGGTGATTTCTGGCAAGCCACACATGACTTAGTTGTCCCTTTGAACTTAGTTCTTGAGATCTCCAGTCATATAAGTAGGGTAACCATTATGATGACTCTTATGTAATAAGCTTTAATCTCATCCCCTTCGATGAACTATACACTTGCTCTTTTGTCAAACCTTTTGTTAACAGATCCGTAATATTCTCTTTAGATTTTATATAATCTATTGAGATTATTTCATTTAAGAGCAATTGTCTTACGGTATTATGTCGACGACGAATATGTCGTGACTTACCATTATACATATGATTCTATGCCCTGCCTATTGCAGATTGACTATCACAATGAATGCAAATAGCTGGCACCGGTTTTGGCCACATTGGAATGTCTTCTAAGAAGTGACGAAGCCATTCTACTTCTTCTCCTGCTTTGTCTAAAGCAATGAACTCAGATTCCATTGTGAATCATGTGATGCATGTTTGTTTCGTGGACTTCTAAGAAACAACAGCTCCTCCCAGAGTAAAGACATATCCACTGGTGGATTTTAAATCTTTAGTATCCGATATCCAATTGGCATCACAATAACCTTCGAGTACTGCTGGATATCGAGTAAAGTTTAAACCATGATCACAGGTAAATCTTAGATATCTAAGAACCCGAATGATCGCTTTCAAATGGTCTTCTCCAGGGTTACTAGTGTACCTACTCAATTTACTGACAGCATAAGCTATATCAGGACGAGTACAATTCATTAGGTACATTAGACTTCCAATAATTTGGGAGTATTTTAACTAAGACCGCATCACCTTTATTTTTTGATAAATAAAGACTGATGTCTACAGGTGTTCTAGCTACATTCAAATCATCTTTGATAAATTTACCAAGAATTTTCTCAATATAATGTGATTGAGATAATGCATATCTGTCAGATGTTTTAGTAATCTTCATTCCTAATATAACATTTGCGATCCCTATATCTTTCATATCAAATCTTTTGTTAAGCATTTGCTTAGTTGATTTGATCATGTTTTGACTTCTTCCAATGATAAGCATGTCATCCATATAAAGACAAACTATGACATATCCTTGGTCAGTATTTTTAACATAGACGCACTTGTTACATTCGTTTATCTTAAACCCATTAGTAAGCATTGCATGATCAAATTTTTCATGCCATTGCTTAGGTGCTTGTTTTAATCCATAAAGAGATTTTACAAGCCGACAAACTTTCTTTCCTTGTCCCGGTACTACAAACCCTTCGAGTTGCTCCATATAGATCTCTTCATATAGATCACCGTTTAAGAAAGTTGTCTTAACATCCATTTGATGTATTTCTAAATTATACAACGCTGCTATGGCTATAAGCATGGGGATGGATGTTATTCTTGTCACAGGAGAATATGTGTCAAAATAGTCCAGACCTTCATTTTGTCTGTAACTTTTTACTACAAGTCTTGCTTTATACTTGTCTATTGAACCATCTTCTTTCATTTTTCTCTTGAATATCCACTTATATCCAAGAGGTTTAGAACCAAGTGGAAGATCCACCATTTTCCAAGTATGATTTTGCATAATGGATTGAACTTCATTATTAACATCCTATTTCCACAAATGTGCTTTAGGACCTTTCATTGCTCCCTTAAAGCTTTGAGGTTCATTTTCTAACAGGTATGTCAGAAAATCTGGACCAAAGGATTTTGATATTCTAGCTCTCTTACTTCGTCTTGGTTTATTATCAGTTAAATCCTATTGGTCGAGACCATTACTAGTCTGTTGTGTTTGATTGTCATTTGTCTCTTGACTTTGTGTACAATCATAAGTTCTTTTATGTGAACTTAATTCTTGTCCTTTCCTGTAAGGAAAGACATGTTCAAAAAACAACATTCCTTGACTCTATAATAGTATTCACATTTATATCAGGTATTTCTGCTTTATAAGTCAGAAACCGATATGCACTACTATTCTGTGCATAACCAATAAACACACAATCCACTATTTTTGGTCCAATCTTAGTATTTTTAGGAACAGGAACTTCAACTTTTGCTAAACACCCCTATACTTTTAAGTATTTGTAGGAAGGTGGTCGACCTTTCTATAATTCATAAGGAGTGCTGTTGGTTTTCTTGTGGGGTATTCTGTTAAGAATATAATTAGCAAACAATATTGCTTCCCCCCACAAGTTCTGCGGTAAACCTGAACTTAGTAATATGACATTCATTATTTCTTTAAGGGTTCTATTCTTCCTTTCGGCAATTCCATTTTGCTGTGGAGAATAGGGTGCTGTAGTTTGGTAAATAATGTCATGTTGTGCACAAAATTCATTTAATGTGCATCATATTCACCACCCCTATCACTTCTAACCATTTTAATGGTTTTACCAAGTTGATTTTCAACTTCAGTTTTGTAGAATTTAAACATTTCTAAGGCTTCATCTTTACTTCTAAGTAAATAAACATAACAATATCTTGTGCAATCATCGATAAATGTTATGAAACACTTTTTTCCTCCTCTAGTTTGAATAAATTTAAGATCACATACATCAGTATGAATTAATTCTAGAGGTTCGGTTTTTCCTTCAACCGATTTAAATGGAGCCTTAGTTAGTTTCGCTTCTACACAAATCTCACATTTGTGATTAGAATCAATTTCAAACTTTGGTATATAATCCAAACCAATTAATCTACGCAAAGCATCAAAATTTACATGTCCTAATCTACCATGCCATAAATTTGACTCAAGAATATAAGCAAAAGATGTGTTATCTTTATTAATAGCAAGTTTTGGTACAACCGTCATTACATTCAATTTGAAGAGACCATCACTCATGTATCCCTTACCAACATACATACCACTCTTTAATAATACAAATTTATTAGACTAAAAAACAAGCCTAAAACCATTTTTACTTAACAAAGAGCTAGAAACCAAATTCTTCTCGATGTCAGGTACATGTAGTACGTTGTTGAGGGTAAGTTCTTTCCCTGATGTCATCTTCAAGATTACCTTTCCTTGTCCAGCCACAGTAAAAGTATAAGAATTTTCCATAAAAAGTTGTTCACCATTTGCAACCTCATTATAGGTAGTGAACATCTTTTTGTCCGCACAAATATGACAAGTTGCCCCAGTATCAACCCACTATTCCTTGGGATTTCCAATCAAATTAGCCTCAGACACCATAGCAGAGAGATTGATGTCATTTACCCCGTCAGAGATGTAATCTAATTCTTTCACATTGGCTTGATTGGTGGTCTTCTTGCTTGTACTTCCGCGATCCTTCTTAGGGCGGCAGCAATCAGAAGCTCGATGTCCAGTCTTGCCACAGTTTTAGCATTTTCCTTTGAACTTCTTGTTGCCATTGTTGCCACTGTTGCCACCTTGTTTAGGACCATCTCCAGTAAGCTTGCTCTTTTTGTTATGTAGTTTGTGAACTTGTTCAACTACATTAACCTTGGACTCAATGGGATTTTTCCCATTCTTCCTTTCAGCTTTTCGGTTATCTTCCTCAATTCTCAATCTTACAATCAATTCATCCATGGTCATCTCTTTGCGTTTATGTTTTAAATAATTTTTGAAATCTTTCCAAGCCAGTGGTAACTTTTCCACTAAAGCAGTGACTTGGAAAGACTCGCTAAGAGACATACCTTCAGAATGAATATCATGCAAAATTATTTGAAAATTTTGAACTTGAGAAATTACTGTTTGGGACTTTACCATAACGAAGTCCAGAAATTTACCGACAACAAATTTCTTCGTGCCGGCATCCTCTGTCTTGTATTTCTTCTCCAAAGAATCTCACAATTCTTTTGTTGTTTTTAGAGAGCTATAAACATTATACAACATGTTGTCAAGGCCATTTAGGATGTAGTTTCTGTACAGGAAATCAGAATGCTTCCAAGCATCTACAATAGCAACAACTTGCCGATCACTTTCATCCTCTCTCAGTCCTGGAGCCTCTTCACGGAGAAACCGGGCCAAATTTAGAGTTATAAGATAAAACAGCATTTCCTGTAGCCATCTCTTAAACTCAGTACCGTTAAATTTTTCCGGTTTTTCTCCATGATTTATTGGAACTTGAACATGGTTCTAAATAGGGACCAGAGTCGTTGTAATGATCGAATTTGGAGTACTACTTTCAGCAGCCATAATATCTGATTACAAAAATCAAACCAGTAAAAATAAAATAAAATAAATAAAATAGATTTTTATTTTGTTACAAAAACAAAATCAAAATCAAAATCTGATTTAAATAAATAAATAAATAAATAACCCAAAAAGAAATAAAAAAAACGTACTGAATTAATTACTTGAATAATATTCTGATAAAATCCAATGTTCGACACTGTGTCCTTAAGATAGATTCGTCCTCTGCACGGTGCTTTCAGAATATGGACGTCTATCTCCCAGATTAAAATAATCAATCAACGAATAAATGTAGCATTACAATTTATTCGCACAACAAACACACTAAGTGTTTACACTCTTTCTCACAAAAAATTAAATGCAACAAAATGCAGAGGAGAAGTACGAAAATTCTGAATGAAAACATCAAATGTGGGCTGCCTATTTATAGATGTAGTAGTGGCTTTTCAATTTGAATTAAACAGGTGCAAAACTTGTTTGAACAGGTATCATACTTGTTCAGTTTGAATAAACAGATACAAATCTGTTGGGTTCAAATTTTGAACAGATAAAAATCGTAGGGACCTATTGGATGTAGGGAAAAATCGGAACAGATTATTTCCGGAATTAATTTGAATTCTGGATAGAAATTTTATTTTATCAAAAAATAAAATTAAATTCAAATATTTTTGGCCCAAAAAAGATTAGTATTGGGTTGGACAAGTCAACCCAACCACACACCACACGCCCAACTTGCTCGGACAATGGCGGTGCGTGTGTGGTTATTTTTGGGTCCAATGAGTCTAGCCCATAACCTCCCTCTTTACAAAACTTGGGTGCCCCTTGGGGCCTACCCCAAGTTCCAAACCCATGCCTTATAAACCCACTCAAAATTTCCCATCAAATCAATGTGGGACAAGCCATTTTCCACATCTTAAGGAATTTTTACAAAAAACTCCATTTCTATGGAGTTCACTTTGGCTTCAATTTCCCATTCACTAGATAATGGTTTTGAGCAACCAAATATACCGCGTGAATCACAACGCGACATAGAACGCGTTACTACTTTGACCCACGAAAATCGACACATGAGTCTCACCTAAAAATTAGACCAAAGTTGATGAAAAAATTCTGTTTTTACCCAGATTTTTTCAAAACATTTCTTACAGAGATTATTGTTCAGTCAGTGGCTATACTTTGGGCTATTTGGTTACAGCATAACAGTTATGTTTTTAATCATAATGTCCTGTCGAGTGTGGACACAATTGCGATAGCCAATGAGTGCTTCAATATGGCCATACGTTGTAATGTTGCTAAATCTAGTTCATTGACACTCAATCATATTGCCATAGATGCACTAGATGATAATTCTAATGCGTGTGTTTTGCAGCAAGACATACAGCCAGTAGCAGCTCTACAGGAAGATTCAACAATGTGGACTTTACTTATTGATGGGTCATAGAGATCAAATGGGTTGATTGCAGGAGTAGCTTGGGTTTGTTTAAATGATAGCAATCAAACATATGAGCCAGAAAGCAATGACAATTCAGTGCCCATCGTCTCCACTGATGGCTGAAGCTACAGGATGTTTAGAGGCTTTGCGATGGGCTGTGGGGAAACAGCTATATAAGATCACGGTAAAGACGGATTGCTAAGTTTTGGTTAATTTACTTAAGGGGTCTAATGCGGATTGGCAAGTGGCGTCAATCATTAGTGATATATTTTACTTTAGCAAGTTCTTTCGTTTTCTTAGTATTATTAAAGTCAGAAGGAATGTAATTAAATCAACTCATGAGCTGGCTACTGAGAGGGTAATTTATATTTAAATTAGGCCGAGCTGAATAAAATGGGCCGATCTGGGCCAAGCCAAGTATGGGCCGGTTTGGGCCGCACTACGAAGGGCCGAATAGAATGACCGTGTAAGTTACTCCGATCTGGAGAGGTAGTATTGGAGTTAGACCGGTCGCATAACCGAGATAATTAGCACGGTTGCGTGAGGCCTTATTTGTACTTCGGTTGAGAGATGTATTGAGTGTAGTTCGGTCTTCAGTGGTGAGTTCGGTTGAGGCACGTGAAAACCGAGGTGTGCCAAGCCCTTGAGAGGCCTTGGTTCTAAAGATAGTTCGGCTTAAACTCTCTTATGGTAAGCTCGGTCTTAGTATAGGAAACCGAGGTAAGAGAAAGAGAAGTAAGTGCCTAACTAACGTGTACTTCGGTTATACTAGTAGTTCGGCCATAGTAAAACCATCTCACTTGGTTTAAGCAGTGAGGGAGGGTGTTGGAGGATAAGCATTATCTTCCAGGAGTATGAATCCTAGGAGGACTCTACATGGAGGAGTAAGAGTCCTACCAGGATTGTGCCACGCGAAACCTATAAAAGCTCACCAATATCACCTTTAGAGAGGTAACGCAATTTTGTTTTCTGAATACACAGAGCTTTTGCCTATTTGACAATCTTTCTGACTTAGGCATCGGAGAGGTTTCCGGCACCCACCCGCCGGCTAGCTCACGTTTGTGCTTTCAAGTGATAAAGCGACGTCGTACGGAGGAACGCAGACTTGGTCAACAGGATTATACGAGAAGGTATATTTCTTTCCCGTACAGCTACTAATGTAAATTGTTATTATTAATAGTATGTGTTTTCGTTCTCCAAAAACAAAATAAAATAAAATTACACTAGTCTCTGGTCAAGACTGGTGTTCATTGGATGGTAACCACATGCATCTGTTTCTTCTAAGTTAGGTTTAGAGGTCACCATGCCAGTAAGTAGCTAAGCAATTAAACATTACAAATCCAATCAATATATATAGGTAATAATAATATTCTATTAACCACTACTTGGAATTTTGCCTACTTTCGACATTGGGACAACCCTCCACTAATAAAAGGGTTATGGTCCCTTCATTTTCTTTCTATCCAAAATGTCAACTTTTACTCTAAAATCCACCATTCTCCTAATTTGCAATTCAAAATAAATAAATAAATAGTTACAAATAAAAAATAGCAAAAAACTTAGAGCATTGCTATTCAAAACTAAAAATTATACTCAACTTTTAAATCCAATAATGTGACAATCAATTAAAATATTAATGATAACACGCTCTCTCATATTTTCTTTAATTATTAATCAATAATATCATTTTCATAGAGTCTAGAAAATGAGCTTGCATATTATTTTTCAACTTAACATGCTACAACATTTTTAATTATTCATTTTTTTCATCAAATTTAATTTTAATAAAAAAAAAGTGTTCAAAACCTAGATTTGAGGAGGGGGATCATAGTGGTAGGGGCTAGGGATGGGGTTGCAATAGGGGAAGGGGGTTGGGGTAGGGGGGGTTGCAATGAGGGGGTCATTGTTAGGGATGATAGCCACTAGTAGGGATAGAAGTTGGGAAGTGGGGCCACAACAGGGAATGAAGGTTGTCGATAGAGTGGGAAATCATAAGGGTTTGGTGGTCGAAAGGTGGTGACAGTGGCAATCAAAGGTGGGAGTTGACTAATCAATTTAGCTCGTCTTTAACGATTAATCAAATGTAACTAGCCAAATTGACAATATGCAAAATTTCAATCCATTTAGAGATCTGTTAGAGTCGGAAAAAAAAACATTAAGGGTTAGTTATTTTAATTAATAAATTTCATTGGAAGATTCTTAGAGTGACTCTTAGGAGATAAATTAGAAATTTATATTTTGAGTATGATACATTGGAAATTAGGTGCAATAAGATGTTTTTGCGGTGCAACCAACTATTAAATTTTTTTTTTTTTTTGGAGGGGGGGTGTTTTGAGAACTTTTCATTATGATTTTTCTTAGTTAAAATTGAACAGATTATAAATATGATATTGTCTATTTCAAAATAATTTAGAAGAGAAAAAAAATTTTGAAAAAAGGAAAAAAATGCAAAAAGAAAAAAAGAGATTTGGCACGAGGTAATTGTGGAGGTGGAAAGTTGAGGGCAAAACTTCAAGAAATTTTGATTCTTTGTAGTGTATTGTCTGTATTGCACTCTAAAACAAAGAAAAAAAGAGCTGTGGATTTACACAAGGTAATTGTGTAGATAGAAAATTGAAGGCAAAACTTGAAGGAATTCTGATCCTCTGTAGTGTATTACCTATATTGCACTCTGTAATGTTTCAAAACTTCGTTATTTTGAGACAAAATTTAGAAGGAAAAGGCAAGTTATTTTCTTTCATTTTCTTTATTATTTTTTTAAACTTTTGTCCCAAAACACATTATTATTTTAGGACACTACAATGTATACTATAGACAATGTACTACAAAGTATCTGAATTCGACTTGAAGTTGCAGTACCTACGGAAGGTTATTTGGTGACCTTAAAACAATATTTTATATCATTTATCACTTGACACTTATCAAATTGTTCTAAAAAACCTAACAAAAAAATATTAAATATGTCACGCCCTCAAAATAAACCCATAATATATATAGCATTGACATGCATTAACATAAGAGAATAAAACATTCATCCATTCATCAGAGTATTCTTATTAAAAGACATTACATGTAACATCGAAAATAAATGCCCTACGGGCTTACAGCTTTCCAAGCCAACACTTGAACACAAAAGTCTGAGTACTAACTCAATTACACATTAAGCCCATGGCTTGAGTTTACATGTAATATCAAAACAAAACAAAATAACAACTAACTAAACAGAGTCTTCAACTCCAAATCCTCCCAATCTAAGTCCTTGGAGGTAGCATATCACCTGGACCTGAAAAATGATGTTCCCGTATAGGGTGAGCCACAGCTCAGCAGAAATATACTAAACCAAATATAAGAATTGACTAAAGCAATAGCATTCGATAGATGTTTAACACTTACAAATCCATTATATTGCTGTACAGTTTCATGACAATAATGTCCATGACATGTTTCACTTTCCGTTATTATTTAACTTTCCATTCATACAGACATGGCTCAAAACTTGGCCAAATTATAAAATGAGACTACATCTCACATTAACATTACTTCCAATATCAACAATTCAAATGAGACTAAGACTCATACTAAAACACTTCCATAAATCAATAAGTACACATATTTGCTGTACTAATGGAGTCCATCCCCTTTCTCCTCCTAAACAGGTTTGAAAGTCCATCCCCTATCTTCCCTCAAACCATGGAGTACATCCCCTATCTCCTCCCAAACAATATGCATATATAATGTATTTTAACACTTGTCATATACAATATTCAATCAATACACGTATTTGCTGTATTAATTCAACCATCATATTCAATGACTCATTCAATGTGATTAGTTTCAGTTTTCCCTAATCAATATGCAATGTCTACAACAATCACGACTATCCTCCACCGATAGCCCAAAACAGTTATTTCTAAACAGGAAATAAATGTATCAACAAATATAAACTTAACATTTTAATAGGTGAGTGATTAAACTATCCAATTACACCATTTAAACTCATAATTCCCCAATTCCGTGAATTAAACTTAATTCCATATTTTTCCCAAAATAAATTATACAAATTAATTTATTACAACAATTAGGGTGTTTCCCCCTTTCTTCAAAATCAACCCTAAGGTTCAATTTTCTCAAATTGACACTATCAATGTCATTTTTCATGACTTACAAACATACAGTGTTTAATATATGAAAAACCCCCTTATCTCAAATTACCATTCAAACCTAAGTTTTTCCCAAAATCACCAAACGACACCAACATATCAAAATGACTAAAACTTATGACAAAACCTATAATATGGAGTAGGGTATCCCTACCTCGAAGTGAAGAACTCAAATGGAGATGATGACCCAAAATCCAAAGTGCTCCAAACCGCCAAACTTCCAGATTAAAACAAAGCCCTCGTGACCCTCTATCTTTTTAACAAAGAACCTAGGGTAGAAGCATCCTAAAAATAGATGAAACCTAAGAGAGAAGGTGTGTGGAGGGAGAGAGAAGACGGACCTAGGGTTTTCAAAATAAAAGAGGATGAAAAAATGATGTTTAAAACCGCTGCTGCGATCTGATATAAAATAGGCTCGCTCGAGTGAAGGATTGGTCGCTCGAGCGACCAGACACAAGAAAGCCTCGCTCGAGCAAAGAAAGTCTCGCTCGAGCCAAGAATACAAAGCTTCAGGTCTACAACCAGAAGCACGCTCGAGCGACAGAATGCTCGCTCGAGCGAAGAACTCGAAAACATACACCTCGCTCGCTCGAGCAAAGGAAAGCTCGCTCGAGCCAAGAAACACAGCTCTCAGGTTCTATACCCAGACGCAGTCGTTCGCTCGAGCGAAGAAATCCTGGCTCGAGCGAAGGACCAAAAACAAAGAGCTCGCTTGAGCGACAAACTGCTCGCTCGAGCGAAGGACCAAAATTCTGGGCAGCAACCCTCTGCTCCTAAACACTCCCAACCTGTAACAAACCTGCCCAATATATCCCATAAACTCAAAATAAGGAATTAAAGGACAACACCAACAAATATATAATAACAGGATCCACGGAACCTAAGTCTGGATACAACAACCAAATGGGAAAAGACCGGGGTCGCTATAAAATATTACTATTTTGATCAATAAATATTAAATTAGAAGACCATATAAACTTAGCTTAGACCCACCAAATAATTTTGCCAAGCACTAAACCTCTAACATAGCCCCACTAAATACTTGGCTTAATCAAAGCCATTAATTGGCCAAATGTGTGCCCATCACACTGAGACATGGTAATAGGTTAAAATAGTTTTTTAAAAAAAAAATCAAAAAATTATTATAAAAAAATTAACTTTTTTCTTTATTTGTATGTCTTTTAGTAAAAGGATAATTCTATTTGCATATCATATAAGTTCTCAATACAGGCCGCAAATGTTTTTGAATATAAATTTTTGAATAAATATGAAATGTTTGGATTTAGATTTATGAACATGAAACAGTTGTTCAGATATAAAATATTGAACGGGCTATATATTTGAACGTTTTATTTTTATTTATAACTTTAAATCCGAAACATTTGATATTTGTTTAAAAATTTATATCCAAACATATTTGTGGCGTGTACTGAAAGTTTGTATGATACGCAAATAGCATTTCCCTTAATAAAAAATCAAAAAATTAATTAAAACAATCAATTTCTAAAATAATCCTAAAAGGCTACAGAATACAGAGTGAAAAACGTGGAGACACATAGAGACCCACATAATTTTGTTTTATTCTTATATATCTGATCAAAATCATATATTCCCCTCTACATACCCCAATCAACCTGAACCATGAACATATTCAATAAAGATATTAAAAATTGTGTAAAGTGTACAAGTGTAGCAGTGTCAATATTAAAGATATTAAAATTGTGTATTAAAGTGTATATAAAAGATATTAAAATTGTGTATTAAAGTGTATATAAACAAAAAAGTAGTCTAATATATATATATATTTCCCAGTCATCTAATCTATAACTCCAATTTCTAAAGAATCCTCCTTTAGGTTGTCAGATACCATATCCTAATATATATATTCCAAACTTAATATATGTATATAGTTTAGAAATAATTACATCAAGACCCTTTCCATTATTAGTAAATATTATTTCATTAACTTTATTTATGAATTTATGTATTTTGATTTTTTTTAATTTTAAAAATTATACAAATACACCCATGATAGTCTAGTAATAGTCACTAATAGTTGATGGAATATTGATGTAATTAACCTTATATTTTATGAATAATTACCAAGTTTATGTATATAATATTAATAGCAATGTTACATCCATTGAATTTGGGCTCATCCGAATCATTCGAACTTGTGTATGTCAGTCGTCTAGCTGATCATCTGTCAAATGCTGATTGACAAGGGTGATAATGGAGGTTAACAAAAGTGCCTCCGATCATCCAAACGGTCATCTAGCTTGTATAATTCGGGCTATTCAGGCGAGTTCAAATTCGATGTTTCAATCATTTTTTAACCAATAAATTGGCCTATTTTTGTTTGAAACAGGATAAAACAATCTTGATTTTTGTTTTCCTTGGACTTGGAGGAGGGAAAATATGTCATGTGACTATTATGTGATATTTTGAATGTACGATGCAATTTCGGTAATAATATTATGTTTTAATTAGAAAATGTTATAAGATGTTTAGACAGTAATAACTCATATAACATAAAGAAACTTTGCAATTTTGTTCATATAGCTCCAAAACTATTAATGGGTGGCTTTGTGAAATCTCAAATAATTCAATGTAATGGTTTTTTGAAAAATTATTCATTTATCAAATTTAAGTTTGTTCAAATTGTTCGAATTTATGAATGTTGGTCAACCGCTTGGATAATCTCTCGGACGACCGGTGCAATTCTTGTCAACCGCGGTTGTCACCCTTGTCAACCGCGATTGTCACCCTTATTACTGGATGACTAGTCGAACAACCGACCGGTTGACTACCTAGATGACCGGCATGTATAAATTTGGACAATTTGGACAAGCCAAAATTCCGTGGATATAGTATTACTGTGATTTTTTATTATGTTGTGTGAATAAAAGCATTTTCCTTATACAATGATACCATATTTAAAAAAAAAAAAAATAATTAAAAATGTGTCGTTAATAAGAATTCTTAAAACATTGATTCAATTACATCGGGAAAAAATATTTGATTAAAAAAAATTTAAAAGCATTTTACATATTTTACATTTTTTATGATACACACTTTTCATAAAAAAAAAATGTATAATTATTTGAGAGATTTGGTTAGATCTCCAATATAAGATTTGGAAAATGTCTCGTAGCTCAAATTTTGTGGCTCAAAAGTGGCTCAAATTGTCAAAACGACGTCGTTTTGGCCATTTTTATGTTGTTCTGTACTCAAAACGACGTCGTTTTGGCCATTTGAGCCACTTTTGAGCCACAAAATTTGAGTTACGTAGCATTGTCGATAAGATTTTATTAGTACAAAGAGATAAGAAAAATGTTTCATAGTTCAAGTGCTCTAAATTTCGGAGATCATTTTCAGACCAAAATACTCTTAACACTAATTGAGAGGGTAATTTATGTGCAAATTGGGCCGAAGCTGGATATTGGGCCATTATGGGCCGCAATACAAAGGGCCGGAGTAGAATGGACGTGTACGTTACTCCGGTCTAGAGAAGTAACTTTGGAATTAGACCGGTCATACAACCGTAATGATCAGTCCGGTCGAAGCCTTATTTCTACCTCGGTTGAATAATGCGTTGAGGGAAGCTCGGTCTTCGGGCGGCGAGTTCGGTCGAGGCGCATGAAAACCAAGGTGTACCAAGTCCTTGAGAGGACTTAGTTCTGAAGGTAGTTCGGCTCGACTCTCTTATGGTTAGCTCGGTCTTAGCATAGGAAACCGAGATAAGAGAGAAGTAAGAGCCTAACTAACAAGTACTTCGGTCATACTGATAGTTCGGTTATGGAGATTGGTTGTAAAGTGACTACAGATTCTAGCCAACCTGCAAAGGAATGTTGGCCATGAGGCCACGTGGCCAGGTAAGTTATGAGGCCGTGAGGCCATGTGAAGAAAGCCACCAAAAGTAGAAGTGAGCTGGCACTTCCAGCTCACTTCCAGGATTCCCTCTTGTATTTGTGATCCCTATATATAGGAAGTAGAGGACAAGGTGGTGGAGAGATGACAAGCTTATGAAAAAAAGAGAGTAATTGATGGAGAGTTACTTGTAATTCTTATCATTGGTACAATATAATAAATCTGTAGCTCGTGGACGTAGGCAATTTTGCCGAACCACGTTAAATTCTCTGTGTCATTGCTTGATCAATAGGATTATACGGGCAAGTTTATTTCTCCCCCGTACAATTGGCGCCGTCTGTGGGAAATTCTTTCAAGAACAACCTCTTGATCAAGCTTTTTTTTCTCAAACATCAATGACGAACAACGAAGAGCTACCTCATTCCGCCGTTGACGGATTAACTCCGGAAGGAGGTGCTAGGCGCGAGGGCCTACCTTTGGTCGCTTCCACGGGGTATCTGGAACCACAAAGACTGAGTTTCAGGAGGGATGCAAGGGGACGAAGGCGGTGTAACAGCCCCCATCACTCTCGTTCGCAAAGCTCAGAAAGACAAAGGCGCAGGATTGATCCTCAAACTCTGGAGGATCGCGTCAGGGAACAAGATGAGTTGATACGGTGGATGGCGGCGGACATGGAATCTCTCAAACGCCAGGTGAAAGGAAAAGAAGTGGCGACAGGAGAGAGGCGCAACAACAAGACGCCCCCTCGCCACTCAGAGGGTCATAGTAAGAATTCTACACCCTCCCAAGCAGAGAACAGAAGTCTCGGGACAGGCGATACACATTCCAGGTCTTCTAGAACTCGCCATTCCAGGACGGAGAGGACGAGATCTGAGAGGTCATTCACCGAGGGAAGTACATATTGGCCCTCGCATACACACCAGACGAGGTCTAGACAAACGGAGTTGCCCAGATCATCCGACCTGCGAACCATGTTTGAAGAAAAGGCGCGATGGGAGGGGGATGCCAGGGCGCGCGATCCACACAGAGTTTCTGCTTTGGTGAGGTTGGCTCCTCGGACGCATGGAAGTGTCGAGGTTGGAATGCCAATACCGCGCCTAGCTTACGAACCAACGGACAAGGCATTGGCGAGGTTGCAGACCTCACCATTCGTCCCGGCAATAGAGAACGCGCCCCTGCCATCAGGCTTCCTTCAGCCCAAATTTACTATTTACGAAGGGAAGACAGACCCCTACTCGCACTTAAGCCACTTTCGCTAGGTCATGGCTGTGTACCGGCGGAACGAGGCCTTGATGTGCATCCTATTTCCTTCGAGCCTTGGCGATCTAGGCTTAACTTGGTTTGAGAGGCTCCCAGAGGGTAGCATAGCCTCCTGGGCGCAATTGGCGGAAGCGTTCGTGATAAGGTTCTGAACGAATACTAAAACTCCGGTGGAGATCGACCAGTTACTTTCCATCGACATGGGCGACAAGGAGACCCTAAGATCATACAACAGTCGCTATTGGGAGACCTTCAACCAGATTGGAGACTGCCCTACCAATCTCGCCATTGCACAGTACAAAAGAGGCCTTCCAATAGGCAACAGACTAAGGGATTCTATCACCATGACACCACCCCTCACCATGGAAGCCTTGATGGAGAGAGTGCATCAGCACATCAGGGTAGAAGAAGATGGCGCCCATGCCAAAACAAAATCTGGCGCAATCTTAGTACCAGAGAAGAAGGCTTCAGCAAAGGTCAATGCGGTAGATCGCCCGAACCAAAACGGATGAGGCAGGCGAGACAACGGAGAGGATCAGGACAAGAGATGGTTGAGAGTCCGCACTGCCATAACCACGGTATTTAAGAAACCGATCTACCGAATACTTAGCGAGATTCGAGACGAGCCTTTCGTCAAGTGGCCAGCCAGGCTAGGCGCAGCTCAGAAAGACTACGACGACAGATCACGGTGCACCTTTCACAAAGAAAAGGGGCATCGCACTGAGAATTGCACGCCATTGAGGCAGCATCTGGAGGAGTTGGTAGCGGCAGGACACCTGGATACATACATCGAGGGAGGGGCGCAGCCAGCACCCCAGGACCATCGCAACCCCAACGGAATGCCAATTGATGCCCCACCTCAAGGTATTATCAACGTGATACACGGAGTCTTTGAACCTGAACGTGTATGCGAACTCAAAGGATCAATAAAAAAGGCAGAGCATTTAAGAGAAGTGTTGAGTGCCCAACCAGCCGTCAAGAAGGGGAAGACAGAGGCCGCAAATGTCATGTCTTTTTCGGATAAAGACTTGGCAAGAATATACTGCCCCCACAATGATGCCCTGGTCGTCACTCTCCGAGTCGAAAATTTTGACGTCAAGCGGATTTTGATTGATCAAGGTAGTTCATGTGAAATCATGTACTATGAAACCTTCAAACAAATGAAGTTGCAAGATAAAGACTTGGCACCTGCCGTCTCTCCCCTAATTGGATTCAATTCCATGCCAGAATGGCCCGTCGGCAAAATAATCCTCCCAGTCAAAGCAGGGAGTGTGACGAAACAAGTGGAGTTTTGGGTTTTAAAGGTCCCCTCCACTTACAACATTATCTTGGGCAGGACATGGCTGCACGCCATGCGCTCGGTGGCATCCTCCTACCACCAAGTGATGCGGTTTCCCAAGGACAACGGAGTAATAGAAGAAGTTTATGGAGATCAACTCATGTCGAAGCAGTGCTTTGTCGCGGTGAATGGCAGCCGCGCCGCCAAAGGATACGTTCATTCAGTGGAAGAACCTGAGAGTAATGAGCTGTTCGCCGATGTTGGCAAAGCGGCTAGTCTGAAAGCGGTGGAGGAATTAGTGGAGGTCAGGGTAGATGAAAAGAATACGGATAAGTTCTTTTTGCTTGGATCGTCGTTGTCCAGCACTGAGAGATTGGAGATCTTGGAATTTCTGACCTCTAACATCGAAGTGTTCGCCTGGACCCCGTACGACATGCCAGGCATCGATCCTAACTTCATCTGTCACCAACTCAATGTCCACCCATCAGCCAGGCCAATCATTCAGCGCACCCGAAGATCGGCACTCCACCACGCCGAAATAGTGGCGGATGAGGTAGGAAACCTGCTGGAAGCAGGGGCAATCAGAGAGGTACATTACCCAAGATGGATCTCCAACACCGTCGTAGTACCAAAGAAGAACGGCAAATGGCGTGTCTGCGTCGACTACAAAACGGTTAATCAGGCATGTCCAAAGGATAGCTTTCCTCTACCAAGGATAGATCAACTGGTAGACTTAACGGCTGGGCACAACCGACTTAGCTTTTTGGATGCATACAGAGGCTACCACCAAATCGCCATGCATGAACCAGATCAGGAAGTCACATCCTTCACCACTCCATGGGGACTCTACTGCTACAAAGTCATGCCCTTTGGCCTAAAGAACGCAGGGGCGACGTTCCAGAGAATGGTCACCAAGATGTTTGAACCGCTGTTAGGCAGAACAATGGAAGCTTACATCGACGATATGGTGGTCAAAAGCAAGAATGGGAATGACCATCTCAAGGACCTAGGTGAGATGTTCGAGATCCTAAAGAGGCATAAGTTACGCCTCAACGCGTCGAAGTGTGCGTTCAGAGTAGGATCTGGCAAATTCCTAGGCTTCTTGGTGACCAACCGAGGTATCGAAGCGGACCCTTCTCAGATCCAGGCAATACAAGATCTGGTGAGGCCAAACTCAGTGAAGGAAGTGCAGCATCTCACCGGCATGGCGGCTGCGCTCAATCGGTTCATAAGCCGGTCGTCAGACAGGCTACGACCATTCTTCCATGCGCTGAAAGCTAAGTTTGAGTGGGACGAAGAATGCGACCACACCTTGGAAAGCCTAAAGGAATACATGTCTTCTCCACCACTACTTGTAACCCCGATCCCTGGAGAGGAACTCTTCTTATACCTGGCAGTCTCGCAGCATGCAATTAGCGCAGTATTGGTCCGCGTAGAAGGAATCCAACATCTTCCCATCTACTATGTCAGCAAGACATTATTGGACGCCGAAACAAGGTACTTGCCACTGGAGAAGCTGGCACTGGCCTTGATGATGGCCTCGAGAAAGTTGTCGCACTACTTTCACGCCCATACAATAGTTGTTCTCACAGCCTTCCCATTAAAGGCTTTGTTCGAAAGGGTGAACTTTTCTGGGCGAATTCTGAAGTGGGCGGTAGAGTTGGGACAGTACGACATCAAGTTCCAACCCAGGACCGCAATAAAAGCACAAGCATTGGCGGATTTTGTCGCAGAATTCACACCAGGAAGTCATCATATCTGCCCGATCGATCTAACTGAAACAACCAAGCTAGGGATGGAAGTTGACGACAGAATAACGCAACCCCTAGTACTGATTACTCAGGCAGGCCCCAAGGCAGACCAACGTAAAGAATGGAAGGAAGGAGCAAACCATGCTTCGCCACGTCGGAACTCACCAACGAATACAGACTTGGTGCAATCAGATAGTAAGGGGCAGACAGCGAGCATGGACTCTGGAGAAGACACAAACGACTTGGACAATGCCAAGGCATCATCTGATCCCTCCACTTGCTGGAAGTTGTTCGTTGGAGAGATGTGGAGGCTCTTTGTGGATGGAGCATCCAACCGGCATGGAGCAGGACTTGGTGTAGTCCTCATTTCTCCAGACGGCCTTGTCGTAGAGCAGGTAGTCAACCTTGGCTTCCCAGCATCAAACAACGAAGCGGAGTATGAAGCACTTTTGGCGGGTCTCAAGGCGGCATTCTGCATGAAGGCCGCCGAGCTAATGGTTTACAGCGACTCGCAGCTGGTGGTAAACCAAATATCTGGCGACTACGAAGCAAAAGATGATAGAATGGCTAAGTATCAAGAGTTGGTCAGGGCAGAGATAAAGAAATTCGAAATGGTGCGCATAGAGCAGATTGGCAGGGAGGAGAACGGCAGAGCGGACGAACTAGCAGGCATTGCCTCAATGGCAGACATCTCCATCCTCCATCCACTGTTGATTGACTACCTGCCTAGACCATGCATTGAAGACCCTGAAGCGGAAGAGGTACGTTGCGTGGAGTTAGGCCCTTCTTGGATGGATCCCATCATACAGTTCCTGAAAGACGGCACCGTACCAACAGAGAAGAAAGAAGCCAACAGAATAAGAGCGAAGTCGCAACGATTTTGGCTCTCTCCATCCTTGGCATTGTACAAGAAGTCGTTCTCAGGACCTTACTTAAAGTGTGTTCACCCCAGCAAAGTGGAAGCATTCTTATTCGAAATACATGAGGGTGTATGCGGCAGCCATCAAGGAGGAAGATCATTGGCATACCGAGCAATTTCACAAGGATATTGGTGGCCATACATGCAAGCGGATTCAGAGAAATATGTCAAAAGATGCGAAAAGTGTCAAAAATTCGCACACCAAATACACCAACCTGCCAGAGAACTTCTACCTTTAACTAGCCCATGGCCCTTTGCAATGTGGGGACTGGACATAGTAGGGCCACTTCCGACGGCACCAGGCAACAGAAAGTTCTTTCTTGCGGCAACTGACTACTTCACGAAGTGGGTGGAAGCAGAAGCCTTGGCGTCAATCAAGGAAAAAGATGTCAAAAAGTTTGTTTGGCAGAATATCATCACTCGATTTGGCATACCAAAGGCATTAATCTCGGACAACGGCACTCAGTTCGACGACAGAATTTTCAGAGGCTTTTATGAAGAATACAAGATAGAGTTCTACAATTCTACACCAGCGTATCCCTAAGCAAACGGTCAGGCAGAGGCGTCAAATAAGGTAGTCTTGGATGGATTGAAGAAAAGGTTAGAAAAAGCGAAAGGGAAGTGGGCAGAGGAGCTCCCTCATGTTTTATAGGCCTACCGCACCACGCCTCGACGATCAACAGGCGAAACACCATTCTCCCTAGCTTATGGCATGGAAGCAGTCATCCCATTAGAGGTTGGCCTCCCCACAATCCGGAGCGAAAACTTTGATCCAGCCTTAAATGGCGAGGCCATAGCATTAGAACTCGACCTTGCGGAGGAAAGAAGAGACAGAGCATTGGTTCACATCGCCTCCTACCAACAAGAGTTGTCCAGAAAGTATAACAAAATAGTACATCCAAGGCAGTTCAAGATCGGAGACTGGGTATTACGCAAAGTGATGGGAAATACATTGGTTCCAGGAGATGGCAAGTTGGGGCCTAATTGGGAAGGACCTTACAAAGTGGTCGGATTAGCAGGCAAAGGGGCATACCACTTGGAAGATAAGGATGGCAAAGCAATTCCCAGGCCATGGAACACTGCCAATCTCAAGTTGTTTTATTTCTAGTATGTGTAAGCTTTTACCATAAAACAAATCGATTCTTCTTTCGCATGACCGTTATCAGTGGCAAGTCGCTTTAGTAAATGAGGAACTTTATAAACATAGTTGGCTGGAATAACCAACTATGATCCTCAGCCCAGGATAAGGCTGCAGGACGTTTGCTCGGAACAACCAAACATTCTATTCTAAATTGGCTGGAAAAACCAATTTAGAGGTTGGCTGGATTAAACCAACACCCCACCTAAGCCCTGGATAAGACTGCAGGACGTTTGGTCGGAATAACCAAACATTCTATGCTAAATTGGCTGGAAAAAACCAATTTAGAGGTTGGCTGGATTAAACCAACACCCCACCTAAGCCCTGGATAAGGCTGCAGGATGTTTGGTCGGAATAACCAAACATTCTATGCTAAATTGGCGGGAAAAAACCAATTTAGAGGTTGGCTGGATTAAACCAACTCTTTGTACTCTTTCAGCCGAAGTATGGGTATGGCTGAAGAGTGGTTGGCTGGATTAAACCAACACTTTGTACTCTGCAGCCGAAGTATGGGTACGGCTGAAGAGTGGTTGGCTGGATTAAACCAACATTTGGTACTCTTCAGCTGAAGTAAGTTATATCGGCTGAAGAGTGGTTGGCTGGATTAAACCAACTCTTGGTACTCTTCAGCCGAAGTGACTTATATCGGCTAAAGAGTGGTTGGCTGGATTAAACCAACTCTTGGTACTCTTCAGCCGAAGTAAGTTATATCGGCTGAAGAGTGGTTGGCTAGTAAGTTAGATAGCTAAAAACCGAAACAAGAGTTAAATGTACAAAAAGCACATAGAAAAATTCATTACAAGTACAGGCATACATACACAAAACCGAAACAAGAGTTGAAGAAAGATTTTTTCATTGAAACACCGAAAAAGTACAATTGAGGGGCCGCAGCCCGGTTACAAAATTCAAAAAAGAAAAGAAAGAAAAAAAAGATCAACCGAGAAGTGCATCAAGCTCGGCATCAAACTCATCCTGGAGACCGGTGTTTGATGGGAGTCCGGTGTCGGTTGGCAGACCAGTCTCAGCTTGAACTTGGTTCTCAACTTGAACCTCGGTCTCAATAGATGGGAGCTCGTCCCTTCTGTCTTCAATGATTGGTTGTTTTTCACTGACGGCCGGGATGAGAGATGGCTCCTCATCCTCTTCATCATCATCATCATCATCATCATCATCTTCATCATCGCCGGACCCCTCCAGAAATGCTTTTTGAAGATCGGCAGCGTATTGCGAAAGGGAGGCCGGAATGAAATACGGTGGAGCATTGTAGACTTCGGTGTCAGATGTGCAACCGAGCTTCTCCACCGCACTCCTCCAGCCGCATTTGAAGAACAGATCCTTCGCGGCATCACACTGGAGGGTGTATGTGTCTTCGGCCTCCTTGAAGCCTTGCTTTTTGACTTTCTTCACGTCCTTCTTCGGCTGGTTTATTTCGGCATCTTTCTTTGCCTCAATCTGAGCCAAGTGACGCAGGTACTTGTCCTTTGTCTGAATGGCGATCTTCTCATTTTCAGCCTCAGCCGAGTTAACTACTTCGGTCAGACGACCGTTCTCTGCCCGGAGCTCGGCTAGCTGCTTCTTTGCATCTTCTAGCTCGGCCGTTTTAGATGCAGCTTCAGCCATGGCATCCCTTGTACTCCTCCTAAGTTCCATGATCCTTCTATAAGTGACTTGGTTTTTCTGGATGGCCTGCAAAACAGAAGTAACATTAGCCGGAGTCAAAGTTTGAAAAATATTACTTAGAAAGTGAAAAGCTATTTACCAGGATCATGGACTTAGTGGAAGACCGGACTGACTTCAGCTCGGTATTGAGCTGCTTGTAATGGTGCTCCATGTCCTTTGGAAGGCACACACTTTTGGCCAGATTAAAAGCCATCAAGTGGTCCTTCTCCGAGATAACCGAATCAGAATCGGTGATATCTCGATTGTCAAAAGAAAGGACAGGAGCCCATTTTGAGGGAGTAGCAGCTCGATCAGATGGCTCCGGTTGGAAGCTTTGCTGGGGGTGTGGAGGAGAGCTTTGTGGAACAGTGGTCTCATCCTCATCAACAAGACGTGGCTCGGTTGGGGTAGTCCGAGCACGTTTGTTTCGGCGCGAAGAGGATGGTTGCTGGGATGGAAGGGCCACCACAGTTTCAGTGGCTGGGATGGTTGGTCGCACTTCGGTTGGATTTGTTGCGGTCAGGAGGGCCTTCAACCTGTTCTTTTTAGCCATTTCTTGTTCGGCTGTGAGTGGTACAAGGTTGATTTGGGGCAAGGAAGGGTCCGGTTTAGGTGCGTCTTCGAGAAGGAAGTCGGTCACTCTTGCTTTCCTGCGACCGGAGTATCGGTAGGTCGGCTCGAAATCAAGGAGTTTTGCCCAGCTTCTCTCCTTTACACGCAGTGTGGCGCGCAGAAGACCGAGATTGGGGTAGCCGTAGTTTGATAGGAGATGGGCTTTATCTGTAAAAAGAAGTTTAACTGTTAGTTCGGTCCAGAGAGGAAAACTGAATTACAAAGAAAAGAGCGGATTGAGACCGAAGTAAGTATACCATGGATTCCTTTGTTCCAGTTTATACTATGGCCTGGGATCTGGGCTTGGTGGTCTTCGAAATTCCCAGAGACCCAAAAAAAGTCATCATCGTTCAAGTCTTTGTCCGGCGTACCTTTTATTATTTTCTCTCGGCCACGGCGTATTCTCAAGTAATAACACCAGCCTTCGTTCTTGGATCCTATGGAGTATTGGTGAAGTATCTCGGCCAAACCTAGGTTGAGACTGGTTTGGTGGTTCAGTGCGGCTATACCCATTATTATTCGATATGTATTGGTGGATAGTTGGGTTGGGCAAAGTCTGGTTTGCCTAAGGAATTCATATATTAAGGGTTGGATTGGAAATCTAAGTCCGGTTTCTATTATTGATTGAAGGGTAAAAGGGACGAAGCCTTCGTTGCCCCAAGGGTCAACGTTTTGTTCGGCTAAAGTGAGGTTTACATCGGCTGGAATATTGTAGTCTTTTCTGAATTCGGCTAGGCCTCCTGGGGTTTCTACTAGGAACCTATATTTCCCCATTTATTGTGTAACTTAAGGGAAAATTATCTCGGTCAAAAAATGTGTTCAGTAGCTCGGCTTAGCACAGGGAAGTGCCTGGCAACCTAAGTCTGCAAAGTGGAAAAACAAGGTGTTAAGCACAGATCGTTGACCGTGCTACAAGAAGCAAAGTAAAAAAAGACAAGTCCTACTCCGGCTATGCAGTGCACTACAGGATTTACCTCGGTTGTAACTAAGGTGCTTATTATCTCGGTTTGGCAAGATTTTCAATTATCTCAGTTCTGCCTATGGTTTTTGTTACTTCGGTTAAGCCTTAAGGGGCAGTTTTCTGAGTTCGGTTAAGGAACTGAAAGGCTGGCTTAGCCCCAAGGCTTAGCTCGGTCGAGGGACAAATTCTCTAGTTCGGCGCATTTTTATTTCGGCTAAGTCTGAATCCATTGGTGACCTACTAAAACTATAGATGTACCAGCAAGTTCTATTTCGGTTCCAACCTACCTAAATGTTTGTATGAGCAAAAAACAGTTCCCTAGTTCGGTTGGATGTGTTTTATGGATCAAATGAGCGTTCTATCAGTTGCTACATGATATTCATAGTGTTCTTATGAAGATTCTTCAGAAGATACAAGGCTAATGGAAAGTAAAAATAGAAATGTGTTCTGGGAAAACACACAACAAACTACAATGGAACAGAATGAAAACAGAAGCAGATTTTGAAGGCTTACCTGGTAGGGAGGAAGAACAAGGTTGAAACACACAAAAGCAGAATACGAGCTTCAAAGATGCAAGAACAGGAAATCAGCAGAGAGAGAAGATGAATGATTCAAAAATGAAAGGGTTTTTTTGTTTTGTGAAAGAGGAGAGGCGGGAAACTGTTCAAAAATTGCGGAGTACGAGGGCGGCTGCACCGCTTTGGAGGTCCAATCAGAGGTTGCCACGTGTCACTGGAAAGGGAAGCGTTTCAGTCGCCGCATTTGAAGAGACGTTTTGACCGGACGTACACAGTTCGGTTTGAGGTTAGCTCGGTTGGACAAGCTAAGTGGATTTAAGCTCGGTTGGAGAAGCTTGCAGGTTTTTAGCTCGGCTGGAGAAGCTAAAAGGTTTTTAGCTCGGCTGGAATAGCTATGGGATTGAAGCTCGGTTGGAAAGGCTTACAAACTTTAGCTCGGTTGTTGAGTAGGTAATCCCTATCATGCTACGCAGATGGAATTAAGGGGCAATTGAGAGGGTAATTTATGTGCAAATTGGGCCGAAGCTGGATATTGGGCCATTATGGGCCGCAATACAAAGGGCCGGAGTAGAATGGACGTGTACGTTACTCCGGTCTAGAGAAGTAACTTTGGAATTAGACCGGTCATACAACCGTAATGATCAGTCCGGTCGAAGCCTTATTTCTACCTCGGTTGAATAATGCGTTGAGGGAAGCTCGGTCTTCGGGCAGCGAGTTCGGTCGAGGCGCATAAAAACCAAGGTGTACCAAGTCCTTGAGAGGACTTAGTTCTGAAGGTAGTTCGGCTCGACTCTCTTATGGTTAGCTCGGTCTTAGCATAGGAAACCGAGATAAGAGAGAAGTAAGAGCCTAACTAACAAGTACTTCGGTCATACTGATAGTTCGGTTATGGAGATTGGTTGTAAAGTGACTACAGATTCTAGCCAACCTGTAAAGGAATGTTGGCCATGAGGCCACGTGGCCAGGTAAGTTATGAGGCCGTGAGGCCATGTGAAGAAAGCCACCAAAAGTAGAAGTGAGCTGGCACTTCCAGCTCACTTCCAGGATTCCCTCTTGTATTTGTGATCCCTATATATAGGAAGTAGAGGACAAGGTGGTGGAGAGACGACAAGCTTATGAAAAAAAGAGAGTAATTGATGGAGAGTTACTTGTAATTCTTATCATTGGTACAATATAATAAATCTGTAGCTCGTGGACGTAGGCAATTTTGCCGAACCACGTTAAATTCTCTGTGTCATTGCTTGATCAACAGGATTATACGGGCAAGTTTATTTCTCCCCCGTACACTAATAATTAGCATTGTTTTGTTATTTTTGGATGATTTTAAAACTTAAAAAATAATAAATTGTAATCTAAATATATGTTTTTTCAAAAAATTCAAATATTTGAAATTCTCTTGTCGAGATTATTAAACAAGACTTATAAGATGTAAAATTTCATTTTTTTTTTACTACAATATTTGAGTAGTGAAATTCATTAATTTGAAACAATGAAATTCACTATTTTAAAAAAGAAAATTTATCCATAAATCTCATATAGGGGAATGTTTAGTCTTAAGAGTTTTTTTATGAACCAATTAGTCCTTTCTGTTATGAAAAATTATATTTATTTGATTTGGTACCATTTAAATTTAAGTGAATGCCCTTTCGTGATTTACTTTTTCAATTTTCTAATTCGTTTTTAGGATATGAGAATAGAAAAGTAAGGTATGGAATATTCCTTTTGGAGGGATTGGTGGCTGAAGTGTTAATTGTCGAGCGTGAAACTTTACATTTCTGTTAGTATAGTTTTCTGGTGTTTACATTAGAATGTTACATTAGAGTGCTACATTTGAAAAAATATACTAAGAAATTTTTGTGTGTTGCATTGATTAAAGTGTTAAGTTTGGAAAAAATACACTAAGAGAGTGTTGTGGATTGTTACGTTATTATGTTTAAGAAAAGTACATTAAAGAGTTTTTGTGTGTTACATTGATTGAAGTGTTACGTTTAAGAAAGATACACTAAGAATTTTTTTGAAATATTACGTTCTTACGTTTGACAAAAATACATTAAGTAGTTTTTTTAGTGTGTTATATTAAGGTGTTATGTTTGGAAAAAGTACATTGAGTTATAAATGTAAATTGAAAAAAAAAATAAAATTGGTATATGAATATGCTTTTTAAATAATTTTTTATACTTGGTTGTTTGGGATGTGTTATATAAGTGCACTTTTTAACTTTTTGATTAAAAAAGTAAAGAGAAAAATATATATTTGGGATAATTTTTTGACTTTTTAAGAAAATATGTGTAATAAAATATTGTAGTAAAATCAAAATGATCATTCTACATTTGTTGACTTTTTGACTTTTAACTTTTTGATTTTTGGGTATTTGAATTCAAAAGGCAAAATAATAATTTTGTTCTATTGACTTCCCCCACAAACTTCCCCCAAATAGTATGAACTTTTTGATTTTTTTAATAACTTTTTGACTTCTTAACTTTTGTAATAGATGTCAAAAAAATATTTGATTTTTTGACTTTTTGATAATTGGAGAAGTGAAAGACCTAAGAAAGATAGGTTGTCTAAAATATTCTAATAAACTACTATACTAATGAGTTTGAAAAATAAAACTAATTTTTTTAATTAAAGTAACACAATTAAAAAAAACTTTAAAGATGAATATTAAACTTTTAAAGTTTAAATACTTATAAATACTTTTGAACAAGAACATATCACTAATTTTTTCTAATTATTTTAAGATTACTTACCTGACAAAATCTTCATTTATTATATTTTGTGTATACAATTTAAGTCTCATTTTGCAAGAATTAAATTGACTAAATAAACATAAAAAGATAAAATAGACTAAATAAGTTAATCAGACAAAGTAGGTGTTTGGCATGTACTAAATTTTTTTTTTTTTTTGTGTGCATACATACACTTATTTGAGTCACATCAATCAATATCTATCAACATCTCTTCACTACTTTTCTACCCATTTTCTCTATTTTTCTACACATTTTTTTTTATATATAAAAAGTCAAAAAATACACTTATTTAAAACATTCCAAACCACCCCCAAAATATCACATCCAAGCCATAATCATTGCATTTTTTCTCTCACAATCATTACATCTAAACCAAAAAAGACCAAAAGTTATTCCTAAATGGAACCAATTTAGCCAAGCTAAATTAGCCAAAAAATCAGACTAAATTAGTTTTCCCAACAAAAACTTAAATGAGTAATTTTTTTGAGTAAGTAATTTAAATGAGTAAAAATGTAAAGGAGTTGACTGTCATAATTTCATATATAGGGACTAAAGTAGAATTTGACTAAAAGTGAAAGGGGTTGACTGTCATAATTTTACATATAAGGACCAAAGTGAGATTTGGTACAAAGTATAAGGATGTAAAGGGTAATTTACCCATATTAAAAACACTCAATATCTTTTTATATATTAAACACACTTTTACATGTTCTTACGTAGGAAATTGACACACACAACTTTAAATTTCATAATTATATTAATAATAACAGTGCTAGTTGTGTTATTTTTTATATTTTTACAAATTCAATTATGTAAGACTCAATTATATTGCGATGTCATTATGGATGAATTGTAAAATTTAAATTATGAGTATTTAGAATTTTTATTTTAAATATTACAAATATTTTTTATACATAAATTAAGATCAATAATCATTAAGGACATTAATATGTTTAAGACTAATTAGACTAAGACTCCGTAACTATTAGCGAATATCACCTTTACTTCATTTATGAATCGGTACATATTAATCCCTCTATTATGACAATCGTATAAATACATATCTTTTGAAGATGGTATAAAAGGGGCTTGTGTGCAATAAAAGTATGGGTGGACAAACCTTAGGTCAGGCCAGGCCAAGCCAGGTTTGGACTGAGCTTATACAATATAGTAAAAGGATATGTGTCATTCTAATGCTAGCCGGGCCCAACTTCGACTCTAATCTAGCCATCTTAAACTCAATCCTAAAATCTCAAACTCGTCCACTTATTTTTTTTAACCAAATAGATACGTGTTATTAATTTATTTATTTATTTTGTCTTGAATAGATATTAAATGATTTAGATTTCATTTATTATTTAAATTTGAAATATTAGCAAAACTCAATAATAAAATAAATATATTTTTTAACAAATGTTTTAATATAAACCTAGAATATATATGTGTATATATATTTATTAATTTTTTTTTACATTTTTTTTTACTTTATTTTATAATTAAAATAGTATAAAACTATAATTAATATATTACAAATTTGCAGATGAAGCTCCATTGGACTATAAACTCTTTATCACCACTGCAAACCAAGTATTAAATTGGCTCAAAATCTCAATTAAGCCCTAGTCTTCTGGGCAAAATAATTTTTTCATAATTTAAAAATATCAAATTAGGCTAAATGGATAGTCACTCCCTGATATATTTTTGTAATTAAATATGTCAAAATATATAAATTTATAAATAAAAAATAAAAAATAATATTTATTAATAATCAAGAGAATTTTGATATAAATAACTAATATATTTATGAATATGAATTATCCATAACATAATAATTTTGGATTAAGGGTGGGCGGTCCAGCCAATTTCACATCGTCTTAATACTAGTTTTGTAGACAACTAGGCAAAGCACCCAACCCAACCCAACCCAACGCAACCGCTTTTATATATTGAGATTTCACCATTTTCTCCTCTGAAATTACTCAC
Organism: Camellia oleifera; assembly: GCA_022316695.1. Classification (NCBI taxonomy): domain Eukaryota; kingdom Viridiplantae; phylum Streptophyta; class Magnoliopsida; order Ericales; family Theaceae; genus Camellia; species Camellia oleifera. Next base: position 112,407,600 of record CM039317.1, read on the forward strand.
CTCTCTCTGTATATTGAGTTGATCGTTTACGAGTAATCGGCCTCTGCGAAGGTATGATTTTTCAGTTGAAATCTTCACCATCGTCACCGATCATCCTTTCATTAACTCTTACTGTAAAATTTCATGTTTTTTCATATAATTTTCTGATGCGCCTGTTTATTCGATTGTTGTTCTTGTTTAATTTGTCCATCGATTGTATGATCATTATATATTTTCTGATTCTGATTTGCATTTTTGGTTGATCAATGGCTTCTTTTGACAATCTTCGTTTCCGTGTAGCGTGAGAGGGTTTGATGTGTATATATATATATTTGTGTGTGCATTCGTCCTGTTTTAAGACTAGTTTTTATTCCCCTTTGATTGAGTTGATGATAATAATGATGGTTGTGTCGGTTGTCTATATATGTATATTTTTTTAAATCTTAATTTTTTTTGTTTATATAGTGGAGTTGAATCTGATAACCATTTTGGGTTTGTGATTTTTGACGTGCATATTTGATTCCGCCCTGATTTGCTAACTCTTGTTTTTGGATTTAAATAGTAGTAGTACTGACTAAAGTTAATGTCTTTGCTGGGTTGAATTAAGGGTTGTTTTGAGAATTGACTTCTTTTTTTTTTTTTTTTGGCATTTTATTAAAGACGTGCAAAAAATGTTTGAGCAAATTGCATTATTTCTAGTAAAAGAATGAGGCTGATGGTTTTGGTTTATGGGATTCCATATGTTTCTCTTATTTATCTTATCACAATTGTGTTGATGGTTCCATCTTCTATAAATCTGTTTCATTTTGATGGTTTGGTTTGTTGATTACACTGGTCATATGAATTCAAGGAATAATCTTTGAGCCAAAATTAAGATCAGTTTTGGCTGTTCTGCTTTGTGTCTTATCTCTTAAACTGCTTTCTCAGCCAATTGTACAAAATAGGAGAGTGAATGAGCGTACTAAATGCAGAAATTGTGTCGGTTTTGGTTTAATTGGTTTAAGTTGATCAAAACAGGTGTAATCATAGATATATGTAATTTGCATAAGCTGTAATTTTCAGTATGAAGCTTTCATAGAATGCTGTAACTTCATACTGAACTGGAAATCAACCACCTAGTTGACTGTGCTGTATGTAGTTGTACACCACAACTATGATATTAACCGTGGTCCTTAACTTACCTCACCACCATCATCTGACATGGTTTGGTTTTGTTGTTAATATTGAAAAGTGAAAGTGGTTTTGATTGTGTTAAAGAACATCCTAATCTGACCCTAAGAATAATAATATGGTAATATGCTTTAGCAAGGGATAATTCGTTGTTTTAATTAAAAATTTGGTAAGAAATGGGCAGGAAATGTAAGTAGTGACAAACAGCAATTATTCACGGGTGATGAATAATAAAGGCAGCCATATACAGATTTGGGTATGTCTGATCCAATTTCGTCAAGAGTTCAGTAGCCACTGTCTATCTCAGGCTTTGGCACAATTTGATTGAGGAAATCCATGTCTTGCTACCTCCTCTTCAACTGAAGGACCTCTAATATGTGCATGCCAAGGGCATAGTAATCCAAATTCCAATCATGTGGAGTTCTGTGTATTGTGACAGCGTTCTTAGTTGGGAATACATACTCTTAATGATGAATTATGCTAGAACCATTAAAAAAATATACTAGGGCAATTACTTGGTTCATTGGATTGTTAAAATCCTTGTTTAAGCTGAAAAAATAATGTGTTTTGATTTATCAAGTAATTGAAGGCTGCTATTACAGTCAATAGATAAGCAAAGACGGGAAGAAATATTTAATATACCTATCACCCAAAATTCAAGTGTTTGATTTATCTAGTAATTCAAGATTGCTATTACAGTCCATAGATAAGCAAAGATGGGTAGAAAATTTTAATATATCATTTATTTGTACTGATGATGCATTCTTTTATTGAGAAATCTAGTAAACAAATTGTAATGGTAGGATCTCATGCCAACTAGTACAATTTTGTCATTATCTTGTACCCATAATTTCATTACTTTGTCAAATGTGTATGGCCCTGGAAGCTCAGAGATCATTCATCTGAAAATGAAATTATGGAGTCTTCACTAACTTCACACTCTTCCCCGAATTTCCAAAGTCATGTGAATGACAATACCCCAATCACGTTTGCACTCGTGAACATAGTTGTCAAATCGGGATTCGTATCGTGAATCGAAATGGTCTCGTACCGAATCGTGAATCGAATCGAATCGAATCATGAATCCTAAAGATTCGGTCACTTTTTCTAAATTACTTAAAAACATATATCTACACATTTAGATGTTAAATATATCTTATGAATATAAAATATTTAGACTTAAATCAACAAAAATGTTATTTTGAATGATAATCACGTAATTTAATAGGTAAGAAGTTAACAAAGGTTCCTATGTAAAATCACCATCTTACTTTTTCTTTTTTCTTTTTTTAGATATTTTTCATCAACCATTCTTAATAAAAATAATAACCAAATAGACATACTATTAATTTATAAAGTAACAATAGTTAACAACGATATTGATATTTGGATAATAAGCATATATACTTTTCTAAGTAAGAGTGAGCAAATAATAAGAAAGAATTATTTAGGATATTTTATTTTAAAGCTTAAAACATTTTAAAAGGTATAATTGACCTCACACATGTAATATTCAATTTAATAAAATAGTAATAGATAATTCATAGTGTAACTTTAATCTTAAACATCTTTAGAAGATATATTACAATTTTTTGAAGGGGAAAAAAATGAGAAGAAAAGTTAAAAATATATTAGGTTTGACTGAATCTGATTGGATCTTATAAAAAACTCCATGATCACTAAAATAATAACAAATCATATATATATGTTGGTTATTTTGGTATTAAATGCTATTAGAAGTTGTATTATGTCATTTTCACTAAAAAAATGGAAAAAAATGAATCGAAAATATGTCGAACACAATAATTTCAAAAATTGCATGAATCGTAAAAAGTGAATCGAATCGTGAATCGATTGTGAATCGTGCGATTCACTAGAGATTCACTTCCAAAATAGATTCACTCATAGATTCGTATCGATTTTGCAAAAATTATGTATCGAATCGTGAATCGTAAGATTCTGATAACAGAGCTCGTGAATTATAAAGCCTTCTACTTATTTTAAGCAATCATCCATCTTTCCATATGACTAGATATCTTGTGGTTACTCTAAAATGGCAAATTGGCAAGTTTGGAAGAGGAAACCAACCTTTCTTATCATGTGTCAATTGGGTTTATGTGCTTTATGCTTTACATTTATGAGCAGTACTCGATGTATACAATGACGTTCCTCGGAAAAAAATTGCCCATAAAGAGCTAAGCCTGCACACACTGTGCTTTTCCCGTAGCTTTCCCTTCAAGAAAAGATTGCGCCACTTCTAATCCAAAGATCAAGAAAAAATTTGTGAATTTTCTCCCCAATTTTCTGTGGTAACCAAACAAAAAATATGGGCTCTGTTTGGTTTCATTTTCAGAATCTGTTTTCAGAAATTAAAAAAATAATAATAATAAATAGTATGACACTATTAAACACCTAAAAGATATTTTAATTTTTTTTTATAATTTATTTCTGCCCCCAAAAGATAAAACCATGTGAAGATGATGATTTTTTTTTTTTTTTTTTTTTTTCATTTTCTAAACCAAATTAATTTTTAGTTTTTTCAATATACATGTCTAGGATCAATAAATCTACCAACCTGTAATTGGTTTCTCCATACCATTAAAAACCTTTTAATTCCTTTTCACCCAAATTATCCAAATCATGCCCAAAGAAACCAACATCCTCACTGTCTTCCCTTTGTTCTTAGCTCTCCCCTCCCTAATTATGGAAGAGGTCTGATGAGGAATGCGCCTGCGCCCATTTTGGTATTACAATTATATAACTGTAATTTTATGTATTTAATATTTGTGTTTATTTATTTTTAATTAGACTTAATAAATATTTAGTTTCTTCTTTTGTTAGGATCTAGTTTTCTATTTTAAATTAGGGTATTGGCCTGTAAATTACTGAACCTCATCTTTTCTGGTGACTTTGAACTGGGCCCCTTTTTTGGAATTTCTGTGCTGTATGTTTCTATCATTTACCAAATATGTATAACTTGTCTATGTATTTGACATCTAGATGACATTATCTGATCCGAATGTTCTTCTTAGGACACTGGTGCTGTTGGTTTGTATGCATTGAATAACCATGATTTCCTCATTATGTGTGGATTTTGAAAACTGATGAAAGTTTATTTAAGTTGTATGTTAAGTGACCAAGATTATAATTTTATGGAAGGAAATAATCTAAATTGTTATTATTATCTTTGTTATGGCACAAGTGCCATTTTATAGCCAAGTCATTTGTTGTATTTTTTTTGGGTAATATCATCTTGCTGTGGCTTTTGTTTTTTGTTGATATTTTTCACCAAAGTACATACATACTCTTGGTGCTAGCACTGCTCTAGATTACATTTCCGGAAACTAGGTTTAGACGGTTATTATTATGCAGGTGGTATAATTAAATGGAGGATATGTCCATGGAGATGTAGTAGGATACATATAGCTGGCCCTAATAGCTGTGGTCTAAGGCTTTCTTGAGTTGAGTTGAGTTTTTGAGGTCTGGGGACTCTGATGGTGTATCATTCTTGTTCACAGCTCTTGTAATTGTAATGAACGTGAGTTAATTGGAGGCTTTGGAATGAGGGCATAATTACTTTACATCTGCAGGTTAGAATTCTTGATACTAGGACCTTATCTCCTCTGCCTCCTCCTCCTCCTCCTCCTCTTCTTTTTCTCTCCTCCTGTTTTTCTATCTGACAAATTTGTGTTTTCAAAAGAAACCCATCTTTTATACTCTGGAAATGCAAGTCTGTTTTGTCCACTTTCTCCATCCCAAAGTGTTTTTTTTTAGAGATTTACATACTTTTTCTTGTGTATTTTTGTTGGGCCTTTTTACTGTGTGGTAACATGGCTTTGGTTGCGCACAAAACTTAATTTTCTGCCCGCCCTTATTTTTCTAATGCCATGTTGCAGATTAGTTTTGAAAACTTTGGTTACTAGTCCCTGGCCATATATAGGACACTAAATTTGGTGGATATAAATAATAGTTAGCATTGCTTCTTTAACAGCATTGAATTGCAAATGGTATTGCAGGGCCCTTTAGGTAATTTGGACAACTGACAAACAGATTTGAGTCTGAAGATCGGTGTGCTCATCAAGTTTCATTATAGTCATCTGCTCTGGTTGCTGTGTCTTATATGTTGGCATTTATATTGGGAGAGCAAACTTTAGGGTACTCTGCTAATAAAGCTGCAGAATTATCTTAGGACCTTGTTCTGTGGAATTTAATTTTTTCAGAGAACTCAATTTTGTTGTAAAAACATTGCAGTTTTATATGAGGATTGTGTGAAGCCTTAGAATCTTGAGATTCTTTATTATCGGTGTTAAATTTGTGGCACACCGAGTATAGTTGGTATTTAGTGGCATCTTTGATAAGAAATGACTGGTTCAATTTATATCTTCTTTTCGTTTCTAATACACTTGGGAGATTCCATGGCTTCCAAAACTTGTGTTTCTCTGCTCTTTGTTCTCCATCTTGGAAGTTTGATTACTTTTGCTTTAATGAGTGGGGAAACTAATGTGGGGCTCGCTTATAAATTAACTGATTCAGTGTTATTGTGCTGCAAAGAGTTCACTGCAGGATAGTTCTCAGTGATTAGCCCATGGGTGGTTATTATGCATTGTTGGAGATCATTATCTAGTGAAGCTGGAGTTTTAAGGAGATATTATGACATGAAAATCCCATTTATACAATAGTCAGATTTGTGGTTGAGTCAATAACATGCTCTAGGTTGGAAATCTTTACTGCAGCATGGGCTTGTGTAAAAGAACTTGGTCTTGATTGGCAAGGGTTATGTGGTTCAAATTAAAAGAGTGCTAGGTGATGATTCATTGCATTCAGTCTGTTGATGATTTGATGTGGCAATACTTGAAAGCCTTTGATTAGTGTTACCAGACAATGCTAATATCCTAGTGAATTATGTTTTGGAACACACATTTTGAAACATGGTACACTCCTTTTAAAATGATAAATTTAGCGATCTAAAACGATTCCAAAAGTTTTTCTAATATATTTCCTTACAACTTTTCTTATCAAATTCAACTAAAATTTAAGGTGAGTGAAGTTTTGATTGGACAAAACGTGAAAATGGATCATAATGCTCATATAGAAATGTGTTAACCGAAAATTATTCTAGAAGTACGTTAAATTATTAAAATGTTGGGACCTGTAGTATTTTCTAAAAATTTGTGTTTGAGATAATTTGCAGGGCCATCGATATCCAATTATCTTGAATTTTTTGGATGAATATTTTACTCAACAAATCTAAAAAAAGTGAACGGTTTGAATCACCAAAATTGGTCTCAAAATAGACCTACCAAATCCATACGCTTTCTCAAGTTAAGATGACAACGTGCGAAAAGTCAAATCATTTTTCTTTATATATATATATATAATTTTTTTATTTAACATTAGTTACTTAAATATCTTATGAATATCTCATTTTTATACGTAAGTTGTTACCGTTTTACTCTTATAAGTGTGTTTTGTATACTAATAAAATTAATTCTAAAATAATTATCTCAAATATTTTTATTTGTAAAATGATGATATATTAATATTTGAACAAATTATAAATAAATTTTATAATCATTTTATGAATAATGACAATGTTATAAAAATTCGTGATTTTAAATTGAAACAATCAACATAGTATTATTCGATCTAATTTGATTATAAAATTTTCATAATCTAATTTAATTCTAAAATTTCTAAAATCATCAATAATAATTTGATTTTAATTTTAATTTATGGGTTGTTTGGGAACAACTTAAAATAACATACTTATTATCTTTCTATCTTTTTTAAATCATATCATTTCTTTACTTTTTTTTATATATATCTTTTTATAAAATTAAAAATTTATTAAAATAATATATTCACAAACAAATTTTTATTCTTAAAATAATATATTCATAAACAAATTTTTATTCATTTGCTTTACTTTTTTTTTTTAATATAATTTTTTCTATTTTTTTATTAAGAATTGTTGCCTTTTAAAAATGATAATATACAATATGAATGATAACTAACACCAATTTGAGTCATAATTAAAGATTATTTTAGTAATAACCAAAAATCACAATGAATCGTAACTAATAGACACAATGACTTGTAACCAATTTGATTTGATAATTTGTTAGTCTCATAGATACAATAACTTGTAACTAACATCAATTTAGATCATAATTTACATACTATATAGTATATTGTAAGATAACTCTAATCGATGACTGGAAGTAATTTGAAGCTTTGAAAAATATTTTTTTTATTTTTTATTTTTTCCACAAATTGTAGACTAGAGGGGTAAATGCATAATATTACCTAAAATTTTGAAATAATTTGCAGGGCAGTGGCCCCCCCTGCCGGCCCTGTGTCCGCCATTACTGACCTCCCCTTCGCTAAATTATATTGTAGTGCGGTCAATAATACACCATTCTAAAAAAAACATTTTTTTTTTTTTAATAAAAAAATCACAAAGCAAAACACACGCAAGGGAGCAACGAATATTCACAAAATATCCTCCTAATAATCAATAAAAAATTAATTTTAGATGTAAGAGCATCAGATGGTACAGGGATTAGGTATTGATCTGATCTCAAAATATTCTCTCCTCCTCAAACTCTCCTTCAAAACCTCTCTGAATCTGATTGTTTCTCTTTGAAAAGCTTTTCTCTTCCCTGTCGACCGAGTTGTTTCATCTCTGAATCTGATTGTTTCTCTTTGAAAAGTTTCCAAGGTTTTTCTTTCTTCACTTCCACTTCCACTTCCACTTCCACTTCAATTCTGTTATTTTTCTTCACTGTCGACTGAGTTCTCAACTTACTTTCTGCCTTCAGTTTTATTATAAATCTCTGTGTTCCACTGTTGCCTACTAGAAAAATAAAAAAAATAAAAAAAAAAATTTCATGTTTTCTTTTTTGATTTTAGGAAACTTTGTAATCTTCTCCTCTGCAACTCTATTTTATTAACTCTGTGTTGAACAATTACCAAATCAGTATTCTCTGCATTCTGTTTTCATTTTACTAAGCTCACTTTCTTCTTTGCAATTTCTGTTTTACAACACAAGTTCTCTTTGTCCAATTATATTGTCATTCTCTATATTCAACCTTGCTTGTCCAAAAAAAAAAAAAAAAACTTCAGATCCCCTCTTGCAAAGTGTTCCTTTGATATCTTCATATCCTCTACAAAATTGTATTTCTCTTTGTTCAACTGTTACTTACCAGGATAAAGAAATCTCTGTATATCTTCTTTTGGTTCTAGAAATCTTTGTAATCTCTTCCTCCGCCACTCTATTTTAACTCTGTGTTCTACAATTACCATTCTGTTTTCAATAGTTGTTTGTTTTCTTCTAGTTTTACATATTTGCATTCCAGGAAAAAAAAAAAAAACAGAGAGAGAGAGAGGTGTACATAACTGAAATAGAAGTGAGAAATGGCTCCTGTTTGGGTTGGTTTTGTTGGTCCGATTGTAGGCATTGTAGGCAAGATTGGAGAATTTCTAATGGCTCCAGTTGGCCGTCATTTCGGTTATCTATTTTGCTATAAAAGCGAGGTCAAGAATCTGAAAGAAGAAGTCGAGAAGTTGGATGAGAAAAGAGGTGCAATGCAGCTATCAGTTGATGAAGCAGAAAGAAATGTAAAAATTATTGGACCTGATGTTAAGGGGTGGCTGGGAAGGGTTGATAAATGCAGCGAAGAGGCCAGAGAAATTCTAAAAGATGAAGTTGAAGCAAACAAAGGGTGTCTATATGGGTGCTGTCCAAACCTGAAGTTACGTTACTCGCTCGGCAAGAAAGCAACCAACAAGGCAAAAGAGGTGGCTAAGTTGCACGAAGAGAGGAAACTGACGGAAGTGGCCTACAATGAGCCTCCACCAGGGATAGAATCCACATCCACTGAAGGTATTAAGGTCTTTGAATCTAGAAGATTGATTACGAACGATGTCATGGAGGCACTGAAGGATGATAGATTCCACATGATTGCGATATGTGGCATGGGAGGTGTTGGTAAGACAACAATGGTGAAAGAAGTTGCCAGAAGAGCAAAAGAAGAGAAATTGTTCGATGAGGTTGTGATGGCTGTAGTGTCCCAAATTCCTGATAAAAGGAAGATTCAAGGTGAAATTGGAGATAAATTGGGTTTGAAATTTGAGGAGGAGACTGAGAGTGGAAGAGCAGATCGACTGTGTAAAAGACTAAAGGGCACCAAGAGAATCCTTGTCATATTGGACGATGTTTGGAAGCGTCTCGAACTGAATGACATAGGAATTCCATTTGGAGATGGTTGCAAAATTTTGCTGACTTCTAGATTTGATAATGCATGCAACTCTATGAATGCTCAAAAGAAATTTACAGTTGAAGTCTTAACTAAAGAAGAATCTTGGAATCTCTTTGAGGAGATGGCTGGAATTTCCAAGGACACAAGTCACACAAGAACTGATTTGTATAGCACACAGAAGAAAGTTGCGGATGAATGTGGATGTTTGCCGATTGCTATTGTTACAGTTGCGGGAGCACTCAAAGATAAAGATGAGCATTCATGGAATTCAGCCCTTCTACAGTTGGGCAAGTCCATGGTAAAAAACTTCAGCGAAGTAGAAGAAAATGTGTTTAAATCTCTGGAGTTGAGTTACGACTTCTTAGGAGGTAGAGAAATTAAGGAATGCTTTTTGCTCTGCTCCTTATATGCTGAAGATTTTAATATTCCAATTGAAGATATCGTTGAATATGGTGTTGGGATAGAGTTGTTTGAGAACATTGATAGCGTCAAAGAAGCAAGAGACAGAGTACATGCCTTTGTCGATGACTTAAAAAAAGGCTATCTCTTGATGGATGGTGAACAAGAAGGTTGTGTTAAAATGCATGATGTAGTTCGTGATGTTGCTATATCAATAGCATCTAGGGAGGGGCATTCATTTATGGTAAGATGTGATGAAGCATTGAAAGAATGGCCGGAGAAAGAACGACACAAAAATTACGCTGTAATTTCATTGCGATGCACTGGTATGAGCAAGCTGCCTGATAATCTAGAATTTCTTAAACTTCATCTTTTACGGCTAGAGAACAATTATGCATCAAAACTACCAAATCTCCCAGATAGTTTCTACGGAGGGATGAAGGAACTCAAAGCTTTAAGCATGTTGAATGTGTACATAGAAGGATCACTGCCCACATCCCTGCGATGGTTGACCAACCTCCGAAGCTTGTCACTATGCAGATGCGGACTGATCAATGATGTATCTGTAATAGGAGCATTAGAGAGTCTAGAAATTTTGAGTTTCGAAGGCACCAAAATCGAGGAGTTGCCAAAAGAAATAGGTCGGCTTAGTCACTTGAAGCTATTGGATTTGTCGGGATGTGGTGTGAAGAGGATTTGCCCAGGTGTTTTGTCGAGCTTATCAAAGTTAGAAGAGTTGTATCTTGCATCTAGCTTTGATGATGAAAGCAGGATAGAAGAAACTAAAGCAACTTTCACTGAGCTGTGTGGGTTGTCTAATTTTACAACTTTGGTCACTCACCTACGACGTTTTGCATACTGGCCAAGAGACTTGGTCCTTACGAATCTAAAAGCATTCGCTATAATTGCTGGGTGCGGTCCTAGACTTTTATATTACAAGATGAACGGTACTAGAGATTATCGTAGTTATCAGTTACATAACCAGTTGAGTCTCGAGGATCTTCACGAGAGCGATCTTATGGAGAGTGGGTTCAAGAATCTTTTCAAGATCACTAGAATTTTAGAAATAAGACGAGCAGTAGGTGTGAAGAATCTTGTCTATGGTTTAGGCAAAGATCGTTTCCAAAAATTAACAGAATTGTTGTTGAAAGATTGTCAGGATCTGGAATATGTCATTGACACAGCAGATGGGTTTTCAGATCCACAAATAGCCTTCCCTGTGTTACAGTCGCTAATTCTCTATAATTTAGATAAATTGAAAGAGATTTGTCATGGCCAACTGCCAGAGGAGGCCTTCAGTGCGTTGAAAGAGCTGAAACTGGGCGACTTGCCCGCATTGACACATTTGTGGAAGGGTCCTACTCAACTTGTACAGCTCCGCAACCTGACTTCTCTAGAACTGAAGAGATGTCATAAACTGGAAAGCATGTTCTCACTATCCATAGCCAGAGATATGATGCAACTACAGGAACTTCGTGTGTCTAAATGTCGTAAGATGAAAGTACTTATTTTGAGTGAAGAAGGAGATCAAAATCAGATGGCATCAACAACAACAGATAAAATTGTGTTTCCTAAACTAAAGAAATTGCATCTTGGAGGCCTACCAAGTTTTACTGCTCTCTGCAAGGCTATGAATGGAATTGAGCTGCTGCAATTGAACCAGCTGATACTCTGGGGGATACCAAAGCTCGATAGTTTTTGCAATACTTCCGATAGCAATTACGATACTATTCAACCTCTCTTCAATAAGGTATGCTTCTTTGACTTAAGCTTATTTATTTATTTATTTAAGCTTCATTGCTGTGGGGCGTCTATAAATTTTATTTACTATGTTGCTATTTTCATTTGACCTTTTGGGCTATAATGAGAACAAACATATTTTGGATTGAATATGTATTTAAGAACAAAAATAAGAACGTCAAACTACACTTGAAATTAATTAGTATTTAGGAACAAATTTCCGTTTTTATGTGTCTTATTTCTTTAGACAAATTATGTTTAATTCTTGTAGTTTGTCTTATATCAATTTGGTTCTTATAATTTTAATTGCATTAATTTTACCTTTCAATTTTGCACATTGTATCAATTGAATCCAATTGATAATATTTCATTTAGAAATTGGACTAAAATTAAGGTACAAAATGGTTTTTTAATTCCCTTCAAAGTAATTGAAGGATTCACATCCAATTTGAAATGATTCATTCCCGTTTTAATGTCATTTTGCTTTTGATTTTTATTCAATTTTTTAACGGCTATTATCACTTGGACTAGATTGACACAATTTGAAAAGTTGAAGGGCAAAATTAATATTACAGAAACCAAATTGACATGAGAGGCAAGTATAAAGACTACATGTATAATTTGCCCTATTTCTTTTGACTACAAATTTGGCTAAACTAATGTGAATTGTGCTGTAATTTTGCGAACTTTGACCTTATTTAAAATACTAAGATTGCATTTTGGATGGAAGAATTTAGGGGAAATTACAAAAATAAATTAAAAAAATAAAAAAAATTGACCCTTGTAACATAATAAATCTTGAGTTTTAATTTTGTCAATTTAAAACTTGAACTTTTGATTTGTTTTCAATCTAAATCATTTGTTTATTTTTTATAAGTAAAATCGATAGAAAAATGGGTATGGTAGTCATTAAACTTAATGAAAATGAGTATTTTAGACATTTTAGGTATACCTACATTGAGTTAAATGACTAAAATACTATTTTTTCATTAATTTTAGTTAACAAAAATAGACAAATGATTTAGTTTCACAACAAATTAAAAGAATAAGGTTTAAATTGATAAAATTGAAAACTTAGAGTTTATATTGTTGCAAGGGTCAAACATTGGATTTTTTTTGTTTTGTTTGTAATTATCCCAAGAATTTAAAATAAAGGGTTTTGAGGTTACGGAACAACCATTAGTCCCTATAGTTTAAATGAAATGTCAGTTTAGTCATCGTAGTTTCAATTTAAACCCTATATTTTCAATTTTGTTGCAATGTGATCTCGTTATCATTCACCATTAGAATTTTGCACGGATAAATGCCACATGCAAAACTAAACTAACGTCGTTTTGTTGCACACCTTCCAAAAAAAATTGAAATGAAATGCAAGTGCAGAACATAGAAGCGCCAGAGAGAAGACACATAGGCGAGAAAGAGAGAGAGAGAGAGAAGGGGCTTGACCAATACTACCCCTCCACTATTTGATCACCCTATTACCCCTGCTAACACCAGCGCTGGCGATATCGAGATCGACATAAAGAGAGCTTGCAGCAGCAGTGGCGGCTGGGAAGGGGCAGGTGAGGATAGGGATGGACTAGAGACGCTCGTCGGAGTTGAGATGGGGGAAGGATTGGTAGGGGTGGGGCTACAGTGGAAAATGAGGTGGATCTCGCAAGCGGGGTCGCTAGAGATGTGGATGGCAGATTTTGGGGAGGGAGGGAGGGAGGGAGGGAGGGAGGGAGGGGATGGGAAAGGTAGGGAGGTTGCCAAAGGTGGTCATGGTGGTCGATTGTGAGAAGGGAAGGTGAAGAAGTGCTCTATTTGCACTGTAGGTCTTCTTCTATCTGGCTTTTTCTTCTCTTTTGCGTTTCGTTGCGATTCATTTTTTTTTTGTGTGTGTGTGCACACCAAAACAACGTCATTTGAGTGCACTACATAAACACTACAAGAAAAAAACACTACAGAAGATCTAGACTCGTTTGAGTAGCAATTCCAAATAAATTTTTACAACTTATAAGGTTTTTGTTTTACTTAGAATTCTTAGAAAGAACTTTTGAAAATGATTAGTTTTATAGTGTTAGTTTGGAAGGTTAATTACCTAAAAGTCCTATTGATATGATTAATATTCCATTAAGTCTTCCTTTAGGGTGATTCTATTTACACACCATAAATCCTTTCAATACATGCCACTTGCTCAATTCACACTACACACAAATTAAAGCTTTTAATTGTCTTAATACACACCACTAATTTTTAAATAATACCAAATTACTCTTATCTTCTCCAACCCTGACCCTAACCTAAACCCTTGCCCATCGCCGGTTGTCAACCACCAACCTCCACCCCTTTTCTCTCCTCATTGCAACCCTCATCTTCATCCCTACCACCATTGCCCCACCACCACCGTAACCCTCACTGCTGCGATGCACAGTCGTCGTAACCTCCCACAAATCTCTCTCTCTCTCTCTCTCTCTCTCTCTCTCTCTCTACGAACTATACATGGTTGGTCGTTGAACGCAGACGAGTTGCGATGGTGGTGGTCTTCGCATGACGAGAGGCACGATGGTGGTAGGTCATTGTAATGATGGTAGTTACGAGATGGCGGTGACAACAATGGACTAGGAAGGCGAAGTGACAATGGTAACGACGGTGGAGCAATGGGGAAGGTGAGTTGCAAAGGAGGGTGGTGATGGCAGTAACGACGAAATGAAAAAAGAAGAAGAACAAGAAGAAGTAGAGCGGCGACGACAAGAGTGAAGATGACTTCGTGATGGCGATGGTTGGCTGGTGATGGTGGCTATCAACAAGTTAGGTTAGGGTTTGTGGATGAAGGTGATGGAATAGAGATGAGGGCAATTTGGATATTTGATTGAAGGATAAAATTGTAATTAAAAAATTATGAATAATGGCGTGAACTGAGAGTAATTGAGGTGTGTAAATAGAATTACCATTTTTTTTAACACAGTTTTATTTTCAAAATATTTATGTGTATATGATTGTTTTACCGTTATTAAAAGGCGGAAAGAATCGAAAAGTGTGTATTCATTGAGTGCTAATAAAAAATTATTTGGTATTATAAGTGCAACACAAGATAGTATTATCAACCAATCACCCAACAGTATACTTCATGCCCTAATACAAATTGTGAGCCCCACCCTCTCCACACACACAAATCTTTTGGTAATTACCTAACCATGTCTCAAAAGTATTAGATATTTTTTCTTATTCAAGCGGTATTGCTAATGTACCATTTTACTTTTATTTTGTTGTTTCAAAACTTAAAAACTTCAAAATTAATAAAATTTATAAAACAAGACCAATATTGATAAAAATAAACTATTATTTTTTTAGCTATATAAAACTAATAATTTCTCAATTTGAAAAACTATCCAGTAAAATTGAAAATTTTCTCTTTTTTTTTTATTATTATTATTTAGTATTAACTGAGAATATTTTTAGTTTTTGAGAAATTTCTCAATTTTTTTTTTAGTTTTAAACTGAGAATATTCTCAGTTTTAAACCTGAACAAAATTGAAAAAATTGGACTAGAAAAATATTGTTAGTTAAGTAAGTTAAAACTTACTATTGAAAATGGTTTAAATTGTAAATTTGTAATAAAAAAAAAATAGATTTTTATTTTTATATAATTTTGTATTTAATATTAATCTTGTTTGATAGATTTCGTTATGTTGATTCTAAAAATATAAATTTTATCAAAAATAAATATGCATTGTAAAAATTATGATGATTTGAAATTTTGAAAATCAAAATATAAATGTTATAGCACCTTACTTTTTTATAAACAATTACAAATGATGAATAACCATTGTTTGAAGGATAATTTCGTTTATTAAAAATTAATGGGACTTGAAGGAGAAAAAAATCCTATCCAAAACTTAATAAAGTATAAGTTTACAAAATAGAACTTGTGTGCAATGCCCCTTTTATATTCATTCTTATCAACCTTCGAAATCATCCCTAAAATGAATAATATAGTTGTGTTTTTAGATATGAATTTGAAATAAATAGATTTCACATCACTCAGTTGAGGAATATATGCTTAATTCAGTGTATTTTTTTTTTTTTTTTTTTTAAGATGTACATTTTAGTAATGGATTTTATGGTTTTAGATTATTGGATATAAAATAATATCCTGTCTCCTTCTTCCCTTTCCCCAGCAGACACGTCCTCCTTAGCATGGGGTGAGGCAAGCAAGGTTTGGGCCTCCAGAATTTGGCCCCAAATAGGGCTCCAAATTCGGGAGAGTTACGGACCAAATACCCATTAGGTCTTAACCCAAAATTATAACCATGTTTTTCCAATTTTACCCTAGTCCAAAACTCATTGTCCAGCAACTCGCCTGCTACCCAGCAACACTATTATATCTTTCTCCTCCTCCGCAAGCAACCACCTCTGGTCACTGGTGACCACCTTCACTCATTGGCGATCACCTCCGGCGATAATTTCCAGTGACATTTTATTGAATTGTTTCAACAAAAATAACATCTATCACCACTACATTACTATTGCCACCACCTCCACCACTCAATTACTCAATCATATTTACACACTTTCATCAGTCATAAATTTATTACTGATAAATTTTTTAAAAAAATTACAAACAAATTTGAATCATTCACTTTTATGTTCCACTTACTTATTTACAATAATCCACCCTCCTCTCACACACACGAGACTGATAAATTTACCCCCCTCCAAAAAAAAAAAAAAAAAAACTATCATAGATCTGTAACGCCCTCAAAATAAACCCATAATATATACAATATTGACATGCATTGACATAAGAGAATAAAACATTCTTCCATTCATCAGAGTATTCTTACTAAAAGACATTACATGTAATAACGAAAGTAAATGCCCTACGGGTTTACAGCTTTCCAAGCCAACACTTGGATACAAAAAGTGAGTACTAACTCAACTACAGATTAAGCCCTTGGCTTGAGTTTACATGTAATATCAAAATAACAAAATAACTAAAAAGAGTCTTCAACTCCAAATCCTCCCAAGCTAAGTCCTTGGAGGTAGCATATCACCTGGACTTGAAAATGATGTTCCCATATAGGGTGAGCCACAGCCCAGCAGAGATATACTAAACTAAATATAAGTAATGACTAAAGTAATAGCATTCGATAGATGGTTAACACTTATAAATCAATTGCATCACAATACAGTTTCATGACAATTATGTCCATGATACGTTTCACTTTCCATTATTTATCCAACTTTCCATTTATACAAACATGGCTCAAAACCTGGCCAAACAATAAAATGAGACTACATCTCATATTAATATTACCTCCAATATCAACAATTCAAATGAGGCTAAGGCTCATACTAAAACACTTCCATAAATCAATAAGTACACATATTTGCTGTACTAGTGGAGTCCATCCCCTTTCTCCTCCCAAACAGGCTTGAGAGTCCATCCCCTATCTTCCCTCAAACCATGGAGTACATCCCCTATCTCCTCCCAAACAATATGCATATACAATGTATTTAACACTTGTCATATACAATATTCAATCAATATACGTATTTGTTGTATTAATTCAACCGTCATATTCAATGACTTATTCAATGTGATTGGTTTCAGTTTTCTCTAATCAACATGCAATGTATACAACAATCACGACTATCCTCTACCGATAGCCCAAAGCAGTTATTTCTAAACAGAAAATAAATGCATCAACAGATATAATCTCAACATTTTCTTAGGTAAGTGATTAAATTATCCAATTACACCATTTAATCTCGTAATTCCCCAATTTCATGAATTAAACTTAATTCCACATTTTTCCAAAATTAATTATACAAATTAACTTATTACAACAATCAGGGCTTTTCCCCCTTTACTCAAAAATCAACCCTAAGGTTCAATTTTCTCTATTTGACACTATCAATGTCATTTTTCATGTCTTACAAACACATGGAGTTTAATATATGAAAAATCCCATTTTTCTCAAATTACAAATCAAACCCTACTTTTCCCAAAATTACCAAACAACACCAACATATCAAAATGACTAAAACTTATGACAAAACCCATAAGATAGAGTAAGGGTATCCATACCTTGAAGTGAAGAACTCAAATAGAGAAGATGACCAAAACCCAAAGTGCTCCAAATCCACTATTATTCAGATTAAAAGAAAGCCCTCGCGACCCTTTACCTTTCTTACAAAGAACATAGGGCGTGTTTGATTCGTGGGATTGGAGGGGGGGACTATCCACTATTTGGATTACAATCCAAATAGTGTTTCTTGTCTGTTGTTTGATTTTTTTTTAGTCTGCCGGACATGGAGTCCGGCCGGACTCCTTATCCCCCATATGGGGGACTATTGTGTCCTGGGGGGGGTCGGTGGGACAGAATGTGGGGGACTATCCACTGTTGGGATTAGATGCTAAAATGACTATTTTGACCCTCTACTATTTAATTATGTATTATATTTACTAAAATTCAATAAAATTTAAATGTCTCAATTTAAAAATAAAATAATTTTATTTAACTTTTTATTGATGTTTTATTTATTTAATTTTTTAAAATAATTTTTTATAGATATTTTATTGATGTTTTATTTTAAAATTTTGTTTATAATTTATTTAATTTCATTATTTAAATTTTAATAGGTGTTTTATTTAAAATTTATTTAAATTTTTAATTAAAAAAATAATATAAATTTTTTATACAGGTTATATAGTATTAAATGAAATTTTAATGATTTATTAAATAATATAAAAATAATAATTTCCTCTGTATTTTGTTAAAACAAATTTATTTAATAAATCATTGTGTAAAATTTTAAAACAGTAATGGTGAAAAAATTTTAACACAGTAATGCTTACCCTTTTTATTTATTTATTTTAAAAATAATAAATTTATTTAATTGTGTAAAAAATAAAATAAAATAAATTTTTATTTAATCTAGCTAAAAATAATTAAAATATTAAAGATATGTTTAATATTTCTATTACTTAGTAAACAATTGAAAAAGGGTAAAATAGTCTTTTGTTCATTTATCCTATCCAGTCCGTCCAACCAAACGTTGGATTCACTAAAAATAGTCCTTTTCAGACATCTAATCCCATGAAAAAACAAACACAGGATACATATCCAATCCAGCCAAATAGTTCAAGGGATTCACAGTCCTAGGACTCAAGTCCGATGGATTCTAATCCCCCCTTATCCAGTCCGTCCAATCAAACACACCCATAGGGTAGAAACACACTCTAAGTAGATCAATCCCTAGAGAGAAGATATGTAGAGAGAGAGAGAGAGAGAGAGAGAGAGAGAACGGTTCTAGGGTTTTGAAATAAAAAAGGAGATGAAAAAGTGAATTTTTCCCCGCTGCTGCCTACTGATATAACACAGGCTCGCTCGAGCGAAAGATTGGTCGCTCGAGCGACCAGACACAAAGAATACTCGCTCGAGCGTAGAAAGCCTCGCTCGAGCGTAGCCAACAATACGAAGCCTCAGGTCTGTAATCCAGAAGCACGCTCATGCGCAAGGATGCTCGCTCGAGCGAAGGAACCCAAAACATACACCTCGCTCGCTCGAGCGAAGGAAAGCTCGCTCGAGCCAAGAAACACAGCTCTCAGGTCAAAATGAGATGCAGACGCACGCTCGAGCGCAAGACTTCTCGCTTGAGCCACAAGACACAAGAACTCAACTCTCGCTCGAGCGAAGGAACCCTGGCTCGAGTGAAGGATCTAAAATACAGAGCTCGCTCGAGCGACAAAAGTCTCGCTTGAGCGAAGAACCAAAATTCTGGGCAACAACCACTTGACCCCAAACACAACCAACCTGTAACAAACCTAGCCAACACATCCTATAACTCAAAAACAAAGTATAGAAGGACGGAAACAAGATATAAACCATAACTAACATCCACGGAACTAAGTCCGGATACAACTACCCAAGGAGGAAGAACCGGGATCGCTATAGATCAATACAAAATTAGCAAAACATTAATGATACATTCAGGCCTCGTTTGGGAACAGGCTAATTTAGTAACTTTTTGGCTATTTGGCTAAAATATGAGCTAAAAAAAACTAGTATGTTTGGGATGACTTTTTGATTTTTTACGAAAAAATGTGTAAAAAGTAGAGAGAAAAAAGAATCTTTGACTTTTTGGTATGGGTAGTTGGCTTTTTGGTTTTTTTAGTAACTTTTTAGCTTTTTGGCTAAACCGGCCTGTTGCCAAACAAGGCCTAGTGATAAATTTATTACTGTACACAATTAGATATTGATAAATTTATTACTGATTTTTTTTATAGCAAATCTATTTTTAAAGAGAGAGAGAGAGAACACAATTAGATATTGATAACTTTATTATTGATTTTTTTTGCATCAAATCTATTTTTAGAGAGAGAGAGAGGGAGAGAGGGAGGGAGAAGAAGTAAGATCTGGGGAAAAAAAATTGTTGTTTGGAGTCATTTGGAGTCAATTTCACCATTGAAACAACTAGATCGATGTAGATCTACAACTAAATCAATGGATCAGCGACAATAGAGTGAAGATTGGAGATGTAGAGTGTAGATTGGTGATGGTTGATGTGGTTGGTGAATGAGGTGGTGGATTTGTGACGGTGAAGTGTAGATCGATGGTGGTAGCGAATGGACGACAACAGTGGCGAGTGGAAGATGATGGTGGTGATGGTTCGACGACGACTGTAGTGGTGGTCATGGTGATGTTGACGACAACGGAGGAGAATGGTGGAGATGGTTGGTGAACAATGGTAGTGGTGGTGGTGGTTGGCGAAGAAGGCAATGGTTGATGATAGTGGCCATAGTAGGTGAACAACCATGGCAACGGTGGTGGTGCAACGATGAAACTCTTTACAGAAATGGTAAGAGAATGAGTCTTCTCTGAGTGAGAGAGAGAGAGAGAGAGAGAGAGAGAGAGAGAGAGAGAGAGTGTGTGTGTGTCTGCACAAATGGTGGAGGAAAAGAGAGAACAAAATATTGTTTAGGGCAACACAAAACACTCCAGGGTAAAAAAAGAAAAATAATAGATGGGCCAAGATTTATGTGTGTATAAGACTCTAAGTCAGAACATAATGGGTAATAAAATCCAAAAACAGGACCGGCTAGTAGATAACCCAATTCATTAGTACCTTATACTATATTATTCAAATAGACCCAATTAACATTGGGGCCCAATTTTATTTATTTTATTAAGCAAAATTCTTATTTAACAAAATTAACCAAAAAAGTAAAATTCTTAACTTCTCTCTCATACAATAATAAAATTATATGAACTAACTAATAAAATAGAATTGAGAATACTTAATTTTCTAAACCACAAGGGAATCCGTATTTTGAGAAAATTTTAAAAGATGCATTTATAATTATCCTAATTTTTTTATTCATTGAGTCCCAGTCTAAAGGGCCCCTAAAAAAAATTCTTGTAGTAGCGACCAATGATCTAAAATTGAAATTTTTTTTTTCCGTATATGTGTTGTTGGGCCAAATTGAATATATATATATATATATTGAATAAATCTTTGATCAACAATGTTACAAGAAATATTGAATGGATTAGTTATATTATCTATTGAAAAAGATTTGGTAAATAAATTAGATTATGTAAATTTAATTAGTGATTCTGCTTCTAAAATGTGATAGTTTGGTCAATTGTAAATTGAATATTGCTAAATTATAAAATAACAACATCAAATTTTTATCTTCTTCTTCTTCTTCTTCTTCTTCTTCTTTTTTTTCTTTTTTTTTTTTTTTTTTTCTACTCTTTGCAATAATTTCTTCTTATCTTAATATATGGAAGTAAATTTAATTTATAATTTTAATGATTATTTGTGCAAGTAAACTTTTTTTGTAACTACTAATGGATAAAAAAATTATTAGTACTCATCATTTTATCCATAAAAGTTTTTCAAAAAAAGTAGGGTAAATTACAAATACCTCTTGAGATTTGCTTAAAATGTGGATTGCGCCTATGGTTTAGAAATATACAAATAATCTATTGTCAAAATATTTTATTTAACAAAATTAATTGAAAAAATAAAATTTATAACTGATTTCCTATACAATAATTAAATTACCTAAATTATTAATTGAAATAAATTTCTAACATCATTAAAAATTGTTAACTAGCTTGATGATTTATTAATAAAGGGGCTATTTATTATGAAATTCGAAACTTCAAAAGACATGATGTAATTTTTAAAACCATAGGATAAAATTCATCTTTTAAGTAAATTTTATGGGATGTATTTGAAATTTACCCAAAAAAGTATATGTAAGAGGGTCTCATTTCACAGTTTGCCTAAGGTCTCATAAATCTCAAGGCTGGCCCTACCTCTACCGAATCCGGATCCTCGGTAGCCTTTGCCTACGGCTGTTCCCTGTAGTGCCCCAAAACGACGTCGTTTTGGGGCAACTTTTCAAAAAAAAAAAAAAACAGAGCAGAACTCAGGAAGGAAAGGGGGAAGACAAAGATGCAGTGGTTGCGGATGAAGAAGGACCAGAAGCCATTGATTTGACAAGTCGGTAGAGCTCAGAGTAAGAGATTGTGAACCCAGATGTGGAATCGATGAGAGTTGTGACACCGGTGTGGGTTTTTGAGAAGATGAAGGAAACAACATCAAGAAATGGGTTTGTTGGGAGGTGAATAGGAGGGTGTTTGCTATGGTAAATTCCTATTTGTGGTGAGTACCAGTGAGGTTGACCTTGTGGGTGTTTGACATCTATGGTGTTCTCAATCTAGGTGGTGGTGGATTGGCCTTCCAGAGAGTTGTTATTAAAGAATGACATTGAAATTTTTGAGAGAGAGAGAGAGAGAGGGGGGGGGAGCACAATACTCGTGAGAAAGACCAGAAAACTGGGGCTCTCTATTTTTTTTTTTGTGTGTGTGTCTCTGTTTTTTCTGATTTTTACAGAGTTAGGATTGATCTTCCCACCATTGAAGTCCGATAGAGGCAAACCAGGAAGAAGAAGAAGAAAACCAGGAAGAAGAAGAAGAATAAGAAAGAAGAAGAGGAAAAAGAAAAGAAAGACTTATCGGCCTCGTGTCCTTCTTCATCCGCAACCGCTGCATCTTTGTCTTCCCCCTTCCCTTTCTGAGTTCTGCTGTCTTCTTTTCTTTTTTTTTTTTCTTTTTTTTTTCGAAAAGTTGCCCCAAAACGACGTCATTTTGGGGCGCTACAGAGAACAACCGCAGGCAAGGGCTACCGAGGATCCGGATTCTACCTCTACCTCCATAAGACACCCTGATCTCTCTCTCTCTCTCTCTCTCTCTCTCTCTCTCTCTCTCTATGTATATATGATAAATCTATTTTGTTTTTAGGTGAGTTTGCCTCAGATAAAGTAGAGGAAATTTATAAGTTCGCTCTAATCTGTCATTCCCTAATTTTCAAAATATTAATTAAGCAATAATTAATTAATTTAAGCTTGATATTTTAATTGAAAACACTTTTTTTAACCTTATTCTTTCTTAATGTTAACAGTATTGAAGAAATAGAAAAGTGTATTCAATAATATGTCTTTTTACAATACAATGAGAGGCCTATATATAGGCAAGGAAAGTAAGAGTGGTCACCAAGAAAGCTAACAATAGAAATATCCTAATATGGTAAAACCTAATTAGAGTATCTAATATATAGTGAATATATATACACACAATATTCACTAACAGCCCCATGAAATTCAAGGTAGTTGCAAAGAGACCAACTGAAGTTTGGAAAGGGAAACTAAAGAAAATAAATTAAAATAAAAATAATAATGCTGAAAGATAATTTATGGTCATGCCAGACTATTGTAGAAGCAGCCAGAACTAATGCTAGAAGACAGTTTATGGCCATGCCGGACCATTGTAGGAGCAACCAGAGCTAATGCTAGAAGACAGTTTATGGTCATGCCGAACCATTGTAGGAATTGAGTGCGCCAAGGGGCAGCTTAGGTAATGCGCCAGGGGGCAGCTTAGGTGATGGTGCGTTAGGGGGCGACTTGGGTGGTGTGTAAAGAGACAGCTTGGGTGGTTCGCATAGTGTATCACCTTACTCACCATGATATAGGTATATTACCTCCTCTCAAACTCAAAGAGGTTTAAAGATAGAAACTTATTTGAAGTTAAAATAGAGGGAAAGACAGAGTGGAGCAAAAGGGAAAAACTACGTTCTAAAAATAAAATATAAAAAAATTGTAGAAAGGAATTTTTATTTTAATGGTGGGACAAGGCCATGTGATTTGAGTTGAAAAACATATTGTTTTGTTTGAAGAGAGAGAGAGAGAGAGAGAGAGAGAGAGAGAGAGAGAGAGAATTTTGGATGGGTTTAAGTTTGGGAGAGTGTGTATGGTGGGTTTAATTAAAAAAATTTGAGTGTAGATTAGAGTGGGGTAAATTTGAGAGAGGGAGAGGAAAGATCTTGAATGTGGGCTGGTGGTTGACCAATGGCGAAGGACGGCAATGATGGGCCGGAACTACCGGCTTGATGGTCGGAGCTATAGCTAGCATGATGGAATATATGTTTGAGGTGGAGGCGATGGTCGGAGTTGTAGTGAGCAATGGCGGCGATGGTCAAAGAAAGAGACGAATGTGTGGTTGTGAGATACTCAAGTTCAAGGACTGAGGGGTTTGGGGTGCAAAGACAACAGATAGGATTGAGATCCGGTGAGCGGCCAAAGTAAGGTTGTCACCCACTAGTAAGACGAAGAACACTAAGGGCTTAACCTATAGCTCTAATATCATGTTAACAGTATTGAAGAGATAGAAAAGTGTATTCAATGATGTGTCTCTTTACAATACAATGAGAGGCCTATATATAGGCAAGGAAGAGTGGTCACCAAGAAAGTTATCAATAAAAATATTCTAATATGATAAAACTTGATTACAGTGTCTAATATATATATTTTTTTATCAGTAAAGAAAAGACTTCATTAATGAAGAAGTAAAATTACAAGCATAACTTACATCAACAAAGGAACACAAAATATCATAGCTAGACTTGACGATCCTAACTAGGTTGGTATCGAAAAACAAACACAATCATATGTTGGCATTTGACCCAAGAATTGAAGAGAGACCAATCAAAGAAAAAACAAAACACAAAAAAAAAAAACAAAGGATCCCACTCAAAATCATTTTACTCATTCATATTTACTTAAATTGTCAAAAATCTGATTTACATTGTAAAACGTGTTTGCAGGCCAATATTTTATTAAACTCAAAAATATATTCTATTTTTTCTTGTTAACCTTATCTTGCTAAAAAATTGACAAAATCAATGATGTTCAAGTATAGTGAGCTTTCATTAGAAAACGTGTATAATTTTATGAAAAATAATATGCAAGTCTACTTTTTAGACCTATCTTTTAGATCCAATGATGTGTAAGTAATATGATTGGTTAATGATTAAAGAATTTATGAAAAAGAATATTACTTTAGATATCTTAATTGATTGTCATATCATTAAACTTAAAAAGTGAGTCTTAATTTTTAGACTTGTATAACAATGTTCTAATTTTATAGTTTTTGAAGAAAATAATTTTAATTTAAAAAACGATGAAATTCATTGAAGATCATGACTAAGTGGTTAGCAACTTCATTATCTAAACCACATTTGACACAAACAGAATCGAAAATTCTGCTATGTTATTTTCTCATTAAATGAATGATATTTAATGGATTTTTTTTAATGGAAATAAAATATGTTGTGTTGAACTATATTTGTAACCCTGTGAATGGACTTTGTAGGTTAAATTAATTACCATTGAGAGATTGGAGATCATTGGAATGGATGATGTGACAGAGATATGGCCTAGGGAACTTCAACCTGAAGTGAGAGACATGATTATTTGCCGGTGTCGTAAGCTATCGAATATTCTTTTTCCATCCAATGTGATTAAGGGCATGCAGAGTCTTGAACGACTTATGGTGGGGTGGTGTCAATCTGTGGAAGTAGCATTTGATCCTGAAGGAATAATTGTTAGGGAAGGCTATCCAGATATCGTACTCCCTTCATTAACAAAATTGGCCCTACTTTATCTACCAAAGTTGACACGTGTTTGGAAGAACAACTTACTAAGAATTCCAAGCTTTCAGAACCTGACATCCTTAACAGTAGTGGGTTGTAGCAGTTTGAGATATATATTCTCATCTTCTCAAGCCAAACTTCTTGTGAAACTACGAGAAATAGCTGTAGCTGAATGTGGTGTGCTGGAAGCGATTGTTAATGAGGAACCAAAAGTAGATGATGAAGTCACAACAAATATAATCATGTTCCCTCAACTAAATAGTCTCAAACTCTATGATCTGCCAAGCCTCAAGAGTTTATGTCCCCAAGCTTACACATTTGAAGGATCATTCATCGAGGAGATAAAAGTAATCAGCTGTCCCAACATGAGGACACTCCCTTCAGCATTGCAGCGCATGCTAGAGCTACAAGAGAGCAATGTTCGAAAAGTGGATTTTTTTAACTCAGCTCAACACCATCTCTTGGATAGAAAGGTAAGTGAGTTGTCTTAAAATTATAGTATTTCACGTTAACAACCCATTCTTTCAAAGAAAATATTTCCAATATCCATTAAACTAAGGATAAACCTCTAAATGTTTGAAGAGGAAAGAATTGTTGGGTACACAAAATCAAGGAGAATAAACTCTTCAGCATTGATGCGGTCAAAGATTTTGTCAAGAAAATTAATCCATTCTTTAAAAAAAAAAAAAAAAAAAATTAGACATAATTTTTTGGGGTTACTACATCCCAGTGGATGTCAGAAAAGAAAAAAAGAAAAAAGTCCGTGAAAAAGTAATTTACAATTTTGATTATTAATATTTATAAAATTTCTCACTAATTTATAATTATTTTTTCAAAACTCTACTAATATGATATTTTCCCAAATTTTTTTTAGAGTGATATAGTGGTGGTCTTTTTTGTAATTAAATGTCATTTTAACGGGCACGTGATTTTAAAAGGATAAATCTTATTGCAACAACGTCAGTCTGTATACAAATGTTATATGTTTTTTCTATTTGTATATCATTATTCTTTTGTCAATTGTTCCCAACTCTCAAATAAATGGTGTTAACACTAACGTTGTGTTTGGTTGGGGGATTTTTAGAGGGATTTAGAAAGGGAAAGGGAAAAGGTGTGTGAAATTAGATGAAATGTAGGTATATTTTATTCACATTTCACCTACCTTTTCCAGTTTCCTTTCCAAATCCCTCCCCAAATTCCCTAACCAAACACAGCATAAGGGAGTGTTTGTTTGGACAGACTAGATAGTAGGGGCGGATTACAATATAATGAACTATTAGTCTAAATAATTAGTCCCTAACTATTTTGTTAGAAATGATATGTATTTGACTATTAATCTGATCTTATTTTTTAACCAAACAATGGATTAGTAAATATGTCACTAACACAATTAAGGTGATAACTATCGCAGTTTAGTTTAAGCACCGAGGGAAAACTTGATGTCACAGGAATAGATGAGCCAACTGAGACATGGCACAACCAACTTGAAGTCGGATGCCTTGACAAAGTAAGATTCATGCGGGTCCAGTGTTGTGAAAAATTATCAAGTGTTGTCTCGTCCAAGTTAATGCAAAGGCTGCACAATATACAAGGGCTAAAAGTATGGTGGTGTGATTCACTGGAAATGATATTTGATCTCCAAGAGGGGGTATGTGCTGATGTTGCTGAGAAAGAAACATTAATCACTCAGTTAAGCAAATTGAAATTGAAGCATTTGCCCAAGTTGACGCACATATGGAAGAATATTTCCCAACAAACCCATTGTTTCGAAAATCTAAGATTTCTAAAAGTGGAGCACTGTGACAACCTGGGATATATATTCACAATTTCCATGGCCAACGTCCTTGTGAATCTACGAAATCTAACAGTTGAAGAATGTGAGAAGGTAGAAAAGATTGTCACCAGGGAAAACGAAGAAGAAATCTTTTCGCGAGAAATTAACTGTCAGTCTTTTCAATCTTCCAAGTCTCTTGTGTTTTGGCCCGGATGTAAATGATATTGAAATTCCAGCCGAAGAAGCCATTGTAAGCCTCTGCCCCAAATTTCCAGGTAAAACTCCAATTATATATTTGCAAGTTTTCGACGAACTCAAGAAAGCAACTTCACTACTCAATTTTTTAGCTATACATCTTACAGCTAAGAAAAAAGTAGTTATGGTAAGGTACTATTTGATTCACTGGAATAAACGTGGATTGAAATGGAATAATCATTTCTTAACCTCGAATCATCATTTCTTAACCTCTTTAAGAAATGATCATTATTTTACAATAGTAAACAATAATTTTATTTATATTATATTTTTAGTACACCAAATATGAAAATATATGTTCTAATGGAATGACCATTCTATTTCATTTAATTCCAATTAACCAAACATAAGATGAAGGAACACAAACCTATGGCATGTCCAATGATAATTGGACAATGTTGGGAATCCCAAATATTTTACATAATATTCTACTCAATCTCCCACATTACTAATGAATATGGCTAAATTTTAGGGAAAATTACAATTAGGTGCTTGTAAGTTTGCAAAATGATAATATTTATTTATTTTTTAATTATTATTATTATTATTATTATTTTTTTTTTTTTTGACAAAGTTAGGAATTAGCAAGTTAGTAATTAGATTAGGGTTAATTGCACTTTTAACTCTTACAGTTTAACCCAAGTTCACTTTAGTCCCTATGATTTCAAATTGAACAGTTTGGTCTCTATACTTTAAATCTAGTTTTAGTTTGGTCTTTCTATTCAAGTTGGAAGTTAAAATTAACGATTTTGGAATGTACACATAGAAACAATTAACAAAAATTTGGATGAGAGAATCAAATTGAAATTGGAATTAAAATGTAAGGACCAAAAGAAAATTTGAGTCAAATTATAAAAGTGAAAAATAAAATTAACTTCTAAAAATATTTTCACAAGGTAAATACTAGTCAGTCAAAAGGGTGAAATAAGGTACTAAAGCTAACCACATAGCTACCTCACTAACAACCATGGTGTGTCCAACACAGTAATACTACAAATTTAGATTTAACTACTTAGATTTATTATTTTATGGTTCAGAGTTATTTCACACATGGACCACACACTACACAAATTCAATCTCAACTACAAATTCTCATTCTAGGTAAATTCGGCATAGTTAAGTGAGGTTCATATAATTATTGGTGTCCAACAATAAGGGTAATCCCTTCCGGAGGTGGTGCAAGTATTTTTTAAAATATATTTTTATAGTAAATATTTTTTAATAAAATTATAATAATTTGTTATTCAAAAATAAAATTAGGCATTTTTGTAATGTTTAACTTTATTTGTTAATAATAAACTCTCTTCACATCAGGGACGGAGGGAGCATGGGCCCAGGAGGGGCACATGCCCCCCCCCCCTCGTCAACTTTCTAAAATTTATGTTTTAGTATAGGTTTATAAATAGTTCTTTCAATTTGCCCCCTCTAAATTTGATTATATACTCTCTTTTTATTTTATTTTTTCTTTATTTCAAATTAGTTCTTATAATTTGCACTATTCAAATGTCTATTTTATGACAGCAATCACCTTTATGATGTTATAAAGTCTATTTTTAAATGTTTGTTTTCTATTATTTTTTATAATATTTGCTAGTTAGTTCTTTTTTTCTTTTTTTTTTTATCAGCAAAAAGGATCAACTTTATTGATGAAGATTCAACAAAATAAGATGAATACATCAACAAAGAAGAAAAAAACACACCAGAGGATGGTGAGATACCATCCAAGAAAACAACCAAACAAAACAACAGAACTACACCCCACCCAGAAAAACAAAACAACCAAACACCATACAAAGAAGACTAACAGAACCACCAATCCAATCCTAACACCCCCAACTTCCACCAACTACAAGAAAATAGAATCAACCCAACACCACCGATGATATTAAGACAAATACACATACCTGATTTGTTGCAATCTCCAAATGATGTCCTGGACTAAATAAGAACACCCTTTTGAATGAGCTTTAACCCAAAAAGCCACTCTAGCCATAATCAACTCACAGAATTCTTCGAGGCAAAGCTACTTCCCAGAGAAAACTACTTCATTTATGAGTTTCCAAGTAGACCACATGATAGCCAAAGGAATAACTTTCCAAATTCTATCTTCAAACTTTCTCCACCTAAATCCCATCCACCAATGAAGCAACCCTTCAATATTACCAGGCATAGCCTACTGAATCCCCCACTAGTTTAACACTGTAGACTATACTTGCCATACAAAAGGGCACCAAAGAAGAACATGATTAACTGTTTCAGCATCCTTCCTGCAGAGAACACAATCAATGGAAGCACTTTGGTTGAGTATGCCAATCTTTTGCAGAAACGTGGTTGTTTTCAATCTACCTTTCCACGCTAACCATCCAAGGAATTGAACTTTTGGAGGAGCCAAATTATACCATAACAGACCAGTGCACAGAATAGAAGGCCTATCTGCAAAAGCTTTAGAAAGGGAGGATATAGAAAATTGTTCTGATGAACAAGCCAGCCACTTCAAACAATCTTCATTATCCCCAGCCCCCAACTCTGCTTGATTCACTAAGGTAACTAACCTTTCCAACTCCTCGGCCTCCCAAGCAAACAACACTCTTCGAAAGTTAAATTCCCAGACCCCTGATGATCTTTTCCTCTCTAACAATGCCCTTAAAGTTATATCTTTTTCTGTTGATAAACTGAACAGCCTAGGAAATTTTTCCATAAGACACTGATTCCCACACCAATGATCCAACCAAACCTGAATCCTGCCCCCATTTCCCACAACCAACTTAACGTTAGCAAGGAAGATACTCTTCAATTGAGGGTTTGATTGGCCGACCCTTAATATCCCGCCCCAAACCTTAGATAAATATTCATCAGAGCAAGGAAAAGGCAACTATTTCCCACCATTATACTGATATCTACTACACAGAACCCTTTTCCACAAGGATTTATCTTCAACACCAAATCTCCACCACCATTTCGCTAGAAGACAATCATTCACATCCTTAAGCCTTCTGATTCCCAACCCACCTTGGTCCTTTGTTTTGGTAATCTCCTCCCATTTAACTAGATGAATCTTCCTTCTTAAATCGGACCCTCCCCATAAGAAAGCTGCCCTCAAACTCTCAATTGTCTTAATCACAGATTGGGGCATCTTAAAAATGGATAAGTAGTACACAGGTAAGCTGGACAGAACAGACCTGATGAGAGTTAAACGACCGCCAAAAGAGAGAAGTTTCCTTTTCCAAGGTGCTAATTTGGCCCTGATTTTATCGATTACTGGTTTCCAAGTTTTCTTCAATCTAGGGCTAGCACCTAGAGGCAGACCAAGATAAGCTAGAGGAAGACTTCGATTTTGACAATTAAGCACACCAGCACATTCCTTGACCATCTGCACAGTGACACCAATTCCACATACATAGCTTTTATGGAAATTTATTTTCAGCCCCGACACTAATTGGAAACATCTCAAAATTCGTTTTAATGCTATAACCTCCCCCACATCAGCCTTACAAAAAATTATAGTATCGTCGGCGAACTGTAAATGTGAAACAGTTGTGCTTGCCCCCTTCTGACCAATAACAGCACTTGTGATAAGCCCAGATTCACCTGCCCTTTTAATCAACATATTTAAACCCTCTGCAACCAGGTTAAAAAGAAAAGGTGACAAGGGATCACCCTGCCTGAAACCTTTTTCAGGGCTAAATTCTACCGTAGGAGACCCATTAACTAGTACAGAAACTTTAGGAGTACAAACACACTCCTGAATCCAGTTTCTCCATCTTGCTCCAAAACCAAACCTACTCATCATAGATAGAAGGCAGTCCCAATTCACAGAGTCATAGGCTTTTTCGAAGTCTAATTTCAAAATCAGACCTGACTGACCACTTCTCTTCTACCAATCAACTACTTCATTTGCGATCAAGACCCCATCCCAAATATTCCTCCCCCCCCAGGAAAGCGGATTGAGCCTCCCCAATTACCCTAGAGCTCACTTTTCTCAACCTGTTAGAAAGGACTTTAGCAAGAATTTTATACATAGAGCCAATTAGGCTAATTGGCCTATACTCTGAAATGCTAACTGGGCCCTCAACTTTTGGAATAAGAGTGACGAAGGAGCTATTAACATCACCTGCCAATTTTCCATTCTCATGAAATTCATTGAAGAACCTCAACACATCAGTCTTAAGAACATTCCAGCACTTTTGAAAACACAGAAGATTAAAACCGTGAGGACCGGGAGCTTTATTCCCATCACACCTCTTGACAGCAGCCCACACCTTATGTGACAAATATATATACAAATATGTAGAATCATTATTTTTTTTTTTTTTTGATGAAATCTCTCAATAAAATAGTTTATTTTGTTTGGAGACGATCATTATAGTCTAAGTCAATGTCATGATTAGAAATGAGGGTTAAGTTTGATAGGGTCAAAGCGCAGCGGGGTGTGTAATACTAATATAGACACAACATTTTACTTTACTATTGCCTGAGCCAAAATTCTAGTTCCGCCACTACTTTAGATATGCTTCATGCCACCGCCAATTGTTTACAGTACAGAAGATTTGGCTAGGTTCATTATTTTACAAACAAATTGATTTTTACTTCAGCATCGCCAAATATTAACATTAGTTTCTCTTTAATTACTACATAGGCAATACGGATGGACTTGACTCTGAAGATTCTGACTCTAACTCTTACTTGGACTCTGCCTTTAACGATGATAAGTATCCATTTTACTTTGAAGATTTTGACTTTGACTCGGACTCGGACTTTGCCTTTGACGACGATGACAGTTAACAACATTTTTCAGGTATTAACAATTGCAGATTATCAACTCTTTAGAGGAAACGTTTATGCATACATATCCTATTGATACACACACACACACACACAAAAATGTCATTGCACAAAATGTTAGTTCTTCTTGTTTTTACCAATTAACTTTATTTTTAAGGAATGCTAGGCACAGAAATTTTATGGTAGTGTGTATTGTATGCACTTTTAGTTACGATTTATGTGTCATTGGTTATGACCTATAGTGTTGTTAGTTATGACACATTGTGATGTTGGTTATGACATTATTTTACTTATGATCTAAGAGTTGTTTGGTTATACTTCATGTGATATTTGGTTATAACTCAAAATTTTTTTTTTTAGTTATGACTCCCATGGTATTGAGTTATGCCATTTATAATAATCAAACTCACAAATGACATAACTTGCATATAGCATTTCCCTTCATCGGTTAATGTTCTTCTTCTATTCCAATATGTTCAACTTTAAACATATCACAAAGGATTTTCCAGTTCAAACATATGTTAAATGCAATTGTTCTTTCCACAAAGAGGATGTAACTAGATTTTTCTTTGTTTTTTCTTTCTTTCTTTCTTTCTTTCTTTCTTTCTTTCTTTCTTTGTTTCCTTACTCGATGACTAGCAAGTTGTAAGTTGGGAGGTGCAATTGAGGTCGAAATGTATACCATTGAGGCCTATAATTGACATTTCTTAACCCTCTTTTTGATGCAACTTTGTACATTTTACTAGTGTTTGATGTGAATTAGGATGGATGTGTTTGAAGTACAAAATGAACCAAAAAGTGATATTTTAGTTGAAAAGCACACACTGCACGTGCGGAGGGTCATTCCTTCACGTGCAGCCCCCTTCCCAAAGATCAAAACGGACTACCTTATTCGCTCGTGCAAAGGGTTTGTCCCGCACGTGCTAAGCCTTTCCCGTACGTGCGGCCTTTCCCTCACGTGTGGCCACGTCAATTTTCTTGTGCGTTTTTTCTTAAGTCACCTGTTTTGCTAGAAACGTATAAGATGAAGAAAAAAAAGGTTGTTCTAGGGTTAAAAAATTCTCTTAAAAAAAAAAGGCAAAGAAGGCTAGGGTTTTGGAGTTTTGGAGTTGAAGGATTGGAGGTCTTCCATGGCAGCTTCTTCATCATCTTTCTACTCCTTCATGAACGTCTAGGCTTCTCTTTCTAGGGTTTTGATGAAACCCTAGCCATGTAAATAGAGTTTTACTAGGCTTTGATTGTTTAAATGGTTTGAGTAAGTTGTATGAATGTTTTAGAAGTTTTAATTTCAATTTCTTTCTATCCCTTTCAGTATTCTACTTTCTGTCATTGTTGAATACTTTTCATACAATGGTTTTCTATGTGCTATACTCAAAGTATGAGACGAGTCGTATTGCTACCGTAGTCTATAGCGAACGACTTGTACTACTTGAGATAATTCGTGCCTATATGTTGAACGCAACAATCCTTTTTATCAATATTTCAAACATGTAGTTGTGAAACATTGAGTAGTTCAAACCGTATTGCAATTAGATGTTGATGTTAAACCCTATTTACGCAACTAGTGATGGATTCTTTGCCCTAGGATTTGTCCCAAATTGAATTCTCAATCTTAATATTTACTGTTAATTTAAAATTTTTGGTAAATTGCAAATACACCTCGGGAGATTTGATTAAAATACGAATCACCTCATGTGGTTCTAGAAATTACATTCCACCCTTTGAGATTTCTAATTTTATAACAAATCACCTCTTTTATTAATAAATCATCATGTCAATTAACAATTTTTAATGATGTTAAAAATATGTTTGAATTAATAATTTAAGTAATTTTATTATTGTATAAGAGAGCAATTATGAATTTCATTTTTTTAGTTAATTCTGTTAAATAAAAAATTCTGAAAATGGGATATTTATAATTTTTCAAATCACAGGGGGCAATCTGTACTTTAAGCAAACATCAAGGGTGTATTTGTAATTTACCCTTTAATTTTCTAGTTGTTATTTTAATTCTCACTTTAATTTAATTATCATCAATTATTCTCGTCTACATTAATCTAGGAACCTTGCCATTAAAATTAGTTGAATTTTACATTAGTCATTGTGGATCGATACTTAAACTTGCCAT
The DNA here is from genome assembly GCA_022316695.1 of Camellia oleifera. Lineage (NCBI taxonomy): Eukaryota > Viridiplantae > Streptophyta > Magnoliopsida > Ericales > Theaceae > Camellia > Camellia oleifera. The sequence goes on from CM039317.1 coordinate 112,442,080, forward strand.
TATTTTACGGAATTTAGGTACAATTTGGACTTTATTTTTGGTGGGCTTAATGACCCACCAGTTACCATTATCACCTTTCTATCACTAACCACACTATAACCACCATTGTAACTGCCATTACCATAGCCACCACCCCAACCACCACTATCACAACCCACACCACTGCTACCATAATTATTAAGAGCATCTCCAACGGTGACTCAGATTTTTTATCAAATCTGAGTAAAAAAAGACCCATTTCACCAAATTTGATACTACTCACTCCAACCGTGCACCAAATTCATGAAATGTGCTTCAGGACAACCGGGTGGTCGACTGGCCGGTTGACCGGCCGGTCGACCGGTTATGAGGAAATTTTTATTTTATTTTATTTTTTTTTCAAATTGTTTGCACCTTTTGTTGAACTGTCTGAACCTTTTCCGGGACAACCGGGTGGTCGACCGGCCAGTCGACCGGTTAGGAGGATTTTTTTTTTTTTTTTTTTTTTTTCAAATTGTTTGAACCTTTTTCTGAACTGTCTGCATCTTTTCCGGGACAACCGGTTGGTCGACCGGCCGGGCAACCGGTTGGTCGACCGGGTACTCCCCTCCAACGGTCCGTAACAGTGTTTTGGTGAATTCAGTATTCTGTCGTCGATTTGATGAATTGTTTGATGAATTGTTGATTTGATATCAGTTCTGATGAACCGTTGGAGCAATGAACAATGCCTTTTTCATCAAAATTTAAATTTGATATCAATTCTGATACACCGTTGGAGATGGTCTAATATCATCATTTTTAGAGTCCTAACCAAATATAGGACACTGTTTTCTACTGAACACATTTTTCAAAAAACCTCTCATAGATTTTTGTTCCCCTTCAAACTAGATAGAGCATAGTACATAGTAGTTTGTATATAGGCTTCTTTTTAATGAAAGAAATAAATTTATGCTAAAATAAAAGTACAAACAAATAAATGGAATATATATGTTTGTACTTTGTTCCTGTTTTAGCATTTTTATCCCTTCTGATTTTCTTAATAATTTTCTTCTTCTTTTGAGGTTGACCTATAACTATTTAGCTTTGTTTTTATTTTGGCATCTCTGGATTTGTTAACTAAACTAACTAAGATACAGCATATGTTGTTGAGACATCCATGTTGTTAGTTCAAAAGAAAAGAAAGTAAAGAAAAAAAGAAACACACGCACGCACACACACACACATACACACACACACACACATATATATATATATATATGTGAGAACATGTGTTTGTTCTTTTTTTAGTATTTTTCTTCTCTCTGGTTTCTTTATAAACTATTTAGATTTGGGCTTTTTCCTCACAGGTGATTTTCAAGGCACGATTTTCTCAAATTCTATGAAGATCAAGAAGTTGGAGAAACCAACCAATGTTACAAGGTGGTCTCATTTATCTATGCAAACTAGTTAGTTGTTACGATTACATTTTATCAGACTATTGTCTAAATTTGAATAAGCTATTAGCTCTTACTATTTGCTCTTTGTAGTGTGTGTTCTTGTTTGTTGGGTTGATGATGCTACTAGCAAAACCTTGTGTTTTGTGGGTACAACTGGACTTACTTTATCATTAGCCATGTAATAATTTATGGGTGAATTTGAAATTTGTGTTTTGTGTGCAATTGCACCAATGTTACGAGTGATTGTTAATATTATTGAATAAATTATAGAGGAGACTCAAAGTTGCTTTTAATCTTAATGAGGGTTGACTGATTGAAAAATGGGCAGTGGCATGTATAAACTTCCAGGTTGATATTGCTTTACTGGATAAACTACAGTTATAATCCTTACAATTTAATATCTTTTTCATTTAAGTTCTTAAAGCTTACATTTTGTCAATTAAGTCATTTAAATGTAAGCTATTAGCTCTTACTATTTGCACTTTGTAGTGTGCGTTCTTGTTTGTTGGGTTGATGATGCTACTAGCAAAACCTTGTGTTTTGTGGGTACAACTGGACTTACTTCAGTATTAGCCATCTAATAATTTATGGGTGAATTTGAAATTTGTGTGCAATTGCACCAATGTCATGAGTGATTGTCAATATTATTAAATAAATTATAAAGGAGACTCAAAAAAGTTACTTTTAATCTTAATGTGGGTTGATTGATTAAAAAATGGGCAGTAGCATGTATAAGCTTCCAGGTTGATATTACACTACGAGCATATTTGATTGAAAGGATTAGAATATGAAATTGAGATTATTAATCCGTGAGTCTCATAATCTTATATTTGTTTTAAAATTTTATTTCAGAATTATTAATCCAATAGATAATTAATCCAACAAGTTTGTAGGATTATTAGTAATAGAGTAGGAGTAAGATTATATATCCTGAGTTGGCAAATAAAGTGAAAACTCTTTTACATTTATATGTTTTCTTATCCAATGCAAATCAAACAATGGATAAGAGGATAATTTATCATACTAATTCAATTGGATAGTGAATACCACACTAATTTGATGAGATTGTTAATACCATCACTATTAGTTTTGTGAATCAAACATGGCCTACAGTTATAGTCCTTACAATTTAACATCTTTTTCGTTTAAATTCTTAAAGTTTTGATTTCGTAAATTAAGTTATTAAAATATTAAATTCGAATCAATTTAATTCTGAAGACAATACAAAATAAAATATAAATTTTATAGTAAAATTTTACTTTGATTCACAATAAGTTTTACTATGAGATAGTATAAAATTTTACTGTTGACATTAATTTCAATGGTAAAAATTTTATTAATTTTTTTAAAGAATTTCATAGATCTTACTAAACAAATCTTGACGAGAGAATTTTAAAAATATTAATTTTATTAAAAAGCGTTGTCTAAATTAAAAGTTATATCAGTTTAAAATTTAATTTTCTTTTTTAGATAGGAATTTAAAATTTAAAATTTAAATTATTAAATTACTCACTAAAGATATTTTGATAATAGTGATGTGTAATGGACTTTTCAAGAAATTTTTTTGTTTGTTCTTAATGTATGAAAATTTTATTACGAGGAAATTTTGACCAAATTTCCCTTTAAATAGTTGTTTATAAAATTGTGACATTGTTTTATGTTTTGAACGTATTGTGATCATATTGTAAATAATGACAAAGTATATAAAAATCGTTGTTCCAAACTGAAGCAAATTACATTTTCTAAGTTCGAGTAAGGATTGTTTGAAATTATCTAAATAAGTATATTTTTTGACTTTTTACAAAAAAATGTACAAAAAAGTAAAGAGGTGATGTGACCCAAATAAGTGCACTTATTTAGCTTATGCAAAATATTACTTTAGTTCCAAAATTTTCGTAATTCAATTTGATTCTAAATTTCATAAAACTGTAAATAGTGATTTAGTCCGAACCAGGCTCAGCCCTATACCTATCCATTTTCAGTAATACTACAAATTCGGAATTTTTATCCCAAATTTTATCCAAAAACATCAATCTATGGTTCAAATTCATTTATATGTAGATCCCACACTATATCAATTCAACCTCAACCACACAAATACAACATTAAAAAAAAGATAAGCTAATAAGTCTGGGACCATAACGTTAATGATCCATTTTTCACCTATAGTTAGTAATAGCCCAGTCTAGACGATTTCCTTGCAAGTGAGAAACCCATTTGACATCTCATTGTTCAAGAGGTTACACAATTACATATCAAAACTGGGGCAAGATTCAATAGAAACCAGATTTAAACTATAAATTAATGCATTACCATAAAAAAAAAAAAAAAACTAAAAAAGGGACAGTTACATCAGAATAAACCCTAAACTTTTAATTTTTTCAATTTAAATCCTAAATTTTTAATTTTTTTTCAATCTAAACCATTTGTCTATTTTTATTAAGTAAAAACAACTAAAAAATAATATTTTAATCATTAAACTCCAATAAAAATAATATTTTTGACATTTTATGTATACTTATATTGAGCTTAATGATTAAAATACTTTTTTTCCGTTGATTTTACTTAATAAAAATAGATTAATGGTTTATGTGGAGATATATTTTCTGAGTACCAACACGTGGCCAAGGTGACGCCGACGTGTCAGCCGAGGTGCCACGTGTCCTGGTTATGACGCCGAGGTGATCTCGGCAAGGCTGAGGTTACCTCCGAAGATATCGGAATCCGAGATAAGCGGATAGGGCACAAGAGTCCTAGAATAATGAGGGGACTCAACATAGATAAGGATAAAACTCTTAGGGAGTTTATCTCTATCTATTAAAGAGTCCTGAATAAGTACTGAGCTAAAGTCCATTGAAGTTAAGCTTCGGTTGGGACAAGAATTGAGTTAACTATAAAAGAAAGGCACCCCCAATGGGTCTAAAGTACGCAATTTATATTCTGAACAGTGAATTTAGCACTATTAATTATCTTTGAGAGATATACTGACTTGATCGTCGGAGTGCCCCCGGGTGGACGAACCACCGCCGGAATCTTCTCTTTCTGTTGCAGGTCAGCCAGGTGTCATCTATTCTGCCAGTACTCTCCAGCTGATTACTGAGTTGGCAGTGTGGTCAGAAAAACACTCACACAATTTGCGCCGTCTGTGGAAAAGAAAGGAGAATAGATGGCCAGCAACGGACAGAAGGAAAAGATTGGTGACGACACTCCTGCTGGGAGTGGCAAACCTATCGACCTTGACGTCAAAGGAGACAACTGCAACACAGAAACTCGTGACCAGAATCACAACAACAAAAGACGTCGGCCAGGATGGCGATGCACCAAAGAAGCCAGATCGAAGTGGGTACTACAAAGAGGATGACCTCCAGGTATGGAAGGATAGATGCTTGCGAAGAGACGAAGAAGTTAAAGAGATGGCGAACAAGTTGGCGGACCTGCAATCGGTCGTCAACTTCATGATGCAAAACAACGTCATGCAACCACCATTCGCGCTGCAGGACACGCCGATTCCAGCGGCCAATACCCAGAAGGGAGGGCAGAAAACAATCCCTATAGCCCCTCAACACACCAGGAGCGAAAGACATTCTCACCAACCTTCCAGGGAAGTCGGACGAGGGGAGTCAAGAAGAGAAGAATCACGGAGGACGCATCGCACAAAGGAGGTAGACCCCAAAGAACATCGGCATGTTCAGAGGCAGGCGCTATACTTCGACACAACTAATGAAGAAAGGTCGAAGAGGACTCACCACGAGGCTGAAAGTAGTGCACCAAAAAGATTGAAAGCAGGAGATAGCCGAGCTCCTGGGCGAACAAAGGAGGACTTAAGAGATTACCTTAAGAGAAAGCAACAGAATGCCAACGCCGAGGTAACGTCCCCAGATAAGCCGATGACACCATTCTTGGTGGAGTTGGACAAGTTTAAGGTGCCGAAGAGATTTAGTATGCCGAGGTTTCAAATATACGATGGTAAGTCAGACCCCAACTTCCACGTTAGATTATACTTGAACTCAATGGCATTGTATAGTAGGAACGAGCCATTGCTCTGCAAAGTGTTCCCCTCATTCTTCGGGGAGATTGCATCAGATTGGTTCCACAAACTACCAAAAGGAAGCGTGAAGACTTGGGAAGGCCTGGCCGAGATGTTTGTGGCCAGGTTCGTGACAAACAAGCTGCAGCCATTGAGGGTAGACGCATTGATGGCTCTGAAGATCAGTAAGGATGAAGGCCTTAGGGCCTATGCAAAAAGATACTATGAGGTGTTCAACCGAATACCAGAGTGTAACCAAGAGGTGGCGGTCGTATCTTTCAAGAATGGCCTAAAAGACAACTACCCGCTACGAAAGTCTTTGGCAAAGACACTGCCAAAAAGCATGGAAGAGCTCATGGCCAGAATTGAAAAATACGCCAGAGCCGAGGAAGATACATCAGGGACTAAAGAGGCAAAGCAAGAGAAAGGAAATGGCTCGCCAAAGCGAGGCCAAGGTAACAATGGATCAAGCAAGCAATAGACAGAACTGAGGGCTACACAGGCAGTGACAACTGTGTTCTGAATCCCAATTCACAAAGTCCTGGATCAAATTCGGAATCAACCCTATTTCAGAACACCAGCAAGGGCACCAAGAGAATTTATGAGAAGAAACCTTGGCAGGCATTGTGCTTACCACAATGAAAACGGGCATATGACTCAGGGTTGCAGAGCCCTGAAAGCACACTTAGAAGACCTGGTGAGGCAAGGCCATCTGAGAGACCTTGTCGATGAAGCCAGGACAAGAGAAGGGCAGGCAAGACTGCCTCAGGCACCAGCAGCTCCGCCTCCCCCAGCACAGCAACCTCAGGCAGGCGGACCTCGGGTAATTAATGTAATTCACTCGAAGGTCAACGAGAACGAGATTAGGGGGGAGACCCAGAAGGTGAAGCACTTGCAGCATGTCTACCAAGTCGGGGAGAAGAGACATCGGGCAGAGGAGGGCCAAGGACCAGTAGTGTCCTTTTCTGAAGCCGACCTTGAGATGGTGCAGCATCCGCATAATGATGCCTTGGTAGTATCCTTCCAGGTTAGGAAATGCCAAGTAAAGCGCATCCTGATTGACCAAGACAACTCTTGTGACATCATGTACGTCCGATGTTATAAAGAGCTCGGCCTTCACCCTGACGATATGGAGCAATCCAATAGCCCGATGGTCGGGTTCAATGGAACGCCGACATGGCCACTAGGAACAACCAACTTGGAGGTGCAGGCAGGCACCAGGAAGATAACAACCGAGTTCACCGTAATCGACACACCCTCCCCTTACAACATCATTTTGGGAAGGCCATGGTTGCATGCAATGGGGGCTGTTCCCTCAACATTGCATTAACTATTGCGGTTCCCAATAGAGCATGGGATTGAGGAGGTCAGAGGAGATCAGCTGCAGGCAAAGAATTGCTCCATGGCAGCAATGAAATCCACCTGCAGCATTTGAGAACCAGAGAAGGCAGAAATCGAAGACGAGGACATAGAGGTCCTAGAGGACGTCGGCAAGGAGCCAGCCGAAAAGAGTGAAGAAGCACTGAAGAAAATCCTCGTCCAGGAGGGGGATGAAGAACGCTTTTTTCTTCTCGGCTCGGGCTTAGCCGAAGAAGAGGAAAAAGAGTTGGAAGCTTTTTTTAGAGCAAATATTGAGGTGTTCGCATGGACGCCCTACGAAATGCCTGGCATTGACCCCGAGGTCACTTGCCATAAGCTGAACGTTGACAGGTCGACCAAATCTATAATCCAACGAGCAAGAAAACCGACGTTGATACACATCGAAGCAGTAGAGGAGGAAGTAGACAGACTACTGGAAGCTAAGGCCATTCGTGAGGTAAATTACCCGACATGGCTATCAAACATAGTAGTGGTGAAGAAGAAGAATGGTAAATGGAGGGTCTGCGTAGACTTTACCAGTTTAAACAAGGCCTGTCCCAAAGACAGCTTCCCTCTACCCAAGATTGACCAGCTAGGGGATGCCACTTCAGGGCATGGAAGGATGAGCTTCCTGGATGCCTATAGTGGGTATCACCAAATAGCCATGTACCCCGAGGATGAAGAGAAGACTGCGTTTATCACCCCAAAAGGGCTGTACTGCTACAAAGTGATGCATTTTGGGTTGAAAAACGCAGGAGCAACTTACCAAAGGTTGGTAACCAAGATGTTCAGACACCTGATTGGCCGAACGGTGGAAGTTTACATCGACGACATGGTCATGAAGACCAAGGAACCAGAAGGTCACCTCGCCGACCTCAAAGCAGTCTTTGAAATCCTTAAAGCATATCAGCTCCTACTTAACGCATCAAAGTGTGCATTTGGAGTTGGATTTGGTAAGTTCTTGGGATACCTGGTGACCAGAAGGGGCATTGAGGCCAGCCCAGATCAAATCAAGGCCATCCTGGAGTTGAAGAGCCCGATGTCAGCAAAACAGGTACAAATGCTAACCGGAAGGGCCGCAGCCCTAAATAAGTTTATCAGCAGAAACTCAGACAAGTGCCCACCTTTCTTTAACTTAGTAAAGAAAGCCACAGACTTCCTGTGGACCGAAGAATACGAAGCCGCCTTGGCCGACCTAAAGAAGTATCTGACCACAGCCCCAGTTCTTTCAAATCCAGAACCTGGAGAGGAGCTGTTTTTATACGTATCAGTTTCAGAACATGCGATAAGCGCAGTGGTAGTCCGAGAAGAAAAAGGGGAACAAAGGGCTGTTTACTATGTGAGCAAAACCCTGGCCGATGCAGAAACAAGATATCTACCCTTGGAGAAATTGGCACTGGCCTTAGTAATGGCTTCAAAGAAGCTGAACCATTACTTCCAGGCCCATAAAATTGTGGTGCTAACTGAACACCCCTTGAAGTCCTTGCTGCAACAAGGAGACTTGACAGGAAGAATAGCCAGATGGGCAGTCGCCTTGGGTCAGTATGACCTGGAGTACAGACCTAGAACAACAATCAAAGGCCAAGTTTTGGCCGATTTCGTGGCAGAGTTCACACCGGAATCCATCAAACATCGAGCTCCGTTGAGCCATGGTGAACGATGTCCAAACAAGTAAGGAGGAGCCCAGCCAAAGGCGAAAGAACAAAGCAAAGAGGAAAAACTCAGACCCTGCAACATTTACATCGGCGACTCCTTTCGACTGTTTATTGATGGGAGTTCCAACCGACAGGGAGCGGGGCAGGAGTAGTACTGGTATCACCAGATGGGCAGATACTAGAACAGTCGATTCATTTGGGATTCAAGGCCTCAAACAATGAAGCAGAATATTAAACACTCATTGTAGGACTGAAGCTGGCAGCAGCAGTACAAGCAGATGAGGTAATAGTTTTTGTGACTCACAACTTATAGTTAACCAGACAACAGGCGAGTTTGCGGCCCGAGATGAGAGGATGTCGGCCTACGCAAATGAGGTCATCAGGTTGGCAGCCTTGTTTCAGAACTGCCGACTACTTCAGGTCAGCCGAGATGATAACAGTCACGCTGATGCATTGGCCAACCTAGCTAGTGTAATACAACCTGGAAAAGCGAGGACAATAATGGTGGACTACTTGTCGGGCCCGAGCATCGAACCACTAACCACAGAGCGTGAAGCAATGTGTGTAGACATGGGACCAAGCTGGATGGATGTAATTGTTACATTCCTGAAAGAAGGAAAGTTGCCAGATGACCACAAAGAGGCACACAAGATCAGATTGAAGTCGGCAAGATTCAGTCTGACAGCAGAAGGACATCTCTACAGAAGATCCTTCGCTGGACCCCTTTTGAGGTGCGTACATCCTTTACAAGTTGAAAAGTTTTTATATGAAATTCATGAAAGAATTTGTGGAAGCCACGCTGGGGGCAGATCACTTGCCCATAGGGCTATTACCCAGGGGTATTGGTGGCCTTACATGCAGAAAGATGCAGAGGCCTATGTCAAGAAGTGCGAAAAATGTCAAAGGTTCGCACCTCTAATACACCAACCAGCAGCAGACCTGAACCCAGTATTCAGCCCTTGGCCGTTTGCCCAATGGGGCATGGATCTCGTTGGGCAACTACTCCAAGCAACTGGACAAAGGAAGTACCTGCTGGTAGCAACGGATTACTTCACCAAGTGGATAGAAGTTGAGCCCCTAGCTAAAATCTGAGATGTGGACGTAAAGAGCTTCATATGGAAGAACATAATCACAAGATTTGGGATCCCAAGAGCAATAGTCGCAGACAACGGAACACAATTTGACAGTAAACTAATCAAGAGCTTCTGCGCAAAGTTCAAGATCAAGAACTACTTTTCAACTCCAAGCTTTCCTCAAAGCAATGGACAAGCAGAAGCATCCAACAAAGTTATCTTGGATGGGATAAAGAAGAGGCTGCAGGCAGCAAAAGGAAAGTGGGTGGATGAACTACCAAGTGTGCTCTGGGCATATCGGACTACGCCGAGAAGATCAACAGAGGAATCTCCCTTTGCCATGGCCTATGGCACAGAAGCTGTCATTCCACTGGAGGTCGGCATCCCTGGGATCAAAACCCAGGGAGTGGAAAATGGGACCAATGACGTATTATTAGCCCGAGATCTGGATCTACTAGAAGAAAGAAGGAAAAGAGCTGCAATTCAGTTAGCAGCATACCAACAGCAGCTTGCCAGGGCTTACAATAAAAAAGTTAACCCAAGGGAGTTCCAAGTCGGCGACCTAGTCTTGAGAAAAGTTGTCGGCAACAAGAAGGATCCCAGGGAGAGCAAGCTTGGCCCAAACTAGGAAGGACCCTACAGAATCACTTCGGTATTGGGCAATGGGGCATATCGGCTTGAAGATAATGAAGGCAAAGAGTTGCCAAGACCTTGGAACACTTGTAATTTGAAATTTTTCTATCATTAGAATTTTTTGTCATTTTGCCGAAGTAAATAAATAAAGTTTTTAGCTTGTTTATATATGTTTATACACTTGTGACTGATAAAGATACATAACGTTATTTCCAGAATACATGTATAATGAGAACCCAAGTAGAACTTAGGTTCACATCAGGGGGCAAAGAGAAGAAAAATGGGTTTAACACTTGTTGAAACTTGAGAAAAGTTTACAAGTTGAAGTTAAACAGAGATGATATTTAACACTTGTTGAAACTTGAGAAAAGTTTACAAGTTGAAGTTAAACCGAGATGATGTTTAACACTTGTTGAAACTTAAGAAAAGTTTACAAGTTAATGTTAAACTGAAATGATGTTTTACACTTGTTGAAACTTTAGAAAAGTTTACAAGTTAAAACCAAGGGAGTATTAAGCTAAGTACTTATGTACTTGCCGATATAAACTAAGGTGTTTCACCCCGAGAAGGTTGCACAAGACTATGGTGCATCTTGAAGACACAAAATTATTCTAAGTATGAAAGTCATACAATAAGCAATAAAGGGAAGACAAACATGCAAATATTCAAGAAAGAAGGAAGTTGTATTCATTAAAAGGCACGTCGACCATATGAAGAGCTTACATTGTCTTAAAAATAAAGAAGTACAAAGTGTAAAAAACAAAGGAAAAAGACATCAAAACTAAGATTCCTCAGCATCATTGGCAGGCTGGGTCTGGATCTCGGAAGACTGTTGGGAGGACATCTCGACCACCTTCTCGGCCGCAAGCTCAGCATCAATATCTTGAAGGGTCTGATCAAGGCTCTTGTCGGCGAGAGGCACGTCCAATAATACCTGCTCAGGGGTAGCTTCCGTAGGAACCTCCTCATCTTGAGTCAAGTCTAGGACTTGCTCATTTTGAGGAGGAGACTTGACCCCAGCAACGTCTTTTGACTTCCTCACCAAAACCTCCTCCTCAGATTCAGAGTCGTCATCGGATTGAGTTGGAGTTGGAGGGAATGGAAGAGGAATGGTGTCGGCGTTTTTGAGGGGCGAGTCCTCGGGGACTTCAAGCTTTTTTAGAAGAGACATCCAACCAAGGATGAAACCCTTGTTGCATGCCTGCTTCACTTGCTTTTCATAGTCCACCGTGATATCGGCCACCCCTTCGTTGTAGCCCTTCTCATCGACGGCCTTGACTTCGGCCTCTTTGGTAGCCAGGACGTCTTGAAGTTCCTTTTGGGCCTCGGCCATCTTGTCCTCGGCCTCTTTCAGCTGGGCTTGAAGGACTTTGTTTATTGCCTCAGCAGCACCAACCTTTTCTTCGGCATCGTCCTTGGCTTTAATGCCTGATCCTCCAGGGTCTTCATCTTTGACTGCAAGTTTTTATTAGTCTTCTACAGACTAAAGACCTCCTTTTTTTATCAGCCAACGCCTGCATTGCCTTAAAGGATTGCACTGAGAAAGAGTGGGCATGCTGGATTGCTTGAGAAAGAATACAACAAAGTAGAAGTTATTACAAAATTTTCTAAAGTATAAAAAAGAAAAAGAAAGAAAAAATTACCGAATAAAGACACTTACTTGAACAGAGCACTGGAGCATCAGAGCATAGTTTTCATATTTGCTCAACTCGGCGTTTCGGTCAAGATCGCCGGGAAGAAGCAGAGCGGTACTAAGGAAAACGCCGACATTAATATCTTCAGCACTATCACTGGCCCTAACTGGTTTATCCTCCAGTGTGATTTTAGGGGCCCAGGGGGCATCATGATTTTGAGACCCCGAGGTCGTTGCAGAAGATGACCTTGGCCTTTTTGATCTGGTGGATTTGGATGGGTGTGTTTCAGTAGACCTTTTCTCGGGGACAAAGGCAGTCTTCTCGTTCTCAGCCAATTTGGAAATTGGCAAAGTGTCCTCAGTATCAACCTGAGTCACTTTTGCCTTTAGCTGAGCCTTTTTGATTCTTTTTTGCTTTGGTAGAGGCTGGGTTTGTGTTGGTTGAGCGTCAATGTCAGAAGGGATGCTGGCTAAGAGGTCTTTTGCGACAGCTTTCTGGCGGCCCATCTCGGAAGAAAAAAGAGTTCGTCGCCGACGTTGTCGCTGAAATGGTGGGATCAGGTATGGAGCTGAGGTTGACGGCTGCTCAGCTGGATCAGAGGTTGATCCTTGGTCTGTCCGAGATGTGGACGCAACTTGTGGAGTTGTGGCAGAAGGTGGAGAAAGAATTTTCTTCTTCTTCTTTTTTGGGACGTCGAGAAGAGCCAACTTATAAGTATGGATGAAGTTGAGAAGCAGAGGGGCCTTCCGCTTGTGGACTGGCAAATTCAGTAGTTTCTTCAAGTCTTTGCTGGGAAAGAAAGACTAACGGAAGCCCTTTGGTGGCTGAAGAAGGACTGCAAAAAAGAAAAAAAGCGTAGACATTAGAGCAGAATGATTGAAACTTTATGTAAGAAAGCAAGAAAATTTGTGAAGGATGGCCCTTACCAGCTCCTTCCCCGAAAACTTTTTGACTTAGGGGATAAAGATGGAGGTCATCGTTTGGCTGAAACTCCCAATTACCCGAGATGATAAAGTAATCATCCCCCGCTCCCTTGTTGGAGTCAGGGAGATCGGCAACGATTTTGTATTCAGTGGACCACGGCTTGAGGTAATAGATGTGACCTTTTTCCGATTTCAGGCGACACATGGTATAACAGTACTGGAAATCGGCAAGAGTAATCCTAGCATTCTCTTCTTTGGCTAAGGCTATGGTACCATTAATAACTCGGTAAGAATTGATGGCAAGCTGCATTGGGTTCAACCCATAGAAATGAAGGATTTCACGGAAAAAATGGTCAAGTGGAAACCTAAGTCCACACTCAATAAACGCTACTATTGGGAAAGGCATGAGGTTTACATCGGGCATGATAGAGTCATCCTCCCCAGCCAACCTCAAATGAACGTCGACCGGGATTTCGAACTCCTGCCAAAAGTACTCTAATTTGGCCGGGGTGTCTACCCTATGCTTCCACATACCCATGATATCGGCTAAAATTATAGGAGCTAGATTTCAAAAAGAAGGTGTTCAAAGTTTTTTAAAAACTTTTTTGGGTTCTATAAACAAATCCCAAAACCTAGATCTAAGGAAACGAAGATTGGATGCACGGATCTAGAAAACAAAAAAACAAGGATGCGTTTCAGAATCAAGAATGGTGATGAAGCCATCAAGAAATCAAAAAGTTTGCACAGGTGTATCAGGCCAAGAACAGTGGCAGAAATCAACAGGTGCGTGAACAGTGTATATTCAAGAAGATGATTTAGGTAAAAACAGAATCATGAAACAAACATGTTCAAATATATGGTGGAATACAAGATGCAAGATGAAATATCAAAAATATGGACAAGATTGCAAAGACAGCAGGTAAAACAGTAAAGTTCAGTAAGGTAACAAGAAACTGAGACTAGGAGGAACGGTGACTTACCAGAATAAAGGAAGCCGGGGTTGAGTTCGCCGAAGTAAGACGAACGACAGCTGCAGAAAGGATTAGCAAGAACCTCGCCAGAGGAGATGGACGGAGCAAGTTGCAGAGCTTTAGAAGCTTGAACAATGGAGGATCTTGAAGGGAAAAATTAGAAAGAGAAAAGAGCTTCAAACGCGAAAGTGAAAACTGAAAAGATGGGGGAAAGAAACAAGTTTTGTCAAAAACTTGAAACGGTGGCAAAAGGGCAATTAATGCGCCTGGAACAACGAATACGTCAGACGGCGCATACAAGCGCGAGACGACTTACAAGCGCGTACAGTGTACGATCCAGTAAAAGGAAGACGCGTGGCTGAAACGGTTGAGTTATTTTGCATGACAGCTCATACGTGTAAAGGAGATCTTAGGATCTTTAATCTTTAAAGAGACATGTCAGCTTATATGATGATCTCGGCTGAGAGACTTTAAACCGATGTATTGGCAGGAAGTTCCAATATAGGTTCCATCACCTCAGAATGCCGAGGTAATAGAACCTAGGGGGCAGTTGTGGGGATATATTTTCTGAGTATTAACACGTGGCCAAGGTGACGCCGACGTGTCAGCGGAGGTGCCACGTGTCCTGGTCATGATGCCGAGGTGATCTCGGCAAGGCCGAGGTTACCTCCAAAGATATCGGAATCCGAGATAAGCGGATAGGGTACAAGAGTCCTAGAATAATGAGGGGACTCAACATGGATAAGGATAAAGCTCTTAGGGAGTTTATCTCTATCTATTAAAGCGACCTAGATAAGTATTGAGCTAAAGTCCATTAAAGCTAGGCTTCTGTTGGGACAAGGATTGAGTTAACTATAAAAGAAAGGCACCTCCAATGGGTCTAAGGTACGCAATTTATATTCTGAACAGTGAGTTTAGCACTATTGATTATCTTTGAGAGATATACTGACTTGATCGTCGGAGTGCCCCCGGGTGGACGAACCACCGCCGAAATCTTCTCTTTCTGTTGCAGGTTAGCCAAGTGTCATCTATTCTGCCAGTACTCTCCAGCTGATTACTGAGTTGGCAGTGTGGTCAGAAAAACACTCACACAATTTAAATTGAAAATAAATCAAAATATTAGAGTTTAAATTTATAAAATTAAAAACTCATTATTTATTTTGTTAAAAGACTCAAATCTTAGGATTTCTTTTGTAATTGTCCAAAAAACCAAAAAACAATATACATTGAAGGCATTTTTTTTCTCTTTATTTTGTAAAACAATATATAGCTAAATTACTATAATCTGTTGGTTTACAAATCTAAACGCAAAAGCTAAAAACAATCCCTACTCGGCTTCAGGTTTTTTTTTTTAGCTTTTTAAAATATTTTTTTATCTCACAATTTAATAGCAAAATTGCACCAAACACTAACAAACTCTGAAAAACATGTCCTAACTTGCACCAAACAGCACCTAACACACTGACCTTGTCAAACCAACCTCAAAAACAATTTCATCATTAGTAGTAAAATGGTTGTGTTCTGCCAATACAAAGACTCTGCTAAACGCCAAGATTTTGAATCCCAAAGAACATCCACATCATTTCAAGACTCCCAAACAAAACCCCCCTTAGGGTTCAACATTCATATCTACAGAACATGACATGGAAGCATCAGTATGAACAATCTCACAACACGATTCTTGTCTAAGTGGACCGAGTCGAGTCAAATTGAATTGAGATATATTTTGAAGTATTCGAGTTCAACTCGCTAAAAATTTGTCAAACTCAAGCTCAAGATAAGCTCAACAAACTTAAAAACCTGAGCTCGAGCTTGAGCTCAATTCAAGTCAACTCGATTATATAAAAGAGTCAAACTCAAGTTCAAAGAGAATATTTTTTAAAAAAAATAAAAAGAACACTAAACTATAATGCACAATAAGAGAAAAAAGAAAACATTATGAGCACCCAAAAAAAACATGTTATTAATCAATTTTATCAATCAAATATTTAAATTTGTACAAACACCAAACACAAAGAGACAAATAAAATATATTTGATGTATCATTAAAAATAAATATTAGTTTATGTAACTATATTCACAAGCTTAATCGAGTTAAGTTTGAGTCTACTCAATCTCAACTCAATACGAAATGAATATAAAAATTTGATTTGAAATTATTTATTTAATAAATGAGTTAAATTCAAATGAACTTTAAACGAGCTAAGCTGTATTGTTCATTAACGGTTCAGTTCGTTTACAGCCCTACACATTATAACCTCACACGCTCATTTCATTTGCATAAAAAATAAAGAAGTTTTAATACTATTCAACTTATTCTTCCAGAATACAATTGAATCTCTTTAATAGAGTTGGTTACAACTGAGGCGGTTACAACTGTTAACTATACCATGGTCAACTAATGTGAGTTTACAGTTTACAAACTTAACTCTAACTAACTAACTAAACCTGGAGGAAGAAACACGTGTAACTTGCTGTGCTGGTGCAGGATCACTAGGCACACATGTAGCTCTTTGCTCTGGAGTATTACCTGCAGCAGGGGAGTCTTTACCTTCAGCCGGGGAGTCTTTATCAAAAAATCAAACCTGCGTATCAAAAGATTTTGTAGTTTTCGAAAAAGTTGTTTTTCTCCTGTTTAACTTCACAGCAGGTTTTTTACACGGTTCTTCCTTTTGGAATTTTGTACGGACAAAGCTAAGTCATGACATGGCATGGATGGAGCCGAAGGGTAGCATCTGTACGGGAACCTTGTACAAACAAAAAACATAATAAATTTATTTATTGAATTTTTTATATATATAAAATAATATTCATCCATTGAAAAACATAAAATCTATCATTTTGCGGTTAATGATTGTTTACAAGTTTTTTTTTTTTGTATAAAGAAAATATTATGTTTAATATTTTTCTTATTTTCATAATCAAACTGGGGGTTAATCCGGTTATGGATTCCTCACTTTTAATTAGCTTTAATTTTCTATTGATTATATTTTATTCTATACGAGTAGGGAAAAATATATATATATAACAAATAACAATAATAATAATTACAAGGTGATTTATTCATATCTTGCTATGTTGTCATCAAAAGGATCAAACCCTCTCCATATGCTCCGAAAATCTTATTTTGATGAACCCAATAGTTGAATTTAAAGCAAATTTTTTTGAAGCTTTCAATTTTGAAATATTTTACAAATAAAAAATATTGCCAAGACTAAAAGGTGATTTAGGATGATCTAAATAAGTGCACTTTTTAACCTTTTTATGAAATATAAATTGGGTATAGATTGGGTTTGAAGTGATATGTTAGAGAGGTGATGTGACTTAAATAAGATGATGTGACTTGAATATGATAGTAATTTTTTGACTTTTCGACTTTTTTAGATCATGCCAAACAAGGCCTAATTCAAGCCACTGCCTTTACATAACCTATCATTTCGCATCAAATCAATACCAACAGAAACTCTTTATTTTTGCTCAATAGGTAGGAGGAGACAAATAACAAGAAAATTACAACGAACTGGAAAAATAAATTCTTAACATGTAGCCACAATCATACAACAAGCTCATCAAACCAAACAAATACCAGAAAACTCCAAACAAATACAATGGAAAAATGACTCAAACAAAAGGTGAGAAGACTCAAACATCGTACATCCTAGCAAGGTAAAGAGACTCTTGGCCAACAGGCTAGCCATGTTGGTTCGGAAACTTCCTCCTCGATGCCTGCTTTTTCATGGATGTTTGACCAAAGAATGCAGAAAATAACTCCTAGTTCTCCCAAGAAGATGTTTGATCAATCAGTTCATATATGTAACATAAGAGAATAAATCAAGGCCAGCCATCAAATTTCTGATAAGTCTCTGAAAAACAAACATGGTACTTCGATCCAACTGAAAAATATTTCCCACAAAACAAAATCATGGCTAAATAAACGTCACAAAGAGCCTGGTTCATTATACTAGTCATAATTCAAGCCATTCAATTTTTATATTTATGGAAGCATAATGCAACCTAACCACATTATCACATTTCACACACATTACTTTCATGCTGCGCCAACTCAAAATCAGTCATAGATTGGTTATACTTAGATGATCCAAGCCATTCAATTAGCAGACTTCATATTGAATCTCCACAATCATTATACTGGTCAAAATTCTAGCAAGAGGCTACAATACTATCTCACACTTCTAAATATGGTATATAGAAAGACCAATCATTGTCCACACAAATAAGTCACTAGTCAAGACAAAGGGCTGCTTTTCTTGCAATTTCATAAAACCACCCACATGTAATTGATTTAATTCTATTTTATTAGCCAACATCAATGCCCTAATCTGCATGAGAGTACACCATATATAATATAACCAGTACACTGCTCTCTAATTCACATCGACCGCACTCGATAATATCAACCTTGGGAGCTACCAAGTCTGTGTTGTTGCACCCAACACTCAGTTCTTGAAATCTTCTTTTATTCTTTTGATGGTCAAACTTACTAAGTGAAAAAGAAGTTTTTTTTTTTTTTTTTTTTTTTTTTTTTTTTTCTCTCTCTTTTAAACAGGGAAAGCTTTGTTTGGCGAGGAGGAATGGTACTTCTTCACCCCAAGGGACAGGAAGTACCCCAACGGAATGAGGCCTAATAGGATGGCAGCTTCAGGTTATTGGAAGGCTACGGGAACTGATAAACCAATTCACAGTTCATGTGGAGCAAGGATAATTGGAGGGAAAAAAGCTCTGGTGTTCTATAGAGGACGCCCTCCAAGAGGAATCAAGACGGACTAGTACATGCAGGAGTACAGATTGCCCGAAGCAACAATATTGACTTCCAAGTGAAAAGGATGCATAAGGGTAAGTTGTTTTGCATGATATCTAGCTTTCATTTACGTTCCATTTGCTTCAACGGAAAACTTTCAGAGAAAACACTTTCCTATGTTTGGCAGAATCCTTGAAACTAATGTACTAATGATTGTATTAGTAGTGGTGGTGGTGGGGCAGCGGTGGTGGCCACAATGGTGATGGTAGCGGTGGTAGTGCAGTGCCACCGGTACAATGTTAGTCCGGAAAATGTTTTCCGCCCAAATAGGCTTCTTTTCCGTTGACCACGGAACGATGTTAGTCCGGAAAACGTTTTCCGCCCAAATAGGCTTCTTTTCCGTTGACCACGGAAACATTTTCCGTTGACTTGCGTTTTCCGTTATGCCAAACACCAGTGCAAACAAAGGGAGTGTTAACAAGAAGTGGATGTTCTTATGAATCACGGGATCCAACATGAGGGCTTAACCTTTCATGCCACTTCTTGCATTGGCATAGTCTACAACAAGCTCTAATGTACTAATGGTTGTATTAGTGGTGGTGGTGGGGCGGCAGTGGTGGCCGCAGTGGTGATGGTGGTGGTGAAGGTGATGGTAGCGGTGGTAGCGCAGTGCCACTGGTATGACGTTAGTCTGGAAAACATTTTCCGCCCAAATAGGCTTGTTTTCCGTTGACCACGGAAACATTTTCCGTTAACTTTCGCTTTCCATTATGCCAAACACCAGCGCAAACAAATGGAGTGTTAACAAGAAGTGGATGTTCTTATGAATCACTGGATCCAGCATTAGGGCTCAACCTTTCATGCCACTTCTTGCATTGGCATATTCTACGACAAGCTCTAAGCAGCTCCTCTTCTCATGAGTTTCCAATAACACATGCAGACACAATACACATTTCATATATCAACTCAATACCAGCACAAGAATATTGACAATTTTTCTACTTTTTTACACTAAGCAGAGATTGATCGAAATGCTTTTCTTCTTAACAGTTGGATGATTGGGTACTCTGCCGAGTTTGGCAGAAAAACAGTACAAGGAACAGTTTGGAAGATCAATTTGGTTATAGAAATGAACCACTTTGTGAAGAACCATTCTCTACAAGTACAAATGCCAAACTTGAAATGGTCAGAGAATTTCTGTACAGAGATTGCCTGGTGTTACCATTAATCATTGGGTCTTCCATGGACACAGTTTCTAGCATAAGCTTTGAAGCTAGCAAAACCTCTACTTCAGTCTGTGAAGGCTATTCTGACACAAAAAACAATACTCAGTCCCACCTTTCAACAGTTCGATCAATGGACATAAGAGAAAGCAGCCCACTGAAGGAACTCAGTATGAGAATTTCATGCAACCCAAGAAGAAGGTAACTGACAGAGATGACCAATGGAGCGACGACAGAACTGAATCGAATTTATGTATTACAAACCAGTCCGAAGGTAACAACTTCAACACCAACCAATGGAGTTCTATAATCCAATATCAAGAGTTTAATCACTTGGACTTTGCAGAAGGTGAGTGAAGTATTCAGGAAAGCATATGGATATAACATCTAGGTGTTTTTCTGGAAGTGACTGTATGTTTCATATTTTTAAAGATGTTGGAATGTGTCAAATAAGTATTGTACAAGAAGGTAGTGGGCCAAAGCAAATACAGTGATTTATTTCACTGGGAATGCTTCATAAAAAGAATTTCTAACTAGAATGACACGGCACTATTACTTCAGAAAATAATAACAATGATGATGGATATTTGTTATGGAATAATTAGAAACTAACATGCCATGTTCTACTAGTGAATTTCTAGTTATAAATTCTGTTTGTAAATCACTACCTTTTTCATAAGTAAATACAATGTACATAAATGGGTATGTTGTAGATATCTGTGTAATATATATACATATATTGCAACTAAAAGTTCACTCTCCAAGCATGTGAATCTTTGGGTCAAATGAAACTGTTACAAGCTTATTGAATGTTTTCTTTGCAATTAATGAATGAAGTGGCTAGACATGTTGAAAACAAGATTACATGAGATATGTTAATTGTTAACAGTATTGATCAACGAAATTATAGTAGAATAAATGTTTTAAGAGTAGAGAACAGCTTTAGATTAAGAGGTTTTGAATATATAAGACTACGATCAAATAGATGAAATATAACTTAACAAAAACATACATTAATTAAAAATAATGAATATCACGGCCCATAGATTTTAAAAGGGTACCATTTTGTTATCTATAGTCAAATCATTAATGAGGGAAATTTAATAATGCATATTACAATGCCATGGGTGAAATGTAAGAACTATAAGACCAACCAATTCTTATAATAGAAAATGTTTGGAAGTTACTTAACATGATATAGTAAGACAAAAATACTTGAATTGTGGAAGTTGAGATGTATGCAATTGTAAAAAGATGTCACCTTGGTATGAGATTATTTAGTAGTGAACTCTCTAGTGTGCTGGTTTGCGGGAAGTTTTTTGATGTTCCATTTAAGCTTTGGATAGAAGATGGTTTCAGCTATGTGGTGAATGTGATTGGCAAGATACTCGATCCCATTGTAGGCTTATTTTTCCAAAGCGTGTGTATTGAAATTTAAGCAAATAAGGAGTTTCCAAATTCCTTCATACTTAATTTAGGTTATGAGGATCCATATGAAATTAGAGTTGAAGGGTCAAGGAAACCCCAAAAATGTGATAAGTGCAAGGCTTTTAGTCATTAACCAAAGCTCGTGGTTTCTAGTTCCTCAACCAAACAAGAATGGTTAGTTAAAAAGGATAAAGGGGAAACAAAACCCAGTTAATGGGTGGAAAGCCAAAAAGAGAAATGGTAAGGATGTCATGCATGCTTGCCCAAAGACAAAGCTTGAGGTGACATCTACGTCCACTTATCCAACTTCATCAAATATTTTTGATGTGTTATCAACATGTGTTCCAAATGAGATTCCAAGGGTTGAGATGAAGAGTAACGCTGTATTTGGTTGGGGGACTTAGGAAGAGATTTGGAAATGGAAAGAGAAAGGGAAAAAATAGGTGAAATGTGAATAAAATATACCTACATTTCAACTAATTTCACACACATTTTCACTTTTCTTTTCCAAATCTCTCCCCAAATCCCCTAACCAAACACAGCATAAAGGAAAAATAGAGGAAAGATGTGAGTATTTCTTAAAAGGAAAATGCTACGGATGATATGAACCACAAATAGCGACAGTCACAGAGCATACTATTTATGTGTTAAGTCCAAGAGTAGAAAAAGGTAATGGATTATAACTTGAAGTTCGAAAAACTAGAAAAACAGATGTTAAAGCTTCCACGGCTCTAATACCAAAAGAAGCAACCAATAAGGAACTATAATCACAAAGGAGAAAACAAGATCCCCGAGGAGAATACAAAGACGGGATTTTATTTAGCACACAGAATACAAGCTTCGGGGAGAGATGGATGGCCTTCTAGCCTCAAAACACTCATCTTATTGCTAATAAAAAATTAAAATAAAATAAAATGAAAAAGAAGCCAAGGATGAAACTAAAAGGATTACGGATGCCACTCCTTTTAGAGATGAGAACAAAAGGAAACTTAAAGAGAAATTCAAATTCTAATGTTTCGTTCATTTTCATAATCTATTTTTGAAAATTTACAAAGCCTAGTTTGGTGAAAGAAAAAAAAAAATCATTATTTTCATATAGTTCTCTCTTTTTGGGGACGAAAATAATTTTAGAAAATTCAAAAATAAACCAGTTTGGTTTTTTTTTTTTTTTTTTTTTTTTTTTTGTCAAACTATTTTGTAATTTTTTGAAAAAATTTCAAAAGCATATTCTGAAAACTCAACCAAACAAATTGCAACGGAAAGGAAGTCCTGCCCAAAGCCTTCTAGAAAGAGTTCACACTCTAATTGATATAACGAGATGTGGGTTAATGGTTCTATTTGTTTATTGTATAGTTCTTGAGTTATATATGCCTACTACTGAACCTCTGGGTTGTGAGAAGAAGTGTTCTGGATGGGTGCGGTTTGTTTGTTTATATTTTGGTTTTTGTGCTTTGGCTTAGTCCGTCGAGCTGTGAGGGTTTTACTTTCTTTGTTTGGTTAGATCTTGTATTTAGGTTGCCTCGAAGGTTTATTTTTTACGGACACTTAGGGTCATGTCCCAATCCTCATTACATCTCTCTTTTTTGGTAATAAAATTGCTCACTTACCTCCCCCCCCCCCCCCCCCCCACACACACACACACACACACACAGAACAAAACTGAGAATCTGAGATAAATAAGACAAAAATGTAATAAACAAGGAAAAAAAAAAAAAAAAAACACAAAGCCCAACTAGTACACATTAATGTGTATTTAGGAGGGGAAAGATTAAGTACACACCTCACCTAACCTTTGGCATAATGCACAAAGTGATGGTCCCAAGACTTGAACACATAACCTCAAGGTTATTAGGCCAAGTTTTAACCATTAAACAAGAAGTAGCAATATAAAAATAAACTAGGTGAACGTAAGTTCGAATGGTTTGACTGTTACTAGTAACTACACAAATGATAAAAAGTGGCATCATCAACATTGAGGGTGTTGCTGATGAGTGCAAGCTTGTAAGCTCTTTGTACTCTTTTCATCTCTATTAATAAAGACTTTTTTCGAGTAAGGTTTTCACACCCCAAAACTTCATTTTTTTTTTTTTATAAGTTCACATGCTATAAATATGTAAGTGCATAAATTTGTTCTTAGATTTTATGTTGAGTATGTTAAATTTTAGTTGCTAGGATGAGTTAGAAAATTTGTGTATATGCTAGAGTCCTAGACATTGTGTAAATTTAATTTTATGTGCAAGGCATGATCTCATATTTGGTACCTAACAATTTTTTTGCAATTGAAATGAATTTAGGTTAATTTAGAAAATGTGTTGGTGGTTAAGGCATTTTTTATTGAAATTAAATTGTGGTGCAAACTTATGTATGTAAACTTATATTTCCAAATATGGATTTGTTTGAGCTACAATGTGATTAATGTTGTTATGTATATTTACTCATGTGATACAGCTCAGGAGAAGAATCTAATAAAAGTTTAGCAATGCTGGAGTTAAAAGAGGAGTTCCAGGACCAAATGAAGTGACCAATTTATTTATCTTATTCCTAATCTTAGAGAGCATTAGAGTCTGTTTGATGATTTAAGTGAGTGTTTTATTATGCTTTTACCGTATAGGATTAACGGGAAAGGATTTTGTGACTGTAGTCATGGATTTAATGGTATTCATAAGGGTGACAAAATAAGGATTTGGTACTCAATTGTTAGTATGTATAGAGATTGTGAGAAAAACAGCCACTTTGGGATTTTTTTTCATCTACTGCTATTGATGCTTGCTTCGGTGAATTATCAAGTCTTTTTCTCAATATTCTACTGTGTTTTTTTTTTTTCTATTTTTCTCTCTTTGCTGCTTTTTCACATTAAAGTAAGTTTCAAGTCCTTAGAAACTGCTTTTATAGGCAAGGAAAGGGCAGCTTGACAAAAATTAACACTTTTTAGTAGATTTGACCCAGCACGTAGCAGCCCTTGCATGGGAAGTGCAAAAACTTGCAAAAGGAGCTACAATTCAGTTTAGGATATGATATACAGGCTTCAATGTCCCAAAAAGTAGAGATAAACTCATTCCATGAGGAAGAAGAGAGGCCACCACCTAGGTCTATTTTGTGGAACATCATCGAAATTCAAAATTCAGAGTCTATAACTTGCCATGTCATTATGAGTTTTAAAATACTGATGTATTAATGTGGCTCTTTCACAATCATTGATTATGATGTAGAGATCTCCATTTCTTGCCTGCAAGGGGGAGGATTTCAACCCAGCACTTGAAGTGGAATGTGATGTTTCTCAAGTCAGTTTGGTAGAATCTTAGCCAACAGAGTAAACCGATTGCATTTTAAGCAAGAAGTTAACGACGCAAGGAAATTGTATTAATGTAGAATTTTATGTTGTGGTGCAAGCATTGTAGCTTACAATTTTGTCCTTAAGCATGAGGATAGTTCACAAAACCATGTTGCAAATGCATTGAGTTGTAGAATGATTTAAAATACTTTATTGGTTGAGGCAATTGAATCTGATGCTATTAAAGGCGTTTATTCACATAATACTTTTCAAACTCGTTGTGAATCAAATATGGGGAAGATGGAAATTTTCTAATCCAAGAGCTACATGGAATTGGTATAATCCATCTTAGGCAAGATAAAGTTGTTCTCCTCTTGGAAGACAAATGTTATAGGCCTAGTATATGGAGGGATGTTGGACAGACGAGCAATAGGTGTCACACTCATCAGTTAGCTACGGGCCAGTCACAAGATAGTGACTTCCAAATTGCAACTGTTAATTGTGATCATGTGAGTATTGTTGTTGGGCTACTTTTACCTAGGCATAGCACCTAGCAGGCTAGCACAATTCAATTATGCTGGTGGTTGATCAGTTTCTTAAGATAACCCATTTTATTCTATGTACTCGAACTGCCATGTATTATTGGCGGTCGAGATACCGTAGGAAGTAGGGGTGTAAAATAGGCGACCAACCGATAGGGTTTTTATCCGTTTTGGTTCGGTATCCTGCTTTTGTATTTTGGAGACAGAGTGAATCAAAACCAACAAAAATACCATTTACCCATTTCAAATCTATTATTTAATGCATTAGTGCATGATTATACATAAAGTTTGCCAGATTTGTCGTAATACTACAAAACTTATCCTACTCATGAATCCCATTTACTCTCTCTCTCTCTCTCTCTCTCCCCATTGTTCTCTGCTATCACTTCCCTCTGCTCTTCTCTCCCTCTTCCTCATTTTA
This sequence comes from Camellia oleifera, assembly GCA_022316695.1. Taxonomy (NCBI): domain Eukaryota; kingdom Viridiplantae; phylum Streptophyta; class Magnoliopsida; order Ericales; family Theaceae; genus Camellia; species Camellia oleifera. The sequence goes on from CM039317.1 coordinate 112,467,414, forward strand.
CAATGGGTGTCTGCAATGCTACTATTTCAGTCCATCAATGGTGGAATTATAGTCATTCGTGGAGATCTCCAAGTAGGTGGCATAGTCAGGTTTGGCAGTGCCTTCCATGAAGAAATCAAAGAGGGAAAGCAATTAAGCAAAGGGCAATATGAGAGCAAATGAGAAGCGAAGGAGAAAATTTAGACATGAGGTGTGCTTTTTTCATCCTCAGAATGGAATTTTTTGTTGGTATTTTTTATTAAGTATGATTATCAAATTAGAATTCTAAAATTGTTTCGTTCTGATATTCACTATTTATGTTGAATTTTGGGGAAATGGAATTCAGATTTGATTTGTAAAATTGAAACTTTCTATGCAAATTGGTTTAATCGGTGAAACACATCATTTAGTTATGTTAACTGATGTAGGAATTTGGGTTTGAATTGCGAACCTGGTAAAATAACCTGAACTGAACCACACAATTCAAAAACCGAAAGATCAATTATATGACTAGTATATATTAGAAGAAAAAACGATGGATATATCAAGTGGACCTAGCTGAAGGAAGGGCGCTAATTTTCTGTGCCATTTTATAGAACTGATGTTGGACTAGGGGGTCGTCACATGTTTTAGGTGAGGTTTTCTGAAAGAGTGTCCACATCTCCAACGGTACCATAAGGACAAAACAAAAACATTTGTCTGGACTTTTAACCTCAAAAAGAGTGAGACCCTTTGTTGGCACATAAATTTCAACTAAATGTATGACACGTATAAAGCCTATGATAGGAAGGTTGTAGATAATCACTTCCTAAAAAAAAAAAAAGATCAATATGATCCATTGAAGTACATAAATAAAACGACGTTGTATCTCAACGACGTTATTCAAGATACTCAAATGACACGTGGAGCCTACGAAAGATGACACCTGTAGAGCCTACAACAAGGACACCACACAGGATAAAACTCCAAAGATCAATTCGGTTAATAAGATATTCGATTAATCAGATAGCGCTATTATTCAAAATTCAAATGGCGCTATCATTCAATTTGAAATTCAAATTGAAGATGAAGCATTCCTATCACCTGATGGCCCTCCATAAATATGAGGACCATCACACAAGACAGGGGATCGAGAAAATCAGAAGTGAAAAGATCAGAGAGAGAGAGAAAGAAAGGAATTTAGAGCAAAAGAAATCGTTACAAGAAAGAAGAAGAGAAGCCTAGAGAACTCAAGAGCCTACGCTAATGGCGATGAATAAGTAAAGGGTTCCAAACCCAAGAATTTTATTCTGTATTCGAGGGTTCAAAACCCATAACAATTTTAATAAAATATTTATTTTTCTTAAATTGTCTTTTGTTGTTTATTTTGTTCTTCATTAATCGAAGGTTGCATTTGTATAAAATGTGTAATTAACGATCTAAAATACAGATCGGAAATAAGAACCTGCTATTCAAATAATCAACTAATCAACACTGTTTAATCCAAAAATTAAACAGTGGACATTTGTAACATAAATTTTGAAATGTGTTGAAACACTTCATGTTTTAAAATTTGTGTCTACAAATTCTGGCACGCCCAGTGGGACTTATTTCTCCTCCCATCTTTTGAAGAACAAATATATACATATATATATGTATATAGTTGAAACTTACTGACGTATTCTTTTGTTATAAGAATGCTGAAGCAACTGTCAAGAGACAAACCTACACTCCAGTGGTTCTGAAATCACCAAGGGTGGAGATGGCACCCATCACCCAAGGGGCACCGAAGCGAATGCTCTTGGCTGTCCCAAAGGTAGAACCAGCGAAATCCTAGAAAGATGCACTTCTTTCCCCTATCACCCAAGGGGCTCCGAAGCGAAAACTCTTGGCTATCCCGAAGGTAACTGGTGTGACGAAGAAAGTCACACTTCTCCAGAAAGCTGAAAGTTTGAGAAAGATTATTGAAGATTATGTGAAAGCGTCGAAGCAATACGCAACTGTGAGGGCCACAGCTCGAACGAAGAGCTTTCTAATTCAGGCAAAGGAGACTAATCAGTTTGCAACTACGACTTTTGTTGCAGCTTCAACGAGGGCAACAAAAAATGTTATGGCCCAACTACTCAAAAGGGTAGAAGACTCCATTCAAATGGTGGAGTTTGCCCAAAAGATAGCCTCTGCTGAAAACATGGCCATCATTAGGGCCATTGGGAGGAGGGTAATGACCCAAACTCCTGTTGATGGAAAAAAGGCCCTTGTTGTTGAAAAAACAGTTGCGGCCTACGAACCGATAGTTTTGTTCAGAGCACAAAATCGGTCAAACCAAATCTCAGTCAACTCTTAAGAGCCAAAAGAACACTCGTTGGTTCGACAGGATTCGAATAAGGAACACCCGTTGGCTCGACAGGGTTCAAATAAGGAACTCCCGTTGGCCCGACAGAATAAGGAACACCCGTTGGCCCGACAAGGTTCGAATAAGGAACACCTGTTGGCCCAACGGGATTTGAATCAAGTCCGCTCTAAAAATGTAGGGGCCGTTTTGAAAATTCATAAGGAATTTGCAAAAACGCAAACGGTTCCTTCTATGCCCCTAGGGGCTCAACTTGATATGTCATCCGGTCCAATTTCAAAAAGACAAAGGCGAAGAAGAAATAAGGCCTTAAAGAAACTGGAACTAAGAACAGTGGCAGCAAATGTTATAGGAGCTATTGAAAGGGCTCTCTCGAAAGATGAACGCAAAAAACAAATTGAAAGTCCTGTCTTTGTTGGAAAATCCAAGGTGGATGAGGGTAAGCAACTCTTGGGAAATATTTCTACTTTGGTTGAACTATCTATGGAGGGAATAAGAAAAGGGCCTGTAACAAGGTCCATAACTCGTCAGGCTCAAAACAAAGCATCGCAGTCAGATGCTTCAAATATGAGTAATGTCGTGGGGGTTGATAATCCTTCATACGAACAAGATGATTCTATCTCGTTTGTTTCAACGGATATTGGAAACAATGAATTGAGACATATCAACAAAGTCGCAGTTATGATGACTGAGGTTGAGAAAGAAGGTGAAAATTCGCAGGTCCAACAAGACCAAGGTCTCAAGGAAAAAGTGGTGGCCCTACAAGAACAACTTGAGAGAAGAGAACGGGAAATGGCTGCTATGTTGGAGCAAATGCAACAGTTACAAGCCCAAATGACAGGACCAGGAAGTGCACCCAAACAAATGACACAACCTGTTGTGGGGACATCCGTAGGCATACAAAGCACACTAGCCCCAGGGGGCAATGGTCCTTGTTACTCCGATCTAACCAGTGATGGTATGAATCCAGTGCTCATGGCCATGATTGATGATATGGTGAGAAGACAAGTAAAGAAAGTCAAAGAAAAAGATGATGAGAATTTTCGAATAATTACAAAACCTTACCCAGCATGGGTAGATACTGTTCCATTCCCTTCTGGTTTTTCCCAACCAGATTTCAAAATGTTTGATGGAACAGGAGATCCAAGACAACATGTGGATCATTTCCTTTCAAGATACGGGCCAATAGCCCAAAATGAGGCCCTGTGCCTGCAGCTATTTGTTCAATCGCTTAAAAGTTCTATATTTACTTGGTATGCTAATCTTCCTGAGGGATCAATCCTAAATTGGGATTCCATGGTGAAGGAGTTCCTTAAACAATTCTGCAACACACAAAGACGAGTTGGAGTACCAGAACTGATTGAGACCAAGCAACGTGACAATCAGTCTGTTACAGATTTCATTGCAAGATGGCGAGTTTTGACATTTGCTTGTCCTCAAAAGTTTACGCAATTAGAGTTAATTCGGATGTGCCTTAACAACTTCCGACATGAGCTCTCTACGGCTCTTATGGCTCAAACTTTTGAAGGATTCAATGATCTATGCACTAAAGCTCATGATATGGAGCTACATCTAGCTAAACGAAGGAGGCCTAGGGCCGTTGAACGGGTTGAGTCCTCGATTGCAGCTACAATCGAAACCAGAAAGAAGGGTTCTGTTGTAGTAGGGGCTAAAAAGCCCAAGGAATTTAAAAAGGTGACTATGAAAGAGAGGTTGGAGAAGAAATATTCTTTCATGGATGATCTGGTCGAAGACCTATTTGAAGATCTGTTGGAGCAAAAGTTGATTGCTCTCCCGGAGGTGAAAAGACCACATGAGGTAGGAAAGACCAACGATCCAAAGTATTGTCAATACCATCGTTTGATTAGCCATCCGATAAAAGAGTGCTTTGTTCTGAAAGATAAAATTCAGGAACTTTTGGACTCTAAGATTATCGAGCTCCCTCCTCAAGATAAAGCATCTTCTAACCCAATCACTATCGACAATGATAATGAAGGTGAATGGGTTGTTTATCAGTCAAAAAGCATGAAGAAGAAACAAAATGCCACAGTGAAAGCTAGAAGTGTGGTTGATTCAACAACACAAAGGCCAAAAGTTTCCAAAAAGCAAAAACCAAAAGTTTTTAGGAAACAGAAAAAAGCCAAAGTAAGTAAGAGAAAAGGAAAGAAGAACCCAAAGAAGGAAAAAGGGGAGAAATTGGTCCCTGATAAACAGTTAGAGCAAGGTCCTCTTGTCCCAGTCACATTGGAGGAATTTCTACCTTCAAAATTTCAATCTGTGGAGTTGCAGACATACTTTGATAAAAGAAAGGAGGAAAAGTTTACTTTGGCCCCTTGCCTAACCATCATCGTTTTGAGTGATGACGAGGAAGATGAGGGTGAAGTTGGTTCAAAAGCTAGGGAAGGAGATTGCATTACATTTCCTATCTGCATACCTGACTCACCAGAGTATACACCAACTTCTCCAGAATACACACCAGCCTCACCAGAGTATACACCAGCTTCTCCGGAGTACACAATAGAAGCCTTTTCTCCAAAATATTCGCCAGTACCACCAATGTACTATCAAAGCACTCCAGAATATGTAAGGGGAGCAGAACAAGGAGACACCGTGTGTAGGTCCGACTCTGAGCTTGTGAAAAAGGTGAAAAAACGACTGCACTTCAAGGATGATGAGGTGAGTGGCAGGTGTATGTCGGATGATGAAGTATGGAAGCATTCAAGTAAACAAGCAAAGTCATCTCAAGTTGAGGATCCTAATGAAGATTGGGAACTTGACTTTTCTCCTGATGGTTCACCATACACATCCCCAGCTAGCACATATGATGGAGAAAGTGTATCAAGTGACCACTTTGGCTTTCCTTGTAATGTCATCACTGTGGATGTAAATTTTGAAGAGCGAGAAATACATATCATTCGCAATCCAGGTGATGATGAGAAAGCAAAAATTGAAGCTAGAAAGGAAGCGGAACATCAGGCAAAAGTAACAGTCTCTTTGAAAGATGAGGGTTTTGAAACCCATCAAAATTTGATTATTGAAAGAAATCAAATTTCTGGACACCCTTTTCCTAATTGGGTCGAATGGGTTCAGTTCCCACGAGGATATGTAGTATCTCGTTTTCCTTTATATAATGGGACAGGTTGTCCAAGGCGCCATTTGGTTCGTTTCCTTGCATAATGTGGAAACACAGCAAAAAGTCAGGCGTTACTTCTTCGGCAGTTCGTTCTTTCTTTGGAAGGATGGGCAGCAGATTGGTGCTTTAGCCTGCCACCTAATTCAATCCCAGATTGGGACAACATGGCTGATCGATTCTATAGGACAATTTATAAACCATGGCCAATAGAAATTGAGATGTCAAAACATTTGGATGATGAAGGTACATCTTCTCAAACATATGATTTCATAGAAGGCACAATTGAGGAGAAGATTGAAACTGCCCTTGATCTTCGAGAGATGGGCACTTATCGCCCAAGGGATTTGTTCCCTTTATGGGTAGAGCAAACACCATTTCCTGAAGGATACGAACTTCCAAATTTTGTCCTATATGAAGGGTATGGAGATCCTCAAAAACATATTAGACGTTTTTTGAAACAGTGTGGGGAAACAGCTCAAAATCAAGCACTTTGACTAAAACAATTCCCCCTTTCTTTGGAGGGGATCGCCTTTGACTGGTATTGCTCCCTCGATGGAGTCATGGTGCCTAGTTGGGAGGCCATGAAGAATGGTTTTGAAGAATCTTAATGCTTTTATAGACGTGACTCCCGGTACCTAAGAAATGGGAGAAGAATGCAGCTCCAGGAAGATGGAGAAGTGACTGATGATGATGATCACCCTGCAGCTGGACTAATTAACATGGTCCAAATAAGTGAGGGAATAAAAGAAGTTGAGGTCAACGAAAAGGCGGTTGCTGAAGTATGCCAGACTTACTTGACCTACCGGAGGAAATTACGAAATCCTTAGGACCCTCAAACGTCAGAAGTTCCACAGGTTTTGCTGGAGGAAGAGCAAGTGAAATATGATGTACTAGCTCATCTAAAGAAAATTCCAGCATTGTTGAGCGTATATGATGCACTGAAAATGTCTCCAGAGCTTCGAAAGTCTTTAATATATGCCTTGTCCAAGCCAGAGGATTTTCACAAAGAAATCGAGGGTAAAAATCAAGACAAGGCAACTACATGCATGACCATGGTAACCTTTGGTGACAAAGACGTGTGCTGAAATGACAGACCATAATCGGCCTTTGTTTATCACTAGGCTTATCCATGATGTGAAAATTTCTCGAATTCTGGTTGATGGAGAATCTACGGTAAACCTCCTGCCTCGGAGGGCCTTAAACTTGTTAGGGGTTCGAATTTCACAACTTCGCCCAAGTCGTTTGGTCATTCAAGGATTTAATCAAAATAATTGCGAACCAAGTTTGGAGATATTGAAGAAAGCACTGAGTTCTTGGTCATTGATGTAGACACCTCTTACAATGCTTTGCTTGGGAGACCATGGATGCATAATCATCATGCAGTGCCATCAACTTATCACCAATGTATCAAGTACCCGTTGCCTTCACCCAAAAAAGAGGGGACAATTGTGGCTGACAATGATCCATTTGGAGAAGTAGAGGCCTATTATGCTGATGCTCGCTTCTATACAAAGACTTCACAAAGAAAGGGAAAAGATGTGAAAAAGTCTGAAGATACTCCGAATGTCAAAGACGCTCTACAGTCTACTCCAGTTTCAACAAAAAGAACTTTTCGATATGTGCCAAAGTCCGAAAAGAAACTACGAGCAAAGGCTCTAGCCCCAATAAATCCAATTTTGGATCTCAAGGGTGAGTTCACATTGCCATTAAGGAGGACAGAATGCACCTATGTCGAGAAATATAATAAGATTGTCGTCCTCCCTAAAGGAAAAGGGTCGAAACCCATAATATTCCATTCACTTGGAGATGTTGAACAAAAAGTGAAAGTTGAACAAGGGCTAGAAGAAAACATCTAGAGTTTTGAGAAGCCTACCTTCAGCGCAGAAATTACACAGACGTTGGTAAAAGTTGGTTTAGATCCTGAAAAAATACCAGGAACAATGACACCCTTTGACTTTGCATTAACACCTTCGCAAAGGCAGGCTATCCAGCAAGGCGGCATTATCACCGCTAGGACAAAAGGGTTAGGCTATCAAGGTGATGAGGAAAAAATTTCCAGTAAACATGACTATCACTCAAGATGTGTTGGAAGATGTTGACCAAGATGAAGCTCAACCTGCACCAACAGAATTTGACGCAGGAGGCCAAGCCACCGTGGATGACCTTCGTGAAGTAAATCTGGGTGATGAAGAAGAAAACAAACCAACCTTCATTAGTGCAAATTTAAAGGAAGAAGAAGCTCGACAATATATTTCCTTCTTAAGGGAGTATCGTGACATATTCGCATGGAAGTACAGTGAGATGCCAGGTCTTAATCCAGAGATTGCAGTCCATAAGCTTGCAATTCACCCTGAGAAACGGCCAATTAAACAGCCTCAAAGGCGAACTCGACCAGAGCTTACAACCCAAATTGAAGCCGAAGTCAACAAGCTTATCAATGCAGGATTCATCAGGGAAGTCAAATATCCAACCTGGCTAGCAAATATAGTGCCGGTCAAGAAAAAAAATGGTCAAATCAGGGTTTGCATTGATTTCCGTGATCTCAATGAAGCTTGTCCTAAAGATGACTTTCCCTTGCCCATCACTAACTTTCTTGTAGATGCAATTACTGGGTATGAAACCTTGTCTTTTATGGATGGATACTCAGGATACAATCAAATCCGAATGGCACCAGAAGATGAGGAAATGACTGCATTCAGGACTCCGAGAGAAGTCTTTTGCTATAAGGTATGCCCTTTCGCTTGCAAAATGCTGGGGCCACGTATCAAAGGGCGATGACTGTAATTTTTGGTGATACGCTCCATGACACTATCGAATGCTATGTTAATGATCTTGTTGTCAAGACAAAGGAAAAGGAAAACCATGTGGAAGATTTGAGAAGAATCTTCGAACGTTTGAGGAGGTACAAACTCAAGATGAACCCACTAAAATGTGCATTTGGAGTTTCCTCAGAAAAATTTCTAGGGTTTGTGGTTCGAAACAAAGGGATTGAAATTGACCCTACCAAGATTAAAGCCATTGCTGAAATGCCTCCTCTATGAAATTTAAGGGAATTGAAGGGGCTACAAGGGAGATTGGCCTATATCATAAGATTTATTTCTAACTTGGCTGGTCGATGTTTGCCATTCTCAAGATTGATGAAAAATGGTGTTCCATTTGAATGGGATTAGTAGTGCCAAAATGCTTTTAATAGTATTAAGGAGTATCTTTTGAAGCCTCCAGTACTCATGAGCCCAATAAAAGGGAAACCACTCTTGTTGTACATAACAGCCTTGGATGGTTCGTCAGGGGCACTGTTGGCACAACACAATGAGCATAGGAAAGAAAATGCCTTGTATTACTTGAGTCGTACTTTGGTTAGGGCAGAAGTCAATTACTCTCCTATCGAAAAGACATGTCTTGCCTTGGTGTTCGCCTTGCAAAAACTAAAGCACTATGTCTTGGAACACGAAGTCAAGTTGATATCAAGAGCAGACCCCTTGAAATATATACTTTCACGGCCCATACTTGTAGGGAAAATTGCAAAGTGGGTTGTAATTCTCCAACAATTCGTAATCGAATATGTTTCCCAAAGAGCTGTAAAGGGGCAGGCTCTAGCAGATTTTTTGGCAGCACATCCTAACCTGATAACTCACCTCTAGTAACTGATTTACCAGATGAAGAGGTTATGCAAGTAGAAATTCAGAAAGGATGGGAGATGTATTTTGATGGAGCTTCAAGGAGTCCAGATGGCAAGAAGCAAGAAAATCCTAAAAACAATAAAGCTGGAATTGGAATTGTGTTTGTGACTCCAGACAATGCTATAATCAGAGTTTTAAAAGGCTTTCTTGAGGCTCGCCTCGCCTTGAGGCTAAGGTAAAACGCATCAAGACTTTGGTTTTTAGGCATTACTCCCCAAAGGCTTGCGCATCATAGTTTGAAACATGTGCTTTAAGTGCGCTTTTTACGCTTAGGCATGCGAGGAGTATGCACATGCAGAAGTTGCCTTGAGCATTTGTTAAACTTAGTCTATTAGATTGTTTAAACATAAAAAATTAAAAGAATCCATTTTTACAACTATATTCTACAGGAAAAATTAAGTTAATGATCAATCAAGAAAAACACAGTTAATGGTCAAGTGAGAAGCTCAATCACTGAAGTTAAGAATATCGATTTCTCTTTCAGTGAAGGAAAACTTCCTTTTATGCAGTAAAATGTTCAACGCGTTAAAGCGATAAGTATTTACACATTTATATTTAATTTTGTTTTTATTTTTTTAACTATTTAAAAATATTTAATTTATTCAGTAAATATTAAAATTTGAAATTTGAAATGCTTACGCCTCAACGCCTTGAGGCTTACGCCTCGCCTCATGAGAGGTAAAACGCCTCAAGGTACACATTCGCCTTTAAAAACTTTGGCTATAATCACCCATTCTTTCGCCTTAAGTGAAGGATGCTCCAATAATGAGGCAGAATATGAAGCTGTAATTGCTGGATTAGAATTGGCATTACAAATTCCTATTGAAGAACTCTCAATTTATGGAGATTCGGAACTGGTGGTAAAGTAACTCCGTGGAGAATACATTGTTAAGAAAACAAGTCTCATCCCGTATCATGAAAGGGCTGATCAATTGCTTTCGCAATTCAGGAAAACACATATTTTCCATGTAAAGAGAAGAACAAATGCTCGAACTGATTCACTTGCAAGTTTGGCTGCATCACTCACTCTACCAGATAGCAAAACAATTACTATCACGATAGGTGAAAGAAGGGTGTTACAACCTTTAAAAGAAGTTTCTGACTTGGTTCCAATCTTGGTCGTCACCACGAAAGGAGAAAACGAGGAGGATTGGCGGGAACCATTCATAGCTTACCTCCAACATGGTAGGCTGCCTGAAGATAAAGTAAAAAGAATTGAAGTGAGACGCAGGGCTACCAAACTCGTCCTGTGGAAAAATGGAACGTTATACAAAAGGTCTTTGGATGGAATGTACATGCGGTGTATAGCCAATGAGCGTATTCAAGAGGTAATGGCAGAAATACATGCAGGTGTATGTGGGGCACACCAAAGTGGTCCTAAATTACATATGCAGCTAAAACGGTTGGGATACTATTGGCCGACTATGATTGCAGATTGCATTGATTATGCTCGAAGGCGCCAAGTCTGCCAATTCCATGGGAACTTTCTCCACCAACCCCCAAAGCCTTTACATTTAACAACTTGTTTTTGGCCATTTGCGGCATGGGGTATGGACATTATTGGTCCTTTTGTACCCCCATCTTCAGCAGGATATCGATACATCCTAGTTGCAACTGACTATTTCTCAAAATGGGTGGAGGTCGTGGCTTTAAAGGATATAAAAAGCACAGTTGTCTCTGAGTTCATCCGAACCCATATCATTTACAGGTTCGGGATTCCAGCCATTCAAGAGTGATGCTTTGAACAAGTTATTTGCCAAGTACAAAATCAAAAACAACCATTCATCAAGATATCATGCACCTGCCAATGGTTTGGTAGAAGCTTTCAACAAGACATTGTGCAAAATTCTCAAGAAGATGGTAGATAAGAACAAAAAAGCTTGGCACGAAAAGTTACAAGAAGCTTTGTAGACTAATCGGACTTCGCACAGAACTCCTACTCAAGCAACCCCTTATTCGTTGGTTTTTGGAGGAGAAGTAGTGTTACCACTTGAGGTTCAAATACCATCATTGCGGGTGGCAATACAAGAGTCCTTAACAGAAGATGAAAGTGCAAGAGTGAGGTTGGCTGAGCTAGAGACCCTGGATGAAGGAAGGTTGTATGCTCAACAGAACTTGGAGATCTACCAACAAAGAATGGCAAATGCATTCAATAAAAGAGTGAGGCTTCGTTCCTTTAAAAAGGGAGACTTGGTACTAATGGTTAAAACACCTATAGTAGTCTCACGAAGAACCAAAGGAAAGCTTGAGCCCAAATGGGAAGGACCTTATGTGATTGAGAAGGTTTATTCTAATGGGGCCTATTTGTTGATAACGATGGATGGTGACAGAATCATTCTCCCAACCAATGCAAGGTTCTTGAAGAGATATTACCCTTAAGAAAGCCTGCTAGGTTGAAAATCCGAAAGGGCGGTCTAGATAAAAGTTAGGGCAAAAAAAAAAAAGGTCAAAAACCCACCAACGGTATTGTATGTGGTTAAACTGCTAAAATATCCCACCGAAATCTAAGGTGGTAAAACATTGGATACTCCTGGCCCGCAAGAGTATAAACTGTGTACGGTCAAACAAAAGTCGAAAACCACCAACGGTATTGTATGTGGTTAAACTGCTAAAATATCTCACCGAAATCTAAGGTGGTAAAACATTGGATACTCCTGGCCCGCAAGAGTATAAACTGTGTACGGCCAAACAAAAAGTCAAAAAACAACCAACGGTATTGTATGTGGTTAAACTGCTAAAATATCTCACTGAAATCTAAGGTGGTAAAACATTGGATACTCCTAGCCCGCAAGAGTATAAATTGTGTATGGCCAAACAAAAGTCAAAAACCCACCAACGGCATTGCATGTGGTTAAACTCCTAAAATATCACACTGAAATCTAAGGTGGTAAAATATTAGATACTCCTGGCCCGCAAGAGTACCGCAAGAGTATAAACTGTATACAGCCAAACAAAAGTCAAATCCAACCAACGGTATTGTATGTGGTTAAACTGCTAAAATATCCCACCGAAATCTAAGGTAGTAAAACATTGGATACTCCTGGCCCGCAAGAGTATAAACTGTGTACGGCCAAACAAAAGTCAAAAAAACCACCAACGGTATTGTATGTGGTTAAACTGCTAAAATACCTCACCGAAATCTAAGGTGATAAAACATTGGATACTCCTGGCCCTCAAGAGTATAAACTGTGTACGGCCAAAATAAGACAACTCAATGTAATGTATTGAGAAATTTCATATAACAAATAAATCTATTGTGTACGGCTAAAATAAGACAAATCAATGTATTGTATTAAGAAATTTCGTATAACAAATAAATCCATCACTGAGCAAAATTTCATAAATACATTATGTTCGGATGAATAACAAAATAAAAGTGCATTCATTCATTAAGAGAAGCCTTAGCCCTTTCAAAGGCACGTTCCACAACACTGTGTTGTCCATTCTTCTTCTTGTGTTGGCTCAAAACATTCAGAGCAGTTTGCACGTCTTCTTCTGATTTAGAAACACTCTCGGAAGCTTGTTTGAGTAACTCTTTGGTTTGAATAACCCTTTGATTAAGACCCGCAATGTGCTCATCCGACTTGATAATTGAAGCAAACAACTGTTCATGTTCGCCAGAAACTTTGTCGAAATGAAGCTTCTCATAGTATTGGGCCTCAAAGAGGTTAGTTGAGGCAAAATGTCATCATATAAAGAAATTGACGAAAGCCCCTTGCCAAGGAATCAAACCGTTGGGGTGACGGACACGTTCACTGCCAAGGACTCAAGCCGTTGGGGTAACGGACACATTCACTGCCAAGGTTTCAAGCCGTTGGGGTGACGGACACATTCACTTCCAAGGTTTCAAGCCGTTGGGGTGACGGACACATTCACTGCCAAGGTTTCAAGCCGTTGGGGTGACGGACACATTCACTTCCAAGGTTTCAAGCCATTGGGGTGACGGACACATTCACAGCCAAGGTTTCAAGCCGTTGGGGTGATGGACACATTCACTGCCAAGGATTCAAGCCGTTGGGGTGACGGACACATTCACTACCAAGGATTCAAGCCGTTGGAGTGACGGACACAATCATTGCCAAGGATTCAAGCCGTTGGGGTGAAGGACACAATCACTTCGACTTTTAAAAAAATAAAAAAATAAAAAAATAAAAAAATAGGCCAAGGACCAAAGCAAATAAATAATCTCATTTTGTTTGGTCTATTTAGATTCATGGTCTATAAAAAAAAAAAGGTTTGCTAAACAGTTTGAAAAAAAATTCGAAACCTTTAAAAAAAAAAAAAAAAAAAAAAAAAAAAAAAAAAAAGAGTTCTGTGACAGGGACTTTGTTTGGTCTATTTAGATTCATGGTCTACAAAAAAAAAAGGTTTGCTAAACAACAACAATGCTAGAGGGCCACAATTTTTGTGGCCACAATGGCTCAAAACTGCCAAAACGACGTCGTTTTGGGTGCAAAACATGCCAAAACGACGTCGTTTAGGCAGTTTTGAGCCATTGTGGCCACAAAAATTGTGGCCCTCAAACATTTTCCGCTAAACAATTTGAAAAAAAATTTGAAACCTTTAAAAAAAAAAAAAGAAGAAGAAGAAGAAAAGTTCTGTGACAGGGACTTTGTTTGGTCTATTTAGATTCATGGCCTACAAAAAAAAGGTTTGCTAAACAATTTGAAAAAAAAATAATTTTGGCCTATTTAGATTCATGGTCTACAAAAAAAAAACAGTTTGACAAAAAAAAAAAAAAAAAAAAAGCTAGTGTGGGAACTAAAAAAAAACCTATGTTGGTTTGTTCTTCAAATAAATAAAACCAAGTTACTAAACTTGTTCAGATTTTCTAGTCTTTACACAAGCAATTCTTTTTAAGCAAAAAAAATAAATCTAAGCATCTCATACTTGTTGCAGTTGATTTATATCTGGTGAAGTTTTGATTAAATGAAAAAGTTCTAAAGCTAACCAAGTGCTCACACGATTAATTTTTGTAGAAACCAGATGTGAAAAGAAAATCCATCAAGTAGAATAATGAATCTGACTTGAATTCGATGGCAGGAACAAAGTGGTAGAATTATCTTTCATAAAAAAAAAGAGGGCAAGACAAGTAGCCTAGTGAAGGACATCTGCCTTCCCCATTTATGATGCTCAGAAAACAAGAAAAAAAAAAATCTATGTTCATATTTGGGTTAAAAAAAATGCTAATAAACAAATACATGCTGTTAAAAAAGAGAAGCAATAAATAGAGAATCATACTTGATTAAAAGGAATTTGAAAGAATTCTTTTGTGCCTTCTTTAAAGTGTAAGAAGAATAGCTTCTATTGGAAGAGGAGAAAGACAATGGCCAGACAACTTTTGAAGGATGAAGACCTAATATGCACTACAAAATTTGCAGAATAAAAAAAGGGCTACTGAAAAAAAAAAAAAAAAAAAAAAATCTGCTAGAAAAACAAAGTTGTAGGAGGAAAAATATCTATTGTCCACATGCATGGATAGGTATTATATAAGCAAAAATTTTTGCTTAAGAAGGGAGGTAGTGGTCTCCTAAAATACTTCAAAAAAGCAAGAGTTTAGGTAGGATTTGAAATACTAAGTAAGAGTTTGTGTAGAATTAGAAATCCTACCAATGCTAATCCATCCTATTCCATTTTAGACAAACTCCTAAAATATATATATATATATATATGCTGTAAAAAATTCTAAGTGGCAAGTTGGAGGCCATAAAAGAAAAGGCCCAATTAAAAATGGTGGCCTAGAAACGGAAAGGTCCATGATGGCCTAGAAAAATCCATGATGGCCTTAAAAAAAAAAAATCTGCTGTAAATAATGGTGGCAAGTTGGAGGCCCACAAAAGAAAAGGCCCAATTAAAAATGGTGGCCTAGAAAAGAAAAGGTCCATGTTAGCCTTAAAAAAAAAAATCTGCTGTAAAAAGAAATGGTGGCAAGTTGGAGGCCCACAAAAGGAAATATCCAATTAAATCTTGGACCTTACTCAAGACCCTTCAAAAAAGAAAAAAAAATAAAAATAAAGTCCACAAAAAGGACCCATGCAACAGAAGTAAATGGCCCATGAACTATAAAGGGCAATTAGCCCTTTATTTTTAAAAAAAGATCAAGTCCACAAAAAGGACCCATGCAACAAAAGTAAAAGGGCTCATGAAAAAGGCCATAAAAAAAAAAAAAAGAAAAAAAAAGAGGTCAGGGACCAAAGTAAAGAAATAATCCCATCCAAGACCTAAAGATCATCCAGATAAAAGTGCCAAATTGTCGTGACTCGCACAATTAAGAAAGTTCACTTGTGCAAGTCACGAGGGGCATTTGTTGGCACATAAATTTCAACTAAATGTATGACACGTATAGAGCCTATGATAGGAAGGTTGTAGATAATCACTTTCTAAAAAAAAGGCTCCTCTCCTCATTTGGATCATATATCACCAACTATACCTTTGGGTCCTACGCTGCTTGCGTTGCTCTTTACTCACAGTAATCTCCATCATCTCCAACTAAATGTTTGCAGTATCCATTTCTCCAATGCTTACATTTGGACCCTGTACACCAAGAAACATAGAAAAGGCTAATTCCTTGGAACATCTAATAGCCCTTAAATGCCATAAACAAGAGGGAAAAGAAGACCCAAGAGACAATTATTTTTATTCAGCTAGAAAAGTGGGCAAACACCACTGAATGCTGGCTACCTCCTATGCTAATATTATTCGGATTGAATTTACAGCTCTTCTTAGGTTTTAAAAAAAGAAAAATGGTTATACTGTTGAATGCTGGCCACATCCTATGCTACCAGTATTCTGATCGATTTTACAACTTTTCTATGGTAAGGAGGGTTTTGTAGCATAGAGCACCAAATATCGCTCGTTCTACTACTTTGTTGTCTGTAGTAAATAGAATGTCTACAATATCATGGTATCATATGATATAAGTTTGAGGGCCATAACATGAAATTGTTGACATCACAACCCAGCTATAACTGAAAGGTCAACCTTAATAATGTTTCCAATGTTCTAGAAGAAAAAATAAAGGAAAAAAAAATTACAAGAAGAAATTAAAACCGCAAGGAGATTTCTATGAAAAAGTGATGCAAAACAAATTTTTGTTGTAAATCAACTCAATAAAATCCTGAACTCTTGCTCTTTAGCACCAGCAAAAATTCATTTTTTTAACATTCAACTGGGCCAATCCCTAGTTTAACCCTAACAGCAAATATCCTAGACTTTAATTGCTGATTTTTCAAGATCAATTTTTATAAGGGGAGCTTACGTGTAAGTCTTAATAGATAGATTTATTATCCAATAGGCCCTATGATAATTAATAACGTTTTTCATCAAATATTATTAAAAAATGTCACTAATTGTTAATTTTCAGCAATAGTTTGAAAATTGTCACAAAAAATGTCACAAATTATAAGTTTTAGCAGCAGTTTAAAAAAATTATCAAAAAAAAGTCGCTAATTTTCAACGACAATTTGAAAAATTCGTCACAGAAAAACATCACTAATTGTAAGTTTTAGCGACAATTTATAAAAACAGCGACAAAAATAATTTTAGCAACACAAAAAATCGTCACAAAAAAATATTTTTAGCGACGATTTTATTAAAACTTATTTTCAATAAGAGTTAATGAGAATTAAGTCCAACTATTAGGACCTATTAGTCGTTTACCCTTTTAATAGGAGTTTCACTTAATGCAACCCTAGCCTACAAATTCATCCAAGTTTGGTTCTTCCCTTTATAGGTTGCACAAATACCATAAGTGGTGCTTACAGGAGTCAACAACATTAATCATATGCACAGAAATATAATACCTTAAATTAAGGAGACAAAATGAAAGCTGGAACAAATATACATTATTAATACAGAAATGTCTGATGTACCAAAAGTTGTATTTGAAAGACAAAGATATAGAAACAGTAGTCAAAAGTATGAGCAAAGACATACACACACCAGGCAAAAAAAATCATCTCCAAAATAAGCACATAACAAGGCCTCAATCAATGCAAAACAATACCAGACAAAGCCAATATCACAGGCAGAAACAGTAGCCCATTGATCATCTTAACTCTTCAATACACTGCAGGTACAACAACCATCAGAATGACTGCTTAAAATATTAAACCAAAAGAGAAGGAAATTTGAAAAATCAAATGTTGACCAAACAGGAGAAACTAAATCAAGCAAGAAGAAGATCCAACCAGAATAACCATGCACTCAGCTTTAGTTTATAAGTTCAATTATTGGCTTCTAACTATAAGTTCACCCATGCATGAAATTATTTTCTAGAGTCCATTAAGCATGTCAGCTATTACCAAGAATTAGATAAAACATTTTCTTTCCATTTTTATGAGAAAGTGAAACTTACTTGTATAGATAAGCGGCAATCCCAAGAATTATGCACAACAGTATAATATCAATACGAAAATTTCAACTGGACCTCAACTGAAACAAATCAAAACTTTCTGTCAAATCCAGCAAAGAGATCTATGACATAGCACAGCTGAATCTCTCTCTCTCTCTCTCTCTCTCTCTCTCTCTGTGCAGCACACAAAGTGATGCAAATATACAGAAAATACAGTGGCAGCTCAATCACCTGGTTAACAGTATCCTTAAGTCTCACATTGGTGTTCTTAAGGTCAGATGCCGCCTTGTCGACCTGTAGGAAGAAATACACCATTAATAATTTAAGAATACCTGTAGCTTCAGCTATTACCAGGACAGGAGGTGTTCTCAAACCTTAGTGTCAATCTCGTCCATTAAAGGAACTTGCCTATCCATTTCCTGTATGAATTGCAAAGTCATAAATTGATGTGCACAAAATGGGACAAAGCAACAGATACAAATGCACAAGGCAGTAGCAAACCTCATTCAAATCATGGGCCATGTTTTTCAATGTATCCAAACCTTCTGATATCACTTCCAATTCTTGGTCCTGTGTGAACATCAAAGTAAAACACGTTATTTTTATTTTTTATTTAGAATCAATAGAACAATGAATGCAGAAACCACGGAAGAACAAATCCTCATCAAAAAGAAAAAAAATCATATTTCCCTCCAATTAAAAAAAGAAAGGTATTCAACTCTAAAGAATTACATGCCTGCTTCATTTTCTGCATTTCATATTCTTGCCTGAATTGGCTGGACTCTTCTGTTTGCTGGAAGTATTCACTATTCACTGTTGAACTGTCCATCTATGATCCAAATGAAACAAATAATTGAACAACAAATCTCAAGTAAGAGCCTCCCAGAAAAAAGAAAAAAGGAAGGAAAAAAAAAGAGTAGAATAAAGGCAACCAATCACCAGAATCAAACTTGATTTCTGTGCGGGAAGCAGAACCTGTCCAGCCTCCAGATTGTTTGGGAGCAGCTGCAGTCCAATCTGGTATGGCTTGAATCCTATCTGGCAAAGCAAGGACCAAATCATTACGGGCAGCAAGTTCTTCTGTCGAAAGCCCCTTAACCTGAAAGTAAGATTTATTATTGATGCAACATCCATCAAATGGTTAAACGAAACTAATAGGCTTAAGAAGCTTAAGACAAAGGACAAAGGCCATGGGTACCATGGTTATCAAGACTCTTTTTCAGTCAAAAGGAAGGGGCCCGTGGAAGTTTTGAAAGTCTCCAATTATAATAATATGAAGTTTGTTTGGAAGTAGCTGGACAAATTTACATGTAATTTAAATCCCAAGGGGCTGGCCGAGCAGTAAAAACTTTAGGATAATTTATTAGGTTCTAAGGGTCGAGTTGAGCGTATTTCAGTAGTTTTCAATTTTCCTAAACACAAGTCATGAGGGTCGCCAATGAATCATGTTATGGTTGAGTTATGTTTTTGGGTCTTTCCTATAGTTTTCAGTTGGTTTACAATATTTTAATTAGTAAGGTTTATCATTCTTATTTGTGAGTCAACATTCATAATGGAAACATGAGAAATATAGCATCCTACAAATACTTTGTTCTTTTTCTTTTTCTTTCTTTTTTTTTTTTTTTTTTTTTTGATAAATAATCAAACTTTATTAAAATCCTACAAATACTATTGTAATTCCTCAATTCAATGGAGCTGAGCTCTAGAGAATTGGAGATTATATATTTTTTATGTGTTTTGCTTCACCCTTATCAGGGTAAACTTTTCTTGCTTCCTCTACTTTTCTTCTTCCTTCTCCTTATTTTCACAAAAACTTAAGTTAGTATTCACAGGTCACTGCTCACAGTCCTCGAAATGGATATTTCAACCCAAAACCCTAACAAATCAAGCTTAAAAAATTCAACAAGCTGTCACTTTTGAAACCCAACCAAATTTAGAACATTCTAACATAAACTTAGAATCAGAAATTCCCCTAAACTGTTGAACAATCAGCTGAAGTCAACCTCGGTTCTATGTTTTCAAAAATATCACATAACCACAAAATTCATATTCAATAAAGTCAAACTAAATTATCAAATTATACATTTCTACTATAAAATCAACAGAATAATTTCAAAAAGATCGAACCTTTTTTATAGCCAATCTCTCCAAATTAGGGACTTCCTCAAGCAACCGAGTTTTGGTGCGTCGAATCTCGGCATTGATAGCAACCGCAGAGGCCCTACTTTTCTCGTTCGATGCCGCCTCCGCTTTCTACAAAATAAAAAAAATCAAAACCTCCAACTGCAAAAGGAAAAAAATCAAACGCAAGCCCTAGAAAAAAGAACTTTTTGAGAGAGACCTGAAAAGCGGCGTCGATGTCGGAGTCGACGGCGGCGTAGAGGCGGGCGAAGGCGTCGTCGGCGGCGGAGAGGTTGAGATGTTTCTGCTTGTCGAAGTCGTACTTGTCGTATAGATCGCGTCGACTCTCGTTAGGATCTCAATCACACTCATCTCTCTGGTTTCTCTCTCTCTCTGTTTCTTGTTTACTAGTTGATTAGTTGATGGATTGTGGGGATCACGGAGATGGGAGGAGAGAGAAAATGAAGGTTAGCTAGTGAGAGAGAGAAAGTTCTTTGTTTTTTGATTTCTGAGGAGTTGTGGGGAGGAGACACGGCTGGCTTTGCAAAAGGAATGAAACTGCAGGCTGGTCTAACAGTTGGTTTGGTTAGATCGTCAGTAGATTGATTTCAATCACGTATTTTTTCAGTTTTTACTTACAATACTCGTTTGGGAACAAGCTAATTTAGTAACTTTTTGGCTATTTGACTAAAATGGTAGGTAAAAAAAACTTATATGTTTGGGATGACTTTTTGGCTAATTACAAAAAGATGTGCAAAAAGTAGAGAGAAAAGAGAATCTTTGACTTTTTGGTATGAATTGTTGGCTTTTTGGCTAATTTAGTAACTTTTTGACTAATTAACTAAAAAGGTAAGTCTCCAAACGGGGCTTAAAAATCAACTCGTCATTATATCATGATTTGACGCTTTTTATTTGTGTTAATTATGGATTGTTTTGAGGAATTGATTAAAAGTTGATTGGAAAATGCATTATAGTCGACCCCCAGTGAGGTGGAGGCTCATGATTGGGCGAAAAAAGTCTGTTTTTTTTTTTTTTTGGGCTGTCAGCCAGTGGGGGCGCGCCACCTCACTGGGGGTGCGACCCCCACTGGGGGTATAAGGCACTGTCGAAGTTGATTTTTTAATTTTTTAATTTTAAAAAATTTATTCCCTCCGTTTTAAAATATTAATTCTTTATATTATTTTTTATTGTCTTAAAATATTAGTTTTTTTTTTTAAATTAAGTACAAAAATGACATGAATTTCTCATTGTATCATTCTTTTAAATTCATTAACTTTAATATACACAAAAAGTACATAATTATAACAATTAATATTTTCAAAAAAAAAAAAAAAAACTTATATTACTATACTACTGTATTTCATTACATTTCAAAAGGAATATATACATCAAAAGGAAGCAAAAACAACAAAAAGAAGGGCTGATACATGGAGTTCCCATTCTCACCACTGCCATTTACATTTAGCATTGCAAAACTCACAAATGATTTCTTTAGCAACACCATCAAAGAAGCTTTTAGTTAAGTGACAAAATTCACCAACAAACGTTTACTTTTACAGCAATGTTGTGGTTCTTCTTCAGGAAGAAGGTAATACCTCTCTGCTTTAATGGAGATGTAAAACCACTTCTCATCAATGTACACATAGTCATACATGGATTTGAACATTGGCTGGCCTTGAAGACTATTAGGCTCAAGCATTGAAAGACAACATCGGAGTCTTGTCACTTATTGTCCTCAGAGAGATACGGCTTCAACGCATTTGAATGTGGCCTAATTTTGCCTTCTTTAATTCTCCTATGAACTGTTGATTTTGGAAAATTCAATGCCTTTGAGAATAAGCGGATATTGGTTCGATGACGAAGAGGAATTTTAGGGACTTTCCCAAAGTTTAGTTGAACTCCCTTGCGGCCAGAATTTGTTAATTTGCTAGATACATTGACCATTAACCGATTTTCCATACAAGCTATTTCTCTCTACCAAATACGACCTACAGTTTTTACATGGACAGAGAACTTCACAACAACCTCAGTTTGACAACCGCTTTTCAATTTTCCATCCTTACTTCGTATTAGCAGAGTTTCAAAAATTCATTGGCGTAGATGATTGTCAGATTTTTCTTTGTTCTATGATGAACACAAGAAAGAGGAACATTATAGAATCCATGATGGATTAAAATGGATTAACATTTAACGATGAAAACATGAGACAATAAGCTGGAAGAGTTGATGAGATATAGGAAAGAAAATGAGCAAATTTGGTATAGGAGTAAAACAGAAGAGTTTGACTTTGTGTGAAGCAAAGTTTCTATTCATGGAATTTTAAATTGAAAAGGAAACTTTCAAATTTTATTTAGATACCCGCTTAATTGGTTTGATTCATAGCAAATTGCCGCCAAAATTTTTGGACAAATTTTCTCATACACTATTAGTACTCCTTTGACCTTAATTTTAAATCAAAGGGTATTTTTGGAAATTTAAAAATT
Source organism: Camellia oleifera (assembly GCA_022316695.1). Taxonomy (NCBI): domain Eukaryota; kingdom Viridiplantae; phylum Streptophyta; class Magnoliopsida; order Ericales; family Theaceae; genus Camellia; species Camellia oleifera. Next base: position 112,489,492 of record CM039317.1, read on the forward strand.
TTGAAATGTAATAATTATACCATCAAAAAAAGTTAAATTCCCCAAAAGGGACCAATATTTTGGGACGGAGAAGTATAAATAAGTAGATAAGTGATGCGACTTAAAATAGATTAAAAACTAAAGGGTAAATTACACATACCTCTCCTGAGATTTTTGACAAATACAGGAACCTCTCCTATGATTTTAATAATTACAGAAACCTCTCCTACTTTCATTGACAATATCAAGATTCTCCCATTTTTGGACTGTCATTTACAAAACTAACAGAAATTGCTAATGTCATCAAAGATATACGTTGAAATGTTCATAATGCCCTCAAATGTCTTGTTGAGAAAAATCAATACTCAAATTCAAACAAGCAATACCCAATTCAATTGATTTTTCAAATCTCATATATATAAATAGATACAAGTATATAAACACATGCAAGCATATTTTGATTTCTAGCAAAGAAAATTAAATTAATTTCTAAATTTGTTTAACAGATAGATATATGAATATATGTACACACATTCAAACATGGGAAGAAATTTTTTTTTCTTCTAACAAACATATATATATATATATGCATACAAATACATAAACATGGGAGCAATTTGTTTAACATATGTATGTTTACATATATACATATATACTTGTTTGGATTTTTTGCAAAGAATTAAAACCCAACAAAGAATAGGAACTTGTTTGGATTTCCAATAACTCATTGTTTTCTCTTTAAACATTTTCCCAACAACCCATATACACAAATATATATATATATACAAACAAAAAATTAAACATTACAGAGCACATTCTACATCTACACTAACTAATCTAAAGCAAAAATTTAAACTTTCTTACACTAAATTAGCCACACAAAAAAAAGACTCAAATACACAAAATATATATATATATAGAAAGAGAGAGAGAGAGAGAAAGGATTGTGCCTTTGGATTTTGAACCCAATGGTGTTTGGAATCTACACCCAAATGATCTAAAGCAAAATTTTCAACTTGCTTACACTAAATTAGCAAAAAAAAGATACAAATACACAAAAATATGTATACATATAGAGAGAGAGGATTGGTGCCTTTGGATTTTGAATCCAATGGTGTTTGGAATCTACATCCCAATGATCTAAGCAAAATTTTCAACTTTGTTATACTAAATTAGCAACAAAAAAAAAAAAAAAGGAGACAAATACACACACACATCTATATATAGAGAGAGAGAGATGGGGGGTTGATGCCCTTGGATTTTGAACACAGTGGTGTCTGGAAATACTTACAATTAAGGAACCCAACTCTTTCAGTTTCATTGTTGTCGTCCAATCCTACTTTGCCTTTACCATCGCTGTTGCACCATCTCTCTTTATCCATTGTGTCGTAGCAGCCTACCATTCCTTCCATCGCCCCATCTCAACAACCAATCTACCTCCATTACACCAGCGTTGCAGCTTCGACTTTTCTGCTACCTTCATTGCCCATCGATGGGTCTTCTCTCTCTGTCTCTCTCTCTCGCGTTTCAATCTGATAAGATGAGAGAGCACAAAAAAAAAACAAAAAAAACAAAGTTGAATATTGAAGAGAGGAATCAAAGGGTATTTTTGTCTTTTCACGCTCAAATAAAAGGGTAATATGGTCATTTTGTATAGAAAATAACGTCGTTTGTGCAAAATTGATGGATTGGGGAAATATGGATATTGTCAGTTAAAGTATGAGAGATTTCTGTAATTATTGAAACTACAAGAGAGATCCCTACATTTTTCAGAAACCTCAGGGAAGAAAAGTGTAATTTACCCAAAACTAAAATTTGACTTTTAACTAAATTCTCAAAGTGGCCCTATATTTTACCTGTTTTAGTTTAATTTAACTCAAAAATATATTTATTGTGTTTAGTTTCAATTTTTTTAAAAATCAATAAATACATAAGAATAAATATATTAAATTTTTATATTTTTGGTATTTAATGATTTTTTTATAAAAAAAATCACAAATATTATACTTTTAAAGTGTACTTATAATAAGTGTATCTATAAATTTAAAAAGAAATTACTTAAAATATTTTAAAAAATTCAATGAAAAAAAAAAAAAACACTTACACACACACACACACAAAAAAAATAAATAATAATTTTCTGAAAAATAAATTTTGAATAGTGAAACCAAGCAAACTAACTCTTTCAAGTTTTTGAATATACACATAAATCTCTCATGGTTTGAAATAAAGTGTAAAATTAATGGAAGCTGTTATAGATAAAAATGTATATAGCTCAACATTAGTTAAAAAAACATGGTGACATTATAAAGAATATAATTTAAAAACAAAATTATTATAATGCCCTCGTTCCCTTATTTTATCACCAACAATTTGTGTATTGCCCATAATCACAAAGAATCCAACACAAAACCACAATTGCTCTAACGCCACCGCCACACAACCCATGGCCGCATCCCCTCTTGTGGGGATATATTTTCTGAGTACCAACACGTGGCCAAGGTGACGTCGACGTGTCAGCCGAGGTGCCACGTGTCCTATTATGACACCGAGGTTATCTCAGCGAAGTCGAGGTTGTCTCCGAAGATATCGGAATCCGAGATAAGCAGATAAGGCACAAGAGTCCTAGAAAGGGGGAAGACTTTAGTTGGGAAATGATAAGACTCTTAGGGAGTTTATCCCAATCCTACTGAGAGTCCAAGATTAGTAGTAATCCTAAGTCCATTAGAGCTAGATTCCTATTGGGACTAGGATTGTATTGGCTATAAAAGAAAGACACCCCCGTGGGTCTAAGGTACGTAATTTATATTCTGAACAGTGAGATTAGTACTATTGATTATCTTTGAGAGATATACTGACTTGATCGTCAGAGTGCCCCTGGGTGGACGAACCACCGCCGGAATCTTCTCTTTTTGTTATAGGTCTGCCAGGTGTCATCTATTCTGCCAGTGTTCTCTAGCTGAGTACTGAGTTGGCAGTGTGGTCGGAAAATCACCCACACACCTCTCATCAAAACACTACCATCATCACTTCTCACAATTTCCTATTGACACAATACAGTCATACACACATACACACACACACATATATATATTTAAATTGGAAGAAACAGTCAACACATGGTGGCCACAAAATTATCTTTTCCAAAACCTTATTTCATTCAAATAAATTAGTGATTTAGTGGCTTGTTTTGTGAAGTTGATTTTAAATGTAAAAAAATAAAGAGGTGATATGACCCAAAATAATTGACTTTTAACTAAGTACCCAAATTATAATTGTTGTAATGCTCACCAGATTCCAACCAAGACAAAAGAGAGTAATTGGTTTGAACTTTATAATTGAAGACATACTCCTAGCCAAATACCCAAAATATAATTGTTGTAATGCTCACCAAATTTCAACCAAGACAAAAGAGAGTAATTGGTTTGAACTTTATAATTAAAGACATATTCCAATAGAAGTACTTCAGTCAAGGCTTCATAATGCAAATAATAAAATACTTTGACAAAATTAATAACATTGATAGTTTTACTAGAAGAAGAAAAAAAAATTATATATATATATAACACAACAATGGGCTTCATGTTTTCTTCAACAATTACATTGCCTCGTGAATCAAATCTACAATCTTCGTTGTTGAAAGTGTTATACGCTTGAAGATGATGATGGTTGCTTTGGAGCAGGCATAGAGTGGATGTCTTGGGTTAGAAGGGAAATAGTGTAAAGGGATTGGATTGTTGTTGTGAGTTATTAGAAGGGGTGGATAGTCCAATTTTAGAGAGAGGAAGTTATGATAATAATGGCATATGAAGAAAATTGAGAATAAAAATAAAAGTAATATTGACTTTGTGCAAAAATCATTAACAGAGTTAAATTTTGCACTTTACCTCAAAACACAGGTAGGTTATATGTATATTTCTAAACTTGAAGGGGGCAATGTGTATTTGAGCTAAACGATAAAGGGATAAAATGTAATTAATCCTTTTTATTTATTTATTTATTTTATAGGATCGATTATGGGTTGATTTTTATGAGTATTTTTTTTATTTAAAAAGAAAATTGTTGAAAAGTCCAATCTAACAATTGTTTAATACATTAGGTCTAGTGAATATTTTTTGTTGGTGAGAAACCCACATTTTATTAAATAGTTTGATGAGAAGTCCTTTGGTTGTTTTGGATGTTTAATTTTTTTCCTATATATTTAATTTTTTCTTTTATTTGTTCAAATTTTATCTGTTCAATATTTTATCTCTACATATTTTTTATCTGTACAAATAGTAGAGATTGATCCTATCTATGTAATGTAGTGAGAGAGTAAAGAGGGAGAAACAATCATTTCTTCAAACCTCATCATCCTATGTGAACTTTTTCTCTTTCTGACTCTCCTTATTTCTCTCTTTCTCTCTATACAATTATATATATATATATATATATATGTTGTATATACAAATTTGCTAGTTTATAGATGTACCCTACTTTTTTTTTTTCTCAAATATGCCAATATACAGATCTCCGTTCGCCAGAAACTTCTTTGCAGCGACCGTGGATGTGACTTATGCCGTCGAAGGAGATCCAAAGTTTCACGCAAGAGAGTAGAGGTAGAGTGTGTGTTTGGCTTGTGTTTTGAGATAAATTTTCAAAAAAATATTTGGGGAGAGAGTTTAGAAATTTTTTTGATTTGTTTGGTTGTATATTCTGAAAATAGTTTTGGAATTTGGAAGTTTGGGATGATTTGATATTTTGTTATAGTTGAATAGATATGTGTGGGAAAAAAAAGTGAAAGGAGAGAAGAGAGAGCAAAAGTGATTGATTGATGCATAGGAGAGAGAAAGTGGTTTTGGAAAAAAATTCAAAAAATTTGAACCCAAACAAAATTTTAAAATTTTTTCTCAAAAATTGTATCTTGAGATACAAACTAAACAAGCCCAAAGAGAGACCTCATCTTGGGAACAATAGTCGGGATGGAAAGTTGAGAAAGGAGTAGCATTGTCAGAGACGATAGCGACGCAGTGAGTTAAGAGTTAGTGATAGTCAGAAAGGTCATCTGGCCTAAGGAGGAATGACATGGTGCCTTTGCCACTACAACCGAGGCATTGCCATTCTTTATAATGACACTCGGGCGATGGCGGAGATGGTGGAATCAAAGAGATGATGGTCTTGGCAAGAGTACGAGCACGGTTGTGGAATAGCCTCTATAGAACCTCCGTTACCCTACTCCTCCACTTTTTCACCATTGTCGAGATAGAGAGACTAAAATGAACTAGAATTGAACCAAGAAAGTTACAGAGATTCAAATTACTGTGGCATTTTTCGGTGATCCACTTTGCCGTCAGTGATGCCGCCAAATGGACAAACAACGTCAATTTCAATAGATTTGTATGAATGGGTATTTACATCATTTTGTAGAAACTTGTGACATGATATTTTAGTGTGTGGACCTTTAGGAAACTAAAATTTAAATTTGAATTTATCACCCGAGTGACCTTATTTAAATTTAATTATTTTAATAATGATACATACAAAAGATCTTAAAAAATAATGGGTTATTCCTGCCATATGTCATTTAATCTAAAGTTTAATCTTTTTTTTTTTTCGTAATAAGGACACCCATTGAAAAGTTATTGAAAAAATCGTCGATGTCGAAAAAATCGCCAGTGGTGGTAACTAGTGGCAATAAATTAAACAGATAGGTGACACATGTACAAATAGTTAGACATTTGAACACGTGTATAGATAAGGGGAAATTCTATTTCCACATCCATATTTATCTCAGTGCATATTATTTCTTAATGCACACACTTATAAATTTAATTAGATATTATTTATCTCATTCCACACAACACATATTTTAATTATAACCCTTAATTCAAATATTCCCTAAACACACACCCACACAACCTCTAGAAAGAAGAACACAAGACCTAGCGAATTCCGACCACCACACCGCCGACACCCTTCGGTCTCCTCTCCGTCAAATCTGTTTCTTTTTGGCTTTCTTTGCTTGGGACTTTTTTTCACTTGGGTTGTTGAGAAATGTTTGTTTTGTCTCATGGATTTTGTTTGAAATGTGTTTCTCAAACTTTTTCTCTATTGGATTTGATGCGGGTTAGTCTTGAAATCATGTAAATCTGTTAGTAAGTTGGTTCATAATTTCAATTGATACCTTCCAATTGGACATTTTTGGAGCTGCTTTGGAAGTTTTGAAGCAAAACCCCTCATGTTAATCAATAGTTTTTAGAGAGATAAAGTAGGAGGATGATGTTGGAGAGGGATAGACTCGCAAGAGAAAGATGTCGGGAGAGAGAGATGCGCGGAAATAAAAGAGAGGAAAGACATCGGCGATGGAGGAGAAGAAGGAGAGCAAAGCATAAGAGAAGTTGAGAGTTTGTTGTTGGTGGTAGAAAGAAGAAGTCTTACCAGCGAATTTAAAACCTAACCCTCTGTTTGATTGCTGAGAAACAGAGAAAAGTGGAATGAAAATGAAATTCCTAAATTTGTTAAATTAAGCCACAATAAATGTGATCTAAAAATTTAAAAAAAAAGAAAAAAAAAGTAATCTTGAAATAAAATAAACAAAAAACCAATAAATTCCAGTATATATCTAGTTCTTATATTTTCTTAGAGACCAAACAAACAACACAGATGAGAACAGTAAATATATATCTATTACCACATGAATTTCCAAAAGAAATGCTCTTCTTTCTCTCTAACTTTCATACCAAAGCAGAATAAGTAAAAAGGTATTGAAAATCTTTTGTATGGTTGCTAAGAAAATAGGGGAGAGAGAGAGAGAGAGAGAATCAAATAACAAAATTGAAAATCAACGATCGTGTGGTGTGTGTAGTAGAGATTTAAGGAACAAAACATATACTTTTGTTTTTTTAGTTGGAGTAAATAGTAAGAGTTACGGAACTTCGGCGAATTTCCGGCGAGGCAAACTGATTTACAGAGAGACTGAAAAGTAGCTTTTACACACTCTGTTCTTTTACACACTCTGAAAGGTGATTAGGTTTTTAGGTCTATTATGGTCATTTTATTTTAGGGTATAATGGTCATTAAAATAAAGTTTTATTAAGTGTGTATATTGAGATAAATTGGTGTGTGGAAATAGAATTTCCCATAGATAAGTGACATTTGAGCAGATAATTTGCACATATAGGTGACACATGTACAGATAAGTGACATTTGAACAGATAAATAAACAGGTAAAGTTTGAACAAAAGATATTCTTTTGAACAAATAATGTCATTTTGGCAACCAAAAAAAAAAATGTTTCGGCCTATTGGCCCAAGAATTTCAAAAATGGACTTTTAACCTGAGTGCCCCAAAATAATATATCATTGAAATTAAGAGTGGATGTCGTGTCATGTCGTGTTGGATCATGTTCGGATTGTATCATTTCGAATTCATATTAGAATTACCTCAACATTAATTCAAATCATTTATTATTTCATATAGTATCATTTTCAGTCCTGGTCCAATTTTTATCGTTTTAAGATGTTATTATGTAAAAAAAAAAAAAAATTCTATCAACTAAAAAAATCAAGTGTATAAAAAATTATTTTTTTCGTCTCAAGTTAAATTTAATACAACTAATTTCTATATAATAAAATTATTCATAAGAATATTTGATTCAACTCAATTTTATTTTATAAAAATGATATGTTATTATTATTTTTTACTAAATTAACTCAAATAGTAGACAAAATATATTATCTTCAATTATACTTTGTTTGGGTTAACCTAAAATAATATACTTATTATCTTTTTATCTTTTTTAGGTCACATCATCTCTTTACTTTTTTGTACATCTTTTCGTAAAAAATTAAAAAGTTATTAAAATAGACTATTCAACAAAATTTATATTAGTCTTAAAATCTTATTTTATATACTTTTCAATAAATTTGATGGAGTTACATAAAAGATAATATTAAAATATGTAGCTAATTCTTTATTATACATGTTATCTGTGTCAATTTTGTATTATATATAGTGTTTCAGGTTTAGACCCAACCCATTTTGTATTCTGGATTCGGGTTTCATAGTTTTGTATGTTTGTTCATGTCTTTTCCCTCTTATTCTTCCTTAAATTGGGTGATTGGATTTGTAGTGGTTGTGTTTGGAACAGGTTGGTTGCTTAGTTTTCAAACCTTTGTTGTCCAAAATTTTGCTTCTCTACTCGAGCAACACTTCTTACACTCGAGCGAACTTTGTAAACACTCAGTACTTTTGCAGGTCTGCAAAACTATTGGGAAGGTGTATTCTACGCTCGAGCGGCATTTCTTGCGCTTGAGTGTTGGTCTATTGTCTACAAAACTATTGGATGTGTGTATTCTACGCTCAAGCGTCACTTCTTGAGCTCGAGCGGTAATGCCCTTTTGTTTTGTGTCTTGGCGCTCGAGCATCACTTCTTGCACTCGAACAGAACAACTTATTGTGTTTGATGCTCGAGCGTCACTTCTCACGCTCGAGCGGACTGTGCGTATATCATTTCGTGACATCCACTTTTTACATCACTTTTTCATCTCTTTCTCTCTCAAAAACATTTCAAAACCCTAGATCTTGACCCTCGCTCTCTCTCTCTCTCTCTCTCTCTCTCTCTCTCTAAAACTCACTCTCTCTATATTTTCACCTAGATCCACTAGGTTTTCTACCCTAGTGTCTTTGCATTCTTAGAGCTCCGTTTTGATCCAATTGAAACTTGGTTTCGGCGTCGTTGAAGTTTCCACCTTGCTTTGCTCGTCTCCTAACTTTGAGGTAGGGACTTTCTATACTTTTCTATGAATTTTAACTTAGTTATTTGTTGATGTGTAAGAAGTATTAGGATTTGAGGTGATTTTGAACAAACTTAGGTTTTGGTTTAAAATCAAAAAGATGGGTTTTGAATGGATGTATCGGAAATGGTTATGGAAGTAAATGTGAGCTTGTGCTATGTTAAAATGATTGATTTTGGTACTTGGAATGGATATTGAAAAAAAAGAAAGTTTGCCCTAAAATATCTCAAATAATTATTTTGTGTAAATAAATGAAATTGGTATTGGAAACATGGAATTTGATGGATGTTTATATAAATGGTGGAGTTAGATATGTACTACCTCTCACCTATAGAAATTTGGATGATCTATCTGTTGTGAAGATTGTATATCTGTTTAGAAATATCTGTTTTGGGCTAACGGTGGAGGATAACCATGATTGTTGTAAAAATTGCATGAGGATTAGGTAAATGGAAACTAATCTCTTAGCCATTAGCACTGAATATGATTATGATTTGTATACATTGTATATGTATGATGCTTGGGAGAAGAAAGGAGATGTACTCCATATTTGGGAGAAGAAAGGGGATAGACTCCATTAAACTAAGTTGGCATGTGTATCCAGGGTGAAAGTCCCTAAAACCACGCGTATACATAGGTGCCGATTCCCGCGAACGAAATTTCTATAAAATAGCAAGTAAATGTATTTGTATGATAATCATATTGGTTAGAGACCTATGTGGTGTATCCTCTGTTTGGTTGATTAAATGAAGTGGGTATAGCTAATGAACTGAGGTAAAATTTGTTGAGATGTAAGTTTGGCATAACAAGGTTTTGGAAAAAAGTTGTAAAAGATTTGTCTTTGGGCATTGAACATGTACATCATACTTATATCTTGTTAAGATTCATATATTGTGTTGGATTGTTTCTACTGGGTTTTGGCTCACCCTACTTGGGAAACAATTTTCAGGTGCTAGTGATATGCCTCCACAAGGGCTTAGCTTGGGAAGACTGTGAAGGCTCAATTTCTGTTTATTTTGTATTTATTTTCTTTTTAAGCCTAGGGCTTTACTTGTATTGAGCTGATGACTTATTTTGTTGTAACCAAGCACGATCTTGGAAATAAGTAAGCCCTCAGGGCATTTTTATCTATTTATCTTCCTTCCTCTCCTTTAACTAGAAACATATGCTATAAATTCAGGGTTAGGATTTATGAATATATGATGCATATGTTTCTCTTTTGTATATCACATCGAATTAATGAAAGATAACCTCATTATTGTTGTTTTCGGATATTGGATATTGTGGATGGATTATTGTATTTATTTTGGGGCGTCACATTATATATATACAAAATTGACACTAACCCGACCTCTTTAATATTTTGTGATATCAGACCGTGTTACATACGTGTGTGTGTGTGTGTGTGTGTGTGTTGGAAATGGTCAAACGTAACATGCTAACTTCATATAGTTCAAGTTATATTGAAAATTCTCACCCTTAATTGAAATGTAACTCATGGTAAGTCTCACAGACGCAAACAATACCTTTCCAGTCCAGATCAAGACTAGATAGAAGCTTATGCCTTTATTTTAATTTTTTATGGGTAAATTAGATTGACCCCCTTGAAGTTTAAAGAAGATACATAAAGTCTCACAATTTTGTTATAGCTACATTAGATTCTTGTAAGGTTTTAATTCACATTACACTTAATTCACTTTTCATCAAGAATTCATTAATCATATGAATTAAAAAAAATGATATTTTTATATTACGTTTAAATATATATTTTTTATTATTCGTCTTTGTGTTTTCACACCATTTGAATCATTTCTGATCTTCTTTTCTTTTGGGTAAGTTTTCTGATCCCTTTTGTCCGTACTAGAAAGAAAGTCATGATAATTATGCAAAAATTATAAGACTTGCAATATTTTCTCCAAACCTTAAGGTAGGTTAGGGTAATTTACGTTTTTTAAGAAAAAATTACAAATAAATAGATTGACAAAAAATTATATTACACCAACTTCCAGTAAGAGTTAGAAAAAATGCATTAAATTTCACACGATTAACATAATTATATTGAATTTTATTAAGTTTTTAATTCACATAATAATTAATTATCTTTTCATTAGTATTTTGTTAGTCTTACAGATGAAAAAATAATCACCATGTTTGTTTTCAGTTTTTTGAAAACACTTTTCAAAAATTCTATTTTTTTTTTGTTTTCTGTATTTTTTTTTTTGTTTTTACTAATTTTTTTTGTTGATATTTTAAGCAAATTTTCAATTTTTAGACACACCTAACATAAATACACTAAAAAAGTATAATTTTCGTGGAAAAAAACTTTAAAAAATTCACTAAATATCAAAAATATAAAAAAATATATATAATAATATAGTATATTTTATGTATTTTTGTGTATTTATTAATTTCTTAAAATATTTTTTGACAAAATTTTTACTTTTTAGATACATCTAAGTAAGGTGCATCTAAAAAAGTATAAAAAAAAATGCTTAAAATTTAAAAAATATTCACTAAAAACAAAAAACACAAAAAAAAAAAAAAAACTCAATTTTTAACAAACTGAATTCAAAAAATTAAAACTAAACACACTGAATATTGTTATCTTTTTTACGTCGATTTTTATTTTATTTATCCTTATATCTATCCATTATTTATATTAGTTTTGGCATCTTGGCGAAGGACAAGAAGCTATATGACCATATTTGATTCATAAGACTAATAGTGAAAGTATTAATAATTCCATCAAATTAGTGTGGTATTTATTATTCAATTGGATTAGTATGATAAATGATCCCCTTGTCCATTGTTTGATTTGCATTGGATAACAAAACATATGAATGTAGGATTACAACTATATTTATCTTCTTTTTCAATCTTATCCTCCATCAATGTTTCTTCACAACCTTTACTTTATCAAAATTTCTTCAGAAATGTTGTTTTGAAAAAAATTATAAATAAATAAATAAAAGCAAAATAAAAATACAAAATACAAAGTCATGTTTGGTTATTTTTTTAATTAAATATAAACTAATTTGATAAAATAAATATCAAAAAATATTTTTAAATTTTAAAAAAATATTTTTAGCCTTCTAAAATATAAAATAATATAAAAATAATAAGTGTTTTAATTTTTAGTCAAGGGTAAAAGAGTTTTTTTTATTTTATTTCCTAACTCAGGATATATAATCTCACCCTTACCACATTACTAATAATCCTACAAATTTGTTGGATTAATAATCCTAAAATAAAATTTCAAAACAAACCTAGGATTATTAGGCCCATAAATTAATAATCTCAATCCCATATTTTAATCATGTCAACCATATCCGCCCTATAAGCTTTGTTCAAGGTACTAGTAATGGTGTTGCAATCACAAAGCCAGCAGAAATTCAAAAGGTGTTTGTGGAGCATTTTAAACACCTATTTTCCAGTAGAGATTCTGCCAGTGGGGACTCGTTTGAATTAGGTTTTGTTCTTAACCATTTTAATATTTTAAATGCGCTTACTACTAAACTTAATTCAAGTCAATTAGAGGAGTTAGATCAACCATTTACCATGATGGAAATCAAGAAAGCAGTATTTCAAATGGGTAAATTTAAGGCACCAGGTCTTGATAGGTTTATTAATGCTATGTTTGGTTGAGGGATTTAGAAAAGGAAATGAAAAAGGTAGGTGAAATGTGAAAAAAATATACCTACATTTCACATAGTTTCACACACCTTTTCCATTTTCCTTTCCAAATCCCTCCCCAAATCCACCAACCAAACACAGCGTAAGGGATTTTATCAAAATTATTGGGCTCTGGTTGGGCAGTCGTTGATTGATGCAGTGCTTTGTTTTCTTAATTCCGGGTTTTATTAAAGGAGCTGAATAAAACATTTATTTGTTTATTTCCCAAAAAGAAAAGCTCGTTAACGATCCATGATTATAGGCCTATTAGATTAATGTTTTATATAAAATAGGGACTAAGGTTTTGGCAAATCGGCTCAGGGTGGTATTGCTGGAGTTGATTTTTTGCAATCAGAGTGCATTTTTTATTGGAAGATTAATTTCGGATAATATACTGTTAGCCCACGAATTGATTGAGCATGTCAAACATAAAAGAATTGGCCAAATTTCTGAATTCAGATTGAAATTAGATATGAATAAGGCCTATGACAGGGTTAATTGGGAGTTCCTAATGGCGATTATACATAAGATGGGGTTTAGTGACAAGTGGGTTCAACTGATTAATCAATGTGTGTCAACTGTAACCTTTTCTATACTTATTAATGGCCAACAATCTGAATCATTTGTTCCCAAGGCTTGTCTAAGATAGGGGGATCCACTTTCTCCTTTTTCTTGTTGGTAATGCAAGTGTTATCGGATGGTTTTGCTCATCTCAGCACACAAGGGATTTGCTGAGGTATTGCAATTAGTAGACATTCGCCTCTAATTTCCCATCCGCTATTTGTAGATGATTGTTTCATTTTTTTGAAATTTAAAATGGAGGAGGTTTGGTGTTTACAGCGGTTCTTGAGGGCTTTTTGTGATCAGACAGGGCTTTGTATTAATTTTAATAAGTCAGAAATTTATGTTAGTCATAATATGCTGGCTACTCATAAAGATTTTCTAGTATCGGTTTTGGTGTTAAGATAGTGGCGAAGCCAAAGATTTATCTTGATGCCAATCTCGTGTCCTCGAGAAGGTCTAAGAAGAAGATTTTTAATTGTATTCTGGATAAGGTTCAGGGTAAACTTCAAAGTTGGAAATGTGGTGTTCTGAATTTTGTAGGGCGGTGTGTGCTCATTAATCATGTGTTACATTCTATCCCAGTCTATTTGATGTCTGTGTTCAAAATGCCATTGTCGTTTCTAAGCCGGTTTACTGTCATAATTAGGAAATTTCTTTGGTATTCAGATAGAGTAAGTGGTATTTGTTGGAAGCGTTGGCAACAGGTGTGTTTACCCAAGGGGTGGAGAGCTTGGGGTTTAGAGACTTGTTATGTTTTAATCAGGCCTTACTTGCCAAGCAAGCTTGGAGAGTGTTGAAAAGCCCAAATTCTTTAATAGCTAAGGTCTTACTAGGTAAGTATTGTTTTAATCAAAACTTCCTACAAGTTCAAGAACTGTCACGACCCAAACTCGCCCATATAGGTTTAGCGTTGTAATCGACCTATAATCCTACGATTACTAAAGGTCTCTGAGGCATATTAACAAAATATAAGGGGCTAGGGGAAGCAAATACAAATGTACAACGTCCATAGAGCTGTGCAGACTTATATGAGACAGAAAATTTCAAACTTTATTTGTATATAATATGACGTCATACTTGCGTCATTACATATATAGATATAACAAAAGGGACTTAGCTCAATATATAGATAAACAAAAGCTTGTTCAGACATAAAACAAAAGAAAACGAAAGCTTAAAACTTGCTCAAAAGCTAGATCACAAAAGACTTCTGGAAACTCTTTGGGAGGCGCATAGGGTTGGCTGACTCTAACAGATCCAAACTGAGTTCTTAAGCCTGGTCACACATCTGATCACCTACATATATAAATAATACAGTAAGCTAAAGCCCAGTGAATAATAACAGAGTAAAGGTTTTATAAATAATGTCCATAACAGATTGAGAAATCAAAATTCATATTAGAAACAAAGTCATAATTATATTCAAATTTTGCATATAGTTATACTTGGTACATCCATTAGCGCTAACAGATTAGATTGGTCATAAAGACCCATGTGTAGAGTATTTAGATGACCCTTATTCACATGAAATGGTCACTAGGACGCATATACTAAGCAGAGACAAAGCAGATAGGCAGTTATGCATAACCAGTTCCATAATTAGAACCCACGTCAAACCCTGGTAACAGATAACAGATAATAGATATCACATTATGCTAAAGATGCCACGACTATATTTCAAAAAACTGGACAATCATTTATGATTCACAAAATAACATTTTAGAAAACAGATCATATCATATTGTTCAGAAAATACTTATAGTCAAACATAGCTTTACAAAGTCATTACTAATCGATAGCTCCAAAAACAAGTCAGACGAATAAGACGGACTATGGCGCGTGACCTACACAAACATGTGACAGATACACATTGAAACACAAGCTTTGAAAATACTTATCACTTTTCTTTCTTGGTGTGTTTCTAAGTCATTTCTTTATTATTGTAGCCTAAATCATGTCTTAAGAATGCCTTAGATGCAATGAGGATGCAAAAATACACTTGAAAAATACTTTGTAAATTTCATAAACAGAGTAGTTCGCTCGAGCTGTCCTTTAGTCGCTTGAGCGGACCCCTTGGTCTGCAAAAGTACTGGATGCCATGTTTTTAAGCTCAAACCAATTTCCTAGTCGCTCGAGCCAAAGTTCAAAACAAAGGGTGGTCACGTGAGCAAAGCTTTGGTTGCTCGAGCCTACTAACTCGATTGCAAAAGTATTGAGAGCTTGCAATGTGCGCTTAAGCGAACACTGCAAACTTTGGAATTTCTAGATTTCATCTTCAAGCTTCAAAACTCATTTCTAATGCACCAAAACACATTCTTTTGGCCCAAAATTGAAGAAAACATGTAGAAACTTGTAAGACATTATGATTTGGAAATCATTTCGCAAAATTAAAGCCTAATTGTATGGCAATTCTTCAAAATCAAATTGAAACTCCATGTATAGCAAACATGCATGCAATATCTTACATTCAAAGCTTCCAAAACTTGAACAAGGAGTTGTTATGGACAAAAGCATGCTGAATTCTCAATGTTATTCAATTATAAACCCATGCATGTGAGAATTCTTAGAAATCGTGATGAAATGAACATGCATGCATGATTTAACTTCTAATTCACCTATTTAAGTTTGATTCTTGAATTAATCTCTAATTTTCTCTTGAATCCACATGTAAAGGAGTCTCATATCATAAAATAAGGGTTGAACTCTTACCTAAAAACCTCAATACCCTTGAATCCTAGCAAACTCTTGCTCAATTCCACCAATTCTCTTCTAATCCTAGCAATTCTTCTTTTTTTCTTCTTGAATTCAATTTCTCTCTCTCTCTCTCTCTCTCTCTATATATATATATATATATATTTTCTTGAGCTTAAGGAGATGAAATGATATGTATAGAATGTTCTAAGGTCAAGATTCGCCTTATATAGGCTTTATTAAATTAACTTAATTAAGTTGAATTAAAACTAATCAATCGTGATTAATTTATTCTAATTATTTGATCCCGAATCAAATTTAAATTAAACCTACAATAATATTCCAAAAATTTTAAATTAAACGTTGACCTAGTCAATTTCGTATTCGGTGGCGGATAAGGCCTCCAATTTGCATACCGAAACAGAATTTCAGACAGATATTCTTACCATGGACAAATATAAACACAAAACATGTACATAATGCACAATTAACTCATAACTTTACCTTAATTACTTATTAGGAATTCCTAATCATGGTTTATTAGTTAATTACAGATCGGGGTTGTCACAGTCTTCCCCCCTTAAAGAGCTTGGTTATCAAAACTCGAATTACCTTCGTTTCGGAAGAACGTAGGATCCAATGGAAATAAGTCCAAATATCTTTTCATCATGTCTTTTTCAGTTTCCCAAGTCACATACGTCCCTCTGTGATTTTGCCAATCTACTTTCACTAACGGTATTTCTTGTTTTTCAATCTTTTGATCCCCTGATTCACAATTTGGATTGGTCGTTCTTCATAAGTAAAATCATCTTTTAAGAGCACATGAGTTGGTTCAATCACATGTAACGGATTCCTTAAATAATCCTAAAGCATTGAAACATGAAAAACGTTGCGCATATACTCCATGACTGGAGGTAAGGCCACCTCATAGGTTACGGGATTGATTTTTTCAATGATTTCATACGACACAATGTATCGCGATGTCAACTTGCCTTTAACTCCAAACCGTGCTTGGCCCTTCATCGAAGTCACTTTGATGAACACATGGTCACCGACTTCATACTCTCTATCTCTCCTTTGGACATCCGCATAACTCTTTTGACGACTCTGTGCAGTTTTCAAACATTGTTGAATCAATTTCACTTTCTCAGTCATCTCTTGCACAAGTTCCAGTCCCAATAAAGGTCTATCACCTATTTCGGTCCAACAGATCGGAGATCGGTATTTTCTTCCATATAGAGTTTCATAAGGAGCCATACCGATACTTGAGTGATAGCTGTTATTATATACAAACTCGGCTAAAGGCAAATACGTCTCCTAGTTTCCTTGGAAATGTAATACACATTCTCAGCATATCCTCCAGAGTCTGTATCGTTCTTTCTAATTGGCCATCTGTCTGTGGATGGTATGCATTGCTAAGTCTCAACTCAATTCCCAAGGCCTGTTGCAAACTTTGCCAGAATCTCGAAGTAAACTTGGAATCTTTGTCAGACACTATAGATATTGGCACCCCATGTAATCTCACAATCTCATTTACATAGATGTTAGCCAATTTATTCGCATTATAAAAAGTTTTAATAGGCAAAAAGTGATTAAATTTGGTTAAACGGACAACAATGACCCCGATAGAATCCATACCTTTAGATGAGCAAGGCAGTCCAATAATGAAATCCATTGTAATATGCTCTCATTTCCATTCTGGTATTAGAAGCAGGTGAAGTAATTCGGCAGGTCGTTGATGTTCGGCTTTCACTTGTAGGCAATTCAAACATTTGGCTACATAGTCAGTGATACATTTCATCATTCCAGGCCACCAAAAATTTTGTTTCAAATCATGGTACATTTTCGTGTTTCCCGGATGCATAGCAAATTTGGAGTTGTAAGCCTTATTCATGACACGTTTTCTTAACTCAGAATGGTCCGGTACAGAAAGCCTACCTTGAAATTTCAACATATTACTTTCCAACACAAACGCCGGTCTTGGTTTGGAATCAAGTTCATCCACAATCTTTTTCAGATACTCATCTTCTAGTTGTTTTTCTTTAACCTCTTCAATTATAGCTGGCTATGTAGAGATAGTAGCTAAAACTCAACTATGTTTACGCATCACAATTTCAATCTCATTTCTGTCTAAGTCATTCAGTAACTCCCATTGTTCGGTGAGTAAACATACCAAATTCTAAATGGATTTTCGACTCAAAGCATCTGCACATGTATGGGCCTTTCCCAGGTGATACAGAATTTGTAAGTCATAGTCTTTTATTAACTCCAGCCATATTCTTTGTCTCATATTCAGTTCTTTCTGAGTGAAGAAATATTTTAAACTTTTATGATCAATGTACACTTCACTAGTCGTTCCATACAAATAGTGACGCCAGATTTTTAAAGCAAAAACCACGGTTGCAAGTTCAAGGTTATGGGTTAGATAATTCTTTTCATGTAGTCGAAGTTGGTGAGAAGCATAAGCAATTACTTTAGCATTTTGCATTAACACATCTCAAGTCTTTGTATGAAACATCACTGTAAATTTAAAATCCATCTGCACCAAAAGGCAATGTTAGAATTGGTGTAGTTACTAATTTGGTCTTCAACTCTTGGAAGGCGGATTCTCTCTGATCATTCTAGTCAAATCGTACACCTTTCTGTATCAACTGAGTGAGTGGCATGGCAAGTTTGGAGAAGTCTTTTACAAATCTACGATAATAACCAGTAAGCCCCAAAAAACTTCTAACTTTTGTCACAATAGTCAGTCTTGGCCAGTTCACAATAGCCTCTACTTTCTGTGGGTCAACAGATATGCCATCCTTGTTGATCACATGTCCCAAAAAAGTTACGATGTCAAGCCAGAATTCACATTTGGACAGTTTTGCAAACAGTTTCTTCTCTCTCAGAGTCTATAACACGATTCTCAAATGATTTTCATGTTCTTCCCTACTTTTAGAATAAATCAGAATGTCATCAATGAATGCAACAACAAACTCATCAAGAAATTATTTGAACACCCTATTCATTAGGTCTATGAAGGCGGCAGGTGCATTAGTTATGCCAAAAGGCATTACCAGAAATTCATAATGTCCATATCTAGTTCGAAAGACAGTTTTCTCTACATCTTTTGCATTAACTTTTAGTTAGTGATACCTGGATCTAAGATCTATCTTTGAAAACACTTGGGCTCCCTAAAGGTGATCAAACAAATCATCTATTCGAGGTAGTGGATATTTTTTTTTAACAGTCACTTTGTTCAACTCCCGGTAGTCAATACATAACCTCAAAGTCCCATCCTTCTCTTTGACAAACAAGATTAGAACACCCCAATGTGAAGTACTTGGTCGGATAAACTTCTTGTCTAACAATTCTTGTAGTTGAATTTTCAATTCTTTCAATTCAGAAGTCAACATTCTGTAAGGGGTTTTGGAAATCGGTTGTGTCCCAGGTATTACCTCAATGGCAAATTCAATTTCCTTATCTATCAAATCTCTATCATTAGGAAACACATCAGGGAATTCGTTGACTATTGAGATATTTTCCACATTAGTACTATCTGTACGGACATTCAAAACACAACACAAAAATTCATTGCATCCTTTCCTAAGTAGTTTGTTTTCTTTTATAGCAGAAATCAAGTACGGGAGAGGAACTACCCTATTCCCAACAAACACAAACTCAGACAACCTCGGTGGCCTAAATATAACAGATTTAGCAACACAATCAATGGTGACATGGTACTTTGTTAACCAATCCATACGCAATATACAATCAAAATTATCCATATTCAAGGGTAGTAAATCAACATATAACAGCACATCACCAATCACAACATCACATGCCAGATATATATAAGCACATAGCATAGAATCCCTAGATGCTGTAGATACATATAACAGATAATTCATAGATTCTAATGGTCTAGTTAATTTTTGGGAAAAAGAATGAGATATAAACGAGTGTGTAAATCTAGAATCTATCGACATATATGCATTTTGAGCACAAATAGAAAGTATACCTGATATCACAAATTCGGTGTTTTGCACATTGCCAGGCACAAGTGCAAAAACTCAGCTTTGTCTCAAAGTTTCCTTCCCGGTGTTGGTTCTTGTATTTGACCTTGGTGCAGGAGCAGATCTGGTTGAACTTGCCGCAGGATGGTTGCTATTTTCAGATGCGAGCGAACAATTCTTTACCATGTGGCCTGTCTTGCCACACCGTAAGTTGGCACTTGTTGCACGGTAACAGACACCTTTCTGTTTCCTTCCACATTCAGAACAAATAGGTGCATATCTACTACACTAACTTGAGCTACTAGTAGATCCCGTATTTTGCTTCTTGTTCGCCAACAATGAACAGCCCTTTCTAAAATTGAACCCAGATATTTTACCCCTCTATTCAGTCATTGAGGCCTTGATTTGTTTCATTGTTGCTAAATTGGCTTCAATCATTAAAGCTCGATATAGTACATCCACATATTTGGGCAGTTTTAGCACACCAACCCGATCAAACATGTCACGACCCAAACCCGCCCCAATGGGTTTAGCATCGTAATCGACTAGTAATCCTTGGATTACCAAAGGCCTCTGAACAGAATAATATATAAACAGGGGCTGCGGAAGCAAACATACATAGCCCATAAAGCTGTGCAGACATGCATGGGGCAGGAAATTTTCAAAACAAACTTATATATATATATATATATGCAGATGTGGCGTCGAAAATACATTAATCTTACGTCACCCAAGCCACTTATACAAAACTTTCAAATGTGTTCAGACCAGACAAGCATTTAGAGAGTGCAAACGTCCCATGGACACAAAACTCAAGTAGATCTCAAAGGGGAACCTCCACAAAGGTACGATGACTGGCTGACACCAAAACTCACCAGGTAACATCTTAGGCCTAGTCACGGGTCTGTTTACCTACATACATACAAATAAATAGTGAGCGGAAGCCCAGTGAATAATAACAAGGTAAAGGGTTTTAATGAATGATATCCATACCAGATTCAAAAATCATAATTCAGATTCATAAACAAATTCATATTCATATTCATACTTGGTACATCCATTAGCTAGCATATTAACTTAGTCCTGAAACACATATTTACATATAGTCAGTACCGACAACCATAAAGGTCTGTATCTTGCGCGCAAGTGGCCATGGTATTGTTACCCCCAAGCGAGGGCCATATGAATATAGGCCTTGGTATTGTTACCCCCGAGCAAGGGCCACGTGAATATAAGCCACAGTATTGTCACCCCTGGGCGAGGGCCACGTGCATATAAGCCACAGTATTGTTACCCCTGGGCAAGGGCCACGTGAACTAAGGATGCCACAAATATATTTCAGAAAAATAGACATTCATTCATAATTCATAAAATAGCATTTCAGAGAACAGGTTGTATTGTATCAGTTAGAAAATACTTGTAATTAAACATAGTTTTACAGAGTTATTACTCACAATTAACAGATAACTCCAAGTAACCGAGTAGAGTAGGTAATTCACTTGACTCGTGGCGCGTGACCTACATGACATGACAGAGACATACATTGAAACACACGCTCAAATTGCACATAACATATTTTCTTGTCCTAAGTGTGTTTCTAACCTCTATCCTCATTATAGTGTCTTAATCATGGCTTTGGAATGCCTATGATAGAATGAGGATGCAAAAAAATGCACTTGAAAACACTTGGACAAATTTCCAGAAAATAGGGTCCCCGCTCGAGCGGACATGCAAAATGTGAAGGTCCGCTCGAGCGTAACTTCCCTCGCTCGAGCGGTCTGTAAACTTTAAAAAAGTACTGGTTGCTTGTTTTTCATGCTCGACAAACATTCGAACTCAGACCCTTGCTCGAGCGTGCTGCAAAACAAAAGAACTTCTGGGTACATGCATTTCACGCTCGAGCGGACTTCAGGTCGCTCGAGCGGAAGTGCACGCACTCAGAGTGCCCGCTCGAGCGTGAACTTCCACAATCGAGCGTAGATGCAAATTCTGGAATTTCCAGAATTGATCTCCAAGCTCAAAACTCAAACTTAAAGCTTCAAAACTTGATTTTTCTGGGCCAAAACTTGAGGAAACACTTTTAGGAACTCATAAAACAACATGAATTTAGGATCATTTCAAGAAATCATGGCTCAATAGCTTGCCAATTATGCAAAATTCAACTTAAAACTTTATGGATTTTTCAAGAACATCACATGCATGAACTCTCTTGAACTCAATCACTTCAAAACATGATCAGGTTTGGCAAATTGATAGAAAACATGATGAATTCCCAAAATATAAGTGAGATGAACACATGCATGAAAGAATTCTTCGAAATCATGCTCAATTTGTGAAGAAATGAACATGCATACATGATATGGCTCAATTCTCTTCAATTCCAACTCAATTCCTACATGAATTCATTTAATTTACTTGAAGTCTTGTAAAATCTAACCCAATTACACAATTAAGAGTTTGATTCCTTACCTAGAGGCTTGAATTCACAAGTGTTGAAATTAAAACTCTTCAATGCTCCTCAAATAACCACAATTCCTAGCAAATCCTTAAGTTGAGTTCAATTTCCTTTTTTCTCTCCCTCCCTCATGTTGGTATGTGTGAGTGAGCTCAAAATGTGATGAAATAAAGAAGAAAAATGAGTGAAGGCACATAAAAAGCCTTATATAGGCTTACACAATGATAAGTAATTAAGGCCAAGTAAGTGGGCATCAAATTAATCTAATTTAATCGTTCCGAATCAAATTTTCATTAAACATACCATAAAATTCTAAAAATTCCAACTAGCACATAAGTCAAGTCAATTTCTGAATCGGATGTCGATAAGGCTTTCAATTCGCAAACCAAAACTAAAACATGAACATATCTTCTTACGCCAACAGATATAAATACAAAATGATGCAACGCACATGTCATTAACTCAATATTTCTTCTTAATTACTTGTTAGGCATACATAAACATAAATTAGCACTAATAATGGGTCGGGGTTGTTACAAAACACATCTAAATTAAGCCCACCTTCGAATTTCCTGGCCTTTTTATAATTTGTGTCCACCATGTGAGGAGCATATCATGCTAACTAAGTAAACTTAGCTTCATACTCTACTACAGACATGTTGCATTGTTTTAACTGCTCAAACTCAAAGACTTTTTGGTCTCAGAAACACTGAGGGAAGTATTTTTCATAAAAGATCTCCTTGAATTGATTCCAGGTCAAAGTCCCATTGTTATCTCGGATAAGCATCCACTAACGTCAGGCTTCATCTTTTGGAGTATAAGTGGCCAACAGAACTTTTTGAGTTTCAGAACATTGAAACACTTCAAACAGTTTTTTGGTTTCTAACATCTAGTCTCAGCCTTTAAGGGTTCAATTCTCCTCAAAAAGGTTTGCGGTTTCATTTTGTTGAACTTTTGAGTCAAACTGATGATGTCATTGTTTATCGGCTCAAATTGTACCGGAGAAGGCGGAGGAGACAAAAGTTGCTGTCTTTGTTGTTGTCTCATAGATTCGGTCAGAGTTTCTATCATTCTTTCCAAATGGTCAATTTGGGCATCAGAGGATTCAGTTACATCATCACTTTTTGTTCTCTCCAATTGCTATAAGTAAACAGAACAATAATAATCATAGGCAAATAATTCTTATAATTTTCACAGTATTCAGTTTTTGTTCATATTGTTTCAGATATGTTCATAATTCACACACATGCACACTTGTTGATGTAATGTCCCTAATTCTTTTCTAGGACATCCTATAGCTCATATGAACTCGTGTGTGCGGTATAACCTGGCTCTGATACCACTCTGTCACGACCCAAACCCGCCCTTATAGGTTTAGCGTCGTAGCCGGCCAGTAATCCTAAGATTACTAAAGGCCTCTGAGGCATATTAACAAAATATAACAGGCTAGCGAAAGCAAATACAAACAACGTCCATAGAGCTGTGCAGACTTATATGAGACAGAAAATTTCAAACTTTATTTGTATATAATATGACGTCATACTTGCGTCATTACATATACAGATATAACAAAAAGAACTTAGCTCAATATATAGATAAACAAAAACTTGTTCAGATATAAAACAAAAGAAAATGAAAGGTTAAAACTTGCTCAAAAGCTAGATCACAAAAAACTTCTGGAAACTCTTCGGGAGGTGCACAGGGTTGGCTAACTCTAACAGATCCAAACTGAGTTCTTAAGCCTGGTCACATGTTTGATCACCTACATACATAAATAATACAGTGAGCTAGAGCCCAGTGAATAACAACAGAGTGAAGGTTTTATGAATAATGCCCATAACAGATTGAGAAATCAGAATTCAGATTAGAAACAAAGTCATATTCATATTCAAATTTTATATATAGTCATACGTGGTACATCCATTAGCGTTAATAGATCAAATTGGTTATAAAGCCCCACGTGCAGAGTATTTAGATGACCCTTATTTACATGAAATGGTCACTAGGACCCATATACTAAGCAAAGACAAAGCAGATAGGCAGTTATGCATAACCAGTTCCATAATTGGAACCCATATCAAACCCTGGTACCAGGTAACAGATAATAGTTATCACATGATGCTAAAGATGTCACGACTATATTTCAAAAAACTGGACAATCATTTATGATTCACAAAATAACATTTTAGAAAACAGATCATATCATATTGTCCAGAAAATACTTATAGTCAAACATAGCTTTATAGAGTTGTTACTCACAAATAGCTCCAAAAGCAAGTTAGATGAATAAGACAGACTATAGCGTGTGACCTACACAAACATGTGACAGATACACATTGAAACACGCGCTTTGAAAATACTTATAACTTTTCTTTCTTGGTGTGTTTCTAAGTCATTTCTTCATTAGTGTAGCCTAAATCATGTCTTAAGAATGCCTTAGACGCAATAAGGATGCAAAAATGCACTTGAAAAACACTTTGTAAAATTTCAAAAACATGGCAGTTTGCTCAAGGGGTCCTTTGGTTACTCGAGCGGACCCCTTGGTTTGCAAAAATACTGGATAGCGTGTTTTAACGCTCAAGCCAACTTTCTAGTCACTCGAGCCAAGGTTCAAAATAAAGGGAAGTCGCTCGAGCCAACTCACTCGACTGCAAAAGTATTAAGAGCTTGCAATGTGCGCTTAAGCGAACACTGCAAACTCTGGAATTTCTAGATTTCATCTTCAAGCTTCAAAACTCATTTCTAATGCAGCAAAACACATTCTTTTGGGCCAAAAATTGAAGAAAACATGTAGAAACTTGTAAGACATTATGATTTGGAAATCATTTCGCAAAATTAAAGCCCAATTGTATGGCAATTCTTCAAAATCAAATTGAAACTCCATGTATAGCAAACATGCATGCAATATCTTACATTCAAAGCTTCCAAAACTTGAACAATGAGTTGTTATGGAAAAAAAAACATGCTCAATTCTCAATGTTATGCAATTATAAACCCATGCATGTGAGAATTATTAGAAATCGTGATGAAATAAACATGCATGCGTGATTTAACTTTTAATTCACCTATTTAAGTTTGATTCTTGAATTAATCTCTAATTTTCTCTTGAATCCACTTGTAAAGGAGTCTCATATCATAAAATGAGGGTTGAACTCTTACTTAAAAACCTCAATTCCCTTGAATCCTTGCAAACTCTGCTTAATTCCACCAATACTCTTCTAATCCTAGCAATTCTTCTTTTCTTCTTCTTGAATTCAATTTCTCTTTCTCTCTCTCTCTCTACACATTTTTCTTGAGCTTAAGGAGATGAAATGATGTGTATAGAATGTTCTAAGGTCGAGATTAGCCTTATATAGGCTTTCTTAAATTAACTTAATTAAGTTGAATTAAAACTAATCAATCGTGATTAATTTATTCTAATTATTTGATTCCGAATCGAATTTAAGTTAAACTTACCATAATATTTCAAAATTTTTAAATTACACGTTGACCTAGTCAATTTCGTATTCGGTGGCCGATAAGGCCTCCAATTTGCATACCGAAACAGAATTTCAGACAGATATTCCTACCATAGACAGATGCAAACACAAAACATGCACATAATGCTCAATTAACTCATAATTTAATCTTAATTACTTATTAGACATTCCTAATTGTGGTTTATTAGTTAATTACAGATCGAGGTTGTCACAAGAACTTAGGAGGGGCTCTTGGGGTTGGAAAAGTATTTTATGAGGTAAGGAGTTATTGAAGTCTGGTTTGTAATGGGTGGTTGGTAACGGTAAGATGATAAATCCTTTTAAGGATCAGTGGATTCCATCCATCGCTAATCCATTGGAGGGGAGGGGGCTCATGCAAAATTTTCTTACTATGTGCCTGGAGCATTTTATGGATATAGAGAATAATTGTTGTAGATCGAATTTGACTAAATTATTTTTTCTAGCAAGTAGTATTGACCATATCTTTCCTATCTATATTCCATTTCACAATCGTGAGGATCAATTGGTATGGAGCCCAATAAGGAGTAGGGAATATATAGTGAAATCTACATATATGCAAACCTTAGTTCAATTTTATCCCTCATGTAGAAGTTGAAGTCCTGAAAATCTAGTGTGGAATAAGTTGTGGCTTCTTAAAATCCCTCCTAAATGGACTGTTTTCCTTTGGAAATGCCTTCATTGCATTTTAGCAGTACAGTGGGAATTAAAGAAAAGAGGTAAGATGGTTAATCTGATTTGTGCTAGGTGCCATTTGAGTGAAGAAACATTGGAATATGCTTCCTTTGATTGTCCATTTTCAGAGAGAGTGTGAAGGGGTTCTACGTTGGGTCTAGACTTCAGTCTTGGAAATCCGATGCCTTTTTTTATGTGGTTTAAAAATTGGGTGGAGCAAGTTAGAGATGAAGAGATTGTTGGACAATCTTCACTGTATTTGAAAAATAAATTCTGTTGTGTACTTAACAACAAACAAAATACAAAAGAAATAAAAAAAATGAGAGAATTTGTTTGATTACAAAAATCAAACCAGTAAAAATAAAATAAAATAAATAAAATAGATTTTTATTTTGTTACAAAACCAAAATCAAAATCTGATTAAAAAAATAAATAACCAAAAAAGAAATAAACAATTTACTAGATTAATTTCTTGAATAATATTCTGATCAAATCTAGTGTTCGATACTGTGTCCGTAAGACAGATTCGTCCTCTCCATGGTACTTTCAGAATATGGACGTCTATCTCCCAGGATAAAATAATCAATCAACGAATAAATGCAACACTACAATTTATTCGCACAACGAACACACTAAGTGTTTACACTCTTTCTCACAAAAAATTAAATGCAGCAAAATGCAGAGTATATTTGCAGAGGAGAAGTATGAAAATTCTGAATGAAAACATCAAATGAGGCCTGCCTATTTATAGATGTAGTGGTGGCTTTTCAATTTGAATTAAATAGGTGCAAAACCTGTTTGAACAAGTATCATACCTGTTCAGTTTGAATAAACAAATACAAATCTGTTGGGTTCAAATTTTGAACAGATAAAAACCGTAGGGACCTGTTTGAATGTAGGGAAAAATCGGAACAGATTATTTCCGTAATTAATTTGAATTATGGACAGAAATTTTATTTTACCAAAAAATAAAATAAAATTTAAATGTTTTTGGCCCAAAAAAGATTAGTATTGGGCTGGATAAGCCCAGCTCAACCTCACACCACGCACCCGCGCCCAAGCCCAGCCAGCCCGCCGGACCGACCGGACAGACAGAGGGCGGCGGAGCGCGCGTGTGGTGATTTTTGGGCTGGACAAGCCCAACCCAACCTCACACCACGCACCCACACCCAAGCCCAGGCCCAACTTAGCCCAGCCCGTCCGACCAGACGGACGGACGGACAGACGGCGGCGGCGCGCGCGCTTGTGGTGATTTTTAGGTCCAATGGGTCTAGCCCATTTTGCCTATAACCTTTCTCTTTACAAAACTTGGGTGCCCCTTAGGGCCTACCCCAAGTTCCAAACCCATGCCTTATAAACCCACTCAAAACTTCCCACCAAATCAATATGGGACAAGCCATTTTCCAAATCTTAAGGAATTTTCACCAAAAACTCCATTTCTATGGAGCTCACTTTGGCTTCAATTTCCCATTCACCCGATAATGGTTTTGAGCAACCAAATATACTACGTAAATCATAACGCGGCATAAAACGCGTTGTCACTTTGACCCGCGAAAATCGATGCATGGGTTCCACCTAAAAATTAGACCAAAGTTTATGAAAAAATTCTATTTTTACCTAGATTTTTTCAAAACATTTCTAACAATCCCCCACCTAAATGGAATTTGATGACAACGAAAATGAAACAATATGCAGACTTTGTCGAAAGAGTATGAATCGAAAATATCTTGCATCAGGATAGGTAGCTTTTGGCTTTGAACCTTCCCTAGTGATAACCAATCGGACTTGCTAGCTAACCAAGAGACGCGATACCTTGAATTGTACAACCGTTTGTGTAAGCCAAGACAATAGATTTCACACAAAATAGCTTCTAACACATCATGGTTCTCACTGTTGTATTCACTTTGGCCTTGAACACTCCTGGTTTTCATGAGTGCTTCTAGAGAATTTAGCCTCTTCATTCTCATAGAACCGACCCCAGTTCGACACTCATATAGGTGATTCTTATTGTGAGTATCTCCTTATACTCGTCTTGATTTTATGCCTAAATCAAGATATAAGTAATCATTAAAAGCTTAGCTTATCCTTAGACCCCTGCATACAACACATGTTGCAGATATCACTCTCACCATAGGAATGGGTGGAGAATTTTAATCCCTTAGTGATTTCTGGCGAGCCACACATGACTTAGTTGTCCCTTTAAACTTAGTTCTTGGGATCTCCAGTCATATAAGTAGGGTAACCATTATGATAACTCTTATGTAATAGGCTTTAATCTCATCCCCTTCGATGAACTATCCACTTGCTCTTTTGTCAAACCTTTTGTTAACGGATCCGCAATATTCTCTTTAGATTTTGTATAATCTATTGAGAATATTCCATTTGAGAGCAATTGTCTTACGGTATTATGTCGACGACGAATATGTCGTGACTTACCATTATATATATGATTATGTGCCCTGCCTATTGCAGATTGACTATCACAATGAATGCAAATAGCTGGCATCGGTTTTGGCCACATTGGAATGTCTTCTAAGAAGTGACGAAGCCATGCTGCTTCTTCTCCTGCTTTGTCTAAAGCAATGAACTCAGATTCCATTGTGGATCGTGCAATGCATGTTTGTTTCGTGGACTTCCAAGAAACAGTAGCGCCTCCTAGTGTCACGACCCAAACCTGTCCCTATGGATTTAACACCGTAACCGGCCAGTAATCTGAGATTACCGAAGGCCTGCTTGACAGTAATATAGTAAAACAGAGTACAAGGGCATGGCGGAAGCCAATACAGTAGTAAAACAATGTCTAATGAGCTGTGACAGTCTGTATGCAAAAAGACTTTTCATACATATAAACCTCCAGTACATAACAGTTATGCACAATATTTACAATCATTCAGTACAGGGACTTAATCCCTACTAAACAGTACAGTATGGTGTTGTCAGTCTATACAGTATTACAAAACAGTACCGAGACAAATGGGGAAATAAAAACACCCCTAAGCCATAGCTTAACAGGCTTGGAACCTCGCAGTGAGGCACTTTGGTTGGCTGACAAAACTGGAGCTTACCCCGACGCTTCTAGCATTGGTCTAGTGCCTGTACACCTACATATATATATATATATATATGAGCAGTGAGCTAAAGCCCAGTGAATAACATAGATCGTAAAGGGGTTTAGAATGAATGTCCTTACAGTAATGAAAACAGTTCATTAAATCAGTATATCAGTTGTTCAGTACAGTAAACAGTCATATGTGGTACATCCATTAGCATAACAGTAAACAGTAGGTCTTAAAAGACCGAACAGTAAGTGATGGCCATCAATCAGTAAATAGTAGTGGTTCCAATGAGGGAACCGACAGAGATCTCTGTAACAGTAACAGTAAACGGTAGGTGCTAAGGATGCCACAGTACAGTTCAGAATATAGGACATACATTCATTCGGTAAACAATAAACAGTTCAAAAAACAGTACAGTTCAGTTGTTCAGAAGATAATCATTTTAAACATATCTTTACACAATTGTTACTCACAGAGTTCTGGGCTACAGTAGGCTAGAGCGTCTCCTCGAGATGCCAACCCTAATCAGTACAGAATGAACACACACTAAGCTACACAGTTAGGAAAGATAATAACTTAATCCCTAATATGCCTTGATGTGTTCTACATCTATATCCTCATTAAGATGTCTTAAACTAGGCCTAAGAATGCCTAGGATGGGATGAGGATGCAAAGATGTACTCAGAAAACATTTTCAAAATTTCAGAAAAACAGAGTCCCGCTCAAGCGCAGGTTTCCCCGCTTGAGCGGACATGCAATAAAGGTCCCCGTTCGAGCGTAAACTTTCCCGCTCGGGTGGACCAAAAAGTACTGGATAGGTAAAATTCACGCTCGACGCCCGCTCGAGCGTGTCACCCAGTCCTCCGCTCGAGCGCCCAATCCTACGCTCGAGCGGACTGATGCACAGTGCAAGATGCTGGGAGCTCGATTTTCCCGCTCGAGCGGCACTTCCCCCGCTCGAGCGGACGACCAAAATCTGGAAATTCCAGACTTGAGTCCCAAGCTCAAAATCAAGTTTAAATGCACTATATTCGATCCTCTTGGGCCAAATTTCTGGAAAACATTTGTAAACACATAGAATAACATAATTCAAAGCTTAATTTGTGAAATCAAAGCCCAAGGGTGTTTAATTCAAACTCAATTTCGAACCAATTTCATGAACATGAAGAACATGCAAACATGCATGAATTTAAACCAATTTAGAGCTTCAAAGCTTGCTCAAATGAGCTCAAATCTTGCAAAACATGATGACAACATGAACTATAACAATATTTTGAACATGCATGTGAGAAATTATGAGCTACGACCACAAAACTTCAATATAAATCCATGCATGCAACAATTAAGCTCTAATTCAACACTATTGGACCAATCCATGACTCAATTCTTCAAATTGGCATGAAGTATGCTACAATCAACTCAAAGACACAATGAGGAAGAAGAATTTCTACCTTAAGTCTTGAAGTAAAGGTAAGAAGGCTCAATTGATCAAGAACTCTTCCAATCTTCTCAATTTCCAAGCATTGCAAGATGAATTCACTCTAGTCTCCTACTCTTTCTCTCTAATTCAGTGGGAACAAGAAAAGGAGCTGATGAAATGTGTGAAATGAAATAAAGGCAAGTCTCAAATGTTCCATGTAGTGGGCCACTAAGTGGCATTTTGGCAATTAAGTCCACTTAATGCGATTTAGCACATTTTAATCTAATTTAATCATACCAAATCAATTTTCAGATAATTACACCATAAAGTTACATAAATTCTAACTAACACAGAACATCAATCAATTTCGGATTCGGCCGCCGATAAGGCCTTCAATTTGCAGTTCAAACATAAAGACATGAACAGATAATCAAACAGGCAACAAATAAACATGCAATTAAACAGATACAGTCAATCGATTCAGTTTCAGATCTCAATCAGTCAGTCCAGTATTTTAATCAGTTCAATTACTTCTCATAATCAGTCTCAGTTTAGCGGTAAACAGTAATTAATCGGTAAGCAATATTGAGGGTTGCTACAGTCTCCCCTCCTTAAAAGAGTTTAGTCCTCTAAACTTGAGTTACCTTCATTCTGGAAGAAAACAGGGTTCAGTGGAAACAGTTCAGGATATCTTTTAGCCATGTCATCTTCCCTTTCCCAAGTGGCATACACGCCACCATGGTTTTGCCAGTCGACTTTCACTAATGGGATTTCTTTGTTCCTCAACTTCTTGATCCGTCTGTTAACAATCTGTATGGGCCGTTCCTCGTAAGTGTAGTCATCACTCAGCACTACACGAGTAGGCTCAATCACATGGAAAGGATCCCGGAGGTAGTCCCTCAACATAGAAATGTGGAAGACGTTATGTATATGCTCCATTTCAGGAAGAAGCGCAACTTGATACGCCACCGGATTGATTTTCTTAATGATCTCATACGGTCTGACATATCTTGGCGCTAACTTGCCTTTGACTCCAAAACGAGTCTGGCCTTTCATCGGTGTTACTTTGACAAATACGTGATCACCCACTTCATATTCTCTAGCTCGTCTTCTGACATCTGCATAACTTTTCTGTCGGCTCTGTGCAGTTTTCAATCTCTGTTGTATCAGTTTCACTTTCTCAGTCGTTTTATATACAATCTTAGGCCCAAGCAAAGGCCCATCTCCAACCTCTACCCAGCAGATCGGAGATCTACATTTTCTGCCATACAATGCCTCGAAAGGCGCCATACCAATACTTGAATGGTAGTTGTTGTTGTTGTAGGCGAATTTAGCTAAGGGCAAATGGCTTTCCCAGTTTCCCTGAAAATCAAGGACACACATTCTCAGCAAATCCTCCAGAGTTTGGATGGTCCTCTCTGAATGGCCATCTGTCTGAGGATGATAAGCACTACTCAGTCTCAGTTCAGTACCCAATGCAGTCTGTAGGCTTTGCCAAAATCTTGATGTAAACTTCAAATCCCTGTCAGAAACAATAGATATAGGCACTCCATCCAGTCTAACAATTTCATCAATATAGAGTATAGCCAATTTATCCGCATTATAAATTGTCTTAACAGGTAAGAAGTGAGCAGATTTAGTCAGTCTATCAACAATAACCCAAATCGAGTCCATACCTTTACTGGAGCGAGGCAATCTCACAATAAAATCCATGGTAATATGTTCCCATTTCCACTCCGGTATCGGTAAAGGCTGCAATAAGCCTGCGGGTCGTTGATGTTCAGCTTTGACTTGTTGGCAATGAAGACATTTCGATACAAAATCAGCAATTTCTTTCTTCATTCCCGGCCACCAGAAATTCAGTTTCAAATCTTGATACATCTTCGTGTTTCCTGGATGGATAGAAAATTTCGAGTTGTGGCCCTCTTGCAAAACTCTTCTTTTCAGTTCAGTATCATTCGGTACACACAGTCTTTCTTGAAATTTCAGTACATTATTTTCAATTTGAACCCCAGTCTCGGTTTAGATTCTCCCTCTTCGATGATCTTCGTCAAGAAGTCATCCGTTTGCTGTTTCTCTTTAATTTCTTCGATCAATGCCGGTTGAACAGAAATAGCAGCTATTGTTCCACCTTGTTCTCTCAAAACAACTTCAATCCCAGATTTTTCAAGGTCACAAAGCAACTCTTTCTGTCCAGTGAGCAAACAAGCTAAATTTGCGATTGACTTTCGGCTCAGTGCATCAGCAACGGTGTTGGCTTTTCCCGGGTGGTACAGAATCTGTAGGTCATAGTCTTTAATCAGTTCTAGCCATCTCTACTGTCTCATGTTCAGTTCTTTCTGTGTGAAGAAATATTTCAGACTCTTGTGGTCGGTATAAACTTCACATGTCGCCCCATACAAATAGTGACGCCAGATTTTCAGTGCAAATACTACTGCAGCAAGTTCCAGATCATGGGTCGAGTAGTTCTTTTCATGTGGTCTCAGTTGGCGGGAAGCATAAGCAATTACTTTCCCATTCTGCATTAAAACACATCCCAAACCCTTATGAGAAGCATCACTAAATACAGTATAACCATCCGTACCTGAAGGTAAGGTAAGAACAGGTGCAGTCACAAGTCGAGTTTTCAACTCTTGAAATGCTAATTCCCTTTGGTCAGTCCAGTCAAATGATGTCCCCTTCTGAGTTAATTGAGTCAATGGTAAGGAAATTTTGAAGAAATCCTTGACAAACCTTCTGTAATACCCAGCCAAACCCAAAAAGCTTCGGACTTCTGTCACATTTGTTGGTCTAGGCCAGTTCACTACAGCTTCGATTTTCAGTGGATCAACTGAAATCCCATCTTTGCTAATAACATGTCCCAAAAACATAACATGGTCAAGCCAAAATTCACATTTAGACAGTTTAGCATAAAGTTTCTGTTCTCTTAAGGTCTGCAGGGCAAGTCTCAGATGATGTTCATGTTCTTCTCTAGTCTTAGAATAAATCAGGATGTCATCAATGAATACAACAATAAAGTCATCAAGGTACGGTTTAAAGATTCTGTTCATGAGGTCCATAAATGCAGCAGGTGCATTGGTAACTCCGAAAGGCATAACTAAAAATTCATAGTGTCCATACCTCGTTCGAAAAGCGGTTTTGTCAATGTCCTCAGGTTTAACTTTCAGCTGATGGTATCCGGATCTGAGATCGATCTTAAAAAACACTTGAGCACCCTGTAACTGATCCAATAAGTCATTAATACGCGGTAATGGATATTTATTTTTCACAGTTACCTTATTCAGTTCACGGTAATCAATGTACAGTCTCAGTGAGCCATCTTTCTTTTTCACAAATAAGACAGGTGCGCCCCACGGTGAAGCACTAGGCCTGATAAACTTCTTGTCTAGCAGTTCTTGCAATTGCACTTTCAATTCTTTCAATTCAGTTGGAGCCATTCGGTAAGGAGCTTTCGATATAGGTTGTGTTCCCGGAATCACATCAACGGTGAATTCAATCTCCCTGTCAATCAAATCCCCTGGCAGATCATCTGGAAATACATCTGGGAATTCTCTGACTATAGGAATACGGTTCACATCAGTTTTAACATTATCATCAGTAGGTACAGTCAACACAGAACACAGATATCCTTTACACCCCTTTCTAATCAATTTAACGGCTTTCACAGATGAAATCAAATACGGAGGAGGTACTACTCCAACCCCATTAAATACAAATTCGGGTAAACCAGGTGGACGGAAAACAACTTGCTTCGTCACACAGTCAATGGTAGCATGACATTTTTGTAACCAGTCCATCCCCAATATTACATCGAAATGATCAATGTTCAATGGCAGTAAATCAATAAACAGATGCATATCCCCAACAATAATCTCACAAGCAGGATACATACATGTACATGTCATGGATCCCCCAATAGGTGATGATACAGCTAACAGATAGTTCATGGGTTCTAAGGGTCTATTCAATTTTCGTGAAAAAGCATGCGATACGTATGAGTGTGTAGACCCCGAATCAATCAGTACATATGTATTTTGAGTACAAATAGAGAGGATACTTGGCACAACGGTCTCGGTATTTTGCACATCTCCTGGTACTAGGGCGAACACTCGGCCCTGCCTCATGGGCTCTTTCCCGGTAGCTTTGGGGTTCAGTTTTGGTGCAACAGTTGATGCTGCGGTGCTGCCTGCAGCTTTACTATTGCTCGGAGCAGTGGAAGGGCAATCTTTCACCATGTGGCCCACCTTGCCACACCTGTAACAAGCACCAGAAATTTTATAACAAACTCCCTTATGGTTCTTACCACATTTGGAACAGGGCGGAAAGGAACGGTTTTCTTGACTAGAAGTAGTCGTTGACCTTGTATTTTGCTTTTTGTTCAGCGGGTTGTTCTTGCCTTTCTTGAACTTAAAACCCTGCCTTTTTCCATGCCATTCAGATGTCGGCGTTTCAGATTGTTTCACAGCTTCGATGTTCGCTTCAGCTATCAAGGCTCGGTCAAGAACATTCACATAAGTCGGTAATTTCAGAACACTTATTCTGTCCAGTATTGCAACATTCAGGCTGCCTTCAAACCTTCTGGCCTTCTTGTAATCAGTGTCCACCATGTGTGGTGCATATCTAGCAAGTCCGGTGAACTTTGTTTCGTATTCGGCAACGGACATCGTGCCCTGTCTCAGTTGTTCAAATTCAGTCACCTTCCTGTCCCTGACACACTGAGGGAAGTACTTTTCAAAGAAGGCTACTTTGAATTGAGCCCAAGTCATAGCAACGTTGTCATCACGGGTAAGCATCCACCACCTTCTAGCCTCTTCTTGCAAAGTGAAGGTGGCCAACAGTACCAATGTGCCTCCGAGCACGAAAACACTTCAAACAGTTTTTCAATCTCCAAAACCCATGCTTCAGCTTTTAACGGTTCAAGGCCTCCCTGGAAGGATGGCGGCTTCAGCTTGCTAAACTTTTGGGTAAGAGCAATTATGTCCCCATCATTAACATTCACATTCGGTTCCGGATGTACCGGAGGAGGAGGTGGGGGCTGTTGATTCTGTTGTTGCTCTAGTCTTGCAGTTATCAGTTCCATCATTCTTTCCATTCTTGCCTCAGTGGATGAGGACTCAGATTCATTTGCATTATCCATTTCACTATAAGCAGTTATAGCAATTAAAAATATAAGCAGTTGCACACTTAACAGTTTATTACTTTAGCACATATTCAGTCATGTCATAACCACACACTTATCATGCTCATGTAATGCTCTAATCGCTTTTCTAGGACATCCTATAGCTCATTTGGACACGTGTGTGCGGTATAACTCGTGGTTAAGTATCGCTATGATACCACTCTGTCACGACCCAAACCCGCCTATGGGTTTAGCACCGTAACCGGCCAATAATCCGAGATTACCGAAGGCCTGCTTGACAGTAATACAATAAAACAGAGTACAGGGGCATGGCGGAAGCCAATACAGTAGTAAAACAATGTCCAATGAGCTGTGACAGTCTGTAAGCAAAAAGACTTTTCATACATATAAACCTCCAGTACAGAACAGTTATGCACAATATTTACAATCATTCAGTACAGGGACTTAATCCCTACTAAACAGTACAGTATGGTGTTGTCAGTCTATACAGTATTACAAAACAGTACCGAGACAAACGGGGAAATAAAAACACCCCTAAGCCATAGCTTGACAGGCTCGGAACCTCGCAGTGAGGCACTTTGGTTGGCTGACAAAACTGGAGCTTACCCCGACGCTTTTAGCATTGGTCCGGTGCCTATACACCTACATATATATATATATACATATATGAGCAGTGAGCTAAAGCCCAGTGAATAACATAAACCGTAAAGGGGTTTAGAATGAATGTCCTTACAGTAATGAAAACAGTTCATTAAATCAGTATATCAGTTGTTTAGTACAGTAAACAGTCATATGTGGTACATCCATTAGCATAACAGTAAACAATAGGTCTTAAAAGACCGAACAGTAAGTGATGGCCATCAATCAGTAAACAGTAGTGGTTCCAACGAGAGAACCGACAGAGATCTCTGTAACAGTAACAGTAAACGGTAGGTGCTAAGGATGCCACAATACAGTTCAGAATATAGGACATATATTCATTCGGTAAACAGTAAACAGTTCAGAAAACAGTACAGTTCAGTTGTTCAGAAGATAATCATTTTGAACATATCTTTACACAATTGTTACTCACAGAGTTCTGGGCTACAGTAAGCTAGAGCGTCTCCTCGAGATGCCAACCCTAATCAGTACAGAATGAACACACACTAAGCTATACAATTGGGAAAGATAATAACTTAATCCCTAATATGCCTCGGTGTGTTCTACATCTATATCCTCATTAAGATGTCTTAAACTAGGCCTAAGAATGCCTAGGATGGGATGAGGATGCAAAGATGTACTCAGAAAATATTTTCAAATTTTCAAAAAAACAGAGTCCCGCTCGAGCGCAGGTTTCCCCGCTCGAGCGGACATGCAATAAAGGTCCCCGCTCGAGCGTAAACTTTCCCGCTCGTGCGGACCAAAAAGTACTAGATAGGTGAAATTCACGCTCGACGCCCACTCGAGTGTGTCACCCAGTCCTCCGCTCGAGCGCCCAATCCTACGCTCGAGCGGACTGATGCACAGTGCAAGATGCTGGGAGCTCGATTTTCCTGCTCGAGCGGCATTTCCCCCGCTCGAGCGGACGACCAAAATCTGGAAATTCCAGACTTGAGTCCCAAGCTCAAAATCAAGTTTAAATGCACTATATTCGATCCTCTTGGGCCAAATTTCTGGAAAACATTTGTAAACACATAGAATAACATAATTCAAAGCTTAATTTGTGAAATCAAAGCCCAAGGGTATTTAATTCAAACTCAATTTCGAACCAATTTCATGAACATGAAGAACATGCAAACATGCATGAATTTAAACCAATTTAGAGCTTCAAAGCTTGCTCAAATGAGCTCAAATCTTGCAAAACTTGATGACAACATGAACTATAACAATATTTTGAAAATGCATGTGAGAAATTATGAGCTATGACCACAAAACTTCAATATAAATCCATGCATGCAACAATTAAGCTCTAATTCAACACTATTGGACCAATCCATGACTCAATTCTTCAAATTGGCATGAAGTATGCTAGAATCAACTTAAAGACACAATGAGGAAGATGAATTTCTACCTTAAGTCTTGAATTAAAGGTAAGAAGGCTCAATTGATCAAGAACTCTTCCAATCTTCTCAATTTCCAAGCATTGCAAGATGAATTCACTCTAGTCTCCTACTCTCTCTCTCTAATTCGGTGGGAACAAGAAAAGGAGCTAATGAAATGTGTGAAATGAAATGAAGGCAAGTCTCAAATGTTCCATGTAGTGGGCCACTAAGTGGCATTTTGGCAATTAAGTCCACTTAATGCGATTTAGCACATTTTAATCTAATTTAATCATACCAAATCAATTTTCAGATAATTACACCATAAAGTTACATAAATTCTAACTAACACAGAACATCAATCAATTTCGGATTCGGCCGCCGATAAGGCCTTCAATTTGCAGTTCAAACATAAAGACATGAACAGATAATCAAACAGGCAACAGATAAACATGCAATTAAACAGATACAGTCAATCGATTCAGTTTCAGATCTCAGTCAGTCAGTCCAGTATTTTAATCAGTTCAATTACTTCTCATAATCAGTCTCAGTTTAGCGGTAAACAGTAATTAATCGGTAAGCAGTAGTGAGGGTTGCTATACCTAGAGTAAAGACATATCCACTAGTGGATTTTGAATCTTTAGTATCCGATACCCAATTAGCATCACAATAACCTTCGAATACTGCTGGATATTGAATAAAGTTCAAACCATGATCA
Organism: Camellia oleifera; assembly: GCA_022316695.1. Classification (NCBI taxonomy): domain Eukaryota; kingdom Viridiplantae; phylum Streptophyta; class Magnoliopsida; order Ericales; family Theaceae; genus Camellia; species Camellia oleifera. The sequence goes on from CM039317.1 coordinate 112,528,149, forward strand.
CGGGTAAATCTTAGATATCTGAGAACCCGAATGATCGCTTTCCAATGGTCTTCTCCGGGGTTACTAGTGTACCTACTCAATTTACTGACAGTATAAGCTATATCAGGACGAGTACAATTCATTAGGTACATTAGACTTCCAATAATTTGGGAGTATTTTAACTGAGACACCGCATCACCTTTATTTTTCAATAAATAAAGACTGATGTCTACAGGTGTTTTAGCTACATTCAAATCATCCTTGATAAATTTACCAAGAATTTTCTCAATATAATGTGATTGAGATAATGCATATCCGTTAGATGTTTTAGCAATCTTCATTCCTGAAAAATTTAGAAATCCCCTAGATGTTGATTTGTGATTATATATCAATTTTAAGCAGTATATAACAATCCCAATCAAACAAACAAGACAAATCGACACAACAATTTTATGTGGAAAAACCACAATTGGACACCTCCAATTGTGATAAAAAAAAACCACGGGCAACAGTCACAAAACAATCCACTAAGAAGATATAAAAGAATTACACAGGTATACTCTCAATTACTTAGCGAATCTACGCCCGAGTTGAACCAACCCCTATGTGCCTTTTCCAACCCCGTCTTCATCTCGGAATTGTCTTGACGATGAGCCACTCCAGAATCCACCAAAGCTTCAAGCTCAAATTCTTCAGAATCCACCGAAGAACAACTCTCTCTTTTGTGTAGAACAAACAAAACGTTTGATGTATTCTTTTTAAACCATGAGTTGAATACTCAATAAAACATCAAAGAAAACTAACAAAATATTCCCAGATATAAACCTTAATATCCAAAAAGAAGATCTGGAGGAATAGTCTAGTTTTGGGAGAAAACCAACTACTTATAGAAATCCAAAAGTAATCCTAGTTTTGGAAGAAAACCAACTCCTTATAGAAATCCAGAAATCCGGATTTTGAAGCTCGCTTGAGCGAAGCTTCTCTCGCTCGAGCGAGAACCTTAACTCACGTGATTTCTACTAGTGCCTTGGCTCGAGCCACGAACCCTTCGCTCGAGCGAGGAATACATTCTTTCAAGTTTTGATGCAGACGCAGTCTTTGCTCGAGCCACATAGTCTTCGCTAGAGCGCACATTGATCTCTTTCAGGTTTTTGTATAAACGCAATCTTTCGCTCAAGCGAGAACTTCTTAGCTCGAGCGAGTAAGGGCGGACAACCAATTTTGAATGCAATTTTGCATTTTACTTCGGCCACGAGCTGACCGGTCAGCTCAACCCCCGTCATAATCAGCGAAGTGGCAATCTTGAAAGCATTAACATCACAAACTTCTCTGTAAGGCTCGATTCAGGTTGGATTCGCATCTAATAAACTCATAGCCTCACTGAAATAAAAGTGCGAAAACAAATACAATTGAAAGGAGTTTTGTCAACCGGGATTGCCAAGAAAAAAATACCTAACAATTCCTAATATAACATTTGCGATCCCCATATCTTTCATATCAAATCTTTTGTTAAGTATTTGCTTAGTTGATTTGATCATGTTTTGACTTCTTCTAATGATAAGCATGTCATCCACATAAAGACAAACTATGACATATCCTTGGACAGTGTTTTTAACATAGACGTACTTGTCACATTCGTTTATCTTAAACCCATTAGGAAGCATTGCATGATCAAATTTTTCATGCCATTGCTTAGGCACTTGTTTTAATCCATAAGGAGATTTTATAAGCCGACAAACTTTCTTTCATTGCCCCGGTACTACAAACCCTTCGGGTTGCTCCATATAGATCTCTTCATTTAGATCACCATTTAAGAAACTTGTCTTAACATCCATTTGATGTATTTCTAAATTATATAACGCTGCTATGGCTATAAGCATGCGGATGGATGTTATTCTTGTCACAGGAGAATATGTGTCAAAATAGTCCAGACCTTCCTTTTGTCTGTAACTTTTTACTACAAGTCTTGCTTTATACTTGTCTATTGAACCATCTTCTTTCATTTTTCTCTTGAATATCCTCTTATGTCCAAGAGGTTTAGAACCAGGTGGAAGATCCACCAATTCCCAAATATGATTTTGCATAATGGATTCAACTTCATTATTAACAGTCTCTTTCCACAAATGTGCTTCAGGACCTGTCATTGCTTCCTGTAGACGTCCCCGAACGCCCCGAGAGGGATGAGTCCCGTTCCGTTCATTTTGGGCTCACTACAGTTCAGGACTCAAAGTCACGGTTCTCAATCTGAACCAAAGAGTCCAAATCCGACAAATCGTTTTGAGAAAACAGATTTTTGAAAGAAGTGCCAAACATGGACTGCTTTGCCAGATACAGAGTCGCCACTTAAATATTTTATTTTTGAGAAATTTAGGAAACCCTGACTCGTGCCTAAGGCCACGTGTCCGTCATCACCAAAGTTTTCTCGGCTCGGGAACTTGGGTACGATTGGGGAAGGTCACTTTGTGAGCACCCCCGCTCGCCCCATCAAAGATCGGTCTCTACTAACCATGATATCTAGTTTTGAAAACATTATGCGTTCTTATTCCAGTTATTAGCCTAGGTTTACTATGTGATGCACACAGCATACAAGTATAGACCGGGTCGCCTGAATTGGAACAGAACATTTCATGTTTGTTTTTGAAAGATGGTTTGCTACTCGCAAGTAGGCTTAAAATGTAGATTTTGCCATCCTCGAGTGGGCTTAGAAAACATGGTTTTGCCACTATCTAGTGGGCTTAAAACTCACAGTCAATACATTGTTCCAACCCAAATAACCCAACCTTCACCCACAGGCATTCAGGCAGTTATATCACATAAGCATATAGCCTCATGGTAAGCATGCTATCATGGCAGTCACTCACACGCATGCAAGGATGCTAAAGCATAAAACTTACCGAGTACTCCAAGCCAAAACAGAAGCTATGTTAGAAATCCATGCATGATCCTAAGTATACAGAAATGCCTAATGCAACACATGCAAAATGCAACTAAGATAGGCTCGGCTATTCTAAACATGGCATATGGAATGCTATAGCTAACATGTATTCAACTCGGAATTGAAATACAATGCAGTGAGTATGATGCGCCGAGGCTAGTGCATGCAAAACAGATGAATGAATGCAAACATGCTATCATACTGTATGCTAATTGAAACATGCCCTATTCTAACCATCATAAGCTGATAAATAAAAGGGAGAAAGACATGGGGTTGGAAGACATACATCACACGCACGCACACTTATTACAATTGTGCCCTCACTCGGAGGGTCCGAATAAATAATACAGTCCGAATAAATAATTACAGTCAGAATAAATACAAAACCCTAATTAATTAACAAATTAATCTAGGAAAGCAAGTAAAGTAGCATGCAAGCCATGGACCACCTCAGCTCTGTTCCAAATGATGAATGATGCATGCTTGAGTTGCCTGGCGTGGAAATCCATTGCGATGCCCCAATTAGCCTCTATTTACAATTAAGCTCGGAATATTGCACGGAGCTCCAAAAGACTGCCGGTTTCTAATTTGCTGCAACAGAGAGCAAGAAAGGGGCTTGGCAAAGTATTTTCACATATGTATGCATACCTCGATCCTCGTGCCACCAAACACGCATCTCGATGCATGATGGCCGAGGAGTTGAATTGCACGACTCAATGTGAAATGAATGCACATATAAACACAACAAGACCAAGACTCCATCATGGTTAATCCGGAGTGTCGGTGACCGGGAATTAAGATACGTTCCGTCACTCGAAGTACGAAACGTCCCTCGTTTCCCGTGCTTGGGCTAACTCCTATCCCAAGCACAATGCAATATGCATGACATGCATGAATGCAATCCTAACATGCAACCTAGCATATGCAATGCTATGAAATGGCATACACAATGCACGATGTAACATGGCATACACAATGCTCTAACATACAACCTAGCATACGCAATGCTATGAATTGAAATGGCATACACAATGCATAATGGACTTACACCAACATGAGTGGACCTCAGCCACACTCTCATCAGTGGCCATAAGATGAAAATGAGACACTCGAGATGTGTGCACACATGCACGCAAATCGAGGACCGATCCTAAGGCACAAATGCCACTCTAACAAGGCATGGCAAGGCATGAAATATGGCATATAAACATGCAAATTCCAGCACAGAAATGTGATGCAAAATGATCCCGAAACATGGAAACATGGCACCCGACGCATGGGATGGTCCCGAAACACAAAACTAGGCACATGTATTGACCTATAGCTATACAGAACCAAGGCAGTCCTAAAACATGAACATTTCTAGTTCAAAGCATGGCTAAAAGATGCTAGCAAGATGGACTAAAATAGCATGCAACTCTGACTAGCAAACATGGTTTACATGGCAAGTATATGAAACATATGGAATCTCACCAAACCAGCCAAAATCAGTGAACAAAACATGCCAAAATATGTCCAAATAACCACTGAAATGAAGCCAACACATGCAAAAATGATGAGCTCCTTTAGAGGGCTATGTAAGGGATTATTAAGCACATACAAGATGGACACTTAGCATGGCACAAACAACTCTGAAAATGAAATATGATAGCTCCAAAACTCACCAAATTGACCCTGAAATGTGACTTCAAAGCATGCAAGATAGGGTCTCTTTAGAAGGCCAAAAATGACATCAAACAAGGCAAGGAGAGAGAGGGTCACCCCCCTCTAATTTGGGCTCTCAAAAACACATCAAGGCCACCGAAAATCCACTATATTTCAGTGGCTAAGAGGCCAAAACAAGGCCAATGCAAATGCTCACATGTATGGCCCTAATCATGAAGAGATGAAGCATGCATGGGGGGAAGATGACCCCAAACAGAAAAGGAGTCTTAACCAAACTTAAATAGGATGTCAAAACAAGACTTTTTTCAGTTTATAGTAAATCTCGAAAATAAACACAAGTAGGGCTAATCTATCATGCAAAAATGGCCCCAAAAGAGAGATAGAGAGCAAGAGGCAGTATCTAGCCTCAAAAAGTGAAGAGCCCTTCAACAAAGTTGAAGAGGGGCTAAAAAAAAGATACTTTACAGTTTATGACAAGTCACGAAAATAATCACAAGTAGGGCTAAAATATGATGCAAAAATAGCCCCAAAAGAGAGATAGAGAGCAAGAGGCAGTAGCTGGCCTCAAACAGTGAAGATCCCTTCAACAAAGTTGAAGAAGGGCTCAAAAAAAGACACTTTACAGTTTATGGCAAGTCACTAAAATGATCACAAGTAGGGCTAAAATATCATGCAAAAGTAGGCCTACAAAGAGAGATAGGAGACAAGAGGTAGTAGAAGACCTCAAACAGTGAAGAGCCCTTCAACAAAGTTGAAGAGAGGCTCAAAATAAGACACTTTACAGTTTATGGCAAGTCACTAAAATGATCACAAGTAGGGCTAAAATATCATGCAAAAATAGGCCTACAAAGAAAGATAGGAGACAAGAGGTAGTAGAAGACCTCAAACAGCAAAGAGTTCTTAATCAAACATGCAGAGGAGCTCAAAATATGATCTTTTTCAGTTCATGACAAAGTCCAGAAATGCTTGCAAGTATGGCTTATAAATGAAGCAAAAAAATGCAAGTTTAAGGGAAATAGGTGCTTACCCTTGAAGAGCAGCAAACTAGCAGCTTTTGGACCAAATTTCTGAGCTTTCAACCTCTTCAAATGTCCTCCAAGGTGCTGGAATGAGTGATGTAGGTGTTGTGCTATGGGTTGGTGTGTAAATGGTGAAGAACCAAGGTGTTTGGAGGCTTGGATGAGAGAGAGAGAGGGAAAGTTGTATACAAAAGCTCCAAGAGGATTTTTTCTAACCCTTAGAAATGAAGCTCAAGTGCTGGTTATATAGAGGAGAGGAGCAGAGAAAAGGGGAGGAAAAACCAATTCAAATTTTTCCCCAAAAGGGCAGCCCCTCAGACAGTGGGTCAAGTGCAGAATAGCTGGCACAGCTGGAACACACTCAGGAGGGCAAAAATGGCCGACCAAGTTCAAAAGATTCAGGTGGCCGGCCGGCCAGGCAGAAAAGGAGTCTTAACCAAACTTAAATAGGATGTCCAAACAAGACTTTTTTTAGTTTATAGTAAATCTCGAAAATAAACACAAGTAGGGCTAATCTATCATGCAAAAATGGCCCCAAAAAAGAGATAGAGAGCAAGAGGCAGTATCTGGCCTCAAAAAGTAAAGAGCCCTTCAACAAAGTTGAAGAGGGGCTCAAAACAAGACACTTTACAGTTTATGACAAGTCACGAAAATAATCACAAGTAGGGCTAAAATATGATGCAAAAATAGCCCCAAAAGAGAGATAGAGAGCAAGAGGCAGTAGCTGGCCTCAAACAGTGAAGATCCCTTCAACAAAGTTGAAGAAGGGCTCAAAAAAAGACACTTTACAGTTTATGGCAAGTCACTAAAATGATCACAAGTAGGGCTAAAATATCATGCAAAAGTAGGCCTACAAAGAGAGATAGGTGACAAGAGGTAGTAGAAGACCTCAAACAGTGAAGAGGCCTTCAACAAAGTTGAAGAGGGGCTCAAAACCAGAGACTTTACATTTTATGGCAAGTCACTAAAATGATCACAAGTAGGGCTAAAATATCATGTAAAAATAGGCCTACAAAGAGAGATAGGAGACAAGAGGTAGTAGAAGACCTCAAACAGCAAAGAGTTCTTAATTAAACATGCAGAGGAGCTCAAAATATGATCTTTTTCAGTTCATGACAAAGTCCAAAAATGCTTGCAAGTATGGCTTATAAATGAAGCAAAAAAATGCAAGTTTAAGGGAAAGAGGTGCTTACCCTTGAAGAGCAGCAAACCAGCAGCTTTTGGACCAAATTTTTGAGCTTTCAACCTCTTCAAATGTCCTCCAAGGTGCTGGAATGAGTGATGTAGGTGTTGTGCTATGGGTTGGTGTGTAATGGTGAAGAACCAAGGTGTTTGGAGGCTTGGATGAGAGAGAGAGGGAAAGTTGTATACAAAAGCTCCAAGAGGATTTTTTCTAACCCTTAGAAATGAAGCTCAAGTGCTGGTTATATAGAGGAGAGGAGCAGAGAAAAGGGGGGGAAAAACTAATTCAAATTTCCCCCCAAAAGGGCAGCCCCTCGGACAGTAGGTCAAGTGCAGAATAGCTGGCACAGCTGGAACACACTCAGGAGGGCAAAAATGGCCGACTAGGTTCAAAAGATTCAGGTGGCCGGCCAGCCAGGCAAGGTGGCCGGCCGACTAGTTCAGGTGGCCGGCCGACCAGGTCAAAAGGGTCAAGGTGGCCGGCCACCCCTTAGGATGAAGCCCCAGAAGTTAGCTTTCTAATGCCGCAAACCTTGCATCAAAATTCCTTCTATGCAAAAAGTTATGCCTGTTTTGGTGAAACCGCGCAGATTCGGTCCAAACGGATTTCAACCAACCATATCTCCTCTACCCGGACTTGGCTCTAGGAGATTCTTGAGTGAAAAATGAAGCCCCAAAAGTAAGCTTTCCAACGGTGGTGGCCTCATATCTTAATTCCTCCTGTGCAAAGAGTTATGCCCGTTTCGGTGAAACCGCGCAGATATTTTCCTCCTTCCCGGATTCATGCTGAATCACTTTTGAGCAAAAAAAGCTGATTTTTCAGAAAAATTGCTGGCCTCCCACTCTCCTACAACCTTTCTAACAATGAAAATAAGGTCTCCACCAAAAATGAACCAAGACGGATGCAAAACGGAGGTTCGGGGGCCGAAACACGCAGTTCGGGGCCCCAAAAACAGGCTGTTAGGCACCGAAAGTGGCGTTTGATCACGAAGTTGGTCTCTCGGACCACAGTGTCCCTCAAAAGGGAGGAAATAAGGTGTATGCAAAAAACCGGAGCAAACGGAGGTGGTTAAGCGGTCTCGAACCGAGGCACACGGCTGACGGCTCCGAAAAACCGGAAACCGGGCTCCAAACGGGAAAAATGGCCTACGACCATGAAACGTAGCCTACAGCCACTGAGAGATGATCTACGAGACCTCTCCCTCCCTTCGGGAAGAGAAAACAGAGAAAACGGGACCTAGTTCGCAAACCGAGGCAAGGTACAAAAGAGTTTGGAAGTCCGAAGGCAAGGCTCGCAACCGAGACTCCGCAACCTCAGAACGAGCACAATATGCGACATCACCAAGCGCTCAATCGGTGACGTTTGAGTCTTAAGGTCGGTCAAAAATGGGGTGTCTACAGTTTCCCCTCTTTGACAAAACTCGAAAATCAAGAAGTGACGGGAGTGAATGTCAAAGCCCAGAGACAACCCATTTTTGACAAGGCCGAAGACTTGGACAAACAAACAAAATATAGACAAATAAACGGTTGTGCCCGCAGGCTGCCTACATATCCCTTTACAAGGAATCAAACCAGCGTAGTTCAGGGGCAGGATACAAAATGATATATAAAAAGATTTTGATAATTGGACTTATACGCTACGCGAAGCCGGTTTGAAGATTGGACTTATACGCTACGCGAAGCCGGTTTGAAGATTGGACTTATACGCTACGCGAAGCCGGTTTGAAAATTCAGGATTTATGCAATGCACTGTAATGACTAAAATGCAATGTGATAGACAGAAAGCGAAGGCACCTTACAAGGGCAATTTGGCAATGACCAACCTCATGCTGCTGGGGACCTTCCCCTCCTTCTTGGTTGAACCGCAGGTACTACTTTTTTCCCTGACTATGGTCGCAGCTTTCCCTATTCTCCAACAGGGTGACAGACTAGGTTGATTCGGTATCTAGAATTGAGGCGCATACATATGCTATCTCAATCTATGGGGCTGCCATACAGATTTCAAGCCAAGGATATACCCCTGGGTATTTAAACCAGACTTTAGTCTCGGAAATCCTGAACCTTTGCGTTCTAGGCAAGAGCCATTCGAACTCTAGTTTCCAACGTCTCAGTTGGTCTCCTAGGAACTCACTACTAATACAGGCAGGTGGCTATACCAGACCATCGAAAGTCGTTCGGGCACGACAAACACCAAAGGAATTGCACCTTTAGAGGATTTAAGGTCTCCTAGACCAGAAAGTGCACGAGATGGTGCGAATAAATGCAAGTGCGATGCGCAAAACAGCGCGAATGATGATGCAGGATTTAAGGTCTCCTTAGACCGGAGGATTTAAGGTCTCCTGGACCAGGTGAGTGCACAAGACAGTGCGAGCTAAAGGTGCACAAAACAGTGCAAGTAGGGTGAATACACAAAACAGTGTGATGCTAAAGGTGAGGTGCGCAGGATAGCGCGATAAAATGCATGCACAATGCAAGTAATGGTCACGGCGCAAGATAGCGCGATGCAATACACTAACAAGTGCAGGTGAGGTGCGCAAGATAGCGCAAATGATACAATGCACAAAATAGTGCGATACGCTAAACAGCGCGATTGATTTGAAATGCACAAGATAGTTGTAGACGTCCCCGAACGCGCCCCGGGAGGACGACTCCCGTTCCGGTTCGATATTGGGTCTACTACAGTTCAAAGGACTCAATTTTGTCACGGTTCTAAATCTGAACCAAAGAGTCCAACTCTGGCAAATCGTTTTGAAGAAAAACAGATTTTTGAAGAGAAGTGCCAAACATGGACTGCTTTGCCAGATTACAGAGTCGCCACCTAAATATTTTAAAATGGGAAATTTAGGAAACCCTGACTCGGTGCCAAAGGCCACGTGTCCGTCATTACCAAAGTGTCTTGGCTCGGGAGCTTGGGTACGATCGGGGAAGGTCAGCTATGAGCACCCCCTTTCGCCCGGTCCGAAGACCGGCCTCTACTAACCGTGATATCCGATTTCGAAAACATTACATGTTCTTATTCCGGTTATTAGCCTAGAATTACTATGTTATGCGCACAGCAAACAAGTATAGACCAAATCGCCTAAGTTGGAACAAAACAATACGTGTTTGTTTTGAAAAATGATTTGCTACTCATAAGTAGGCTAAAATGCAGGTTTTGCCACTCTCAAGCGGGCTTTAAAACTCACAGTTTTAATGCATTGTTCCAACCTAAGTAATTTGACCTCCATCCACAGGCATTCAAGCAGTTATATCACATAAGCACTTAGCCTCATGGTAGTCATGCTATTATGGCAACATTCACACGCATGCGATATGCTAAAGCATAAAAGCTCACCTAGTACTCCAAGCCAAAACAGAAGCTTATTAGAAATCCATGCATGGACCTAAGCATACTGAAATGTCTAATGCAACACATGCAAAGATGTAATCTAGGCAGGCTCGGCTATCCTAAGCATGGCATGTGAAATGCTACAACTATCACGTATTCAATTTGGAATTGAAAGTACGACGCAGTTTGTATGATGTACCGAGCCCGATGCATGTCAACAAATGCGTGGATGCACACATGCATTGCATAAGGTATGCTAATTTAAATATGCCCTAATCTACCATCATAAGCAGGTAAATAAAAGGGAAGAAAGAAGTGGGGGTTGGAAGACATACACACACTCACCCACACTTATTACAATTGCGCCCTCACTCGGAGGGACCAAAATAATAATACAGTCCCAAAATAAATGAATAAATATTACAAATTCTAATTACTGAATAAATAAATGTGAAATAAAAGGGGCCACAGCCCCTCGCCTCGGGATGCGCGAATGATGCATGCTCGATGTCCGCCTTGCCCGGGAACCCGCACCATGCCTCTGTTCCCTCTGCTTTTGCTGCCCTGCCTCTCTGGAAAATTGCCAGAGTCCTGGGACACCTTCCACATACCCTGAATATTACCACCGGCTGAAGGGTTGGACCATCGGCTGCAGGGTTTGGCCACCGGCTGCAATTGAGATTATCGGCACAAAAAGTGTGCCGGTCGGCACTGAAGAGTTCCGGTCGGCACTAAATTCCTGCAGGAGACAGTTTTGACAGCAGCAGACAGCAACAGAGCATGGTATGGAATTTTGGGACAAATGTATGCACGGACACACTCCCTATCATGCAATGGACTCAAGGGAGCATGGCCCTCGACCCCCGGGCCACCAATCACGCATTTCAATGCATGATGGCCCAAGAAGCCAAAGTGTGCAACTTCAATGTGGAATGAAATGCACATAAACAAACAAAGAGCTCAACCTCTATCATACTCAATTCAAGAGGTAAAGCATGCATGTCAAATACAACCTAAGCATGCAATCTAACATGCAATATGAACATGTAAGTATATAAACATGCTAGGCACACAACCTAAGCAACACATACAAAGTAAGCATGCTACAACACATGAGGGAATGGACTTAAACTAGATTAGGCAGCCTCAAACAAGCCTAAAACAGTGGCCATGAGATGAAAATGAGGCGCCTCGAAATGCGTGCACACTTGCACGCAAAACGAGGCGATGGCATATACAATGCAATATGGCTAAAATGGCATATACAATGCAACATGGACTTATACTAACATGAGAGAGCCTCAACCACACTCACATAAGAGGCCGTGAAATGAAAATGAAGTGCCTCGAAATGCGTGCACACGGGCACGCAAACCGAGGTAATGGCATAAAGGCATGAAATGGCATGGCAAACGATATGCAAACATGCTAATGGAATTTCAGCACTGAAATGTGGGGGAAAACAGTCCCGAATCATGGCCAAAGCACATCCGATGCACGGAATAGTCCCGAAACATGAATTTTGGCACCCGAAATGGCCTATTGCTATGCCAAACGTGCAAGATATGAACATGAAGTATGAAGACAGCAGCTAGACAGTCCCAAAACAAGCATTTTTCAGTTTATTACATGGCCACAAAAACACATACAAGTGTGGGAAAAATCCTACGCAAGGAAAGGGCCACAAGGAGGGCAAAGAGATAACCGATACATGGAGGCTCCAAACAAGTGAGGGCCCTTCTACAATGTTGTAGAGGGACCCAAAATATGGCTATTTAAAGCAGATGGCCGAGCCAAAATCAGTATACAAATAGGCTCAAAATGTCATGCAAAACAAGGGCAAAATGAGGCCACAACATGAGGTATATAAAGGGTGCATCAAACAGTCAAAGACCCTTCATGAGACATGTAAAGGGGGTCAAAATAAGACACTTTTCAGGCCTGTCAAAGACCCAAAAACAGAAGCATGGTAGGCTAACAAAGCATGCAAAATTACGGTAAATAGAAGAGATTATGAAACAAGTGCAAGATAGAGTTACCAAACATGGTTGAGCCCTTCTTCAATGTTGAAGAAGGGCTCAAAATAAGCCTACTTACAGTTTATTACATGCTCAAAAACAGGTTATACACCAGCCAAATATACTATGCAAGAATCATGGCATACAAGGGGGTAAAGAGATAGGTGCTAGATGCTATCACCAAACAGCAAGGGGTCCTCAATCAAACATGAAGAGGACCCCAAAATAAGACTATTTGAAGTTTGGGTCGGAGCCCAAAAGTGCTTGCAAGCAAGGCTTAGATATGGATCAAGAAAAGGTTAGAAAAGGGAGAATGAGAACTCACCCTTGAAGACTAACTCTTGGCTGCCCTTTTGACTGAAAAACAGTACCTCCTAGCCTCTGAGAAGACCTCCAAGCCGCTGGAAATGGAGTGGTGGTGGTGGTGCTAGGTGGTGGTGAAGGAATGGCCCAAGAACAAGGGTGTTTGGAGGTGGAATGAGAGAGATATATTGAGAGATGGAGGGATGTATATGTATATCAGATATACATATATTTCTCTGGTTTTTTGTTCCAAAGTCTCCAACCTTTTGCAATGGGAGAGAAGGGCTCTTTATATAGGCAATGGACTAAGCTCCAAGCTTCTCCAAGAAGCTAAAGCAAAGGGGCAAAGGGTGCAAGGCTTATTTGAGAAGCTTGGACAGCTGGTAGGCTTCTTGAGGAAGCCAAGACAAGGGGTCAAGGCTTCCTCAAGAAGCCTTGAGCAAAGGGTGCACCAAAAGGGGCCAATAGGTGGTTAAAGGGATAAGTGATAGCTACGGGTCTCAAATGGCCGAGAGCCCTTCAACAAAGTTGAAGAGGAGCTCAAAATAAGACACTTTGTAGTTTACAACCAAGTCCAAAACAGCCCACAAGTACGCCTAAAATACCGTGCAAAACAGTCCTAAAAAGAGGTAAAGAGACAAGTGACAGATGGAGATGTCAAACAGTAAAAGGTCCTTAATCAAACATGAAAAGGACCTCAAAATATGACTATCTCAAGTTTGGGTCGGAGCCCAAAAATGTAGAACGAAGGTTCGGGAGCCGAAACACGCAGTTCGGGGCCCCGAAAGTGGGCTGTTAGGCACCGGAAGTGGTGTTCGACCACGAAGTTGGTCTCTCGGACCCCAGTGTCCCTCGAAAGGGAGTAAATAGGATGCATGCCAAAAACCGAGGCAATCGGAGATGGTTAGGCAGTCCCGAATCGAGGCACACGGCCTGACGGCTCCGAAAACCGGGAACTGGGCTCCAAAATGGGAAAAATGGCCTACGACCACGAAACGTAGCCTATGGCCACTAAGAGATGATCTACTAGACCTCTCCCTCCCTTTGGGAAGAGAAAACAGAGAAAACGGAGCTTGGTTCGCAAACCGAGGCAAAGCACAAAAGAGTCCGGAAGTCCGGAGGCAAGGCTCGTAGCCGGGACTCCGCAACCTCAGAGCGAGCACAATATGCAACATCACCAAGCGCTCAATTGATGACGTCTGAGTCTTAAGGTCAGTCAAAAATGGGGTGTCTACAATAGTGCGACGTGATATGCAAAGCACAAAATAGCGTGATGAATGCAATGCACAAGACAGTGCGATGGAGGTGCGCAAAATAGCGCGAATGATAAACTGCACAAAACAGTGCGATTGTGGTGCACAAAATAGCGCGAGTGATAAACTGCACAGAACAGTGCGATGCGCAAAATAGCGCGAATGTAAACTGCACAAAATAGTGCAATGGAGGTGCGCAAAATAGCGCGAATGATAAACTGCACAAAACAGTGCAATTGAGGTGCGCAAAATAGCGCGAATGATTAGAAATGCACAAAACAGTGCGATACGCTAGACGGCGCGAGTGATTAGAAATGCACAAAACAGTGCGATACGCTAAACAACGCGAGTGATTTGAAATGCACAAAACAGTGCGATACGCTAAACAGCGCGATACGCTAAACAGCGCGAGTGATTTGAAATGCACAAGATTGTGCGAGTGAGATACAACCATAAGATGCACAAGATAGTGCTAGTGAGATACAAAGTGTAAGTGCACAAGACAGTGCGAGCGAGATAAAATGCACAAGAAAGTGCGATAAAATGCATCTTCTATGCAAGTATGGGGGCATTTTCCATGCAAAAGATACGAGCATTTTCTATGCAAGTATGGAAGCACATTCTATGCAATATTGAAAGCAAGCATATTCTATGCATGAAACAAGCAAAGCATATTCTATGCAGAATCGAAAGCAAGCATATTCTATGCATGAATCATAATGATGCGCGGCACGCATGCAACAACAGTGTATATGAAAGTTCACATTCTATGCAATAGAGGAGCATCAAATATGTACTCTGGTGCCTCTGATTTGCCTTTTAGAGGACTTCGCAACTCACTCAGCTCAAAAAGGGCACACCATGTTCATATTGGCGAGAGATAACATCTGCATGTGAAACCCTCGGGTGCTGCTTGGACTGCCATTCTGACTTGAAGCAGGCTTACACTTGGGGTCGAGATACACTCATACTCCAGAGAAACAGCAAGGCCTGAGAAGGTGCACCTGGAATGCAGTCTCGGATTTTGCTAAAGTTGAAACATGCTAAGATGCTCCAAATTTTCCCTCTTTTCTTTTGCTTTGCAATCTGGAACCTAAATAGCTTCAGATAGGTCCTTGTTTTACTATTCTGACATGACCTGGGTTGAACCCTGCGGCTTTATGAAAAAGCTAATCCTTTTTTGCACAAATGTGGAGAACGACACAGCATTCTGAGCACAAAACGATTTTTGAAATTGAAATGAGAAAAGGATTCTCAACCGGGTATTGAGCCTACAACTGACCACAGCCAAAACGACTCAACAATGGAAAACAAAGGTAGCACGACCTAAACACAACTCAACAAAGGAAAAACAAGGTAAAATGACCTAAACACATTTGTTGACACTCAAACGACTTTAAACAAGAAACGAGACAAACAAAACGCACAAACACAACACTCAACTGTGTTACAAAGACGAGAGACCTCTCGGTGCACGAGGAGCCAGTTTCTCCGGGTATTGTTTCCTACCATTTCTCATTTGTGATTCTCACATCACTCGGCCCTCAAGCCCTGTTTTTTCTGAAAAAGCCCTTTCCTCACTTTTTCTCTCAGCGCACACCTCTCTATTCTTCAATCTCTCATTTTAAATCCCTCCCCTGGGTGGTTGATGGATAAACAGAAAGTTGTGGGCTCTTGCCCCTAGCATTTTCTAGATTCTTCTTCTTCTGCACGCAGCTAGTGAGTTTCTCCCACAGAGGGGTTGTGCTACAACTGGGTGTGTAGCAAATCTGCAGCTGACATCGGTTGACGATGCCCTGCTGGGGAGTTTGGACGTGATTAGATCTGTCTAGATGAGGGAGTGGAATATCTTGATCCATTCCAGTTCGTGCTTCGCACTTGGCTTGATACCTCGTTGCTCGAAGGGTGAGAGAGCTTTCAGCCCTTTTGCTGTTAACTTCAATTGTGCCCTTTTCTGGAAGGTAGAGTGCCCTTCTTGGCAAGTATTGTGGCAATGGGGAAAAGACAGAACACCTTACTCAACTGTGCCCCTAGTTCATCATTTCGACTATTTTTTTGTTTTTGGCTTTCTACTAAGACAATTTTGACCAAAATGAGAGTTCGATTAACATGCTTGTTCAATTTTATGATTTAAAATCATGCAAGTTAGGCTGTGAGCACTGAAAATTTTCCCTTTTTGGGGTCCAAGAAATGGTCCAGTTTTGGAAAAATGGAATAATTTTTGAGAGAAAATTAGTCAACCTCATTAAAAATTCTCCAAAACTATTTTTGCAAACGGCCACTGCTCAACGAGCACGGAACCCACTCTTGAGATGCATAACTTCAGATCCGAAGGAAAATTGCCCCCTGCTTGAAGAGAGCTTCCTGGCAACGGAAAGTTGCCCCTTGTTTGAACGGCACCGCAGCGTATTGAATGGCAACGGAAAGTTGCCCCTTGTTTGGATAGCACCGCAGCGCATTGTAGTCAGTCCTCAGAGTGACGAACACAACCAAATTCTCGGATTCAGATAAAGCAAAGATGATCAAAACCATTACATGGACACAGTCGAATTTTGAAGTGTTTTACGGCTGGACTTCAGAATGAAGTTGCCTACGTATCCCAAAGATGGGAATCAAGCCTCACGTAGTTCGGGTTAAGGTACACTCGGGTATTTAACATCTCCTTTTTATGCTCTAACTTTTGCCAAGGCGCTTGTTGCGGGTTTTTAACCTTGCGAGCTTTGTTTTTCTTCTTTTCGATTCTTTTTTTTTTCTTTTTCTTTTTTTTTCATTCTTTGCATTTTCTTTTTTTTTTCTTTTTTTTTCATTCTTTACATTTTTCTTTTTTTTTTTTTTCTTTTTCTTGCTCTAACTTTTGCCTGGGTCGCCCTTCCGGGTTTTCGACCCAGCGAGCCTCTCAAGGGTAAAAGTGTAGCTTGGTCCATGTCAAATGGTTCTGAGATCCTGAAGTCATCTGAATCCAGGAGAATGGCTACTATTCGCTGACGATACAGGAGTCCGTCCAATGGGGGCTGAATTTGCCCCTAGTGTTATGGATGGGAACTCATTTGTCCTTCAACAATACTTCCTTCTTTCCTTCCTTTTGGGATTTGGCATTCTTGCTAGTCTTCATTGATTTGCAGAATGGCCTACCTTCAGCTCTTCGAGCACATCGGACATTTTTGCCCCTAGTTCGAGGGGTGCTTCTGATCTAGCTTCGCAAGCTTCTTTTGACCTTCTGATCTTCTTGATCTGACTTTCCTGGCCTATTGTTCGAGGGCTACTTCTAATCCGGCCACACAGGCCTTATATTGTGGTTGACTGTTGAACATTCTAAATCTAAGTTCAAGGTTTGAAAGCAAAGGGGTCGAGTCTCGAGGCTGAGAGCGATCCTAAGCTGCACAATCTCAAGAGCGATTCCACACAGGTCTTCGCAGGACCGCGCAAAATATTTTTTGAAATCTTTTAAGAAAGCGACTAATCGCTCGCGCTAAAGACAGTGTAGAACCAATCTGGATCAAGCCAGGATCCTTCTCAGTACTCACATTAACAAGCATGATTTCATTCATTAAGGGCTTAGCATGCCTCTCTTTCTCTCAATTGATCAAATTTTTTCAAATCCTGAGGAATTCCTTCCTCTTTGTTTTCACCGCAGTGTTCAAAAAAAGTTTTGAAAAACTTAGGTCAATGCAATGAATTCAAGGCACAGAAAAGTAGGCGAAAAGTACTGCCGTTTGATTCAAATCTTCTGGCACAACTGGCACACGGCCGAAGCAAATACAAGAGTGTGAAAATCACTGCTGTTTCATTCAGATCTGTCGGCACAATTGGCTCTTCGGTAGAAACAGACTCAAAGAAAGCAAAAAGACAAACACGAAACAAAACAGTGATGTCCGAGGTAACACCCCTCGGGATCACCCGATCCCTATACAACAGGACTGACTCGATACGACAAGACAGACCTCAACTGACTCAGTAAGAAAAGACTGACTCTATACAAAACAACAAGACTGACTCAAGACCCAAGTCAGAAAGCACAAAAAACTGATGTTTGCATATTGCTCAGAACAGTGCGTGCCATTCCCACGTCTGGAGTTAATTGAGTGCCGCCCGCAGGTGGTTCATCCCCCGATCACATCACATTATCCCCCAAGTTCACTGATCCAGTGCCGATAGACTTTGCTGAGCTTGGCGGGAGGATGACCCCGTTGTCAAATAGATCCTGTACTTCATGGCGAAAACGGAAGCAGTTGTTAGTAGTATGGCCAGTTTGCTGATGGAAGGCACAGTACTGAGCGGCATCATGCGTAGCTGGAAGAAGATTTGGGAGAGGTCGAGGCTCAAGGGGTTTGAGATGGCCTTGTCCAACAAGGACTTGGAGAGCTTTGGACAAAGGCATATAGAGGGCATGGAAGACCCTCTGACCTCGGGGTTGGTACTTCAAGGTTTGTGGATTTTTGCTGGACGCACCAGTAAAGGGATTGGCAGGTGCTGGCCTGGTTTGTTGATCTCTTCCGAGTGCAGGATTATAGCTGAAAGGATCATTTCTGATACAACGACCCTTCTCCCGGCTTGCCCCTTGATTCAAACTGCCCTCAACTTGAGTGGCGAAAATGTCGTCCACAGTTTTTGCAACAACTGCGAGCACTTGCTCTTTGTTCAGTCCCTCGGCTTTCAAAGCCTCAACAGCCAACAGAAGATGTTCATGGGGATCCATGTCCGCCCCTATCTTGTTCTTTCCACTCGCCTCCACTTTGCCAAGGGATTGACATTCCTCAAATGCAGCCTGTTCCAAGACTGGGGAGCCTTTTGACATGAACTCCCTGGTGTGTGATGTGGTTGATGACGGAGCCAATGTCCCGGAGGCCAAATATATCACAGTTCTCCGAAGATCTTCGATCATTCTCTTCAGCTCAGAAGTAGTGGGTTCACGGGTTTGAGATGATTGAGGTTCAGGTGCACCCATCATGCATAAGTCCATGCTTTCTAGGATAAACACCTCAGGCTTGGGTAGATGGGCTGGGGTGATGTATATGCTGGGGTCATAGGTGGATGGCAGTATATGGATAAGATTGAGGTAGGCAGGAGATGTTTGGTCATTGGGGTCTGAAGGTGGAGCTATCGTCCGATTGTCGATGAGATTTTGGACCTCATGACGAAGGCGGTAGCAACGGTCAGTGCCATGACCGCGCTGCTGATGGTACACACAGTACTTGGAGGGGTTATGTCTGGCTGGGAGTGGGTCAGGCAGAGGTTGAGGATCGAGGGGTTTGAGATACCCTCTTTCCATCAGGACTTTTAGTGCGCTAGTCAAGCTCATATAGAGATGGGTGAAAGTTCTGCCCTAAGCTCGGGCTAGGCTGACGGTTTGTAGGCTTGGTTTGGCAAAAGGGTTGGTTGTGGCAACTGTATTGATTTCTGCGGGTTTGGGAATAGTGCTACTACCAGCATTGGCACTCCCTGAAATCACCCTCCTTGTCGCTTCACTTGTTCTGGGAATGATCCCACTGTTGAACGCATTCTCGATCTGAGCCCCTAGTTCATGCAAACTTTTGAAAGTGAATAGCGGAGCGACTATCAACTTTTGCAACATATCATGCTCGAGGTTTCGCACCATCATCTGCACTTGATCCCTCTCAGAAGGGCAACGATCTGTCATTTGTGCTACCTTTGCTCTCCACCTCGCAACGAATTCCACAAAAGGCTCTGTTGGGTTCTGGCGAGTTGCTTCAAGCTCTTGGATGATCATTTCAACTTGGGTATTGTAGGAATACTGATCGACAAAGGCCTCAGCCAGTTCTTCCCAGTTTTGCTTCACTGTATCCTCCAACATGGCATACCAAGTGGCTGCTACACCCGACAGGGTTCTTCATTACAGAGAGAGTTTCTGTGGCTTAGTCAGACCCATCGGCTTCAAGATATCCAAGAAAAGCCGGATATGTACCATAGGATCTCCAGACCCGTCGAAACGGTCAATATGTGGCATTTTGAATCTGTCTGGGAGCCGTACGGCAGCCTCGGTGTACCCATCCTCATTGTCAGGAATGGAGTTAAGGCCATGTGCCTTTTTGAATTGCTTCTCAAGGTTTGTAATTTTTATTGCGGTCAGATCGAGCTCATTAACATCAAGGGGATAAAGCCTCTCATTAGGCTGCACCAAGGGTCTGAAAACTCGGGCTTGAGCCAACCCTTCTCGAGGATCTGGACCCTGCAAATCTTCAGCTGGCGGAAGTGGGTCAAAGTTCGGCTGGGGTCCCAAAGCTGGATGTAAGGCAGATGCCCCAGGTGGGCGCTGCGTTTCAATACTGGTCTCAGCCTGTATAGCAGTTCCCTGATTTAGCGCTGCTATCACAGCCAGAAATTCTTCTGAACCTTGTGCCATCATGGTCTGCTGAGTCCGAACAAAGGTGAGCCCTGATTGGCCTTTCTTTGCCTTGCCTCAGCGAAAGAATACCAGTTTCCTTTGAATCGAATTTCTGACCTAACAAAGTCTATCAGCACTAGTCCAATGTACCCGGGGGATATCAAAGCCTTCTGAAGCTATAGTTCTAGGACTATCTAGCAAAAGAGAAAACATGCAGCATCTCAGTCTGATTTCACCAAAATAGATATGAGCATAACAGGATGACTGTGCCCTCTACTACTGATCACTGTTCCCCAAATCACTGCCCCCAAAACTGAACCTGATACCCGCAGATAACTGATTCCCAAAATACTGAACTGGCGTCCGCAGGCCTGATACCCAAACTTGTAAACTGATACATGCATTTCCCTGTAGAGACGCACTCTAAAAGCACATAACAGATAAGTGAGAGCCAAAACACCCCTATGTTGGGGTAGGGTTTCCCTGTCCTATTTTGTCAGGAGCTAGGGTTTCACTACGCACGTAGCGGTTTCAAACAACCTATATCGGGTAAGCAACCTGTCCTAGTTTGGAATGGTCACTATGGATTCCGAATATGCATTAGGTCGAATGGTCAAAAGGGTGCCCCGGTAAAACCGGGGTTTGTGTTTCCATACTGGCAGAGCCCGTAACCGGTAAGCCTTATGGCACACAGCCTCTGGCAAACCGCTCAGGAATAGTAGATGGCAAACACGATGTCTTAGGCGCACCAATGCACATGCAATGCAAAGAAACACATAAGTGTAATCAAAAAAAGATATCATGAGTTCGAGTCAAGTTCTCTAAATCCCCAGCGGAGTCGCCAGAAACTGTAGACGTCCCCGAACGCCCCGGGAGGGATCAGTCCCGTTCCGTTCATTTTGGGCTCACTACAGTTCAGAACTCAAAGTCACGGTTCTCAATCTAAACCAAAGAGTCCAAATCCGGCAAATCGTTTTGAGAAAACAGATTTTTGAAAGAAGTGCCAAACATGGACTGCTTTGCCAGATACAGAGTCGCCACCTAAATATTTTATTTTTGGGAAATTTAGAAAACCCTGACTCGTGCCTAAGGCCACGTGTCCGTCATCACCAAAGTTGCCTCGGCTCGGGAACTTGGGTACGATTGGGGAAGGTCACTTCGTGAGCACCCCCGCTCGCCCGATCAAAGATCGGCCTCTACTAACCATGATATTTAGTTTTGAAAACATTATGCGTTCTTATTCCAGTTATTAGCCTAGGTTTACTATGTGATGCGCACAGCATACAAGTATAGACCGGGTCGCCTGAATTGGAACAAAACATTTCATGTTTGTTTTTGAAAGATGGTTTGCTACTCGCAAGTAGGCTTAAAATACAGATTTTGCCACCCTCGAGTGGGCTTAGAAAACATGGTTTTGCCACTATCTAGTGGGCTTAAAACTCATAGTCAATGCATTGTTCCAACCCGAATAACCCAACCTTCACCCACAGGCATTCAGACAGTTATATCACATAAGCATATAGCCTCATGGTAAGCATGCTATCATGGCAGTCACTCACACGCATGCAAGGATGCTAAAGCATAAAACTTACCGAGTACTCCAAGCCAAAACAAAAGCTATGTTAGAAATCCATGCATGATCCTAACTATACAGAAATGCCTAATGCAACACATGCAAAATGCAACTAAGATAGGCTCGGCTATTCTAAACATGGCATATGGAATGCTACAGCTAACATGTATTCAACTCGGAATTGAAATACAATGCAGTGAGTATGATGCGCCGAGCCTGGTGCATGCAAAACAGATGAATGAATGCAAACATGCTATCATACTGTATGCTAATTGAAACATGCCCTATTCTAACCATCATAAGCTGGTAAATAAAAGGGAGAAAGACGTGGGATTGGAAGACATACATCACACGCACGCACACTTATTACAATTGTGCCCTCACTTGGAGGGTCCGAATAAATAAAACAGTCCGAATAAATAATTACAGTCAGAATAAATACAAAACCCTAATTAATTAACAAATTAATCTAGGAAAGCAAGTAAAGTAGCATGCAAGCCATGGACCGCCTCAGCTCTGTTCCAAATGATGAATGATGCATGCTTGAGTTGCCTGGCGCGGAAATCCATTGCGATGCCCCAATTAGCCTCTGTTTACAATTAAGCTTGGAATATTGCACGGAGCTCCAAAAGACTGCCGGTTTTTGATTTGCTGCAACAGAGAGCAAGAAAGGGGCATGGCAAAGTATTTTCACATATGTATGCATACCTCGGTCCTCGTGCCACCAATCATGCATCTCGATGCATGATGGCCGAGGAGTTGAATTGCACGACTCAATGTGAAATGAATGCACATATAAACACAACAAGACCAAGACTCCATCATGGTTAATCCGGAGTGTCGGCGACCGGGAATTGAGACACGTTCCGTCACTCGAAGTACGAAACGTCCCCCGTTTCCCGTGCTTGGGCTAACTCCTATCCCAAGCACAATGCAATATGCATGACATGCATGAATGCAATCCTAACATGCAACCTAGCATATGCAATGCTATGAAATGGCATACACAATGCACGATGTAACATGGCATACACAATGCTCTAACATAAAACCTAGCATACGCAATGCTATGAATTGAAATGGCATACACAATGCATAATGGACTTACACCAACATGAGTGGACCTCAGCCACACTCTCATCAATGGCCATAAGATGAAAATGAGACACTCGAGATGCGTGCACACATGCACGCAAATCGAGGACCGATCCTAAGGCACAAATGCCACTCTAACAAGGCATGGCAAGGCATGAAATATGGCATACAAACATGCAAGTTCCAGCACTGAAATGTGATGCAAAATGATCCCGAAACATGGAAACATGGCACCCCATGCATGGGATGGTCCCGAAACACAAAACTAGGCACATGTATTGACCTATAGCTATACAAAGCATGCATTATTTGATCATGAAATATAAAGATAGAACCAAGGCAATCCCAAAACATGAACATTTCTAGTTCAAAGCATAGCTAAAAGATGCTAGCAAGATGAACTAAAATAGCATGCAACTCTGACTAGCAAACATGGTTTACATGGCAAGTATATGAAGCATATGGAATCTCACCAAACCAGCCAAAATCAGTGAACAAAACATGCCAAAATATGCCCAAATAACCACTGAAATGAAGCCAACACATGCAAAAATGATGAGCTCCTTTAGAGGGCTATGCAAGGGATTATTAAGCACATATAAGATGGACACTTAGCATGGCACAAAAAACTCTGAAAATGAAATATGATAGCTCCAAAACTCACCAAATTGACCCTAAAATGTGACTTCAAAGCATGCAAGATAGGGTCTCTTTGGAAGGCCAAAAAGGACATCAAACAAGGCAAGGAGAGAGAGGGTCTAATTTGGGCTCTCAAAAACACATCAAGGCCACTAAAAATCCACTGGATTTCAGTGGCTAAGAGGCCAAAACAAGGCCAATGCAAATGCTCACATGTATGGCCCTAATCATGAAGAGATGAAGCATGCATGGGGGGAAGATGACCCCAAATAGAAAAGGAGCCTTAACCAAACTTGAAGAGGATGTCAAAATAAGACTTTTTTCAGTTTATAGTAAATCTCGAAAATAAACACAAGTAGGACTAATCTACCATGCAAAAATGGCCCCAAAAGAGAGATAGAGAGCAAGAGGCAGTAGCTAGACTCAAACAGTGAAGAGCCCTTCAACAAAGTTGAAGAGAGGCTCAAAAAAAGACACTTTATAGTTTATGGCAAGTCACGAAAATAATCACAAGTAGGGATAAAATATGATGCAAAAATAGCTCCAAAAGAGAGATAGAGAGCAAGAGGCAATAGCTGGCCTCAAACAGTGAAGAGACCTTCAACAAAGTTGAAGAGGGGCTCAAAAAAAGACATTTTACAGTTTATGGAAAGTCACGAAAATGATCACAAGTAGGGCTAAAATATCATGCAAAAATAGGCCTACAAAGAGAGATAGGAGATAAGAGGTAGTAGAAGACCTCAAACAGTGAAGAGCCCTTCAACAAAGTTGAATAGGGGCTCAAAAAAAGACACTTTACAGTTTATGTCAAGTCACCAAAATAATCACAAGTAGGGCTAAAATATCATGCAAAAATAGGCCTACAAAGAGAGATAGGAGACAAGAGGTAGTAGAAGACCTCAAACAGCAAAGAGTTCTTAATCAAACATGCAGAGAATCTCAAAATATGATCTTTTTCAGTTCATGACAAAGTCCATAAATGCTTGCAAGTATGGCTTATAAATTAAGCAAAAAAATGCAAGTTTAAGGGAAATAGGTGCTTACCCTTGAAGAGCAGCAAACCAGCAGCTTTTGGACAGAATTTCTGAGCTTTCAACCTCTTCAAATGTCCTCCAAGGTGCTGGAATGAGTGATGTAGGTGTTGTGCTATGGGTTGGTGTGTAAATGGTGAAGAACCAAGGTGTTTGGAGGCTTGGATGAGAGAGATAGGGAAAGTTGTATACAGAAGCTCCAAGAGGATTTTTTCTAACCCTTAGAAATGAAGCTCAAGTGCTAGTTATATAGAGGAGAGGAGCAAAGAAAAGGGGGGGAAAAGCCAATTCAAATTTCCCCCCAAAAGGGCAGCCCCTCGGACAGTGGGTCAAGTGCAGAATAACTGGCACAGCTGGAACACACTCAGGAGGGCAAAAATGGCCGACCAGGTTCAAAAGGTTCAGGTGGCTGGCCGGCCAGGCAAGGTGGCCGACCGACCAGGTCAAAAGGGTCAAGGTGGCCGGCCACCCTCTAGGATGAAGCCCCAGAAGTTAGCTTTCCAATGCCGCAAACCTTACATCAAAATTCCTTCTATGCAAAAAGTTATGCCTGTTTTGGTGAAGCCGCGCAGATTCGGTCCAAACAGATTTCAACCAACCATATCTCCTCCACCCGGACTTGGCTCTAGGAGATTCTTGAGTGAAAAATGAAGCCCCAGAAGTAAGCTTTCCAACGGTGGTGGCCTCATATCTTAATTTCTCCTGTGCAAAGAGTTATGCCCGTTTTGGTGAAGCCGCGCAGATGTTTTCCTCCTTCCCAGATTCATGCTAAATCACTTTTGACCAAAAAAAGCTGGTTTTTCAGAAAAATTGCTGGCCTCCCACTCTCCTACAACCTTTCTAACAATGAAAATAAGGTCTCCACCAAAAATGAACCAAGACGGATGCAAAACGGAGGTTCGGGGGCCGAAACACGCAGTTCGGGGCCCCAAAAACAGGCTGTTAGGCATCGGAAGTGGCGTTCGACCACGAAGTTGGTCTCTCGGACCACAGTGTCCCTCAAAAGGGAGGAAATAAGGTGTATGCCAAAAATCGGAGCAAACGGAGGTGGTTAAGTGGTCCCGAACCGAGGCACACGGCTGACGGCTCCAAAAAACCGGAAACCGAGCTCCAAACGGAAAAAATGGCCTACGACCACGAAACATAGCCTACGGCCACTGAGAGATGATCTACGAGACCTCTCCCTCCCTTCGGGAAAAGAAAACGGAGAAAACAGGACCTAGTTCGCAAACCGAGACAAGGTACAAAAGAGTCCGAAAGTCCGGAGGCAAGGCTCGCAGCCGAGACTCCGCAACCTCAGAATGAGCACAATATGCGACATCACCAAGCGCTCAATCGGTGACGTCTGAGTTTTAAGGTCGGTCAAAAATGGGGTGTCTACACTTCCTTAAAAGCTTTAAGGTTCATTTTCTAACAGGTATGTCAGAAAATCTGGACCAAAGGATTTTGATGTTCTAGCTCTCTTACTTCGTCTTGGTTCATCATTGGTTAAATCCTATTGGTCGAAACCATTACTAGTCTCTTGTGTTTTATTGTCATTTGTCTCTTGACTTTGTGTATAATCATAAGTTCTTTTATGTGATCTTAATTCTTGTCCTTTCTTGTAAGGAAAGACATGTTCAAAAAACACAACATTCATTGACTCTATAATAGTGTTCACATTTGTATCAGGTATTTCTGATTTATAAGTCAGAAACCGATATGCACTACTATTCTGAGCGTAACCAATAAATACACAATCCACTGTTTTTGGTCCAATCTTAGTCTTTTTAGGAACAGGAACTTCAACTTTTTCCAAACACCCTTACACTTTTAAGTATTTATAGGAAGGTGGTCGACCATTCCATAATTCATGAGGAGTGCTGTTGGTTTTCTTGTGGGGTATTTTGTTAAGAACATAATTAGTAGACAATATTGCTTCCCCCCACAAGTTCTGCGGTAAACCTGAACTTAGTAACATGACATTCATCATTTCTTTAAGGGTTCTATTATTCCTTTTGGCAATTCCATTTTGCTGTAGAAAATAGGGTGCTGTAGTTTGGTAAATAATGCCATGTTGTACACAAAATTCATTTAATGGTGCATCATATTCACCACCCCTATCACTTTTAACCATTTTAATAGTTTTACCAAGTTGATTTCCAACTCCAGTTTTGTAGAGTTTAAACATTTCTAAGGCTTCATCTTTACTTCTATGTAAATAAACATAACAATATCTTGTGCAATCATCGATAAATGTTATGAAATACTTTTTTCCTTCTCTAGTTTGAATAAATTTAAGATCACATACATCAGTATGAATTAATTCTAGAGGTTCGGTTTTTCTTTCAACCGATTTAAATGGAGCCTTAGTTAGTTTCGCTTCTACACAAATCTCACATTTGTGATTAGGATCAATTTCAAACTTTGGTATATAATCCAAACCAATCAATCTACGCAAAGCATCAAAATTTACATGTCTTAATCTACCATGTCATAAATTCAACTCAAGAATATAAGTAAAAGATGTGTTATCTTTATTAATAGCAAGTTTTGGTACAACCGACATTACATTCAATTTGAAGAGACCATTACTCATGTATCCCTTACCAACATACATACCACTCTTTGATAATACAAATTTATTAGACTAAAAAACAAGCCTAAAACCATTTTTACTTAACAAAGAGCCAGAAACCAAATTCTTCCGGATGTCAGGTACATGCAATACATTGTTGAGGGTAAGTTTTTTCCTTGATGTCATCTTCAAGATCACCTTTCCTTGTCTAGCCACAGTAGAAGTAAAAGAATTTCCCATAAAAAGTTGTTCACCATTTGCAGCCTCATTATAGGTAGTGAACATCTTCTTGTCTGCACAAATGTGACGAGTTGCCCCAGTATCAACCCACCATTCCTTGGGATTTCCAACCAAATTAGCCTCAGACACCACAGCAGAGAGATTGATGTCATTTACCCCGTCAGAGATGTAATCTAATTCTATCACATTGGCTTGATTGGTGATCTTCTTGCTTGTACTTCTGTGATCCTTCTTAGGGCGGCGACAATCAGAAGCTCGATGTCCAGTCTTACCATAGTTATAACATTTTCATTTGAACTTCTTGTTGCCATTGTTGTCACCTTGTTTAGGACCATCTCCAGTAAGCTTCCTCTTTTTGTTATGTAGTTTGTGAACTTGTTCAACCACATTAGCCTTGGACTCAATGGGATTTTTTCCATTCCACTTTTCAGTCTTTCGATTATCTTCCTCAATTCTCAATCTTACAATCAATTCATCCATGGTCATCTCCTTGCGTTTATGTTTTAAATAATTTTTGAAATCTTTCCAAACCAGTGGTAACTTTTCCACTAAAGCAGTGACTTGGAAAGACTCGCTAAGAGACATACCTTCAGAATGAATATCATGCAAAATTATTTGAAAATTTTGAACTTGAGAAATTACCATTTGGAACTCTACCATAACGAAGTCTAGAAATTTATTCGTGCTGGCATCCTCTGTCTTGTATTTCTTCTCCAAAGAATCTCACAATTCTTTTGCTATTTTTAGAGGGCTGTAAACATTATACAGCATGTTGTCAAGGCCATTTAAGATGTAGTTTCTGCACAGGAAATTAGAATGCTTCCAAGCATCTACACCGGCAACAACTTGCCGATCACTTTCATCCTCTCTCAGTACTAGAGCCTCTTCACGGAGAAATCAGGCCAAATTTAGAGTTGTAAGATAAAACAGCATTTTCTGCAGCCATCTCTTAAACTCAGTACCGTTAAATTTTTTCGGTTTTTCTCCATGATTTATTGAAACTTGAACATGGTTCTGAATAGGGACCGGAGTCGTTGTAACGATCGGATTTGGAGTACTACTTTCAGCAGTCATAATATCTAATTACAAAAATCAAACCAGTAAAAATAAAATTAAATAAATAAAACAGATTTTTATTTTGCTACAAAAATAAAAATCAAAATCTAATTTAAATAAATAATAATCAGAAAATAAATAAACAACTTACTAGATTAAATTCTTGAATAATATTCTGATCGAGTCCAGTGTTCGACACTGTGTCCTTAAGATAGATTCGTCCTCTCCACGGTGCTTTCAGAATATGGACGTCTATCTCCCAAGTTAAAATGATCAATCAACGAATAAATGTAGCATTACAATTTATTCGCACAACAAACACACTAAGTGTTTACACTCTTTTTCACAAAAAATTAAATGCAGCAAAATGCAAAGAAGAAGTATGAAAATTCTGAATGAAAACATCAAATGTGCGCTGCCTATTTATAGATGTAGTGGTGGCTTTTCAATTTGAATTAAATAGGTGCAAAACTTGTTTGAACATGTATCATACCTGTTTAGTTTGAATAAACAGATACAAATCTGTTGGGTTCAAATTTTGAACAGATAAAATCCGTAGGGACCTGTTTGGATGTAGGGAAAAATTGGAACAGATTATTTCCGGAATTAAAAATAAAATTAAATTCAAATATTTTTGACTCAAAAAAGATTAGTATTGCGCTAGACAAGCCCAACCCAACCTCACACCACACGCCTAGCCCGCCTGGACGGCGGCGACATGCATGTGGTGATTTTTGGGTCCAATGAGTCTAGCCCATAACCTCCCTCTCTACAAAACTTGGGTGCCCCTTGGGGCCTACCCTAAATTCTAAACTTATGCCTTATAAACCCACTCAAAACTTCCCACCAAATCAATGTGAGACAAGCCATTTTCCAAATCTTAAGGAATTTTTACAAAAAAACTCCATTTCCATGGAGCTCACTTTAGCTTCAATTTCCCATTCACCAGATAATGGTTTTGAGCAACCAAATATACCACGTGAATCACAACGCGGCATAAAACGCGTTACTACTTTGACCCGAGAAAATCGACGCATAGGTCCCACTTAAAAATTAGACCAAAGTTGATGAAAAAATTCTATTTTTACCTAGATTTTTTCAAAACATTTCTAACAGAGATTATTGTTCAGTCAGTGGCTATACTTTGGGCTATTTGGCTACAGCACAACAGTTATGTTTTTAATCATAATGTCCTGTCGAGTGTGGACACAATTGCGATAGCCAATGAGTGCTTCAATATGGCCATACGTTGTAATGTTGTTAAATCTAGTTCATTGACACTCAATGATATTGCCATAGATGCACTAGATGATAATTCTAATGTGTGCGATTTGCAGCAAGACATACAGCCAGTAGCAGCTCTACAGGAAGATTTAACAATGTGGACTTTACTTATTGATGGGTCATGGAGATCAAATGGGTTGATTGCAGGAGTAGCTTGGGTTTGTTTAAATGATAGCAATCAAACATATGAGCCAGAAAGCAATGGCAATTCAGTGCCCATCGTCTCCACTGATGGCTGAAGCTACAGGATGTTTAGAGGCTTTGCGATGGGCTGTGGGGAAACAGCTATATAGGATCACGGTAAAGACGGATTGCTAAGTTTTTGGTTAATTTACTTAAGGGGGTCTAATGTGGATTGGCAAGTGGCGTCAATCATTAGTGATATATTTTACTTTAGCAAGTTCTTTCGTTTTCTTAGTATTATTAAAGTCAGAAGGAATGTAATTAAATCAACTCGTGAGCTGGCTACTAATGTAAATTGTTATTATTAATAGTATGTGTTTTCGTTCTCCAAAAATAAAATAAAATAAAATTACACTAGTCTCTGGCCAAGACTGGTGTTCATTGGATGGTAACCACATGCATCTGCTTCTTCCAAGTTAGGTTCAGAGGTCACCATGCCAGTAAGTAGCTAAGCAATTAAACATTACAAATCCAATCAATTTATATAGGTAATAATAATATTCTATTAACCACTACTTGGAATTTTGCCTACTTTCGACATTGGGACAACCCTCCTCCACTAATAAAAGGGTTATGGTCCCTTCATTTTCTTTCTATCCAAAATGTCAACTTTTACTCTGAAATCCACCATCCTCCTAATTTGCAATTCAAAATAAATAAATAAATAGATATAAGTAAAAAATAGCAAAAAACTTAGAGCATTGCTATTCAAAACTAAAAATTATACTCAACTTTTAAATCCAATAATGTGACAATCAATTAAAATATTAATGATAACACGCTCTCTCATATTTTCTCTAATTATTAATCAATAATATCACTTTCATATCATTGAGTCTAGAAAATGAGCTTGTATATTATTTTTCAACTTAACATGCTACAACATTTTTAATTATTCATTTTTTTCCATCAAATTTAATTTTAATAAAAAAAGTGTTCAAAACCTAGATTTGAGGAGGGGGATCATAGTGGTAGGGGCTAGGGATGGGGTTGCAATAGGGAAAGGGGGTTGGGGTAGGGGAGTTGCAATGAGGAGTTCAGATCCTCTCCTTGAGGGATCGTCCTTGAGCTCCTGCTTGCAACGGTGAGGATGAGCCCGTTGGTCATCCAACTGCTCAGATTAAAAAAAAAAAAAAAAAAAAAGAAAAAATCGAAAATGAAATGTTGAGAGTTCCCGCCCAAACAAAACAACAACACAGCTCCTTCACTCTCACTCTCACACACCACCCTCCTCCGTCGAACCCATCCTCACCGGTGAACCCATCCTCACCGGCGACCCACTCTCGATGGCGACTCACTCCCAACGGTAACCCACTCCTGAAACCCAAGGTGGATTGATTCTCTTTGCTTCGCAAAACAGAGATGTTCATCTTCGCAAAACAGAGATGTTCATCTGTTGCTGTATCAAATTTTGTATTGATCTGGCACAAAAAAATTGTACTCGTTGAGGTTGAAAGTGTAGGAGTTTATGAATTTTATGTAGAAGTTGAAAGTGTGAAAGATTATATGATTTTATGAAGTTTATAACCATCCTTGTACTAAATTTTGATCAACTGTTTTTGATTTTATGAAGTTTATAACCATCCTTGTACTAAATTTTGTATTGATCTAGAATGATTTACCAAGTTCTATAATCATCCTTTACCAAGTTCTATAATCATATAATCATAAAATCATCCTTTACCAAGTTCTATAATCAAATTTTGTATTGATCTGGCATAAAGAAATGAATGTAGTTATGGAATGATTTTATGATCATAGAACTTGGTAAAGGATGGTTTTGAATTGCTTTGTTTGAAATGGGTATGAAATGGGTTGGTAAAGGGTTTCTATTGGGTTGGTATTGTAAGGCAATGGAACTGTTAAAAGAAACAGTTGGCAAGAATGTTGCTCCTGGAAAGCTCTACTTGTATGCAAAAATGTTGGCAAGAATGTTGCTCCTAAGACTGCTTCAATGGATGCTAAAATGTTCATTCTAACTGAATTAGGCAGAATATTAACTTTGAGCATGAAATTTTGTTAACCTCCAACATTAATCTTTGGTGCATATTGGTGTTTCACGCTAAAGACTCCATTTTATAGACCAATGTTACTCACATTTGAACATTGGAGCCATACGATCACACTTGCAAGTTGCTGGAGAAGGACTAAAGCACAAAATTCAATCTATTCACACCAAATTCAATCCAAAAAAAAAAAAAAAATTCAATTCAAAAAAATTCAACCTCTAACATTAAAATATATTCAAATTTCTGTTCACACCAAATTCAATCCAAAAAAAAAAAAATTCATACATGTCACACAAAATTCATAAACTTCTACACTTTCAACCTCAACGAGTACAATTTTTTTGTGCCAAATCAATACAAAATTTGATACAGCAAATGTTTGAGAAACAATTTCAGCAACATAAAAAAACAAGAACAGCAACTTTTTCTGCAACAGTTTTGAGTAACTTTTCAGCAACAGATGGACATCAACTATTTTAGTAGCAGTTTGAGCAACAAATGGACAGCAACATTTCAGCAACTTTAAGGAAGAAACAATCAAATTTATGAGCTGGTATGACCGAAGTTTCCAGTGCGTTCCAGTGGGTGGCCATTGAGAGGGTCGCCGTTGCGATGGGTTCGGTAAGATGGAGGAGAAGAGAGGGCTCTGTTTTGCGAAGCAGAGAGAATCAATCCACCTTGGGTTTCAGGAGTGGGTTACCGTCGGGAATGAGTCGCCGTCGGGAGTGGGTCGCCAGTGAGGTCGACTGGTTCTCCATCAACTGTTTTAGTAGCAGTTTGAGCAACAGATGGACATCAACATTTCAGCAACATTTTCAGCAACTTTAAGGAAGAAACAATCAAATTTATGAGCTGGTATGACCGAAGTTTCCAGTGCGTTCCAGTGGGTGGCCATTGAGAGGGTCGCCGTTGCAATGGTTTCGGTGAGGTGGAGGAGAAGAGAGGGCTCTGTTTTGCGAAGCAAAGAGAATCAATCCACCTTGGGTTTCAGGAGCGGGTTACCGTTGGGAGTGAGTCGCCATCGAGAGTGGGTCGCCGGTGAGGATGGGTTCACCGGTGAGGATGGGGATGGGTTCGACGGAGGAGGGTGGTGTGTGAGAGTGAGAGTGAAGGAGCTGTGTTGTTTTGTTTGGGCGGGAACTCTCAACATTTCATTTTCGATTTTTTTTTTTTTTTTTTTTTTTTTTTTTAATCTGAGCCGTTGGATGACCAACGGGCTCATCCTCACCGTTGCAAGCAGGAGCTCAAGGAGGATCCCTCAAGGAGAGGATCTGAACTCTGCAATGAGGGGGTCATTGTTAGGGATGATAGCCACTAGTAGGTATAGAAGTTGGGAAGTGGGGCCACAACAGGGGATGAAGGTTGTCAATAGAGTGGGAAATCACAAGGGTTTGGTGGTCGAAAGGTAGTGACAGTGGTAATCAAAGGCGGGAGTTGACTAATCAATTTAGCTTGTCTTTAACGATTAATCAAATGTAACTAGCCAAATTGACAATATGCAAAATTTCAATCGATTTAGAGATCTGTTAGAGTCGGAAAAAAAACATTAAGGGTTAGTTATTTTAATTAATAAATTTCATTGGAAGATTCTTAGAGTGACTCTTAGGAGATGAATTAGAAATTTATATTTTGAGTATGATACATTGGAAATTAGGTGCAATAATATGTTTTTGCGGTGCAACCAACTATTAAATTTTATTTATTTTTATTTTTTTTGGGAAGGGGGGGGGGGTTTTGAGAACTTTTCATTATGATTTTTCTTAGTTAAAATTGAACAGATTATAAATATTATATTGTCTATTTCAAAATAATTTAGAAGAGAAAAAAAAAAATTTTAAAAAGAAAAAAAATGCAAAAAGAAAAAAAGAGACTTGGCACGAGGTAATTGTGGAGG
This sequence comes from Camellia oleifera, assembly GCA_022316695.1. Classification (NCBI taxonomy): domain Eukaryota; kingdom Viridiplantae; phylum Streptophyta; class Magnoliopsida; order Ericales; family Theaceae; genus Camellia; species Camellia oleifera. Next base: position 112,561,735 of record CM039317.1, read on the forward strand.
TGGAAAGTTGAGGGCAAAACTTGAAGAAATTTTCATTCTTTGTAGTGTATTGTCTGTATTGCACTCTAAAACAAAGAAAAAAAGAGCTTTGGATTTACACAAGGTAATTGTGGAGATAGAAAATTGAAGGCAAAACTTGAAGAAATTCTGATCCTCTGTAGTGTATTACCTATATTGCACTCTGTAATGTTTCAAAACTTCGTTATTTTGAGGCAAAATTTAGAAGGAAAAGGCAAGTTATTTTCTTTCATTTTCTTTATTATTTTTATAAACTTTTGTCCCAAAACACATTATTATTTTAGGACACTACAACGTATACTATAGACAATGTACTACAAAGTATCTGAATTCGACTTGAAGCTGCAGTACTGACGAAAGGTTATTTGGTGACCTTAATGGTGTGTTTGGTTGGAGGATTTGGGGAGGGATTTGGAAAAGGAAAGGGAAAGGGTGTGTGAAACTATGTGAAAAATATACATATTTTATTCACATTTCACCTACCTTTTCCATTTCCCTTTCCAAATCCCTCACCAAATCCCCCAACCAAACACAACATAAAACAATATTTTATATCATTTATCACTTGACACTTATCAAATTGTTCTAAAAAATCTAACAAAAAAATATTAAATATTACTATTTTAATCAATAAATATTAAATTAGAAGACCATATAAACTTAGCTTAGACCCACCAAATAATTTTGCCAAGCACTAAACCTCTACCATAGCTCCACTAAATACTTGGCTTAATCAAAGCCATTAATTGGCCAAATGTGTGCCCAGCACACTGAGACATGTTTTTGGTAATAGGTTAAAATAGTTTTATAAAAAAAAAAAAAAAATCAAAAAATTATTATAAAAAAATTAACTTTTTTCTTTATTTGTATATCTTTTAGTAAAAGGATAATTCTATTTGCATAGCATATAAGTTCTCAATACAGACCACAAATGTTTTTGAATATAAATTTTTGAATAAACATGAAATGTTCGGATTTAGATTTATGAACATAAAACAGTTGTTCAGATATAAATAATTGAACGGGCTATATATTTGAACGTTTTATTTTTATTTATAACTTTAAATCCGAAACATTTGATATTTGTTCACAAATTTATATCCAAACATATTTGTGGCATGTATTGAAAGCTTGTATGATACGCAAATAGCATTTCCCTTAGTAAAAAATCAAAAAATTAATTAAAACAATTAATTTCTAAAATAATCCTAAAAGTCTACAGAATACAGAGTGAAAAACGTGGAGACACATAGAGACCCACATAATTTTGTTTTATCCTTATATATCTGACCAAAATCATATATTCCCCTCTACATACCCCAATCAACCTGGACCATGAACATATTCAATAAAGATATTAAAATTGTGTAAAGTGTACATTAAAATTGTAAAGTGTAGCATTGTCAATATTAAAGATACTAAAATTGTGTATTAAAGTGTATATAAACAAAAAAGTAGTCTAATTTATATTTATATATATGTATATATATATTTCCCAATCATCTAATCTATAACTCCAATTTCTAAAGAATCCTCCTTTAGGTTGTCAGATACCATATCCTAAGATTTCGGTGCATCGCATGGAGTTTATATTCCAAACTATATGTATATAGTTTAGAAATAATTACATCAAGACCCTTTCCATTATTAGTAAATATTATTTCATTAACTTTATTTATGAATTTATGTATTTTGATTTTTTTTTTAATTTTAAAAATTATACAAATACACCCATGATAGTCTAGTAATAGTCACTAATAGTTGATGGAATATTGATGTAATTAACCTTATATTTTATGAATAATTACCGAGTTTATGCATATAATATTAATAGCAATGTTACATCCATTGAATTTGGGCTTATCTGAATCATTCGAATTTGTGTATGTCAATTGTCTAGCTGGTCATCTGGCAAATGCTGAATAACAAGGGTGATAATGGAGGTTAACAAAAGTGCCTCCGATCATCCATACGGTCATCTAGCTTATAGAATTCGGGCTATTCAGGCGAGTTCAAATTCGATGTTTCAATCATTTTTTAACCAATAAATTGGCCTATTTTTGTTTGAAACAGGATAAAACAATCTTGATTTTTGTTTTCCTTGGACTTGGAGGAGGGAAAATATGTCATGTGACTATTATGTGATTATTTTGAATGTACGATGCAATTTCGGTAATAATATTATGTTTTAATTAGAAAATGTTATAAGATGTTTAGACAGTATGATCAGGAAACAATAACTCATATAACATAAAGAAACTTTGCAATTTTGTTCATATAGCTCCAAAACTATTAATGGGTGGCTTTGTGAAATCTCAAATAATTCAGTGTAATGGTTTTTTGAAAAATTATTCATTTATCGAATTTAAATTTGTTCGAATTGTTCGAATTTATGAATGTTGGTCAACCGCTTGGATAACCTCCTGGACGACCGGTGCAATTCTTGTCAACCGCAGTAGTCACCTTTGTCAACCGCGGTTGTCACCCTTATTGCTGGATGACTAGTCGAACAACCGACTGGTTGACTACCTGGACGACCGGCATGTATAAATTTGGACGATTTGGACAAGCCAAAATTCCGTGGATATAGTATTACTGTGATTTTTTATTATGTTGTGTGAATAAAAGCATTTTCCTTATACAATGATACCATATTTTTTTAAAAAAAAATTAATTATAAATGTGTCGTTAATAAGAATTCTTAAAACATTGATTAAATTACATCGGGAAAAAATATTGATTAAAAAAAATTTAAAAGCATTTTACATATTTTACATTTTTTTTATGATACACACTTTTCATAAAAAAAAAATGTATAATTGTTTGAGAGATTTGGTTAGATCTCCCATGTAAGATTTTATTAGTATAAAGAGATAAGAAAAATGTTTCATAGTTCAAGTGCTCTAAATTTCGGAGATCATTTTCAGACCAAAATACTCTTAACACTAATAATTAGCATTGTTTTGTTATTTTTGGATGATTTTAAAACTTAAAAAATAATAAATTGTAATCTAAATATATGTTTTTTCAAAAAATTCAAATATTTGAAATTCTCTTGTCGAGATTATTAAACAAGACTTATAAGATGTAAAATTTCATTTTTTTTTTACTACAATATTTGAGTAGTGAAATTCATTAATTTGAAACAATGAAATTCACTATTTTAAAAAAGAAAATTTATCCATAAATCTCATATAGGGGAATGTTTAGTCTTAAGAGTTTTTTTATGAACCAATTAGTCCTTTCTGTTATGAAAAATTATATTTATTTGATTTGGTACCATTTAAATTTAAGTGAATGTCCTTTCGTGATTTACTTTTTCAATTTTCTAATTCGTTTTTAGGATGAGAATAGAAAAGTAAGGTATGGAATATTCCTTTTGGAGGGATTGGTGGCTGAAGTGTTAATTGTCGAGCGTGAAACTTTACATTTCTGTTAGTGTAGTTTTCTGGTGTTTACATTAGAATGTTACATTAGAGTGCTACATTTGAAAAAATATACTAAGGAATTTTTGTGTGTTGCATTGATTAAAGTGTTAAGTTTGGAAAAAAATACACTAAGAGAGTGTTGTGGATTGTTACGTTATTATGTTTAAGAAAAATACATTAAGGAGTTTTTGTGTGGTACATTGATTGAAGTGTTACGTTTAGAAAAGATACACTAAGAATTTTTTTGAAATATTACGTTCTTACGTTTGACAAAAATACATTAAGTAGTTTTTTTAGTGTGTTATATTAAGGTGTTATGTTTGGAAAAAGTACATTGAGTTATAAATGTAAATTGAAAAAAAAATAAAATTGGTATATGAATATGCTTTTTAAATAATTTTTTATACTTGGTTGTTTGGAATGTGTTATATAAGTGCACTTTTTAATTTTTTGATTAAAAAAGTAAAGAGAAAAATATATATTTGGGATAATTTTTTAACTTTTTAAGAAAATATGTGTAATAAAATATTGTAGTAAAATTAAAATGACCATTCTACCTTTGTTGACTTTTTGACTTTTAACTTTTTGATTTTTGGGTATTTGAATTCAAAAGGCAAAATAATAATTTTGTTCTCTTGACTTCCCCCACAAGCTTCCCCCAAATAGTATGAACTTTTTGATTTTTTTAATAACTTTTTGACTTCTTGACTTTTGTAATAGATCTCAAAAAAATATTTGATTTTTTGACTTTTGTAATAGAGAAGTGAAAGACCTAAGAAAGATAGTTTGTCTTAAACATTCTAATAAACTACTACACTATTGAGTTTGAAAAATAAAACTAATTTTTTTAATTAAAGTAACACTATTAAAAAAAAACTTTAAAGATGAATATTAAACTTTTAAAGTTTAAATACTTATAAATACTTTTGAACAAGAACATATCACTAATTTTTTCTAATTATTTTAAGATTACTTACCTGACAAAATCTTCATTTATTATATTTTGTGTATACAATTTAAGTCTCATTTTGCAAGAATTAAATTGACTAAATAAACATAAAAAGATAAAATAGACTAAATAAGTTAATCAGACAAAGTAGGTGTTTGGCATGTACTAAATTTTTTTTTTTTTTTTTGTGTGCATACATACACTTATTTGAGTCACATCAATCAATATCTATCAACATCTCTTCCCTACTTTTCTACCCATTTTCTCTATTTTTCTACACATTTTTTTATATATAAAAAGTCAAAAAATGCACTTATTTAAAACATTCCAAACCACCCCAAAATATCACATCCAAGCCATAATCATTTCACTTTTTCTCTCACAATCATTACATCTAAACCCAAAAAGACCAAAAGTTATTCCTAAATGGAACCAATTTAGCCAAGCTAAATTAGCCAAAAAATCAGACTAAATTAGTTTTCCCAACAAAAACTTAAATGAGTAATTTTTTTGAGTAAGTAATTTAAATGAGTAAAAATGTAAAGGAGTTGACTGTCATAATTTTATATATAGGGACTAAAGTAGAATTTGACTAAAAGTGAAAGGGGTTGACTGTCATAATTTCACATATAAGGACCAAAGTAAGATTTAGTACAAAGTATAAGGATGTAAAGGGTAATTTACCCATATTAAAAACACTCAATATCTTTTTATATATTAAACACACTTTTACATGTTCTTACATAGGAAATTGACACACACAACTTTAAATTTCATAAGGGAAAAACACGGGAGCTCGAGGGGGTGTCCCCCGAACCCCCCGAATTGCTATTTTGGGCAAAAAAAAAAAATTCCAAGGCAAGTGAAAATAAAAAATAAAAAAAACAGTTTACTTAAAATGGAAATTAGGGGGATTCGGGGGAGAGAAATTCGAGCTACCAATCAAAATTGATTTCATAATTATATTAATAATAACACTGCTAGTTGTGTTATTTTTTATATTTTTACAAATTCAATTATGTAAGACTCAATTATATTGCGATGTCATTATGGATGAATTGTAAAATTTAAATTATGAGTATCTAGAATGTTTATTTTAAATATTACTGTACGGGGGCGAAATATCCTTGACTCTCCGTACGCCTTGAACGTCGAGCTCCTGGTAACGGCGTCTGTCTCTGCAACACAAGAATGGTGAGCTGCCCGGCGATGGTGTGCCGGAAAAACCCTCCGACGCTCAAGTCAGTTTACTGAGGAAGAAGACCCAGACAATCAGAATAGAGAGAGCGAATTTGTGAGGATGAAATGGCATACCAGTAGCGTTCGCCTTCCCTCTCCATATCTAGGCTGCCCACGCAGCTCCGAGATTGTGCGCGCACTACCTCTGCTATCCTTCCCTGGACAGGTGGCAGTGCTCGCCTCTCATCACCCTACACGTGTAAAGGTTCTGCCCTCCTTCCAGTACATGCAGAACTGCCTAACGGTATTGAGGTGTTCGTGGAGCAGACGACCTCTGCTTCACACCATTGGCCCAGGTGGCACCCTTGACCGAGGTACCATGACCGGCCAAACACTTGTGGAAAATTTCCATCACACAACCGTGCTACATACCGCCGGCTTGCGACTTGGAACCAGGCGAGATCTTAACTGCAAACGCCGAGCTACCCCCGACTGGTTCATCTCGATTGACCTGTTGCGAGGCATGCCGGCCTCCAACCGTTTCATCTCCAATCTCGGTCACGCGCAACCGCTTCGCCTTGGCTGGGCGGCTAGTGGCATGCCGGCCAGGCCGCATCTTCCGCGTAGCCCGGTCGGTCCTTCTGCTCGGTTGCAACCTCCACTGTGGACTTCGGCCGACCAACTGGTCTCCAGTTCGGCCCTCAGGGGTAACCGGTTGACCTCGTTTAACCGAGCAAGGTAGACCGCTCGGTCGTTGCACTTGCCTAATTAGCTCGGCGCCGTGTAGTCTGTGACGCCGGACGTTACTCTTGCTCGGCCGTACCATGAGATGGAAATCTCCCCTCTCAATTGCCCCTTAAACCCATCCGAGCTATCGTGATCGGGTTTGCCTTGTCCGAGCAAAGGTTGGGTCGCGATCTTGCTAGGCTGAACTTAGTTGGGAAGCTTTCGTTGCCGAGCGACAACCGAATCGGAGACATCCCCGTCGCCGAGCTATCTCAATCAGGGACATATCAGTCGCCGAGTTGTCTCAAACAGGGACACATCAGTCACCGAGTCGTCTCAATCAGGGACACATCATACGCCGAGCTGCGGCAATTGCCCGGGGGTCACCTCCACAGTCACATCAAAGGTCTTTCAGCCGTACTGACAGCCGCGTTGCCAGTGCCACGTGTCACCAGGCCATTGGGTCGTGCAGCCAACTGTCTTGCACGCGCAGAATTCAAACGGCTGCGCCGTTTGGGTTTTTCCCTCCTCGTCATTAAACCCTACTCTAAGGGTCAAAACCCTTCTCACTTTCTCTTTCCTCTCCAAGCCTAGAAAACCCTAGCCCTTCTCTGCCATTGCTGCTGTTGCCCTTTTTCTGCCCCTGTGTTCGTTGCAGTCGAGCTCTCGTGGTCCACCCTTGATTTCTGGTAAGCTTTCCTTCCTCCCTCTTGCATTTTCTATTTTCTGTTTCCATGCTCTTAGGGTTTTTGCTACTATTCTTCGTCATTTTTCCTTTGTTTGGGATCCTTGGGATTATTTTTCCTTGCTCGAGTCCTGTTCACCCTAGGAAAATGGAAACGGAGAGAAGAGGGGGCCCTCGTGCCCCCATTTTTCCTTGGGTAGGATGAATGGGCTAAGAACTTAGGAAGAACACGATGAACACGATGAATACTGGGCAAAACCGAGCAAAACGCTCATTTAGATCCTCATTTAGGGTTGTAACCGAGCAAAAAGCTGTTTGTGACTTGGCACTGAGGTCATAACCGAGCTATGTACACCTTAGATCGGCGGATAGGTTTAACCGGGCTAAAGGCCTGAAATCATAAGCCAATAACCTTGACCCGAGCTTGACCGAGCTGAAACCTCCGTTGGAACCCAACCGATCAAAACTCATAAACCGAGTAGGAACCAGCACCAAAAAAGGGGAAGGCTAAACCAGCCGTCCTGATGGCCAAGGTAGGTGGAGGCTGGCCAAACGCCTAGAAACTTTTAGAGCTATTTCCGTTAGGGGCCGAGCAATGTATGCCATGCTAACCCTTGGAATTCTTTTTCAACATGCAGAACAAATAGGACCGGCCATTCCAGCATCAACATTCGTGGGGCTCAAAGTCCGAGCAACCACCACACAATTTTGACCGAGATACCTTAGAGTAAATAAAGCCGAGATAGATGGGCAAATACCGCTTTAGGGTTAGCTCGCCCGGGGCAATGGCGGAGTTTCGCGAGGAGTACCAAATTCCTGACGACGTAATCTTAGAGCTCGGTAAGAAGGGAGAAACTCCATGGGGCGATCTAGAACAGTGCCCCTTCACCATGGTATCCATAATATAGGGCGGACTTCGCTTCCCGGTCCAGCCCCTGATCTGCGAGTTTTTGAGGCAGACAGGGCTTTGCCCAACCCAGGTTTCCAACAACACATATAAAATAATAAACGGCGTCGCCGAGCTGAACCGAAGGCATGGTCTCGACCTCGGCCTCGCAGAAATTTTTCACCAATACAGCCTTAGTTCGAATAAGGGTGGGTTTTGCTACTACCTTAAAGTAAAGAAGGGCCGAGCAAAACTCATTGAAGGCAACCCGGACAAAGAGTCCAATGACGATGATTTTCTGTGGGTGTCTGGTCGCTATGAAGACCTAGAGGCGCCCATACCGGGCTGGCGGATTAAGAAAAACTTCGGTAGTGCTGGTAAGGAGCCCGGCTGACCGTACAACAATTTTTTCTGCTCTTTACTATTATTCATTGCACCGGTCTAACACTTGTCTCTTTTTGCAGATAAGAATTTGGCTGCGCGTTACCACCGCGCTAACTAGGAAGCAATCCGAGCCTTGCTGCGCATTCCTGCAACCGAGAGGGAGTCCCCAGACTTGCTCGGTTTTGAGCAAACGTACAACTACCAAGCACCGCGCAAAGGCAGGGTCACAGACTTTCTGCGCGAGCCAACACCCGAACCAGATCCAAATTTGCCGCCGGTCAGACTAGTCCCAACTACCGCCGAGCAAGAAATGGCGAAAATCAGAGCCATTAAATCAATGATCACCGGGGACGAAGGCGAGTCCCCAACGCCAGAAGCAACCGGGGGAGGGTCTTCCACTCCGGCCGGGCAAAAAGAAGGGGCGGTGCTCGCCCTGGACAGCGAACAACCGGCTGGCCGGCCAAAGAAGAAGCAACGGAGGGAGGCGGCCGGGCAAAGTCTTGCGGATGAGGATTCCACTGAAGTGGCCTCCACCGAGCTCGACGACCAGACCGAGCAACAACTTTCCCGCAAAACGAAAGGCAAGGCCCCTGCTGCCCCCCCGGTCTGGGCGCCCGAGTTCGTCTATAAGGGCCGAGCAGTTTCCTCCGCCGATTCTGTCGCCGAGGATAAGGATCACTCGCTCGGTTTCAACTTGACAAAGGGGCTGATCCTGCCCGGCGACATGAAAAAGCATGACGAGCTAACTGACCTCAAGGTCCTTTGCTCAGCTGCAGAGTCCATTGTGCTGGTAAATTCAACATTTTTTCTTCGTCTTTGTGTTCGGTTTTTCTGCTCGGCTTTTAGATACTAATAAGCTGTTCTATTTTGTAGGCCGCACAAAAGAACTATCTTGCCCACGAGCGGATGGTTGCAGTTCGGAAGAGTCTCCGAGACGCCATCACCGAGAACAAAGTGCTCCAGGCCGAGATAGACATGCTGAAGGCCGAGCAAGTGGTCGTCAAGGACGAGCGGGACGAATTGCGCCAGAAGCTTGACCGGGCAGACGAGGACAAGAAGAAGGCCGAGAAGAAGGTGAAAGCTCGGTACCTCGCCGAGCTCCGAAAGCTGAGAGACGCCAACAAGGAAGCCATGGACAAGGCGGTCGATGAGGCGGAGGACCGTGGGTATAAGCAGGGGGAGAAGACTTATGAGCGCCAAGTCCGGGCTACCAAGGACATCTTTTTCCAGTGTGGCTGGAAAGCCGCCGTGGAAAAAGTTGGCCTTGGCCAGGATTCGGAGATGTTCATCAATCCCCCCTCTGCTTATATCCCGGTCTACATGCTAGCCTACTCCCAAGCCGAGCAGAACCGTCTGATAGCGGAGGCGAGGAAAGAGGCAGAGGAAGAAGCCGCCGCCGAGAAAGAAGCCGAGCAAACTCCACCCGAAGCATCCCACAATGCTGAGGATGAAGTGATTGATCGGAAGGTCGTCTCGGTGGAAGGCACAGACGACGATGCCGAGGACATCCTGCCCGAGCAAACCCTGCCGAGCGCCGAGCTGACGGAGGAGGCCGACCAAGACCTTGGCCTGGACTGAAGATGGCTCCTTTCACCTTTCTTTGTACTTTTTTATTTCTTGTTTTCCTTTCTTTTTTGCTATGTAACCGGGCAAGGCCCCTCCATGTATTAAATTCCCTATCAATGAAATATGAATTTTTTGCCCGCACAACTGTTGTTCTTGATCGGCTTTTGTATGGTTGAATTTCCTCTGCCAAATTTTGTTTCAACTTTTTGATCGGCTGAACCGCGCAAACAATATGTCTTCACGTAACCCTGCAATCCCTTTTATTTCCAAATAGGATGACATTTAGGATTTGGCCGAGCAAAATCCGCTCGGCCCCATTTTGCTGGCAATGATTATCCGGCCGAGCAAAAACTCGCACGTCATTTTGCAGTTTGTTCAATTTGCTATTACTTCTTTTCGGCCGAGCAAATTCAGCTCGGCCTTGCAATTGCTGGAAAAGACATCAACGTTGCCATTTCCCCCGAGCAAAATCAGCTCGTTTCCCATATTGGGCAATTCACCAATATGCTACGTTGGCCGAGCAAGATCCGCTCGGCTACGACATTGGGCAGTTCACCAATGTTTCAGTCAGGTTGGTCATGCCGCCAACATTCCCACCGGGCGAGCAAAACCAGCTCGGCTTGAATGCGCATTGTTCCATGCGCAACTGTTTGCGCGGTCTGCTCCCATTCCGAGGAAAACAGCCCGGTTCTCTTCAGGTACAAAGATGTAATACAAAAAACAATGCAATACAGCAACAACAATAGGACTAGCTTTCATTACATAAACATTGCAAAGGCAATGCTATCTTTTTACAGGTAGTGCCGAAAGGCTAAAGGTCTAAAAAAGCTAAACAAGAGCAAGTAGCTTAACAAGAGCAAATTACATCTTAAAAGTAAAAGACCTTAAGGTTGGCAGCGTTCCAAGGTCGGGGGACAGCCTTGCCGTCCAAATCTTCCAGATGGTATGCCCCCTTGCCCGCTAGGCCAACCACCTTGTATGGTCCTTCCCAGTTTGCACCAAGTTTTCCTTCGCCAGGGACCACCGTGTTGCCAAGCACCTTCCTCAGGACCCAATCCCCAATTTTGAACAGCCTGGGATGCACTGTCTTGTTGTATTTTTTAGAGAGTTCCTGCTGATAAGCCGCCAGGTGAATTAGCGCACGCTCTCTTCTTTCTTCAGCAAGGTCTAACTCCAATGCCACAACTTCATTGTTCGAGTCTGGCTGGAAACTCTCCGAGCGGATGGTTGGCATGCCAATTTCCAGTGGGATGACAGCCTCCATGCCATAGGCTAGAGCGAACGGTGTTTCCCCGGTCGATCGTCTCGGTGTAGTGCGGTATGCCCATAACACATTAGGGAGCTCTTCAACCCACTTACCCTTAGCTTTCTCAAGCCGCTTCTTCAAGCCGTCCAGGATGGTCTTGTTGGAGGCCTCTGCTTGACCATTTGACTGGGGATAGGCCGGCGTCGAATTGTAGAATTCAATCTTCAACTCCTCGCAAAACCCGCGAAAGAGTTTCCCATCGAATTGAGTACCATTGTCTGAGATTAAGGCTCTGGGAATACCAAAGCGAGTGATCACATTCTTCCAGACAAATTTCTTCACATCCTTCTCCTTGATAGTTGCTAGTGGCTCTGCCTCCACCCACTTGGTGAAATAGTCAGTGGCGGCAATGAAAAACTTGTGATTGCCCGGTGCAACTGGGAGCGGTCCAACAATATCCAATCCCCAAAGCGCGAACGGCCAAGGACTTGTGAGAGAAAGCAACTCTCTCGTTGGCTGGTGGATCTGGTGAGCAAATTTCTAACATTTCTCACACCTGCGAACATATTTCTGCGCGTCCGCCTGCATGCATGGCCACCAGTAGCCCTGCGAGATAGCTCGGTATGCTAAAGATCTGCCCCCAGTATGGCTGTCGCAGATGCCCTCATGAATTTCATAGAGGAAGGCTTCCACCTTAGAGGGGTGGACACACTTTAAATATGGCCCCGTGAAAGATTTTTTGTACAAGGCGCCGGAAGGTGAGAGCCAAAACCGCTCTGACTTTGCCCGGATCTTGTGGGCCGCCTTCTTTTCTTCTGGCAAAGTTCGGTCTTTCAAAAAGGCGATGATGGGGTCCATCCAGGAAGGTCCCAAGTCGGTGCAGAGTACCTCAGCCGCCTCTACTTCCTCAATGCTTGGCCGAGGTAAGAATTCAATCATCAAGGGATTGGGAAAGGTTGTCTGAGTGGAAGCGAGACCAGCCAGTTCATCGGCCGTGCTATTTCCTTCTCGGTTGATCTGTTCGACCCTTATCGCAGAGAACTTCTTGATCTCTTCTCGGACCAACGCTTGATACTTGGCCATTCTTTCATCCTTGGCCTCATACTCCCCTGAGACTTGATTGACCACTAGCTTGGAGTCGCTGAACACCATAAGAGCTGTGACCTTCATTCTCAATGCACTTCTCAGCCCGGCAAGGAGAGCCTCATACTCCGCTTCATTGTTGGAAGCTGGGAAGCCGAGCGTAATTGCTTGCTCTATGACGAGCCCATCCGGTGAGGCTAGCACAATTCCTAGCCCGGCCCCATGTCTGTTGGAGGCCCCATCAACGAAGAGCTTCCACATTTCGCCAATGAACAGCTTCCAGCAATCGGAGGGATTCTGAGAACTTCTTAAATCCAAGTCCCTGGTTGGTTCAATCTGGTCTATTACCTTATCCTGGTTGGTCTCGCCTGCCATCGAACCGTCGACCTTAGGTTGACCGGTTGTATTCTGCTCTGCTTCCTGAGGCGAGCTAACACTTGTTGCCAAAACCATGGGTTGTGCTAAATCCGCATTAACCAAATCAAGCGGGCAAACAGGGTGTGTTCCCGGGGCAAATTCCGCCACAAAATCTGCGAGTGCTTGTGCCTTAATCGCGGTGCGCGGTCTGAACTTGATGTCATACTGCCCCAATTCCACGGCCCACTTCAGGATTCTCCCCGTGAAGTCTGCTTTCTCGAAAAGCACCTTAAGCGGAAACTCGGTCAACACAACTATTGTATGGGCGTGGAAATAATGTGCCAGCTTTCTTGACGCCATCATCAGGGCCAACGCCAACTTCTCCAAGGGGAGGTACCTCGTCTCAGCTGGAAGCAGGGTCTTGCTAACATAAAAGATCGGTAGGTGCTGGATGCCCTCAGCGCGAACCAATACCGCGCTCACCGCGTGTTGAGAAACAGCCAAATAAAGGAACAACTCTTCGCCCGGCTTAGGAGTGACCAGAATAGGCGCCGAGGAAAGATAAACCTTCAAGTCGGCCAGCGCACGGTCGCACTCATCATCCCAGAAGAATTTGGACTTCAAGGTCTTAAAGAAGGGCCTGCAACGATCCGAAGACCGGCTGATGAATCTATTCAGCGCGGCTGCCATCCCGGCAAGATGTTGTACGTCCTTTGTGGAGTTAGGGCGCTCCAATTCTTGTATGGCTTTGATCTGCGATGGGTCGGCCTCAATTCCCCGGTTTGTGACTAGAAAACCCAGGAACTTCCCAGTGCCAACTCCAAAGGCGCATTTGGAGGCGTTCAGACGAAGCTTGTGGCACTTGAGTATGGCGAACATTTCTGCTAGGTCGGCAAGGTGCTGAGACTTCTCTTTACTCTTCACCACCATGTCGTCTATATAGGCTTCCATAGTGCGGCCCAAGAGAGGAGCGAACATTTTTGTCACCATCCACTGGAAGGTTGCCCCGGCGTTCTTCAGTCCGAATGGCATGACCTTGTAGCAGTATAAGCCTCTGGGGGTGGTGAAGGACGTGATCTCCCTGTCTGGCTTGTACATGGCTATTTGATGATAACCGCGATACGCATCCAAGAAGCTAAACCTCTGATGGCCAGCGGTTAAGTCCACCAACTGGTCGATTCGAGGGAGAGGGAAGCTATCTTTTGGGCATGCGCGGTTGACAGTCTTGTAATCCACGCAGACTCGCCATTTGCCATTTTTCTTTGGAACCACCACCGTATTAGAAATCCACCGGGGGTATTGCACTTCTTCTATCGCTCCAGCTTCCAACAAGTTCTTTACTTCCTCTGCCACCACCTCAGCATGGTGCAAGGCGGAGCGCCGTGTTCTTTGTATGACTGGCCGTGCATTGGGGAAGACATTCAACTGGTGGCAAATGAAACTTGGGTCAACGCCAGGCATATCGTAAGGCGTCCACGCAAAAGCCTCCAAGTTGGAAACCAAAAAGTTTACATATTCAGACCGCTCGGCACTGGACAACGACGATCCCAAAAGGAAGAACTTAGTGGAATCATTCTCATCAATGCGCACCTCTACCAAATCTTCGACCGATTTTTCCTCGGCCTTTCTTCCCACATCTTCAAGGACCTCCTTGCCCTCAGGCCCCTCGATCATCTGGACAAACCCTTTGGCTGCTCGGCTGCCATTTACCACAACGAAGCACTGTTTCGCCATCACTTGATCTCCCCAAACTTCTTCTATTTGCCCGTTTGATGCCGGAAAACGCATGACTTGGTGGAAGGTTGAAGCGACCGCTTGCATGGCGTGCAACCAGCCCCGGCCCAGAATCAAGTTGTAAGTTGACGGAACCTTGAGCACCCAGAACTCCACTTGCTTTACAACTGACCCCGCTTTGACCGGTAAAATAATCTTCCCAATCGGCCACTCTGGCTGTGAATTGAAGCCGACCAAAGGGGATGTTGCTGGTGCCAAGTCTTTGTCTTCCAACTTCATTTGCTTAAATGCGTCATAATACATGATCTCGACCGAACTTCCCTGGTCGATCAAAATTCTTCTGATTTCAAAGTCCTTGACGCGTAGGGTCACCACCAAGGCATCGTTGTGCGGCATTTGAACCCTTTCTAAATCTTTCGTTGAGAACGTGAGGACGTCTTTCTCTTCGGTTTTCCCCTTCTTCACAGCGGGCTGAACAGAGAGCACTTCCCTCATGTGCTCGGCCTTCTTGATCATCCCTCTAAGCTCGCAGAACCTCACTGGTTCAACGATGCCATGAATGACGTTGATCACTCCCTGCGGGGGCGCTTCTAAGGCGGCCATTCCATTTGGCTCGGTTTGACCAGTTGGCGCGGCCTTGACTCCCCCATCAATATATTGGTCAAGATGTCCCGCTGCTACCAACTCCTCCAGATGCTGTTTGAGCGGCAAACAATCCTCTGTTCGGTGCCCCCGTTCTTCATGGAAGGTGCAGCGGTACTTTGGATTGAAGCCGCGTTGCGCACTCCCCAACTTGGCTGGCCAACGGACAAAAGGCTCTCCACGGATCTCGCTTAGAATGCGGTAGATGGGGATTTTAAAGACCGTAGTAATCCCTGTCCGTGCCTTTAGTTTCCTTTTGGCATCTTCTGCTGCGTCGCGGGGTGCATCAGCTCGGTCACTTCTGCGGCCTTTGTTTCTATCATTTTGGCCGGTCCCTCGGTGATGATCTTTCAATCGATTACTAGGGCGATTTTCCTCCTGCCCGACCGAATGAACTTTCCCCGCTGGTCGTCTGTCCCCCACGACCGGATTATCCTTCTCGGTCGCTGAGGCGGCATCCTCTTCCACGCGAATGTGTTCATTGATCCGTTGCATCAAAGATTCCATGGTGGTCGGCTGATGCATCGTGAGTGAGTCTCTCAGCCTATGTCCGACCGGGAGACCTCTCTTGTATTGAGTGATGGCCAGGTTGGTAGGGCAGTCGAGAATTTCGTTGTAGGTTTCCCAATACTTTGCGTTGTATGCCTTTAATGAGCTTCCCGACTCCATCTTGACGCCTAAGAGATGGTCTACCTCCTTCGGCGTTCGTGTGTTTGTCTTGAATCTGGTGACGAAGGCTTCCGCCAGCTGCTGCCACCCCTCGATACTCCCCTCCGGGAGCCTCTCGAACCACTTCAAGCCCAACTCTCCCAAGCTTGCTGGGAACATGAGACACATCAAGGCGTCGTTCCGTCGGTGGCCAGCCATTACTTGCCGGTAATGACTCACATGCATGTACGGATCCGTCTTGCCGTCGTACAGAGTGAACTTTGGCTGGTGGAATCCGGCAGGGAGTGGGGTGCTCTCGATCTCTGGCGACAATGGAGTGGCTGTAAGTCTCGCCAGCTCCTTGTCCATCAGAGCATTGGCTATCAACCTGGGCGCTGGCATTGCCACCTCTTCACTGCAATGGACTGGAGCGCTCAACCTCTGGAGCGCCGGCACCCTCTGAGCTTCCCGACGGCGCGCCCTCTCCTCCAACACGTCCCTGAGATCCCTGGAACGGGAGGAGGCAGAGTATCGCGACGTCGAGGACGGGCGCGAGGGGCGATAGGTGCTGTCGCGTGTGATAGATATGTCCTCTCGCTGGTCAGAGTCTCCAACCCCATAGTTCCGGGTGATTGAGATTGAATGGGCTCTCCTCCAGCGGCGACTGCTAGAACGAGGGGAGGGGGTGCGCTCACTGAGGTCGCCCTCTCCAGCAACACCCTTCCCCCTCACTTGACGCTTCAGAAGCTCCATCTCCGCCGCCATCCTCCGAATGAGGGCTTCTTGGTCCTTGAGTTTGTGCTCTAGGCGTTCCTCGCGGGACTCCCCCCGGCGACGGCGGCCCTCTGGACTCCGCGAGTGATCTGAACTCCTCCCACGTTTGTCGCGCGCTCCTCGCGATGAAGTTTCTAGGCCCGCCATGGCTGGGACATTTGGAAGGCCCTCTCTCCTTCGGACATATTCCGGAGTCGCACCATCGACGACGGACAGCGGAACTTCTTCGTTGTTGGCCATGGAAATGGCTGGACAAGCTCGAAGAACTAAGGTTGATTATCAACTTTTCCCACATACGGCGCCAATTGTACGGGGGCGAAATATCCTTGACTCTCCGTACGCCTTGAACGTCGAGCTCCTGGTAACGGCGTCTGTCTCTGCAACACAAGAATGGTGAGCTGCCCGGCGATGGTGTGCCGGAAAAACCCTCCGACGCTCAAGTCAGTTTACTGAGGAAGAAGACCCAGACAATCAGAATAGAGAGAGCGAATTTGTGAGGATGAAATGGCATACCAGTAGCGTTCGCCTTCCCTCTCCATATCTAGGCTGCCCACGCAGCTCCGAGATTGTGCGCGCACTACCTCTGCTGTCCTTCCCTGGACAGGTGGCAGTGCTCGCCTCTCATCACCCTACACGTGTAAAGGTTCTGCCCTCCTTCCAGTACATGCAGAACTGCCTAACGATATTGAGGTGTTCGTGGAGCAGACGACCTTTGCTTCACACCATTGGCCCAGGTGGCACCCTTGACCGAGATACCATGACCGGCCAAACACTTGTGGAAAATTGCCATCACACAACCGTGCTACATACCGCCGGCTTGCGACTTGGAACCAGGCGAGATCTTAACTGCAAACGCCGAGCTACCCCCGACCGGTTCATCTCGATTGACCTGTTGCGAGGCATGCCGGCCTCCAACCGTTTCATCTCCAATCTCGGTCACGCGCAACCGCTTCGCCTTGGCTGGGCGGCTAGTGGCATGCCGGCCAGGCCGCATCTTCCGCGTAGCCCGGTCGGTCCTTCTGCTCGGTTGCAACCTCCACTGTGGACTTCGGCCGACCAACTGGTCTCCAGTTCGGCCCTCAGGGGTAACCGGTTGACCTCGTTTAACCGAGCAAGGTAGACCGCTCGGTCGTTGCACTTGCCTAATTAGCTCGGCGCCGCGTAGTCTGTGACGCCGGACGTTACTCTTGCTCGGCCGTACCATGAGATGGAAATCTCCCCTCTCAATTACAAATATTTTTTATACATAAATTAAGATCAATAATCATTAAGGACATTAATATGTTTAAGACTAATTAGACTAAGACTCCGTAACTATTAGCGAATATCACCTTTATTTCATTTATGAATCGGTACATATTAATTCCTCTATTATGACAATCGTATAAATACATATCTTTTGAAGATGGTATAAAAGGGGCCTGTGTGCAATAAAAGTATGGGTGGACAAACCTTAGGTCAGGCCAAGCCAAGCCAGGTTTGGACTGAGCTTATACAATATAGTAAAAGGATATGTGTCATTCTAATGCTAGCCGGGCCCAACTTCGAATCTAATCTAGCCATCTTAAACTCAATCCTAAAATCTCAAACTTGTCCACTTTTTTTTTATAACCAAATAGATACGTGTTATTAATTTATTTATTTATTTTGTCTTGAATAGATATTAAATGATTTAGATTTCATTTATTATTTAAATTTGAAATATTAGCAAAACTCAATAATAAAATAAATATATTTTTTAACAAATGTTTTAATATAAACCTAGAATATATATGTGTATATATATTTATTAATTTTTTTTTTACATTTTTTTTACTTTATTTTATAATTAAAATAGTATAAAACTATAATTAATATATTACAAATTTGCAGATGAAGCTCCATTGGACTATAAACTCTTTATCACCACTGCAAACCAAGTATTAAATTGGCTCAAAATCTCAATTAAGCCCTAGTTTTCTGGGCAAAATAATTTTTTCATAATTTAAAAATATCAAATTAGGCTAAATGAATAGTCACTCCCTGATATATTTTTGTAATTAAATAGGTCAAAATATATAAATTTATAAATAAAAAATAAAAAATAATATTTATTAATAATCAAGAGAATTTTGATATAAATAACTAATATATTTATGAATATGAATTATACATAACATAATAATTTTGGATTAAGGGATGGCGGTCCAGCCAATTTTACATCATTTTTATTTATTTGAGAGTGGTGATTAAGAGCTCTAATAAAAACATTAATGACATAACAAATTTTAAAAACAACTTTGATTGGTAGCTCGAATTTCACTCCCCCTAATCTCCCTAATTTCCATTTTTAGTAAACTGTTTTTTTTTTTTTAACTTGCCTTGCATTTTTTTTTTTGGCCAAAAATGGCAATTCGGGAGAGTTTCGGGGAAGCCCCTCGAGCTCCCGTGTTTTACCCTTTTAAAAAATAAATAAATAAAACAAAAATCAAAATATCAAATCACACCCCGAAACCCACAAATTAAAACTTTTTTTTAGAGTTCACCATTTAAAAGGTCTAAAGCATTTTTCTTTATTTAGGTTAGGTTTGGCATGTTCTAAATAAGTCAAAAAGTCACTATCTTATTTAAGTCATATCATCTTATTTAAATCACATCACCTCTCTAACACATCACATCAAACTTAACCCAAACCCAACCCAACCCAAATTCACCAATAAATCAAAAAGTACACTTTTTTTTAAAACACCCCAAACCAACGCTTAATATTTGTTTTTTAAGACAACTAGGCAAAGCACCCAACCCAACGCAACCGCTTCATATATTGAGATTTCACCCTTTTCTCCTCTGAAATTACTCACCTCTCTCTGTATATTGAGTTGATCGTTTACGAGTAATCGGCCTCTGTGAAGGTATGATTTTTCCGTTGAAATCTTCACCATCGTCACCGATCATCCTTTCATTAACTCTTACTGTAAAATTTCATTTTTTTTCATATAATTTTCTTGTGCGCCTGTTTATTCGATTGTTGTTCTTGTTTAATTTGTCCATCGATTGTATGATCATTATATATTTTCTGACTCTGATTTGCATTTTTGGTTGATCAATGGCTTCTTTTGACAATCTTCGTTTCCGTGTAGCGTGAGAGGGTTTGATGTGTATATATATATATATTTGTGTGTGCATTCGTCCTGTTTTAAGACTAGTTTTTATTCCCCTTTGATTGAGTTGATGATAATAATGATGGTTGTGTCGGTTGTCTATATATGTATATTTTTTTAAATCTTAATTTTTTTTGTTTGTATAATGGAGTTGAATCTGATAACCATTTTGGGTTTGTGATTTTTGACGTGCATATTTGATTCCGCCCTGATTTGCTAACTCTTGTTTTTGGATTTAAATAGTAGTAGTACTGACTAAAGTTAATGTCTTTGCTGGGTTGAATTAAGGGTTGTTTTGAGAATTGACTTCTTTTTTTTTTTTTGGCATTTTATTAAAGACGTGCAAAAAATGTTTGAGCAAATTGCATTATTTCTAGTAAAAGAATGAGGCTGATGGTTTTGGTTTATGGGATTCCATATGTTTCTCTTATTTATCTTATCACAATTGTGTTGATGGTTCCATCTTCTATAAATCTGTTTCATTTTGATGGTTTGGTTTGTTGATTACACTGGTCATATGAATTCAAGGAATAATCTTTGAGCCAAAATTAAGATCAGTTTTGGCTGTTCTGCTTTGTGTCTTATCTCTTAAACTGCTTTCTCAGCCAATTGTACAAAATAGGAGAGTGAATGAGCGTACTAAATGCAGAAATTGTGTCGGTTTTGGTTTAATTGGTTTAAGTTGATCAAAACAGGTGTAATCATAGATATATGTAATTTGCACAAGCTGTAATTTTCAGTATGAAGCTTTCATAGAATGCTGTAACTTCATACTGAACTGGAAATCAACCACCTAGTTGACTGTGCTGTATGTAGTTGTACACCACAACTATGATATTAACCATGGTCCTTAACTTACCTCACCACCATCATCTGACATGGTTTGGTTTTGTTGTTAATATTGAAAAGTGAAAGTGGTTTTGATTGTGTTAAAGAACATCCTAATCTGACCCTAAGAATAATAATATGGTAATATGCTTTAGCAAGGGATAATTCGTTGTTTTAATTAAAAATTTGGTAAGAAATGGGCAGGAAATGTAAGTAGTGACAAACAGCAATTATT
The DNA here is from genome assembly GCA_022316695.1 of Camellia oleifera. NCBI lineage: Eukaryota > Viridiplantae > Streptophyta > Magnoliopsida > Ericales > Theaceae > Camellia > Camellia oleifera. The sequence continues at coordinate 112,582,243 of CM039317.1, forward strand.
CACGGGTGATGAATAATAAAGGCAGCCATATACAGATTTGGGTATGTCTGATCCAATTTCGTCAAGAGTTCAGTAGCCACTGTCTATCTCAGGCTTTGGCACAATTTGATTGAGGAAATCCATGTCTTGCTACCTCCTCTTCAACTGAAGGACCTCTAATATGTGCATGCCAAGGGCATAGTAATCCAAATTCCCATCATGTGGAGTTCTGTGTATTGTGACAGCGTTCTTAGTTGGGAATACATACTCTTAATGATGAATTATGCTAGAACCATTAAAAAAATATACTAGGGCAATTACTTGGTTCATTGGATTGTTAAAATCCTTGTTTAAGCTGAAAAAATAATGTGTTTTGATTTATCAAGTAATTGAAGGCTGCTATTACAGTCAATAGATAAGCAAAGACGGGAAGAAATATTTAATATACCTATCACCCAAAATTCAAGTGTTTGATTTATCTAGTAATTCAAGATTGCTATTACAGTCCATAGATAAGCAAAGATGGGTAGAAAATTTTAATATATCATTTATTTGTACTGATGATGCATTCTTTTATTGAGAAATCTAGTAAACAAATTGTAATGGTAGGATCTCATGCCAACTAGTACAATTTTGTCATTATCTTGTACCCATAATTTCATTACTTTGTCAAATGTGTATGGCCCTGGAAGCTCAGAGATCATTCATCTGAAAATGAAATTATGGAGTCTTCACTAACTTCACACTCTTCCCCGAATTTCCAAAGTCATGTGAATGACAATACCCCAATCACGTTTGCACTCGTGAACATAGTTGTCAAATCGGGATTCGTATCGTGAATCGAAATGGTCTCGTACCAAATCGTGAATCGAATCGAATCGTGAATCGTAAAGATTCGGTCACTTTTTCTAAATTACTTAAAAACATATATCTACACATTTAGATGTTAAATATATCTTATGAATATAAAATATTTAGACTTAAATCAACAAAAATGTTATTTTGAATGATAATCACGTAATTTAATAGGTAAGAAGTTAACAAAGGTTCCTATGTAAAATCACCATCTTACTTTTTCTTTTTTCTTTTTTTAGATATTTTTTATCAACCATTCTTAATAAAAATAATAACCAAATAGACATACTATTAATTTATAAAGTAACAATAGTTAACAACGATATTGATATTTGGATAATAAGCATATATACTTTTCTAAGTAAGAGTGAGCAAATAATAAGAAAGAATTATTTAAGATATTTTATTTTAAAGCTTAAAACATTTTAAAAGGTATAATTGACCTCACACATGTAATATTCAATTTAATAAAATAGTAATAGATAATTCATAGTGTAACTTTAATCTTAAACATCTTTAGAAGATATATTACAATTTTTTGAAGGGGAAAAAAATGAGAAGAAAAGTTAAAAATATATTAGGTTTGACTGAATCTGATTGGATCTTATAAAAAACTCCATGATCACTAAAATAATAACAAATCATATATATATGTTGGTTATTTTGGTATTAAATGCTTTTAGAAGTTGTATTATGTCATTTTCACTAAAAAGATGGAAAAAAATGAATCGAAAATATATCGAACACAATAATTTCAAAAATTGCATGAATCGTAAAAAGTGAATTGAATCGTGATTCACTAGAGATTCACTTCCAAAATAGATTCACTCATAGATTCGTATCGATTTTGCAAAAATTATGTATCGAATCGTGAATTGTAAGATTCTGATAACAGAGCTCGTGAATTATAAAGCCTTCTACTTCTTTTAAGCAATCATCCATCTTTCCATATGACTAGATATCTTGTGGTTACTCTAAAATGGCAAATTGGCAAGTTTGGAAGAGGAAACCAACCTTTCTTATCATGTGTCAATTGGGTTTATGTGCTTTATGCTTTACATTTATGAGCGGTACTCGATGTATACAATGACGTTCCTCGGAAAAAAATTGCCCATAAAGAGCTAAGCATGCACACACTATGCTTTTCCCGTAGCTTTCCCTTCAAGAAAAGATTGCGCCACTTCTAATCCAAAGATCAAGAAAAAATTTGTGAATTTTCTCCCCAATTTTCTATGGTAACCAAACAAAAAATATGGGCTCTGTTTGGTTTCATTTTCAGAATCTGTTTTCAGAAATTAAAAAAATAATAATAATAAATAGTATGACACTATTAAACACCTAAAAGATATTTTAATTTTTTTTTTATAATTTATTTCTGCCCCCCAAAAGATAAAACCATGTGAAGATGATGATTTTTTTTTTTTTTTTTTTTTTTTTCCATTTTCTAAACCAAATTAATTTTTAGTTTTTTCAATATACATGTCTAGGATCAATAAATCTACCAACCTGTAATTGGTTTCTCCATACCATTAAAAACCTTTTAATTCCTTTTCACCCAAATTATCCAAATCATGCCCAAAGAAACCAACATCCTCACTGTCTTCCCTTTGTTCTTAGCTCTCCCCTCCCTAATTATGGAAGAGGTCTGATGAGGAATGCGCCTGCGCCCATTTTGGTATTACAATTATATAACTGTAATTTTATGTATTTAATATTTGTGTTTATTTATTTTTAATTAGACTTAATAAATATTTAGTTTCTTCTTTTGTTAGGATCTAGTTTTCTATTTTAAATTAGGGTATTGGCCTGTAAATTACTGAACCTCATCTTTTCTGGTGACTTTGAACTGGGCCCCTTTTTTGGAATTTCTGTGCTGTATGTTTCTATCATTTACCAAATATGTATAACTTGTCTATGTATTTGACATCTAGATGACATTATCTGATCCGAATGTTCTTCTTAGGACACTGATGCTGTTGGTTTGTATGCATTGAATAACCATGATTTCCTCATTATGTGTGGATTTTGAAAACTGATGAAAGTTTATTTAAGTTGTATGTTAAGTGACCAAGATTATAATTTTATGGAAGGAAATAATCTAAATTGTTATTATTATCTTTGTTATGGCACAAGTGCCATTTTATAGCCAAGTCATTTGTTGTATTTTTTTTGGGTAATATCATCTTGCTGTGGCTTTTGTTTTTTGTTGATATTTTTCACCAAAGTACATACATACTCTTGGTGCTAGCACTGCTCTAGATTACATTTCCGGAAACTAGGTTTAGACGGTTATTATTATGCAGGTGGTATAATTAAATGGAGGATATGTCCATGGAGATGTAGTAGGATACATATAGCTGGCCCTAATAGCTGTGGTCTAAGGCTTTCTTGAGTTGAGTTGAGTTTTTGAGGTCTGGGGACTCTGATGGTGTATCATTCTTGTTCACAGCTCTTAATTGTAATGAACGTGAGTTAATTGGAGGCTTTGGAATGAGGGCATAATTACTTTACATCTGCAGGTTAGAATTCTTGATACTAGGACCTTATCTCCTCTGCCTCCTCCTCCTCCTCCTCCTCCTCCTCTTCTTTTTCTCTCCTCCTGTTTTTCTATCTGACAAATTTGTGTTTTCAAAAGAAACCCATCTTTTATACTCTGGAAATGCAAGTCTGTTTGTCCACTTTCTCCATCCCAAAGTGTTTTTTTTTAGAGATTTACATACTTTTTCTTGTGTATTTTTGTTGGGCCTTTTTACTGTGTGGTAACATGGCTTTGGTTGCGTACAAAACTTAATTTTCTGCCCTTTCTTATTTTTCTAATGCCATGTTGCAGATTAGTTTTGAAAACTTTGGTTACTTAGTCCCTGGCCATATATAGGACACTAAATTTGGTGGATATAAATAATAGTTAGCATTGCTTCTTTAACAGCATTGAATTGCAAATGGTATTGCAGGGCCCTTTAGGTAATTTGGACAACTGACAAACGGATTTGAGTCTGAAGATCGGTGTGCTCATCAAGTTTCATTATAGTCATCTGCTTCGGTTGCTGTGTCTTATATGTTGGCGTTTATATTGGGAGAGCAAACTTTAGGGTACTTTGTTAATAAAGCTGCAGAATTATCTTAGGACCTTGTTCTGTGGAATTTAATTTTTTCAGAGAACTCAATTTTGTTGTAAAAACATTGCAGTTTTATATGAGGATTGTGTGGCACACCGAGTATAGTTGGTATTTAGTGGCATCTTTGATAAGAAATGACTGGTTCAATTTATATCTTATTTTAGTTTCTAATACACTTGGGAGATTCCATGGCTTCCAAAACTTGTGTTTCTCTTCTCTTTGTTCTCCATCTTGGAAGTTTGATTACTTTTGCTTTAATGAGTGGGGAAACTAATGTGGGGCTCACTCATAAATTAACTGATTCAGTGTTATTGTGCTGCAAAGAGTTCACTGCAGGATAGTTCTCAGTGATTAGCCCATGGGTGGTTATTATGTACTGTTGGAGATCATTATCTAGTGAAGCTGGAGTTTTAAGGAGATATTATGACATGAAAATCCCATTTATACAATAGTCAGATTTGTGGTTGAGCCAATAACATGCTTCAGGTTGGAAATCTTTACTGCAGCATGGGCTTGTGTAAAAGAACTTGGTCTTTCTGGTGATTGGCAAGGGTTATGTAATTCAAATTGAAAGGGTGCTAGGTGATGATTCATTGCATTCAGTCTGTTGATGATTTGATGTAGCAACACTTGAAAGCCTTTGATTAGTGTTACCAGACAATGCTAATACCCTAGCGAATTATGTTTTGGAACACACATTTTGAAACATGGTACACTCTCGTTTTAAAAAGATAAATTTAGCGATCTAAAACGATTTCAAAAGTTTTTTTTAATATATTTCCTTACAACTTTTCTTATCAAATTCAACTAAAATTTAAGGTGAGTGAGGTTTTGATTGGACAAAACTTGAAAATGGGTCATAATGCTCATATAGAAATGTGTTGTTAATCGAAAATTATTCTAGAAGTACATTAAATTATTAAAATGTTGGGACATGTAGTATTTTCTAAAAATTTGTGTTTGAGATAATTTATGAATTTTTTTGTACCTAAACAGATACTTGTGAGAGAAAAAAGTGATTGATTAGTGTGTAGGATGTGACATTTATCTTATTGACTATTTTAGGCCAAGTTTGGCATATTGCAAAAAAGTCAAAAAGTCAAAAAGTTACTCAAAAAGTTAAAAAGTTAACACTATTTACCAAAAGTCAACAATTACGGCTGTACAACTCCCAATTCTAAATCCTAATTTTTCCCTACAAATCAATTTTTACAATTTTTTATTACACATTTTTCCATAAAAAGTCAAAAAGTTAACCCAAACATCCATATTTTCTTCCTCAATTTTTTAGTCCAAAAAGACAAAAAGTGCACTTATTTAGGACACCCCAAATATATATATATATATATTTTATCTTTATTGACTATTTTAGCTTAGCTCATCCAAACACCAAACAAGATTGGACAACAAGCAAGGGTTGAGGCTAAAATAATTAATAAAGGGAAAAAAGTTTAAAATAGTCAATAAGATAAAATGTTACATTCTACATATTAATTAATTATTTTTTATCTCACACTCATCTATTTAACTATGAAAAAATTCGCCAATCATCCCATACAAACACAATTTTTTTCATCTCATAAAATAATTAAAAAGTCAACTAAAATATCCATTTGTTCCAAAAATTTAAGATGTGTTTAGTTCATAAATTTAAAAAAAGATTTATTAAAAAAAAAGAAAAGTAAAAAGATGAGTGATCACACACCTTTTATAACTTTTTATCTTTGATTCTTTAAATTAATGAACCAAACACGTCTGATATCCATACCCTCATTTTTTGGAGTACAGACAGAATTTCCAACTAACTTGTGCCCCCACTATGCTTCAAATCTGTTCCAGACCAAAGCGTAAACTCTAACCACACTTTCAATGTCTTTAAGCACCTTAGCAAGTAAAAAGAATAAAAAGCTCCAGTAACATTAAAATTTGAAAACTATCATTATATATATTGTTACAAAATAAGTAAAATACTTTTTGGAGTAGGGTTATTATCTGACAACCTGTTTGGCCAGAGAGCATTTTATCAGAAAATAGAACCCAGAAACTAGTAGCAGATCATATCATGGTTGGCTTTTTCCAAAAAGTGCTTCTTTGAGGTATTTAGGGATTTTTTTTCTTATTATATCATAACCAACACTAGAGCTGCATTATGAGCTAAAGCATGATTTCAGAATCAAGAGTACTCTTGATGGATTTCCATAAAAGTTTGAAGGAAATTAAATCAAGAGCGCTGGGTTGAAAAATCCAATTTCAGATTTTTCTTGTGAGAAATTTTATTTCCACACACTTAATTATCTCAATTCATATCATTTCTTAATACACACACTTTATAATTTAATTATTAATTAATTTTCTCAATCCACACAATTAATGTATCAATTATATCCTTCACTCATACCATTGTACACACACCTCTTTAACCCTTCTTCCATACGCACTGCTCCTATTACAGTTTGGAAATTTGTGGACCCACAGTGCTACAAGAGTCAAAGTAAAGATCCACAGTGAAGAACTTTGCTCTATTGAAGACCTCCCTTGTCAAAAAAAAAAAAAAAAAAAAAAAAAAAAAAATCCTCAACTCAGTTCTTCAATCTTCTTAGTTAATTTCAGTTCTTCAGCCTAGTTCTTCAATCATAAACCAAAGAGCATTTTATGTTAATAAGAAGATAAACCAAAAACAATCAATCATAAACCAAAGAGTAGAGCACGTTCACTATTTTTTTCAGGACTATGCTTCACTGGTTAACAATTCTCAACCCAGTTCTTCAATATTCTTAGTTAATTTCAGTTGAATCCTAAAAAAAATAAAAATAAATAAAATGTAGTCTCTCTCGACAATGTGACAACAATGAAAAAACTAGGGTTTACTTTTTTTAACTCAAAAGGTATACATTGAGATTTTTTTGTTCTTAAAAGATGTGTACATACAATTTTTTCATATAATATTATGGATATTGCTGGATATCTATTATAGCCATTTTTATTTAGAGTATAATTGTCATTAAATTAATATTTCATTAAGTTTGTGCCCTGAGTTCATTAGGCGTGTGAAAATAGAATTTCCCTTTCCTTGTCCATAGGTCTAGACGCTAATTTATTATGTCCATAAGGATACCTCTACATTACCTCTGCTATCTCACACGGTTTAGATTTCATGTCCTCTCATCTCTCTCCTTACTCAAAACACAAAACCATCTCAGTCTCTCTTTCTCTCTCTAGATCTTGCATTCATCTCCGCTTCTACTCTGACAGTCGGTACCACCACTGCCGATTCAACAGCAATTTCCAGCTCCTTCGTCACAGCCTTTAGAGACCACCAACGCTGCCAAAGGCCTGAAGGAGAAGAAGATCTAAAGCTCACCTACGACTCTCCGCACCATCGCATTTACGTCATATTCTCACCGTCGCCAATCCGACGCCAACGTCTATAAATCTATAGATCCGCCTACCCTGACCTTAGATCTAGACCACCACTATGGTCAGACAACGAATATGAAGACGAAGATGAAGAGTCCGACGATGATCTGGTTCTATACAGTCAGATAGATTGGGTTTGGATTCGAAAATGGTCGAGAAAGAAAAAGAGATACGGAGATTTGGTTCTATACTATATATGTGTGTGTGTGTGTGTGTGTTCCTCTATTTACATGTGTATCGATTGCATGTGAATATATATATATATATGTGTTTCAAAGTTCTGTGTTTGTTGATTGTTGATTTTGATGTTATTTTCTCTTTGGTTCCCACGACAATGAGGGAAAAATTGAGAAATTGATCATTTGAACATCAAAGCAACAGTGACAATAAGACTATATTTGGTTTTCTTATTATGCTTCTATGTTTTTCTCAACAACCAAACATGTAGGGTTATCAATACATGATACTAGTGTGATTCAAAGTCGATATTCTCCTTAGATCATAGTATTTTTTCTGTTTTACATATCAGTCTATTTTACTGCTATCATATTGAGGTATTGGCTAGTTTATGTATCTATTGTACAAGTTTTTATTTATTATTTATATTTTTTTGTTGTTTTTGATCTTGAGGAGAGAGATGTTGTTGTTGTTGTTGAATTTAAACCGATAGATTTTCAAAACATAGAGGTTTGCTGTTGTTGTGGAATTTGAATTTTATTTGTACAAATAGTGAGAAGAGAGATAAAAAGAATTTGAACAGATACATTGCAATAGATAGATTTTTTCAACAAATAATTTCAACAGATAGATTTTTTGAATATAATAATTTGAATAGATAGAGAGAAATCTACATATTTTAAACAAATAGAGAGAAATCCACAGATTTTAAATATACAAGGAAAAAAATTAAATAGATAGGGTTAAAAAATTGAACAGATAGGAAAACAATTAAACAGATAGGAAAATTTTTTGAACATAGAAGGAAAAAATTTTAACATAAAGGGAAAATTTTTGAACTGATAGTCAACAAAAGTCAATAGATAAATTAAGAGATAAAATTAAAAACAAAATGTCTTTTAAAACAAACAAAGACTTCTCACTAAACTATTTTATAAATGGTAGATTTCTCACTAACAAAAAATATCCACTAAACTTAATGCCTTATACCCTTCTTAGTTTGGATTTATCACCAATTTACTCTTAAATGAATCAACGTCAACAGCACAATTTAATTGAATTTCTACTATGGTAAGAGAGAACTAAATCATAATCCATTTCAAATAAGGGTTTGGCTTCTCTCACATTAAGATGACAACTTCAGAAAATGTTTAGGCTTGGTAGGCTAATTTTTTAATAGGTTTTGGTGATCCGAACCGTTGACTCTTTAAAAGTAGTTTAGTAGAATATTTATGCAGAAAATCAATATAATTGGACATTGGTAGCTATATGTTTGAATCATATTTGTTTTTAAAAAATAGACAATAAATATAATTTCAAAAATAGCCATTCATTTTTTATAATACAAATTTGATTCAAACGTATAGTTACTAATTTCTGATTGTCATGATTTTTTACATGAATATTCTACTTAACAAATTCTAAAAAGTGAACGGTTCGAATAATCGAAGTCGGTGCCAAAATAGACATACTAAGCCCAAACGTTCTCTCAAGTTGAGATAACCAATATGAATCAATAATCATCAAACAAGTTTTTACCTTTGATCTAAATGTCTTAGGGATGGAGTTTTTGCAAATTTAAGAGAGCGTTTGAACTTAGTAAACTCATTTTAAGAACGATTTCAATAATCCAAACTATTTATTTTTTAAAACTCGTTGAGTAAAATATTTATACAAAAATCCAAGATTATCTAAGATCGTTAGTTATATGTTTGAATCAGATCTGAATTAAAAAAAATGAATGACTATTCTTAAAATTATATTTATCATTCATTTTGTAAAACAAATATGATATAAAACTTATAGCTATCGATGTCCAATTATCTTGAATTTTTTGGATAAATATTCTATTTAACAAATCCAAAAAAGTGAACGGTTTGAATCATCAAAATTGGTCTCAAAATAGACCTACCAAATCTATACGTGAGAAAAGCCAAATCATTTTTCTTTATATATATATATATATGTATATAATTTTTTATTTAACATGAGTCACTTAAATATCTTATTAATATCTCATTTTTAACGTTTTACTCTTATAGGTGTGTTTTGTATACTAATAAAATTAATTCTAAAATAATTATTTCAAATATTTTTATTTGTAAAATAATGATATATTAATGTTTTAACAAATTATAAATAAATTGTATAATCATTTTATGAATAATGACAATGTTATAAAAATTCGTGATTTTAATTATTCGATCTAATTTGATTATAAAATTTTCATAATCTAATTTAATTCTAAATTTTCTAAAATCATCAATAATAATTTGATTTTAATTTTAATTTATGGGTTGTTTGGGAACAACTTAAAATAACAAACTTATTATCTTTCTATCTTTTTTAAATCATATAATTTCTTTACTCTTTCTTTTATATATCTTTTTATAAAAATTAAAATTTTATTAAAATAATATATTCACAAACAAATTTTTATTCTTCAATCCAATCAAATTAAACCTTACTCGGCCCCAGTCATTGCTGACCAAAAGGAAAAGCAAAGTGGGACACTCGCATCACATGGAATGTGGTCCATGAAAGCATAAAAGCATCTAGCTTTGTCCGATGGATAATGTGTTTGAACCACGCTAAGCATCATCTCAATCCAAAGAGCCTGGGTTTAGTATTTTTATTTTTTTCAAGGGTAACTTACATGTGTACTTCTGACATTTATGTTTAATACTTATTATTTTTTGATATTTAAAAAATTACATTAATCCTCTAATCATTATAATTATTTAGATCGAATAAAGATATTGAACTCATGCACTCTCTCTTTTTTTACTTTACTTTACTTTTTTGTTTTTTCTCCCTTTCATTTGCTTTACTTTTTTTTTTTTCAATTTAATTTTCTCTATTTTTCTACTAAGAGTTGTTACCTTTTAAAAATGATAACATACAATATGGATCATAATGAACACTAATTTGAGTCATAATTAAATATTATTTTAGTAGTAACCAAAAATCACAATAAACCGTAACTAATAGACACAATTAGTGGCGGAGCCAAGAAAATAAATCAGAGAGGGCACTTCTTAATTACAATATTGAAAATATTTACAAAAATATTTCACATAAATTTTTGCGATTGACTTCAAGAAAGATAAATAATAATAATAATAATCAGTGTGTTTGGTTTGAGTTTTTTGAATTAAGTTTTTTGAAAATTAAGTTTTTTATTTTTTATTTTATTTTATTTTTTTTATTTTTAGTGAATATTTTTAAAAATTTAAGCATTTTTTTTTCTTTTTTAGATGCATGATGTATCTAAAAAAAATATATATATATATGTGAAAAAATATTTTAAAAAATTAATAAATACATAAAAATACGAAATATGTACTGATTTTTTGTATTTTTTTTATATTTTTGGTATTTAGTAAATTTTTTAAAGATTTTTTCTCAAAAATTATACTTTTTAAGTATATTTATGTTAGATGTGTCTAAAAATTACTTAAAATATTTAAAAAAATTCAATAAAAACAAAAAAATACGAAAACAAAAACGTAGAATTTTTTGAAAAGTGTTTTTGGAAAACTCAAACCAAACAAAATTGAATATGTTATTTGTAATTAGAGTATCATGGACAACATTATGGCCTTGTTTGTCATCCTCTAAAAAAGTTAAAAAGTCACTATCCTATTTAAGTCACATCACCTCTTTAACACATTACTTTAAACCCAATCTATACTCAATCCATATTTCATAAAAAGTCAAAAAGTGCACTTATTTAGATCATCCCGAATCACCCCTTAAAAAAAGTCATGGATATAAAGTTTTAAAATAAATTATATAATGATAAAGTAATTTTTTATACAAAATATGCATAAAAATTCAATATAATTGTTATTTCGCAATTATTGACATGTGATATTACCAACTAATAATAAAAAAACACATGGAGGATGAATCATACATATTAAATATAACAACAATTCAATAAATTTTATATTTTCATTGAGATTAATTATGTTTGCATATTAATAATGATAGAGATCACCATTATATTGAAATTTTTATAGATAATAATATCGTAGTCTCTTTATTTTCAATCAAAATAATAATTATTGTTCTTATAATTTTAAAAATATCATTGACATGTCACTCTAAATAATATTTTTATAAATTTTTTTATATAAAATATTTTCTTTATGTTTATAAAAAAAAAAAAAAAAAAAATTCCAAAACTCAGGGGGCACAGGCACAGGCACGTGACCCCCACCCTCCTTCCCTCCGCCCCTCGACACAATGACTTGTAATCAATTTGATTTAATAATTTGTTAGTCTCATAGATACAATAACTTGTAACTAAAATCAATTTAGACCATAATTTACATACTATACATAGTCTTATAGGAAAACTCTAATTAAAGACAGGAAGCAATTTGAGGCTTTGAAGAAGATTTTTTTTTATTTTTTATTTTTTATTTTTCACAAATTGTAGACTAGAGGGGTAAATGCCTAATATTTCCTAAAATTTTGAAATAATTTGCAGGGCCCGCTTGCCGGCCCTGTGTCCGGCATTACTGACCTCCCCTTCGCTAAATTAGATTGTAGTGCGGTTAACAATACACCATTAAAAAAAACACATTTTTTTTTTAATAAAAAATATCACAAAGCAAAACACACGCAAGGGAGGAACGAATATTCACAAAATATCCTCCTAATAAATCAATAAAAAATTAATTTTAGATGTAAGAGCATCAGATGGTGCAGGGATTTGGTATTGGTCTGATCTCAAAATATTCTCTCCTCCTCAAACTTTCCTTCAAAACTTTTTCTGAATCTGATTGTTTCTCTTTGGATGTTAATGGTCTTGTTTGTCTTTGGTGAAAAGCTTTTCTCTTCACTGTCGACTGAGTTGTTAAGGCGGTGCATGTTTCATCTCTAAGACGCTCTGGAAAGTTTCTAAGGTTCTTCTTTCTTCACTTCCACTTCCACTTCAATTCTGTTATTTCTCTCTGTTTGAATCTCAACTTACTTTCTGTCTTCAGTTTTATTATAAATCTCTGTGTTCCACTGTTGCTTACCCCCCCCCCCCAAAAAAAAAAAAAAATTCCCTGTATTCTCTTTTGATTTTAGGAAACTTTGTAATCTTCTCCTCTGCAAATCTATTTTATTAACTCTGTGTTGAACAATTACCAAATCAGTATTCTCTGCATTCTGTTTTCATTTTACGAAGCTCATTTTCTTCTTTGCAATTTCTGTTTTATAACACAAGTTCTCTTTGTCCAATTATATTGTCATTCTCTATATTCAACCTTGCTTGTCCAAAAAAAAATAAAAAAACTTCAGATCCCCTCTTGCGAAGTGTTCCTTTGATATCTTCATATCCTCTACAAAATTGTATTTCTCTTTGTTCAACTGTTACTTACCAGGATAAAGAAATCTCTGTATGTCTTCTTTTGGTTCTAGAAATCGTTGTAATATCTTCCTCTGCCACTCTATTTTAACTCTGTGTTCATTGTGTTTTCAATAGTTGTTTGTTTTCTTCTAGTTTTACATATTCCATTGCAGAAAAAGGGGGAGAAAAAAAAAAGAAAAAAGAAAAAAGAAAAAGAAGAGAAATAGAGAGAGAGGTACATAACTGAAATAGAAGTGAGAAATGGCTACTGGTTGGGTTGGTTTTGTTGGTCCGATTGTAGGCATTGTAGGCAAGATTGGAGAATTTCTAATGGCTCCAGTTGGGCGTCATTTCTGTTATCTATTTTCCTATAAAAGCGAGGTCAAGAATCTGAAAGAAGAAGTCGAGAAGTTGGATGAGAAAAGAGATGCAATGCAGCTATCAGTTGATGAAGCAGAAAGAAATGTAAAAGTTATTGGACCTGATGTTAAGGGGTGGCTGGGAAGGGTTGATAAATGCAGCGAAGAGGCCAGAGAAATTCTAAAAGATGAAGTTGAAGCAAACAAAGGGTGTCTATATGGGTGGTGTCCTAACCTGAAGTTACGTTATTCGCTCGGTAAGAAAGCAACCAACAAGGCAAAAGAGGTGGCTAAGTTGCACGAAGAGAGGAAACTGACGGAAGTGGCCTACAATGAGCCTCCACCAGGGATAGAATCCACATCCACTGAAGGTATTAAGGTTTTTGAATCTAGAAGATTGATTATGAACGATGTCATGGAGGCACTGAAGGATGATAGATTCCATATGATTGCGATATGCGGGATGGGAGGTGTTGGTAAGACAACAATGGTGAAAGAAGTTGCCAAAAGAGCAAAAGAAGAGAAATTGTTCGATGTGGTTGTGATGGCTGTAGTGTCCCAAAGTCCTAATGAAAGGAAGATTCAAGGTGAAATTGGAGATAAATTGGGTTTGAAATTTGAGGAGGAGACTGAACGTGGAAGAGCAGATCGACTACGTGAAAGACTAAGGGTCACCAAGAGAATCCTTGTCATATTAGACGATGTTTGGAAGCATCTCGAACTGAATGACATAGGAATTCCATTTGGAGATGGTCATAGAGGTTGCAAAATTTTGCTGACTTCTAGATTTGATAATGTATGCAACGATATGGATGCTCAAAAGAAATTTACAGTTGAAGTCTTAACTGAAGAAGAAGCATGGAACCTCTTTGAGGAGATGGCTAGAATTTCCAATGATACAAGTCACACAAGTACTGATTTGTATATCACACAGAAGAAAGTTGCGGATGAATGTGGACGTTTGCCGATTGCTATTGTTACAGTTGCGAGGGCACTCAAAGATAAAGATAGACATTCATGGAATTCAGGCCTTCTACAGTTACACAAGTCCATGGTAAAAAACATCAGGGGAGTAGAAGAAAAGGTGTTTAAATCTCTAGAGTTGAGTTATGACTTCTTAGGAAGTAGAGAAATTAAGGAATGCTTTTTGCTCTGCTCCTTATATGCTGAAGATTTTAATATTCCAATTGAAGATCTCGTTAGATATGGAGTTGGGATAGAGATGTTCGAGGCCATTGATAGCGTCACCGAAGCAAGAGACAGAGTACATGCCTTTGTCGATGACTTAAAAAAAGGCTATCTCTTGATGGGTGGTGAAGAAGAAGGTTGTGTTAAAATGCATGATGTAGTTCGTGATGTTGCTATATCAATAGCATCTAGGGAGGAGCATTCATTTATGGTAAGATGTGATGAAGCATTGAAAGAATGGCCGGAGAAAGAACGACACAAAAATTACGCTGTAATTTCATTGCGATGCACTGGTATGAGCAAGCTGCCTGATAATCTAGAATTTCCAAAACTCCATCTTTTACGGCTAGAGAACAATTATGCATCAAAACTACCAAATCTCCCAGATAGTTTCTACGGAGAGATGAAGGAGCTCAAAGCTTTAAGCATGTTGAATGTGTACATAGAAGGATCACTGCCGACATCCCTGCGATGGTTGACCAACCTCCGAAGCTTGTCACTATACAAATGCGGACTGATCAATGATGTATCTGTAATAGGAGCATTAGAGAATCTAGAAATTTTGAGTTTCAAAGGCACCAAAATCGAGGAGTTGCCAAAAGAAATAGGTCGGCTTATTCGCTTGAAGCTACTAGATTTGTTGCGATGTGGTGTGAAGAGGATTTGCCCAGGTGTTTTGTTGAGCTTATCAAAGCTAGAAGAGTTGTATCTTGGGTCTAGCTTTAATGATGTAAACAGGATAGAAGAAACTAAAGCGACTATCACTGAGCTGTGTGGGTTGTCTAATTTTACAACTTTGGCCATTCACCTAGATCGTTTTGCATACTGGCCAACTGACTTGGTCCTTACGAATCTAAAAGCATTCGTTATAATCACTGGCCTTGGGGTACCTACTAGATATTGTGTTGGTTATCAATTACAAAACCAGTTGAGACTCCGGGATCTTCATGAGAGCAATCTTATGGAGAGTGGGTTCAAGAATCTTTTCAAGATCACTGAAATTTTAGAAATAACACAAGCACTAGGTGTGAAGAATGTTAGCTATGATTTAGACAAAGATGGTTTCAAAAAATTAACAAAATTGTTCTTGAAAAATTGTCAGGATCTAGAATATGTCATTGACACTACAGATGGGGTTCCAGTTCCACAAATAGCCTTCCCTGTGTTACAGTGGCTACGTCTCGATCATTTAGATAAATTGAAAGGGATTTGTCATGGCCAACTACCAGAGGAGGCCTTCAGTGCATTGAAAAGGCTGAAACTACTGGACTTGCCCGCATTGACACATTTGTGGAAAGGTCCTACTCAACTTGTACAGCTCCTTAACCTGACTTCTCTAATATTGATTAAATGTGATGAACTGGAAAGCATGTTCTCATTATCCATAGCCAGAGATTTGATGCAACTACAGAAACTTCATGTATCTGAATGTCGTAAGATGGAAATACTTATTTTGAGTGAAGAAGAAGAAGATCAAAATGAGATAGCATCAGCAACAGAAACAACAGATAAAATTGTGTTTCCTAAACTAAAGGAATTGTATCTCGGAAACCTGCCAAGTTTTACTGCTATCTGCAAGGCTATGAATGGAATTGAGCTGCTGCAATTGAAGGAGCTGACACTCAGGCAAATGCCAAAGCTCAATAGTTTTTGCAATACTTCAGATAGCAATTACGATACTATTCAACCTCTCTTCAATAAGGTATGCTTCTTTGACTTAAGCTTATTTATTTATTTATTTAAGCTTTATTGCTGTCGAGCGTCTATAAATTTTATTTATTATTTTGCTATTTTCATTTGACCTTTTGTGCCATAATGAGAACACAACATATTTTGGATTGAATATGTTGTTGGATGCCAATATAAGAACGTCAAACTACACTTGAAATTAATTAGTATTGAACAAATTTCCATTTTTATGTGTTGTAGGTCTTTAGACAAATCACATTTAATTCTTGTAGTTTGTTTTATATCAATTTGGTTCTTGTAATTTTAATTTCATCAATTTTACCTTTCAATTTTGCACATGGTATCAATTTAGTCAAATTGATAATATTTCATTTAGAAATTGGACTAAAATTAAGGGACAAAATGGTTTTTTTTAATTCCCTTCAAAGTTATTGAAGGATTCCCATCCAATTTCAAATGATTCATTCCCTTTTTAATAGATCATTTTGACTTTGATTTTTATTCAATTTTTTTACGGCTATCATCACTTGGACTAGATTGACACAATTTGAAAAATTGAAGGGCAAAATTAATATTACAGAAACCAAATTGACATGAGACGCAAGTATAGAGACTACAGGTATAATTTGCCCTATTTCTTTTGACTAAAAATTTAGCTAGACTAGTATGTATTGGACTGTAATTTTGTGAACTTTGACCAAATTATTTGAAGGGTAAACTACCAATAAGTCCTAATAATTGGCTTTAATTCCCATCAAAGTCCTAGTAAAATCGTCGCTAAAAATAATTTGTGATGATTTTTTGCATATATTGCTAAAAATTAACAATTAGTGACTTTTTTTTTTGTTATAGTTTTTATAAGTTGTTGCTAAAACTTATAATTAGTGACATTTTTCTGTGACAAATTTTTCAAACTGTCGTTGAAAGTTGAAAATTAGTGACTTTTTTGTGATGATTTTTTTAAACTGTCATTAAAACTTATAATTATGACATTGTTTGTGACAAAATTTTCAAACTGTCGCTGAAAATTAACAATTAGTGACGTTTTTTTAATCGTGTTTGATGAAAAACGTCATTAATTCTCACAGGGCATATTAGACAATAAGTTTACATATTAGGACTTTCACGTAAGTCCTCTTATTTACAAATACTAAGATTGTATTTTGGATCGAAGAATTTAGGGGAAATTACACACACACACAAAAACAAAAAAAAAAATAAAAAAAATTGACGCTTATAACAAAATAAACCATTAGTTTTAATTTTGTCAATTTAAAACCTGAATTTTTGATTTATTTTCAATCTGAATCATTTGCCTATTTTTGTTAAGTAAAATCGATAGAAAAATGGGTATGTTAGTCATTAAACTCAATGAAAATGGCTATTTTAGACATTTTATTTATACCTACATTGAGTTTAATAACTAAAATACTTCTTTTTTGGGGTCCATTTAGTTAACAAAAGTAGACAAATGATTTAGATTGAAAAGAAAGAAGATTAAAAGATTAAGGTTTAAATTGATAAAATTGAAAACTCAGAGTTTATATTGTTGCAAGGGTCAAACATTGGAGGTTTTTTTTTTTTTTTTTTTTAATTATCCCTAGAATTTAAAATAAAGGGTTTTGAGGTCAAGGAACAACCATTAGTCCCTATAGTTTAAACAAAATGTTAGTTTAGTCACTTTAGTTTCAATTTAAACCCCTATATTTTCAATTTTGTTGCAATGTGGTTTCACTATCATTCACCATTAGAATTTTTCACGGATAAATGCCACATGCAAAACTAAACTAACGTTGTTTTGTTGCACACACCCAAAAAAAATAATTTTGAAACGAAACGCAAGAGCAAAGCATAGAAGTGCCAGAGAGAAGACCTATAGGAGAGAGAGAGAGAGAGAGAGAGAGAGAGAGAGAGAGAGTTTAGTCACTGTAGTTTCAATTTGATGGATCATTTCACACACCAAAAATAAATACTAAACTATACAAAATTCTTTAGAATAATGGTAAGTCCAGGTATCGATCCACATGGACAAACGGGAAATTAAAATAATTTAATTGTTAAATTCCTAAATTAATTTTGATAAAAAAGATGGTTGTTCATAACTTAATGATAATTAAACAAAATAAAGCAAATAAACTATCAATTATAAATAAAGATGAATTTACTAATTTTGGGAATAATCTAGGGTAATGAATTCACCATTAGTTACATAAATACGATTTCAATTTGAAAATCAATTATGTTACGGTTCGAACAAAATAATACTTCGCAATTACAAGCTTGAAGCATTTATCAAGAGAATTAACACGTTCAATGTATAGGCACGAACTATCTTAAGTAGTATGAGTCGTTCGCTCTAAACTAGGGTAGCAACAAGACTTGTCCCCTGTAGTATGGCTCATCTCATACCTTGAACATGAAAGAATAAAAAACTATTGTATGGAAAGCATTTAACAATCACATAAAGCAGAATACTCGAAGAAATAATGAAAAAATATATTAGAAAACTTCTTGAGAACCATACAACTGTTCAAACCATTACATAAAAGAAAACCTATTTACTTGGCTAGGGTTTCATCAAAACCCTAGAAAGAGGAGCCTAGCCACTCATGGAGGAGTGGGAAGAAGTAGAAGAAGAAGAACCCTCCATGGAAATTGCCCTTGAAGCTTGAGAATCCCCTTTTTCCAAACCCTAGCCTCTTCTCTCTCTTGGAATTTTTCAGAATCCTAATCCAACCTTTTTTTCTGTCTTTTAATACCTTTACAATTTTTCCCCACATTCAAAACATCAGCACGATTCCTGAGGCACGGCCACACGTGCAAGAATTTCCATCACACATGCGGCAGGGTTTCCGCAGGTGCCGGAATGGGCCTTCGCACGTGCGATTTCTTTAGGGCCTGTTTGGCTGCGATGAATGGGCCACACGTGTGGGAATGGGCCTCCGCACGTACAGGAATTATTTTTTGCATTTTTCTCTGCACTTTCTACATTTTTGCTCATTTTATGCTCTCACTGTGTCCAACCTGATTGACATTAAATAGGCATAAAATATTTAATTTGACTGGCAAGTAGGGTTAAGAGATCCTAAATATTGGCCTCAATGTTGTACAATTCGGCCTCAATCACATCCCCTAACTTACAACTTGCTAGTCCTCAAGCAAAGAATAAAGAAAGATAAAAAAAATTAAACAAAATCTAACTACCTCCTCTTTCGTGGGAAAAACGATTGTATTTAATGCAACAGGCCTTTAAACCACAAAGTTACCCCAAGTGGACGAGTATAGTCTCGTGAGGGTTTTCAAAAATAATACCCACAAACATTAACATATTCATATTTGCCCAACGACAATTAATCACACTACATAACTCAAGAATTAACTCATGTGCCATTACAGTGCAATACTAAGACATGGTGAGTCATTGAAGGCATAATAGACAAGCATGAACGAATCTATTAAGCAAAGATCGCAATTCAGTATTACAAAAATCAAGTTCCATGTACTTGTGAATGGTAGTAGACACATCATCAGTACCCTTGGTGTAAAGTGTAATCCTCATAACTAGTTAACTATCCACTATAATAACCTAGTGTAACTCATAATAACACCCAACATATACAAAAAAAACTAAATTGTTGCAATCAATATTCTCAATTTTTTTTTTTTTTGGGCAATGTCCTGATCCATTAAGCTTTCTAATCAATCCATGTAACAAGCATTGGACCAATGACTCCCAAATCAGACAGTTTTAGTGCACTAGGAGTGAAGACACCCCTACGGGCTTAATAACTTGAGCTGAAAAGGCTATGAATCCGAACAAGCCATTTTCTTTATTTTTCCTTAACTATGCAGTGTCTAAGTCCCTTAAGCTTTCTAATTAACCCATGTAGCAAGTATTGGGCCACTGACTCCCAAGCCAGACGATTTTAGGGCACTAGGTGTAGAGACACCCGTTTGGGCTTAATAGCTCAAGTTAAAGAGACTACAAACCCAAACAAGTTAAGTTTTTTTTTTTTTTTGTGAGAATCAAGGCTACTCATTTATTCTTTTTTGCAACTCTAGCAATTATCAATAATGTACACCAGGGATTATAATAGAGAGGTCAACGCTATGATAGCGTGTTCATGTGAATCAAGGCATACTCATGGTAAATGTACTAATACCACAACCACAAGCAACTATCCTAGTGCAAACATTACATGCAAATTTTTACCCAATAAACCCTTTTCATACAAGCCTACTATGTTTTCCAATTAACATATGCTTATATCACCACCTTATTAGAAACAAGTTAACATCAAGTGAAGAAGTGCAATCAAGTGAAGCAGGTATAAACATGAATTATGAATTACGAGCCAAGTAGAAGTACACAAAAAAAAAAATACTTTCATCCCCCAACTTGAATATGACATTGTTCTCAATGGAAACAAAAGCTAAGAGAACAAGAAAGACAGAGAATATTAGCAGATATTGTACGGGCACCTCTAGCTAGGTAGATTTGAACACAAAGATATATATATATAGATTTTTTTTGGAAGAAATAAAAATAAAAATAAAAAAATAAATGAAGAAAACAAAACAAAAGCTAGGAGGTAACTACTGAGAATCTAGTGGTGGCGGTGGTCGGAAATGCTGCTCAAATAGGGCGTGCATCAATGACCGCGTCTCGAGCGCTTTGTCATGAACTCGAGCGCCAAGTTGGTCAAAACGTTGCTGGCTCGACTCCCGATATGTATAAAAGTCAGTTTGCAAGAAGGCAACTAATTGCTGATATTCGAACTGGTTGGCATTAAGGGGTCGAATGCTGCTTGAGAATAATCCCTATGCGCTTGAAAGTCCATGTGCAACCCCCTGAGAAGCTGGTGGTGCTCTTGAAGAGTACTGTGGACTTGATCCACGAAGTGATGAAGCTGCAAGTACTCCTCTCGAGTCATGTGCATCGGTTTCCCTTGAGGAGGCACATGAGAGGCATGAGGAGGTGGTGGGTTGTGCATGGGGTCATCGGCCTCAGCAACCGGGACACCGGCTTGTAGTGGTATCCGGGATAAGCTATGCTGCCATTCCTGCTGGCCGAAAGTAGGGTAGGTAGTGTCGATCTCTTCAGCTGGATCAATCGAAATGTCATTCAGCTCGAAGAGTAGTGTGAGCAGGTTGGCAAAGGGCAGGGGCCAAATTGTGTTCTGCCCAGGTTGAGGCTGAACGACCTGCCTCATAAATTTTTGCATGTATACCCATATCATGTGTTGAAGGTGGACTCGGTACCCATGTTGGTAACATTGTAAGACCTGCACAAACTCCTTGCGGCACTCAGCTTTGTGCCCAAGTGGAAAGGCATTCTTATACAACATCGAGTCTATCACGACCCAAACCCGCCCCTATAGGTTTAGTGTTGTAACCGGCTAGTAATCTTGGGATTACCAAAGGCCTTTGACCTGAATATCATAATAATGGAGGGGCTGCAGAAGCAAACATTCAAAATATAATGTCCATAGAGCTGTGTAGACATATATGAGACAGGAAATTTCAAACATATACATATATGTGACGTCATAATTACAGTAGTCTTACTTCATACTCTTTACAGATAAACAAAACTTGATCAAAATCCAAAAAGGAAACGGAGTCTGATACATTCACAAAACATGACCACAGGGCATTCAGAACCTCCTCGGGAGGCACAATGGTTGGATGACAAAAACCAAAACTCCAAGGCATCAACTTTGAGCCTGGTCATGCGCCTGGTCACCTATATACATAATATAAATAGTGAGCAACGCTCAGTGAATAATAATAGAGTAAAGATTTTAATAAACGATGTCCGTCACAGATATAACTTTCAAATCTCGTATGGAACAGAATCATAGCATATTCATCTCATGAGTGGTGTATCCGTTAGCATTAACATATCTCTTTGGTCAAGCATATCAAGTTCCATATTGTAACCTCCGGTACCGGGTAACATATCTTATACGTGGGCCACGGTATTGTTTCCCTCAGGCGAGGGCCTGTGCCACAGTATTGTTTTTCCCGAGCAGGGGCTTGGGCCACGGTACTATCTCCCCGGGGCAAGGGCCTCATGACCATAAGCAACAGTATTATGTCCCTTGGGTAAGGGCCTCTGCTGAGGATACCACAATTACATTTTAAAGAAAATTGGACAACCATTCATTTAAATAAGACATAGCATTTTAGAAAATTGATCATTTCATATTATCAGAAAATAATTAAAGTCAAACATAACTTTACAGAGTTATAACTCATAGATAATGGCACAAGTAGCTGTGCTAGCAATCGAGGGGTCAATAGCTCACGGCGCGTGACATACATAGATATAACAGATACATATAATGAAACACACATTTGGATCGTACCTAACTTATTTCATTTCATCCTCATGTGTTTCTAAGTCTTATCCTCATTATTATCTTTTAACTTTGGCTTAGGAATGCTTAGGATGCAATGAGGATGCTAAAATGTACTTGAAAACATTTACCAAAACTTACTGAAAACAAGGGTTCCGCTCGAGTGTAACTTTCTTCGCTCGAGCGGATGTGCTAAAATGTGAATGGTCGCTCGAGCTCAACTACATTTGCTCGAGCGGTCTGCAAACTCTGCAGAAGTATTGGTTGCTTGATTTTTTCGCTCGACGCTCGCCCGACTCTCGCTCAAGCATAAGACTCAGGTCCTCGCTTGAGTGCAATTCTTGTCGCTCGAGTGGTCTACAAACATGTAAACTTCTAGGAGCTCGCATTTTACGCTCAAGCCAATTTTTGGTTGCTTGAGTGGAGGTGCAAAAACAAAGATGGTCGCTCGAGCACAGGATCTGTCACTAGAGCGGAGAGGTCGAATTTTGGAATTTCCAAATTCACCTCCAAGCTTCAAAATTCAAATCCCATGTTGCAAATCATGTTCTCTTGGGCCAAAAATTCAAGAAAACTTGTGTAAACTTGGCAAACATCATGGATTCAAAACCATTTCGCAAAATCAAGGCCCCAAGAGTAAGTCAATTGTGCAAATACAACTCAATTCTTCGAAAACATAGTATGCATGCTATATCTTGACTTCCAAGCTTCCAAAACATGATCTATTAAGGTCAATTGTTAAGAAATGTAATGAATTCTCAAACCAAAAGCAAGATGAATACATGCATGTTCAAATTCTTTGAAATTAAACTCAAGACTTCATGACTTATGTATGCATGCAATGATTCTTCCCAATTTTCTTAATCTAAATTCAATTCTCATGTTAAGCCATCTTACTATCTTGAACACTATTACATATGTCTTGAACACAAAGCTTAAAGCTAAGATTCTCACCTATAATCTTAAGTTCTTTAAGATTGGGTAATGCTCTCAAGTAATTCTTTAATCTCCTAGCAATTTCCTTCAAAACTCAAAGTTAATCCCAACTTTTCTTGGTCTCTTCCTCTCTCACGTTTTATGCTCAAAGTGATGAGGGGAAGATATCTCTAAGTGATGACTATGCCTATATAGGCTCAAATAAAGAACTTATTTAAGTTTGACTTAATTAAATAAATTTGCACTATTTTATTCTACTTATTTCGGTCCGAATCAAATTTCAATCAAACTTACCATAAAATTTTAAAAATTCTAGTTAACACAGAAATCAAGTCAATTTCGTAGTCAGATGCCGATAAAGCCCTCAATTGGCAAAACAACACAGAAATATAGACAGATATTCCTACCATGAACAAATAGAAACTCAAATTAATAATGCAACACACATGCAATTAACTCAGGATTTCATCCTAATTACTTATTAGGCATATTTAAGCACGGATTAATGTTAATCATGGGTCGGGGTTGTTACAGAGTCAATGAATAATAAGCGGCCAAGCAGCTTGCTTCAGCGCATATACATGAAGTTAGGATCACCATGGGCCCTCGGGAGGAATTCTTAGATGATGCGGTATGGGTTACTGACCCTCAACTTCAGGGAATGGCTGGCCGTCATGTGCGGCATAGAAACCTAACACCTAGGCAATCATGGGTTGCGTGATGCTAATGCTATGGCCATCGATGTTGGATAGAAGGGTAGGAGAGGACACCATGGGCTCTTCGTATAGGTTCTGGTAGAAGAGCCGGACCAAACGAGGATAAGTTGGCACCGTAACAATGCAAATGCCCAACTGTTACTGGAGTTAAAGCTGCTCAACGACCCAAGAAGTGATCGGGTCATGTTGAAAATATGAAATATTGAATTGAGTGAATTTGTGAAGCGGTCGAGAAGCCCACTCTGGTCGTGGCAACTCAACCAGTGGTGGTGGTGAGGATGGTGGTGACGGTGGTGTTGAGGAGGATGAACCTTTGGCCTTTTTGGAGGCCTGGGTGGACAGCCGTCTACTCTTGTCCTGCACATACCAAAAGCAAATGCATACATACCTATGGAAGCAGCATGAGAATAAGAATATCAAACCACAAGGCTGCTCACTTGTTTCACCACATGCAATTCTCATCATCTTTTTTTTTTTTTCTCGAAGAAATATAATAAAATAAATAACATACATTAGAAAAAAATTGCAATAATGAGTTTTTTTTTTTTAATAGATAAATAAATAAACTAAAATAAAATAAAATAAATAATAAAAGAAATAACAACTAAATTAGTATACTACAACTAGTCATAGGCATCTACATTAAACTAACTACTTAACAATGGTGTGGTTAAACACAGTACTATTTTATTTAAGTAATTAATGACCAAATAATTAAAACTAACTGAACTAAATAGGTAATGAACTAAACTATTTTTAGCAAGCAAAATAATAAATAAACAAAAAGAAAAGACAATCTATTAAATAATAAAATATAGAATTAAATAGGCTAAACAATTTTTTTTTTTTTTGAATTCCCGCACATGCGACTGTTGCTCTGCCCAGATTTATTTAGTTTTTTTAAGGATGAACAATGGACAATGATTGAAAAAAAAAAAAAAATGAAACTCTACTAATCTACCCCTACACCCAACTATAAGTGAAGATTGAAAGAAAAAATCCACAAATCTAAACAAAAAGGAAAGTTTACCTTGAAGAGTGAAGAAAGAGAGAAAGAATGGAGATTCTCTAGAAAAAATGGTGATTGCCGGAGGTCGCCGGACGGAGAGGAGGTAAGGCGCCGGTGGTGAGGCTCTAGTGGTAGAGTGGTGGCGAGAAGAGGTTGGGTGAAGGTTGGTGATGATGGAAAGAAGAATGAAGAACTTTGGTAGTGGTGGGGTTTGAGTGAAAGAGAAAGGGAGGAAGAAGATGATAAGGTAGAGAGAGAGAGAGAGTATCTGTGAGAGTAATGGGAGTGAGCTAGGGTTTTGATGAAATCAACCCTTTTTTTTAAAGAAAAAAGAAAATAAGTAAAATAAAATAGATAAAATAATATAAATAAATAAATTTTAAAAAAATGCAATAAAGAAATCTGGTTTTTTTTTTTTTTTCAACGTCGCGCCGCACGTACGGGAGATCACGCCGTACATGCGGCGATGTGCCTGCTCTAGCCCCTCACTCGTGCATATAAAGCAGGAGCAAAAAAATTTTTAGGAATCTTTCCGCATGTGCAGGACCCATGTCGCACGTGCGGCAGCTATGCTGCACCACATCCCGTACTTGCATTTAAAGCAATACCGAATTTATGGACTGGAAGTTTTCCACATTGTGTGGTGGGTTTTGCCGCACGTGCAGGAAATTTTTTTTTATTTTTAAACCCAA
This sequence comes from Camellia oleifera, assembly GCA_022316695.1. Taxonomy (NCBI): domain Eukaryota; kingdom Viridiplantae; phylum Streptophyta; class Magnoliopsida; order Ericales; family Theaceae; genus Camellia; species Camellia oleifera. The sequence continues at coordinate 112,608,085 of CM039317.1, forward strand.
TTACAACCCAAAAACATTTCAAACTATTTTTACCTTCATTGTACATCTAAAATAAATATAGCACTTTGAAAACATCTAAATACCCAACAAAGGTATAATCTTCACGCAAAAATCACGGGTACTATTTTTCTCCCAACAATGTTTGTAACTTTCTCCACTCTCCAACAGGAGGACAGACTAGGTTGATTCGGTATTCAGAATCGAGGCACATAAAGCTAACTCGACCTATGGGCTACCATATAGCGTTCAAGCTAGAGTGGTTTTGAAGCAATCTCCACACCCCTATATATTTAAACCAGACTTTAATCTCAGAAATTTCAAACCTTTGCGTTCTAGGCTTTGCTATTCAAACTCTAGTTTCCACCGTCTTAGTTGGTTTCCTAGGAACTCACTACAAACACAGTTAGGTGGCTATACCAGACCGTCAGATGCTGTTCGGACATAGCTAACACCAAAGAAATTACACCTTTAGAGGATTTAAAATATGCTAGACATCACATACAAAATAGCAAGCATAAAAATTAGAATAGCAAAGAAAGAGAAGAGAATAAGAAATCCATAACTCAATCAGAATAAAATGGGTCTATCAAAGCAATGGACTCAATCATATCACCATTTCCAATTCCCTTGATATACGGTTTCAATCTTTGGCCATTTACTTTAAAGGTGTGGCCATTCCGTGGATCTTGCACCTCAACGGCGCCATGAATCAATGCCTTGACGACCACAAAGGGGCTATCCCATCTTGATCTAAGCTTACCCAGAAAGAGTCTCAATTTTGAATTAAATAGCCAAACTTTTTGGCTTGGTTCAAATGATTTTCTATTAATGTGCTTTTCATGAAATTCCTTAATCCGAGCCTTAAAAATTTTCGAACTTTCATGTGCATCATTTCTAATCTCCTCCAACTCATTGAGTTGCAATTTTTGGTTAATTCCAGCTGTGACCATATCAAAGTTAAACTTATTTATAGCCCACAACACTTGGTGCTCAAGTTCAGCCGGGTGCTGATAAGCTTTGCCAAACAAAACGAGATTTATTTATTTTTTTAGCCATACAAAACTAATCATATCCAGTTTGCAAAATTATCCTGTAAAATTGAGAAATTTCTCTTTTTTTTTAGTATTAATTGAGAATATTCTCAATTTTTGAGAAATTTCTCATTTTTTTTCTTAGTTTTAAAGCTGAGTTAGTTTTTCAAATTTTAAACTGAGAATATTCTCAGTTTTAAACTTAAAAAAACAGAAAAAATTAGATCAAAAAATTATTGTTAGTCACTATTAAAAATAGTTTAAATTGTAAATTTGTAACAAAAAGCATATTTTAATTTTTATATAATTTTGTATTTAATATTAATCTTATTTGATAGATTTCGTTTTGTTGATTCTAAAAATATAAATTTTATCAAAAATAAATATACATTGTAAAAAGTATGATGATTTGAAGTTTTGAAAATCAAAATAAATATTACATCACCATATATATATATATATTTTTTATAAACAATTACAAATGATGAACAACCATTGTTTGAAGGGTAATTTCGTCTATTAAAAACTAATGGGACTTGAATGAACAAAAATCTTGAGGGCTGCTATTAGCACCTTCCTAATTTTTTTGAACCCCCTATTTCTTTAAACTCCCACCTTAAACCCTAAATTTTAATAAGATTTTTTTGAATACTCCACTTAATACCAATTTTACCCATATTCATAATATCATCACACCCAAGTACACACCCATGTAATTTTGCACACCTTATCTTCTTTTTCTCTCAACAAACGATGAACAATTGAGAAATGATTGAGAACAACAAACGATTGAGAGACGAATCAACTGTCCCTCTATTCTTCTTCTCTTATAAACGATGGTCTCGTTCTCCTTGTCACCGTGAACAATAGTATCTCAGTCAGAAATCTCTTCGACGGTCTCTTTCTTCTTCGCTTAGGCAACCTTCAACTTCCCATTACATATTTTTTGTTGTTGTTTATTTCGGGGTAAAACCCTCGATACAGGGGGTTTTAGAGGGAAAAACCCTCAGAAAAAATAAAAATAAGGGGCAAATCCTACAAAATGGAACTGTTAGGTATTCCAGTGCCGAACAAAATGTTTATGTTCAACACTGTATTACCGAACTAAATATTTCTGTTTAGCACTGTGTTACTGAACAAAACCTTAACAGTCGGCAAACCAATACCAAATCAAAAACAACCCAGAATCGTAAATGCAAGACAGATAAACTTACTAATGCAACGCCAACCTCATTGGAGTTGTTGTCATCATCCTCTATTACTCTGTAAGTATCAACAAATTGTGAAAACGATCACAAATGTATAAACTTGGAGTCTGATTATTTGCAACGTTAACTGATTTGGAATACCAAACACATTTGAAACTACCGAACAAAACGTTAACTAATTAGGTAGTTTCAAATGTTTTTTTGTTGAAGATGAATACATGGGTTTAGGATGATGATAAAAAAGAATACAATTAGGGTTTAGATTGGTAAGGAATATGTATAGATGGGGATGAAGGTGGGTGTACAATATTATAGAGTCATTCTAATTGTTTTCATTTGGCAGATGGATGTTCCATTAAAAGTTGTCCTTTAATGTAATTTTACTTCAACATATAATTGTAATAATAATAAAAAATAAAAAAGTGAGAATTTGAGGGTCCAAAAAAATTAGGTAGGTGCTAATAACAGCACTCAAAATCTTATTTAAGACTTAATGGAGTATAAGTTCACAAAAGAAAACTTGTGTGTGATGTGCCTTTTATATTCATTCTTATCAACCTTCAAACTCATCACTAAACTGAATAATATAATTGTGTTTTTAGATATGAATTTAAAAGAAACAGATTTCACATCACTCATTTGAGGAATAAATGCTTAATTCTATGTATTTTTTTTTAGATGTACTTTTTAGCAATCGATTTTATGGTTTTATATTATTGGATATAAAATAATATCCCATCTCCGTCTTCCCTTTCCCCAATAGACATCTCCTCACTAGCCTGGAGTGAGCAAACAAGGCTTGGGCCTGCAGAATTTTGCCCAAAGTAGGGCTCCAAATTTGGGGAGAGTTATGGGGCCAGTCCGACAACTTAATACCCACTTGATCCTAACCCCAAATTATAATTATGTTTTTCCAATATTACCCTTAGCCCAAAACTCACTATCCAACAAATCTGTGTTTAGAGAGAGAGAGAGAGAGAGAGAGAGAGAGAGATGGAAGGAGAGAGAAAGGAGGGAGAGGCGGAGGAGAAGAAGTAAGATATGAAAACATAGTGTTGTTTGGAGTCATTTGGAGTCGATTTCACCATTGAAACAACTAGATCGATGTAGATCTACAACTAAATCGATGGATTGGCGACAATAGAGTGAAGATTGGAGATGTAGAGTGTATATCGGTGATGGTTGAAGTGGTTGGTAAATGAGGTGGTGGATTCGTGACAGTGGAGTGTTGATCAATGGTGGCAAGTAGAAGATGATGATGGTGGTGGTGGTAATAGTTTGATGACGATCGTAGTGGTGGTTGTGGTGATGTTGATGGCAACGAAGGAGAACTGTGTAGATGGTTAGGGAACAATGGTGGTGGCAGTGGTCGACGATGATGGTGGTGCGACGATGAAACTTTTTACAGAAATGGTGGAGGGAGATGAGTCTTCACTGAGAGAGAGAGAGAGAGAGAGAGTCTGGACAAATGGTGGAGGAAGAGAGAGAACAAAAGATTGTTTAGGGCAACACAAAACACTCAAGGGTAAAAAAGGAAAAATAATAGATGGGCCAGGACTTATGTGTACATAAGAATCTAAGTCAGAATCTAATGGGTAATAAAATCCAAAAGCAGGACCGGCAGGTAGATAACCCAATTCATTAGTACCTTATACTATAGTATTCAAATAGACCCAATAAACATTGGGGCCCAATATATTTTTTTAAAATTTTATTAAGCAAAATTTTTTATTTAACAAAATTAACTGAAAAAAAAATAAAATTTTTAACTGCTTTCTCATACAATAATAAAATTATATGAATTAATTAATAAAATAAAATTGAGAATACTTATAATTTTCCAAACCACAAGGGGAATCCGTATTTTAAGAAAATTTTAAAAGATGTATTTGTAATTTACTGTAATTTTTTTTTATTGATTGAGGCCTAATCTATAGGCACTACAAGAAAAAACGCTTTTGGCGACTAAAGTTTTAGTCGCCAAAAGCACCTTTTTTAGTCGCCAATACTAATTTTTTTCACTTTCCCCGACTAAAGATTTTCGTCGCCGATAAATTGTCGCGAATACCTTTCGCGACTAAACATTTGTAAGTCGGCAATACATATGTCTTCGGCGACCAAATAATTAGTCGCCAATACTCCATTCCATTTTGGGCAATTATACTTGTAGCGACTAAACCTTTAGTCGCCAATACTACTTTTTTTTTTTTTAATTTATCTTTCGGCGACCAACGACTTTAGTCGCCAATACTAATTTTTTCAAAAAAAAAAAAATAGCCTCCGCTGGTTCTCCCAGGGTTCGAACCTGCAACGTCCAAGACTTGCACGCCACTATACCGTTAGCAACACTTGGTCCTCACTATGCCACTCTCAGATCACATGATTATTAATGCAACATTTATTATTTATATACTATATTCACTGGTATTAATACAAAATTGTATATATAAAAATAAATTATTTTATTTAATATATTTCATGTAAAAAATAAAATATTTACAAAAAAAAATTGGGTAGCACTTTTGGCGACTAAATCTCAATTTTAGTCGCCAATTCTCCATTATTTGGCTACTAATTTGTTTTCTGTCGCTAAAACAAATGAATCCCGCCTAAGGATAGCACATTTGGCGACTAAACAGAACTTTAGTCGCCAAAACCTCAACTTTGGGCGACTAAAATGCATTTCAGTCGGCAAAACACCTATAATGGGCGACTAAACTGTTTTTTAGTCGCCAAAACCATCACTTTTGGCTACTAAATGATTTTAGTCGCCAAAAACCGTCCCTTTTGGCTACTAAACAACCTCTAGTCGCTAAAAACCCTGTATTCGGCGACTGAAGTGCGTTTTAGTCGCTAAAACCATTAAATTCGGCGACTAACCTGTTTAGTCGGCAAAAGGGATCAACTTTGGCGACTAATTGCATTTTAGTCGCCAAAAATCGTACTTTTAGCGACGAAAAAATAAGTTTTAGTCGTCGATTGTGTTTTTTGTTGTAGTGAGGGCCCCTAAAAAAATTCTTGCACCAGCGATGAACAATTTTTTATTTTTTCGTATATGTATTGTTGGGCCAAATTGAATATATATATATATATATATTGAATAAATCTTTCCTTTGATCAACAACATTACGAGAATTATTGAACGGACTAGTTATATTATCTATTGAAAAAGATTTGGTAAATAAATTAGATTATACAAATTTAATTAGTGATTTTGCTGCTAAAATGTGATAGTTGGGTCAATTGTAAACTGAATATTGCTAAATTATAAAATAACAGCATCAAATTTTTATCTTCTTGAGTCTTTGCAATGATTTCTTTTTATATTAATATATGGAAGTAAATTTTAATTTATAATTTTAACGATTATTTGTGCAAGTAAACTTTTTTGTCACTACTAACAAATAAGGGATATTTTGGAAAGATGGTTAAAAACAATTTTTTTGGCTTTTTTTTATAACTTTTTTGTGAGAGAGGGGAGTGGGTTAAAAGTTGGGAAGTGGCTTTCAACCCACTTCCCAAAATACCACTAAAAAAATTATTGGTACTTATCATTTTATCTATAAAATTTTTTACAAAAAAAGTAGGATAAATTATAAATACCTCTTGAGGTTTGCTTAAAATATAAATTGTCCCTGTGGTTTAGAAAATTATAAATATCCCATTGTCAAAAAAATTTATTTAACAAAATTAATTGAAAAAAAAAATTCTAACTGCTCTCTTATTCAATAATAAAATTACCTGAATTATTAATCAAAATAACATTAAATACTGTTAATTGGCTTGATGATTTATTAATAAAATGTGCTATTTGTTATGAAATTAGAAACTTCAAGAGACAAGCTGTAATTTTTAAAATCATAAGAGATAATTCATATTTTAAGCAAATTTCATGAGATGTATTTGTGATTTACCCAAAAAAAATATATGTAAGAGGGCCTCATTTCATAGTTTGCCTAAGATCTCATAAATCCCAAGGCTGGCCATACCTTTACCTCCCTAAGCCACCCTAAGCTCTCTCTCTCTCTCTCTCTCTCTCTCTCTCTCTCTCTGTATATATGATAACCTATTTTGTTTTTAGGTGAGTTTGCCTAGATAAAGTAGAGGAAATCTATAAGTTCGACTCTAATTTGTCATTCCCCAATTTTCAAAATATTGATAAAGCAAAAATTAATTAATTTAAGCTTGATATTTTAATAGAAAACATTCTTGTTAACCTTATTCTTTCTCAACGTTAACAGTGTTGAAGAAATAGAAATGTGTATTCAATAAAATGTATCTTTACAATACAATGAGAGGCCTATATATAGGCAAGGAAGAGTGGTCACTAAGAAAGCTAACAATAGAAATATCCTAATATTGTAAAACCTAATTACAGTATCTAATATATATAGTGAATATAATATATATATATATACACACACAATAGTCACTAACAGTCTCCCCCAAACTCAAGGTGGTTGTAAAGAGACAAACTGGTAGTTTGGAAAGAGAAACTAGAGAAAATAAAATAAAATAAAAACAATAATGCTGGAAGAAAATTTATGGTCGTGCCTGACCGTTGTAAGAGCAGTCGAAACTAATGTAGGAAGATAATTTATGGTCGTATCAGACCGTTGTAGGAGCAACCGAAGCTAATGTCAGAAGACAGTTTATGATCGTACCAGATCATTGTAGGAATTGAGTGCACTAGGGGGCAACTTAAGATAGAATGCGCCAAGGACCGGCTTAGGTAGTGCGCCAAGGGACAACCTAGGTGGTGGTGCACTAGGGGGTAGCTTGGGTGGTGCGCCAAGGGATAACTTGGGTGGTTCGCATGGTGTATCACCTTACTCACCATAATATAAATATGTTACCCCCATGCCCTCTCAAACTCAAATGGGTTTGAAAATAGAAACCTATTTGAGGTTACAATAAAGGGAAAGACAAAGGGGAGCAGAAGGGAGAGATCATATTTTGAAAAAAAAAATTGTAGAAAGGAATTTTTATTTTAATAATGGGACAGGCCCATATGATTGAGCTAAAAAACATAATGTTTCGTTTGAATAGAAGGAGTGCACCCAAGAGAGAGAGAGAGAGAGAGAGAGAATTTTGGATGGGTTTAATTAAAAAATTGTGGGTTTGGGGGAGTGTGTAGGATGGGTTTGATTAAAAAAATGATAGTGTAGATTAGAAAGGGGTAAATTCGAGAGAGGGAGAGAAAAGATCTTGAATGTGGGTTGGTGGTTGAGCGACGACAAAGGATGGTGGCGATGGGCCGAAACTGTTGTAACGCCCCGGAATAATAACCATAAAACCAACTCACAATATTAATTAAATAACAACATGAGACAAAGTAATTATCTTCCATTCAACTAATTTCATTTACAAAAGAGATAACAAATGCAGTAATACATACATAAGCCCTAACCTTGAATCTATAGCATGTGTCAAGTGTGGAAGATATAGAATAACAGTTAAGCCAATCAGGTAATTCCCTAATGGTTACAACTTTCCAAGACGATACTTGGTTACAACAAAAGTGCGTTCAAACTCAATACAAGTAAAACCCTAGGCTTGTACAAAATAAATACAACATATAACAAAAAGAAGCCTTTAACTCCAAGTTTCCTCCCAAGCTACTGCCTTGGCAGAGACATATCATCAGCACCTAAAAATGGTTTTCCATATGAGGTGAGCCTAAGTCCAGTAAAAATACTCTAACACAGTGTATGAATCTTAACAAAGCCATAAGGTGAATGCATATGCAATGCTCGTGCCAAAACATTTTATCTCTTTCCAAAACCATGCTATGCTAGGTTTATATCACAATTCATGAAATCATTTCCTTTACAATAGAAAACAGGGTAGTGAATACAATACTGAGAATCTCTAGAACGTGTCTGCAAGTAGGCTACAAGCACTATCAATTGTCATTTTTACCGGCATTAACTAGAAGGCTCGACACCTAACCACGTGGGTTCTGGGCTTTCACCAAGGACACACAGGCCAACATAATTTCATAACTATACTCCTACCCAGATTTACCTAGGTATTCATCCATTTTTTCTCAAAACAATAACCATTTTTAATGGATTAATTATGCAACAATGTTCAATGCAAATAGATGAGAAATTAGTTTCAATTCTCGTAATTCTCATGTAATTTTTACAACAACCATAGCTATCCTCCACTAATAGCCCAAAACAGATATCTCTAAACAAATAAACAAAATTCCATTAAAGGTACACTTTCTATAATCTCAAGATGTGAGTGATAATACATATCTACTCCACCATCCTCATCCACATCATTCCGATTCCACAAAATCCAACATCAATTCCATTTCCCCTTTACAGAATCAAATATTTACTTTTTAGGGCAAACCCCCTTTTCTTTACAAATCAATTTCAAGGATCAAATCCTAACATTTTATCACAAGCCAACCTTATTTACAAACCCACAACAATCATATTTTAAAAAAAACAATGAAATAAAAATAAAAATAAAAATAAATAAAATTGAAAACCCCTCTTTTGATTTTTAAACCAAATCCTAGATTTGTTCAAAAATTCCCAAATCACAATATTGTTTAGAAAATCAAATATCTAAGTTAAAAACCATACTAGAGTGTGGAGAAATCCCTACTTCAAAGCTTGAAGATGAGAGAGAGTGGAGAAACCTCGACAAAGCCGAAGACCAACTTTGCTCTAGTTAGATTGAAGCTCAAGGTGAGCTATACCTTTTTAACAAGGGGAATAGGGTGTAGAGATCAATGGATGATAGTGTATTTGAGGGTAGAAGATGAGTTCTAGAGAGAGAAGCTTTAGATTTAGGGTTTTAAAAAGTTTAGAGAGAGAGAAATGAAAAAGTGATCAAAAGGGTGACTTTTTAGAATTGATATGCACGTAGACGGCTCGAGCGACCAAAGTACTGCACGAGCGACCAGACACAAGAAAGTGATACCGCTCGAGCGAACAAAGTATTGCTTGAGCATACAGACACAAACGAGGACATTGCTCGAGCGCAAGAATGGTAGCTTGAGCACATAATGCACCCCTCCCAGTAGTTCAGACCTGTAAAAGTTCGCTCGAGCGCAGATTTCAAACTCTCAATAGTTTTGCAGACTGCAAAAGACCATTCGAGCGAACAAGCAAAATTCTTGGCAAAGACTCCTTTGAAAAACGAACTCCCTACCTGTTCCAAACGCAACCACGATACTCAAACAACACAACTCAATCAGGAATAAGATGAATAATGATATAAACATTCACCCAAAAAAATAATGATATGAACAATCAAGCAAGACAACGAATCCCAGATCCATAACAACAAATGGGTCAGGTTTAAATTAGAATCGTTAGAACTGCCAGTGTGATGGTTGAAGCTGTAGCTGGCATCATGGAATAGACATCTGAGGTGGAGGCGATGGCTGGAGCTATGGTGAGGAATGGCGGTGATGGTCGGAGAAAGAGATGAATGTGTGGCTGTGAGATACTCAAGTTCAAGGACTGAGGGGTTTGGGATGCAAAGATAGCAGATAGGACTAAGATTCAGCGAGCGGTCAAGGAAAGGTTGTAATATGTTTGATACCATGTTAACAGTATTGAAGAAATAGAAAAGTGTATTCAATAATGTGTCTCTTTACAATACAATGAGAGGCTTATATATAGTCAAGTAAGAGTGGTCACCAAGAGAGCTATCAATAAAAATATTCTAATATGGTAAAACTTAATTGCAATATCTAATATATATTTTTTTATCAGCAAAGAAAAGACTTTATTGATGAAGAAGTAAAATTACAAGCATAACTTACATCAACAAAGGAGGGAAGTGCACAAAGTATCATAGTTAGAGTCGACGATCCCGATTAGATTGGTACTGAAAAACAAACGCAATCCTATGCTAGCACTTGACCCAAGGGTTGGAGAGGGACCAATCAAAGGAAAAACAAGACAAAAAAACAACAACAAACAAGGATCCCACTCAATCATTTTACTTGCTCATGTTTACTTAAATTGTCAAAAATCTGATTTACATTGTAAAACGTGTTTGGAGGCCAATATTTTATTAAACTCAAAAATATATTCTTTTTTTTTTTTTTTGTTGTTAATCTTATCTTGCTATGAAATGACAAAAACAATGATTTTCAAGTATAGTGAGCTTGCATTAGAAAACGTGTATAATTTTATAAAAAAATGATATACGAGTCCACTTTTTAGACTCATTTTTTAAATCTAATAATATGTGAGTGATATGATTGGTTGATAATTAGAGAAGATATAAGAGAAAATATTGTCTTAGATATCTTAATCGATTGTCATATCATTGAACTTAAAAAGTGGGTCTAATTTTTAAACTTGTATAGCAATGCTCTAATTTTATAGTTTGTGAAGAAAATAATTTTAATTTATGAAACGATGAAATTCACTCAAGATCATGAGTAAGTGGTTAGCAACTTCATTATCTAAACCACACTCGACAAAAACAGAATCGAAAATTCTGCTGTGTTATTTTCAACATTAAATGAATGATATTTAATGGATTTTTTTTAATGGAAAGAAATATGTTGTGTTTAACTATATTTGTAACCTTATGAATGGACTTTGTAGGTTAAATTAATTACCATTGAGAAATTGTTCATCGCTGAAATGGATAACGTGACAGAGATATGGCCTAGGGAACTTCAACCTAAAGTGAGAAACATGGTTATTTGGCATTGTCGTAAGCAATTGAATATTCTTAAGGACATGCAGAGTATTGAACGACTTATGGTGGGGTGGTGTCAATCTGTGGAAGTAGCATTTGATCTTGAAGGAATAATTGTTAGGGAAGGCTATCCAGATATCGTACTCCCTTCATTAACAAAATTGGACCTATATTATCTACCAAAGTTGACACATGTTTGGAAGAGCTACTTACTAAGAATTCCAAGCTTTCAGAACCTGACATCCTTAACAATAGTGGGTTGTAGCAGTTTGAGATATATATTCTCATCTTCTCAAGCCAAACTTCTTGTGAAACTACAAGAAATAACTGTAACTGAATGTGGTGTGCTGGAAGCGATTGTTAATGGGGAACCAAAAGTAGATGATGAGGCTGCAACAACTATAATCATGTTCCCTCAATTAAATAGTCTCAAACTCTATCATCTGCCAAACCTCAAGAGTTTATGTCCCCAAGCTTACACATTTGAAGGATCATTCATCAAGAAGATAATAGTAATCAACTGTCCCAACATGGGGGCACTCCCTTCAGCATTGCAGCGCATGCTAGAGCTACAAGAGAGAAATGTTCAAAAAGTGGACTTTTTTAACTCATCTCAACACCGTCTCTTGGATAGAAAGGTAAGTGAGTGGTCTTAAAATTATAGTATTCAACATTAACAGCCCATTCTTTCAAAGAAAATATTTCCAATATCCATTAAACTAAGGATAAACCTCTAAATGTTTGAAGAGGAAAGAATTGTTGGGTACACAAAATCAAGGAGAATAAACTCTTTAGCATTGATGCGGTCAAAGATTTTGTCAATAAAAATAATCCATTCTTTAAAAAAATAAAAATCAGGCATAATTTTTTGGGGTTATTACATCCTAGTCGATGTCAGGAAAAAAAAAATTATAATAAAAATACATGTCCATGAAAAAGTCTACAATTTTGATTATGAATATTTATAAAATTTCTCACTAATTTGTAATTATTTTTTCAAAACTCCACTGATATGACATTTTTCCTAATTTTTTTCTATAATGATGTAATGGTGGCATTTTTCATAATTACACATCATTTTAATGGGCATATGATTTTAAAAGGACAAGTCTCAGTGCAATCACATCATTATGTATACAAATGTTATATGTTTTTCTATTTGTATATCATTATTCTTTTGTCAATTGTTTCCAGCTCCCAAATAAATGGTGTTAACACTAAGAGAGTGTAAGCTTGGACGGAGTAAATAGAGGTGGACTGCAATACAATAGAGTATTAGTTCTAAATAATTAGTCCTTGGAATATTTTGTTGGAAATGATGTATATTTGACTATTAGTCCTATTTTATTTTTTTAACCAAACAATAGATTAGTAAATATGTCACTAACACAATTGAGGTGATAACAATTGCAGTTTAGTTTAAGCACCAAGGGAATACTTTATGTCGCAGGAATAGATGAGCCAACTGAGATATGGCACAACCAACTTGAAGTCGGATGCCTTGACAAAGTAAGATTCATGCAGGTCCAGTGTTGTGGAAAATTATCAAGTGTTGTCTCATCCAAGTTAATGCAAAGGCTGCACAATATACGAGGGCTAAAAGTATGGTGGTGTGATTCACTGGAAATGATATTTGATCTCCAAGAAGGGGTATGTGCTGATGTTGCTGAGAAAGAAACATTAATCACTCAGTTAAGCAAATTGAAATTGAAGTATTTGCCCAAGTTGACACACATATGGAAGAATATTTCCCAACAAACTCATTGTTTCGAAAATCTAAAATTTCTAACAGTGCAGAACTGTGACAACCTGAGATATATATTCACAATTTGCATGGCCAACGTTCTTGTGAATCTAGAAGATCTAACAGTTGAACATTGCGAGAAGGTAGAAAAGATTGTCACCAGGGAAATCGAAGAAGAAATCTTTCTGCGAGAATTTAACTGTGTCATCCTTCTAAATCTTCCAAGTCTCGTGTGTTTTGGCCCGGATGTAAATGATACTGAAATTCCAGCCGGAGAAACCCATGTATGCCTGTGCCCCAAATTTCCAGGTAAAACTCCAATTATATATTTGCAAGTTTTCATCAAACTCAAGAAGGCAACTTCACTACTCAAAGTAGTTATGATAAGGTAATATTTGAAGTGGAATATCATTTCTTAGTCTCTTTATGAAATGATCATTCATTTTCAATAGTAAACAATAATTCTATTTATAATATATTTTATATTACATTTTTAGTACACCAAAATATATATTCTAATGGAATGACCATTCTATTTTATTTAATTCCAATGAACCAAACATAAGATAAAGGAACACAAACTTATGGCATGTCCAATGATACTTGGGCAATGTTAGGAATCCCAAATATTTTACATAATATTCTACACAGTCTCTCACATTACTAATAAATATGGTTAAACTTTAGGCAAAATTACAATTAGGTGCTTATAAGTTTGTAAAATGATAATATTTATTTATTTTTTAGTTATTATTTTTATTTTATTTTATTTTTGACAAAGTTAGGAAATTAGCTAGTTAGTAATTAGATTACGGTTAATTGCACTTTTAACTCTTATAGTTAAATCCATGTTCCACTTTGGTCCCTATGACTTCAAATTGAATAGTTTCATCTCTATACTTTAAATCTAGTTTTAGTTTGGTCCTTCTATTCAAGTTGGAGGTTAAAATTAACAATTTTGGAATGTATACATAGAAAAAATTAACGAAAATTTGGATGAGAGAATCAAATTGAAACTGGAATTAAAATCTAGGGACCAAAAACAAATTTGAGTCAAATTATAAAAGTGAAAAATAAAATTAACTTCTAAAAATATTTTCACAAGGTAAATACCAGTCAGTCAAAAGGGTGAAATAAGGTACTAAACCTAACCACACAACTAGCTCACTAACAACCATGGTGTGTCCAACACAGTAATACTATAAATTTAGATTTAACTATTTAGGTTTATCATTTTATGGTTCAGATTCATTTTACACATGAACCATACATTACACAAATTCTATCTCAGCTACACTCATTCTAGGTAAATTCGGCATAGTTAAGTGGGGTTCATATAATTATTGGTGTCCAACAATAAGGGAAATCCCTTCCAGAGGTGGTGCAAGTATTTTTTTAAAATATATTTTTATAGTAAATATTATGTAATATTTTAATAAAAGTATAATAATTTGTCATTCAAAAATAAAATTAGGCATTTTTGTAATGTTTAACTTCATTTTTTAATAATAAACTCTCGTAATTCTATCAGAAAATTACGTAACAATTGTCACAAATTGTCATAATATATACCAAAAAACTAAGTAAAAAGATGCATATGATACACATTCTATCCCATGCTTGAGATGCGAATGATGTTAGTGGCAATGAACTTTGTATTTAAGAATTAATAGTATACATATATTCTTAAGATGGGTCATACAATACACACCTATTTTTAGAGTGTGTACTGTATGCAAATTATGATAATTGTGGTACTAATATTAAAAATATCATAATTAAATCACTTTCAGTCATAATTAAAATAAAATAAAAAAACAATGGGTCATAACCAAAATTCACTTGAGATATAACTAAAGGCCTCATTGGTCATAATTAAAATAGTAACCACAATATGCCATAATTAACACCACAATGAGTCATAGACCAAATGTCATTTGAGGTATAACTAAATTTTTTTCCGATCATAACTAAAATAACAATTACAATAAAGGGTGGTTTGGGATGTTCTAAATAACTGTACTTTTTGACATTTTATATATTAAAAAAATGTGTAGAAAAGTAGAGAAAGTGGGTAGAAAAATAGAGAGGAGATGTTAATAGATGTTGATTGATGTGACCAAAATAAGTGTATGTATGCAAAAAAAGAACACTTTTTTAGTGCATGCCAAACACCTATTAAGTCATAACTAAATCAATATCAACACTATAATGAATCGTACCTAAATCATAATGAACATCACTATTGATTATAACTAAGAACCACAAAATTCATAATTCAACATTTTGTTTTGGGAAAACTTCACTTTACCTCCTGTGATTTGAGTCATGTACAGTTTATCTCCTAACATTTGGAAATAACCACATAATCCTCATGTAGTTTGTAGACTAAAGTGTACCGTTAAACATTCCGTTCAACTTAACAGTAAGTGTAAAACATGTGGCAGACATAAGAAGGTTATACACTTATTTTCAAATTTCAAGGTGGCAAATCGCACATGAAATAAAGCACACAAGGGGTTAAAGTGCACTTACCTTTCAAACAAATGTAGAAAATACAAGGGTATTTTAGTCTTTTTTGTTAAATCGTTAATAGGCCTAACAGTGTACTTCAGTCCACAAACCACAAGGGGGTTATGTAGTCATTTCTAAATATTAAGGAGGTAAACCACATATAACCCAAACTATAGGGGGTAAAGTGAAGTTTTCCCTTTTTCTTTTGAACGAAATAATTAAACATATGATACACATCATTTTTATTGTGTGAATTATAGAATTTCTCTCTTCACATCAGGGATGGAGGGAGCACAAGCCCAGGAGGGGCACATGCCCGTCTTCAACTTTCTAAAATCTATGTTTTAGTATAGGTTTATAAATAGTTCTTTTAATTTGCCCCCTCTAAATTTGATTATATACTCTTACTTTTTTATTTATTTGAAAATAGTTCTTATAATTTACACTATTCAAATGTTTATTTTATGACAGAAATCACCTTTATGATGTTATAAAGTCTATCTTTAAATGTTTGTTTTCTATTATTTTTTATAATATTTGCTAGTTAGTTCTTATTGGAATTTTTTCCCCTTTTGTGACAATTATATATACAAATATGTAGAATGATTATTTATTTTTTTGATGAAATCTCTCAATAAAATAGTTTATTTTGTTTGGAGATGATCATTACAGTCTAATTTAATGTCATGATTAGAAATGAGGGTTAAGTTTATTAAGGTCAAAGCGCAGCAGGGTGGGTAACACTAGGGCTGGGTGTAGGGTTATCTGACCCGCAAAAACGTCCCAATCCAAACCGCCCATGCGTATTTGGGTGGTTTTGCAAAATTGTTAGGGTCGGATGTGGTTTAGGATTTTCCTATTTTGCGCGTTACGGGCAGGTCACGAGTTTTACTCACACCTGCACCCATTTGCCTGCAATTGTATTTAATTTTTTTTTTTTAAATCTAGACCATCATATTTTCTTATAAGTTTTGTAAGTGTGTAACTCCAATCTTCTCTTCTCTCACTCACTTTAATCTGATTATCAAACATGTAGGTTCTAACATTATAACATTATAATAATATCACACATTGCCTCATTTGAAATACTTATTATTCAATTGAATTTTTTTCAATTTTTTGCAAATTTAGTTATGTGATTTTTTTTTCTATGTTAGTTTTTATTTAATTTTCATTCTAATGTTTTGTAATCCAATTTTAATGGAGGATAGTGTTGAATCTATCGTAATAAAAAATACTTTAAAAATGGGAAAAAAAATAAGTCAAAAAATAAATTTTTAAAGAAAAAAGCTCAATCCGTAAACTGTCCGCACATCTGCAAACCCTATTCTCACAAATCGCAACCCACATTGCGGGCGGTTGGGAGTTCAATTTTTCTCAAACCACAAACATGTGAGTGGGTCTAAACCGCAAATCGAACCGTCAAAAACTAATCTGTGAGCACCCCTAGGTAACACTATGGTAGACATAACATTTTACTTTACTACTGCCCCCTCTGAACCAAAATTTTGGCTCCTCCACTGCTTCAAATATACTTCATGCCACCACCAATCGTTTACAGTATAGAAGATGTGGCTAGGTTCATTATTTTACAAACAAATTGATTTTTACTTCAACATTGCCAAATATTAACATTAGTTTCTCTTTAATTACTGCATAGGCAATGAGGGTAAAGTTGACTTTGAGGATCTTGAGTTTTACCTTGATGTTGGCTTTCGCTTGCGCTTTGACAACTCTGACGACGACGACAATTAACAATGTTGTCAGGTATTAACAATTGCAGATTATCAACTCTTTAGAGGAAAGGCTTATGCATACATATCCTATTGATACACACACACACACACAAAAAAATGTTATTGCACAAAATGTTAGTTCTTCTTGTTTTTACCAATTAACTTTATTTTTGAGGGATGCTAAGCATGGAAATTTTATGGTAGTGTGTACTACATGCACTTTTAGTTACGATTTATGTGTCATTTGTTATGATCTATAGTGTTGTTAGTTATGACACATTATGATATTAGTTATGATATTATTTTACTTATGATCCAAGAGTTGTTTGGTTATACTTTATGTAATGTTTGGTTATAATTCAATTTTTTTTTTTTTTTTTTTTTTTTTAAGCTATGACTCCCATGGTATTGAGTTATGCTATTTATGATAATCAAACTCACAAATAACATAACTTGCATGCATTTCCCTGCATCAATTAATGTTCTTCTTCCTATTTCAATATGTTCAGCTTTAAACATATCACAAAGGATTATCCAGTTCAAACATATGGTAAATGCAATCATTCTTTTCATAAAAAAGGATGCAACTAGATTTTACTTTGTTTTTTTTTATCTTTCTTTCTTTGTTTGTTTCCTTACTTGATGACTAGCAAGTTGTAAGTTGGGGGTGTGATTGAGGCCGAAATGTATATCATTGAGGCCTATAATTGAGATTTCTTACCCCTCTTCTTGATGCAACTTTGTACATTTTACTAATGTTTGATGTAAATCAGGTTGAATAATACTATATGTACTAATTAGTGCACTAACTAGTATATCAATTGATGATGTGGCATAATTTAAGAGGTTTTGGTATTTGTAATGTGATTAATGAGTGGGGTCAATAATAATGTCATAACTAGTGTTAGTACACTAGTTAGTACACTAATTGGTGCATGTAGTACCACCGAATCAGGTTGGATGTGTTTGAGGTACAAAATGAGCCAAAAAGTAATATTTTAGTTAAAAAGCATGCACCACACATGCGAAGGGTCATTCCTACATGTGCGGCCCCCTTTCTAAAGATCAAAACAGACTATATAATCCGCACGTGCAAAGGGTTTTTCCCGCACATGCGAAGCCTTTCCAATGCATGCGGCCTTTCTTGCACGTGCAACCACGTTGATTTTCGTGCACGTTTTTTCTGAAGTCACCTATTTTTCTAGAAAAGTATAAGATGAGGAAAAGAAGGCTGTTTTAGGTTTCAAAAATCCTCTGAAAAGAGAGGCAAATGAGGCTAGCGTTTTGGAGTTTTTGAGTTGAAGGATTGGAGGTCTTCCATGGTGGCTTCTTCATCATCTTTCCACTTCTCCATGAGCGGCTAGGCTTCTCTTTTTAGGGTTTTGATGAAACCCTAGCCATGTAAATAAAGTTTTAACTAAGCTTTGATTGTTTAAACGGTTTGAGCAAGTTGTATGAATGTTTTAGAAGTTTTAATTTCAATTTCTTTCTATCTCTTTCAATATTCTACTTTTTGTGATTATTGAATACTTTTTATACAATGGTTTTCTATGTGTTGTACTCAATGTATGAGAGAAGTCGTGCAATGAGAGACGAGTCGTGTTGCTACCGTAGTCTAGAGCGAATGACTTGTACTATTTGAGATGATTTGTGCCTATACATTGAACACAACAATCCTTTTGATCAATGTTTCAAAATTATAGTTGTGAAATATTAGGTAGTTCAAACTGTATTACAATTAGATGTCGATGTTAAACCCTATTTACGCAACTAGTGGTGGATTCTTTGCCCTAGGATTTTCCCCAAATCGAATTCTCAACCTTAATCGTTAGTGTTAATTTAATTTAATTTTCTAGTTGTTATTTTAATTCTCGCTTTAATTTAATTATCATCAATTATTCTCGTCTAAATTAATCTAGGAATCTTGCCATTAAAATTAGTTGAATTTCACATTAACCCTTGTGGATCGATACCTAAACTTGCCATTATTCTACGGAATTTGGGTATAGTTTGGACTTTATTTTTGGTGTGCTTAACAACCCACCAGTTACCATTATTACCTCACTACCACCAACCACTCTATAACCACCATTATCACTACCATTTCCATAGCCACCACCCCAACCACCACTATCACAACCCACACCACCGCTACCACAACTATTAGTATCATCATTTTTAGAGTCCTAACAAAATATAGGGCAATGTTTTCTACATAACACATCTTTCAAAAAACATCTCATAGATTTTTGTTTCCCCTTCAAAATAGACAGAGCATGGTACATAGTAGTTTGTAAATAGGCTTCTTTTTAATGAAAGAAATAAATTTTGAAATAAATTTATGCTAAAATAAAAGCACAAACAAATAGATGGAATATATATGTTTGTACTTCGTTCCTGTTTTAGCATTTTTCTCCCTTTTGATTTTCCTAATAATTTTCTTCTTCTTTTGAGGTTGACCTAATAACTATTTAGCTTTGCATTTTTTTGGCATCTCTGGATTTGTTAACTGAACTAACTAAGATACGGCATATGCTGTTGAGACATCCATGTTGTCTGTTCGAAAGAAAAGAAAGTAAAGAAAAAAGAAACATATAAATGTATATATATATGAGAACATGTGTTTGTTCCTTTTTTAGTATATTTCTTCTCTCTGGTTTCTTTATAAACTATTTAGATTTGGCTTTTTTCCTTATAGGTGATTTTCGAGGCATGATTTTCTCAAATTCTATGAAGATCAAGAAGTTCGAGAAACCAACCAAGGTGGTCTCATATATCTATGGAAATTATTTAGTTGTTACTATTATGTTTTATCGGACTATTGTCTAAATTTGAATAAGCTGTTAGCTCTTACTATTTGCTCTTTGTAGTGTGTTGGGTTGATGATGCAACTAGCAAAACCTTGTTTTGCGGTTACAACTGGACATATGTTATTATTAGCCATGTATTAATTTATGGGTGAATTTGAAATTTGTTTTTTGTGTGCAATTGCACCAATGTCACGAGTGATTGTCAATATTATTGAATAAATTACAGAGGAGACTCAAAAAAGTTGCTTTTAATGTGGGTTGATTGATTGAAAAATGGGCAGTGACTTGTATAAACTCCCAGGTTGATATTACTCTACAGTTATAGTCCTTACAATTTAACATTTTTTTGTTTAAATTTTTGAAGTTTTGATTTTGTCAATTAAGTCATTAAATATTAAATTCAAATCAATTTAGTACTGAAGACAATACAAAATAAAAAATAAGTTTTATAGAAAAATTTTACTCTGATTCACAGTAAGTTTTACTGTAAGATAGAGTAAAATTTTATTGTTGACTTTAATTTCAACGGTAAAAATTTTATTAATTTTTTAAAATAATTTCATAGATCTTATTTAATAGATCTTGACGAGAAAATTTTAGAAATATTAATTTTATTAGAAAACGATGTCTAAATCAAAAGTTATATTAGTTCAATTTTTTTTTTTTAGATGGGAATTTAAAATTTAAATTATTAAATTCCTCACTAATGACATTTTTTATAATAGTTATGTGTAATGGACTTTTCAACAAAAAAATTTGTATTTATCCTTAATGTATGAAAATTTTATTATGAAAGAATTTTAACCAAATTTTCCTTTAAACAATTGTTGTTCGTAAAATTATGACATATTGTTCTATGTTTTGAGTGTATTGTGATCATATTGTAAATAATGACAAAGTATATAAAAATCGTTGCTCCAAACCGAAGCAAATTACATTTTCTAAGTTTGATTTGATTTAGGGATTGTTTGAGAGCATCTCCAGCAATGATAGTCAAAATAGCTATTCAAAATTTCAGTTTACTATTTTAGCTAGTTATTTTTTTAATATACACTCCAACAGGCTATCTATTTTAACTATCTTTTATTAAAATATTATTATAATTTAGATATCTTTTATTAAAATATTCTTAAAAACAAAAGTTTGAATTAAGAAAGGATAAAAAAAAATTCAGAGCTAGTGCACAGTACCTCGTCTTTCCTAGCGAGGTACTGTAGCAAAATGTTGGTTTGGCTTCACAGTAGCTAGGCTGCTGGAGAAGGAATTTATGATTATTGGCTAGCTATTGTACAATTTTTGGTGAAATGCATAGGCTGCTAGAGATGCTCTAAATAAGTATAATTTTTGACTTTTTACGGAAAAAATGTGCAGAAAAATAGAGAGGTGATGTAACCCAAATAAATGTACTCATTTAGTTGATGCCAAATAGTACCTTAGTTCCAAAATTTTCATAATTTAGTTTGATTCTAAAATTCATAAAATTGTAAATAGTGATTTAGACCAAACCATGCTGAGCCTTATACCTATCCATTTTTAGTAATACTACGAATTCGGAATTTTTATCCCGAATTTTGTCCAAAAACATCAATCTATGGCTCAAATTCATTTATAAGTAGACCCTACACTATATCAATTCAATCTCTACCACACAAATACAACATTAAAAAAATATAAGCTGATAAGCCTGGGACCATAACATTGATGATCCATTTTTCACCTATAGTTCTTAGTAATAGCCCAGTCTAGACGATTTCCTTGCAAGTGAGAAACCCATTTGACATCTCTTATTCAAGAGGTTACACAATTACATATCAAAACTGGGGCAGGGTTCAGTAGAAACCAGATTTAAACTATAAATTAATGCATTACCATAAAAAAAAGAAAAAGAAAAGGGGACAATTATATCAAAATAAACCCTAAACTTTTAATTTGTTTTTAATCTAAACTATTTGCCTAATTTTATTAATTAAAAGCAACTACAACAATGATATTTTAGCCATTAAACTCAATTAAAAATAATATTTTAGACATTATATATATACCTATATTGAGTTTAATGACTAAAATACTTTTTTTCATTGATTTTAGTTAATAAAAATAGATTAGATCAAAAGCAAATCAAAAGATTAGGGTTTAAATTGATAAAATTAAAAACTCATGATTTATTTTGTTAAAAGACTCAAATCTTGGGATTTTCTTTTGTAATTCTCCCCCAAAAAAAAAAAAAAAAAAAAACCACCAATATACATTAAAGGCATTTTTTTTTCTTTATTTTGTAAGACAATAGATAGCTAAAGGGTCCAGCTTGTCTCAAGTTCAGATCAAGACTGGACCCATCCAGTCCGGCCCATGGGCTCATTCTTTGAACCCGTTTTACTAATTCGAACCGTTCAATGTGTAGAACTCGTCGAGTACTATATGCCTGTAAAAAATCACGTTGATCGGATATCGATAGCTATGTGATCAAATCAGTTTTGTATAAAAAAAATGGACAATGAACAAATTAACGGTTGGCAAAAAACTGTTTTGATCACATAGCTATCGATATCCAATCAACGTGATGTTTTATAAATATATAGTACTCGACGAGTTCTACATATTGAACGGTTCAGATTATCAAAACGGAATCCGTGATGGGCCGTTACGGGCCTAACAACACCGTCCAATCCGATCTCAGACTGGACCAAAGCCACTGCCATAGCTAAATTACTATAATTTGTTGGTTTACAAATGCAAACGCAAAAGCAAAAAACAATCCCAACCTGGCTTCAATTTTTTTTTTTTTTTAGCTTTTTAAATATTAGCAAAATTGCACCAAACACTAACAAACTCTAAAAAACATATCCTAACTTGTACCAAACAGCACCAAACACATTGACCTTGTCAAAAACCAACCTCGAAAACAATTTCATCATCACTAGTAAAATGATTGTGTGTTCTGTCAATTCAAAGACTCTACTAGCTGCCAAGATTTCGCGCCCCCAAAGAACATCCACATCTTTTCCACACTCCCAAACAAAACCTCCCTTGGGGCTCAACGTTCATACCTACAGAACATGACATGGAAGCATTGGTATGAATAATCTCACAACACATTCTTTGGGTGGGAGGACCGAGCCTAGTCAAATTAAATCGAGATATATTTTAAAGAATTCAAGCTTGGCATGCTAAAAACTTGTCAAACTCAAGCTCAAGATGAGCGTAGCAAACTTAAAAAACCCGAGCTTAAGCTTGAATTCAATTCGAGTCAACTTGATTATATAAAAGAGCCAAACTCAAGTTCGAAAAGAATTTTTTTTTTTTTATTTTTAAAAAAGAACACTAAACTATGATGCACATTAAGAGAAAAAGAAAACATTGAGCACCCAAAAAAATATGTTATTAATATATTTTATCAATCAAATATTTAAATTTGTGCAAACACCAAACACAAATAGACAAATAAAACATATTTGATATATCTTTAAAAATAAATATTAATTTATGTAATATTCCCAAGCTTAATCGAGTTGAGTTTGAGTCTACTCAATCTCGACTCAATACTACACCGAGTCTAAAAATTTGATTTGAAATTGTTTATTTAGTATTGTTCATTAACGGCTTAATTCATTTGTAGTCCTACACATAATGACCTCACATGGTACATTTCATTTGCATGCAAAATCAAAATTGGGTATGTAGTTGTCGAAAGAGTTGTTTTTCTCCAGTTTAACTTCACAGCAGGGTTTTTACAGGGTTCTTCCTTTTGGAATTTTGTACGGACAAAGCTAAGTCATGACATGTCATGGATGGAGCCAAAGGGCAACACTTGTACGGCAACCTTGTACAAACAAAAATAATAATAATTTATATATTGAATTTTTTATATATATAAAATAATATCATCCATTGAAAAACAATAACATTTTGCGGTTCATGATTGTGAAAAAATGACACCCTACGAGATTCTGTACAAGTTTTTTTTTTTTTTTTTTTTTTTTGTATAAAGAAAATATTTATGTTTAATAGTTTCCCTATTTTTGTAATCAAACTGGGGGTTAATCCGGGTCTCGACTCCTCACTTTTAATTAACTTTAATTTTGTATTGATTATATTTTATTTTATATGAGTAGGGGAAAAAATATATATAACAAATAACAATAATAATAATCATAAAGGTGATTTGTTCCTATCTTGCTATGTTGACATTAAAAGGATCAAACCCTCTCCATATGCTCTGAAAATCTTATTTTGATGAATCCAATAATTGAATTTAAAGCAAATTTTTTTTGAAGCTTTCAATTTTGAAATATTTTCCAAATAAAAAATATTGCCAAGAGTAATTCAAGCCACTGCTTTTATATAACCTATCATTTCGCATCAAATCAATACCAACAGAAACTCTTCTTTATTTTTGGTCAATAGGTAGGAGGAGACAAATAACAAGAAAATTACATCAAACTGGAAATGTAGCCACAATCATACAACAAGCTCATCAAACCAAACAAATACCAGAAAACTCCAAACAAATATAAAAGAAAAATGACTCAAACAAAAGGTGAGAAGAGTCAAACCTCGTACATCCTAGCGAGGTATAGAGACTCTGTTGGCCAACAGGCTAGCCATGTTGGTTCGAAAAGTTCCTCCTCAATGTCTGCTTTTTCATGGATGTTTGACCAAAGAATGCAGAAAATAACTCCTAGTTCTCTCAGGAAGATGTTTGATCAATCAGTTCAAATATGTAACATAAGAGAATAAATCAAGGCTAGCCATCAAATTTCTGATCGACTCTGAAAAACAAACATGGTACTTCGATCCAACTGAAAAATATTTCCCACAAAATAATGGCTAAATAAATGTCACAAAGAGCCTGGTTCATCATACTAGTCTTAATTCAAGCCATTCAATTTTTATACCTATGGAAGCATAATGCAACCTAACCACGTTATCACATTTCACACACATTACTTCCATGCTGCGCCAAGTCACAATCAGTCATAGATTGGTTATACTTAGATGATCCAAGCCATTCAATTAGCAGACTTCATATTGAATCTCCACAATCATTATACTGGTCATAATTCTAGCAAGAGGCTACAATACTATCTCACACTTCTAAATATGGTATATACAAAGACCCATCATTGTCCACACAAATAAGTCACTAGTTATTAAGACAAAGGGTTGCTTTCCTTTCTATTTCATAAAACCACCCACATGTAATTGATTTAATCCTATTTCATTAGCCAACATCAATGCCCTAATCTGCATGAGAGTACACCATATATAACCAGTACACTGTGCTCTCTAATTCACATCGACCTCACTCGATAATATCGGTAGTTAATTCATCCTAGGTTCCTCCATCAACAAAAAAGAACAAAGCCCTCTTCCATGGAGAAAAAACCCAACTCAAATATTCAACTTCCACCTGGTTTTAGGTTCCACCCAATTGACGAGGAGCTCATCGTGCACTATTTGAGAAACAAAGCAACCTCAAGTTCACTGCCAGCAGCTATTATTGCTGAAGTTGATCTCTACAAGAGCAACCCTTGGGAGTTACCAAGTCCGTGTTGTTGCACCCAACACTTTGTTCTTGAAATCTTCTTTTATTCTTTTGATGGTCAAACTTACTAAGCGAAAAAGGGGGAAAAAAATTCTCTTTTAAACAGGGAAAGCTTTGTCTGGCAAGGAGGAATGGTACTTCTTCACCCCAAGGGATAAGAAGTACCCCAACGGAGTGAGGCCTAATAGGATGGCAGCTTCAGGTTATTGGTAGGCTATAGGAACTGATAAAGCAATTCGCAGTTCATGCGGAGTAAGGATAATTGGAGTGAAAAAAGCTATGGTGTTGTAGCACCCACCTTCGTAATTAACCATTACTTCTGTGGCTTATCTTACTTATGTGCTTACATGTGACTTTTCCGTCTTATATGCTTCTATGTGTGAGTTAATTGTGAGTCATGTGCCATTTGAACTATGCTTTGCTTGACAGATATGAGAATATGTGAATTAGACCTATCTGATTCGTAAATTATAAGGTTACCAAGTAAATGTTTGCCTAGGGGATTAGAACCTAATTCATCTTTAAGAGCTTATAGGTTATAATGAGCATTAAATTAATTTAAGTGAAGTTGTTTTACAATTCTTAAATTGATTGAGATAAATTAAAATAGACATTTTATATTACTGAACTCAAGTGAGAAGAGAGAGATATATCTAAGAGAGAGAGAGAGAGAGAAGGAGAGTATTCTAGAGAACAAGGAGAAGAAGAGGAGAAAGAAAGGGAGAAGAAGGGAGATTGAAGCAACCACACCAAGTCAACCATAGAAGGTAAGAATTCTTGTCTAAAGCCATAAGATTAAGTTAAATTCCACATGTGATTAGAGAATTTGAGTAGAATTAGGGAGTTGGGTGGCGTATGTAGGAAAAAGTTGTAAATCTTGCTCAAAACATTTTCATACACAACATCACAACATCTCTCATAATTCTTCACTTGTTCTTGCATGAGTTAGAAGTTGATGCAGGAATTCCCATGAATTTTTGACCCATAAGACATAACCCTTGTTTGTTCTCTTGCATTTTCAAGTTATGATTTTGTGAATGGTAAATTGGGTTTGAATGAAAGGCTATAAATTTGGTTTGAATTTAGAATTTGTGCATTCACCATGTTTTTGTAACTTTTGAGCCTTGATTTGTACCAAAATGGAATTGGTTGTTGATAGGGTTGTAGACCAAAAACATAACAAAATTTCAGTTCTGGAATACCTAGAACCGCACGTACGGCAGGGATAACCGCACGTACGGGAAGGAGAGCCGTAAGTGCGGGAAGCAGAGCCACACGTGCAGAAAATAATGGAGAGTAGCTGTGCATTTTGAAATAATTGCACGTTCTGGCACATGTACGGGGCACGTGAGACCAAGACACCCCGCACATGCAACTGTTAAGCAGGCCCAATTTCAAATTTCTGTTTCATTTTTACATCTTTTGGGCCTCCGTTAGTGTTGTTTTCACATGTATTTGACATTCATATGCATTGCACGGGCATTAAAAGAGAATAAGGAACAATTAAGCCAACTAATCAATAAGTTATGATAACAACTAGTTGGTTGCACGGTGAATGAACGTGTTACGCTTATATATGTCTGTGTAGGTCAAACGCCGCGTCCCAGCCACGTGTTTTGCAAAGCCAACTGTGAGTAACACTGTTGTAAAGATATGTTTAACTAAAAGCATTTCTTTTCTACATTATGCTATTCTCTGCTCTAATTTAATTTTTTTGCTTAATGAATGATGATCCTATTTTCTTGAACCGTACTTGTGGCATCCTTAGCACTTGTTTCGGTTATAGAGATCTCTGTCTGTTCCAATTCTTGGAACTCCTGTTTACTATTTTGATGGCCACCATACCTGATTATCCGGTCTTTTGACCATCAGTTCAGTCTTTATGACCACCTGTATTAGTTGCTATTGGATGTACCACATATACCTGTTATGTTTTAATATGACATGTGTATCTATTCAACATGTGATTCCGATTTTCTGTTACCATCAAGGACATCATTCATAACCTCTTTACACTGTTGTTATTCACTAGGCTCTAGCTCATGGTTTTATTTATGAACTTGTAGGTGACCCAGTCCACGAGGGGACGTAAAGACGTTGATCTTACCTTTGTTTGTCAAGCCAATTTTGTGCCTCACAGCGAGGTTCCCATCTGTTTGGTGTCGAGGCTTTCTGATGGTTCGGAAACCATCCTTTTGAATGTTGTCACAAAGCATGAATTTTTGTGTACCTATAGTTGATGGGAATGTTTTCTTCTTTTATTTTTATCTTGACAAACTTGCGATGCCTTAATGTACTCCTGTGTATATATGTATCAATGCATTTTGTCCCATATAAGTTTCATAGCTCGTTGGACGTTTTATTTTCTTATTTTCAACTTCCGCTAGCCCCAATCATTTGCTTTGTATAGGAAGGCCTTTAGTAATCACAGATTACTGGCCAGTTATGACGCTAAACCTATAAGGGCAGGTTTGGGTCGTGACAGAGTGGTATCAGAGCACGAGGTATACCGAACACACACGTCCAAATGAGCTATAGGATGTCCTAAAAAAGAAGTTAGGGCATTTTACTTGCATGTGTGAGTGTGTGTGGATTTCTTATGTGCTTGTGTGATGAACATGTAACTGTGAAGCCTATGTGTCCTATGTTTATTATCATTCTGTTTACATATAGACCAATGGAAGATACAAAACCTACAGAGACACCTGAGTCTTCTGATGTGAGAATGGATCGGTTTGAGCGAATGGTGGAATTACTCACAGAATCTTTAAGACAACAGTAGAGACAGCCATTTCCACCTCCTCCTCTACCACCAATCCTAGTGGAGCCACCAAACAACGATGACATTACTACTTTGATGCAGAAGTTTAATAAACTGAAACCACCTACTTTTTCGGGGGTCTTGAACTGTTGAAAGCCGAAGCTTGGATATTAGAGATTGAAAAATTGTTCGAAGTATTTCCATGTTCTGAAGAGCAAAAGGTTTTGCTGGCAACTTTCACTTTGCAAGAAGAAGCGAGAAAGTGATGGATGCTCATTCGTGATCAGAATGTATAGCGATTCCAGTTTTGAACCGTCACTTGTTGTATTCCAGACTCGGGCTGGTATGGTTTTATATGGTAATTCATATCTTGTTTCTCTTGTCTCCCCTCTATTTTGGTTATTGGGTTGTAGTTGTGCATTTGGAATAGGTTGGTTGCTTTTTTTTTTAAACTCTCAGTACTTTGCACGTTTGCAGAAGTACT
The DNA here is from genome assembly GCA_022316695.1 of Camellia oleifera. Lineage (NCBI taxonomy): Eukaryota > Viridiplantae > Streptophyta > Magnoliopsida > Ericales > Theaceae > Camellia > Camellia oleifera. The sequence goes on from CM039317.1 coordinate 112,636,606, forward strand.
GGAGGGGTGTTTTTCACACTCGAGCCGTGTTTCCTACGCTCAAGTGGGTGGGCACTTGAGTGTCCTTTCTTGAGCTTGAGCGGTTGGTCTATTGTCTACAAAAATACTAGAGGTGTGTATTCTATGCTTGAGCGGGCCACTTCTTGCGCTCGAGCGGAACAACTTATTTTGTCTGACGCTCGAGCAGACTGCGCGTATATCAGATCCCGAAAATGACTTTTACATCACTTTTTCATATCTTTTCATCATATACCCTAAAGTTGAGAGCTTCTCTCTCTAAAACTCACATTCTCTCTACTTTTCCACCTAGATCTAGTGATTTCTCCACCCTACTTCCTTTGATAAAAAGGTAGAGCTTCTCATGATCTTCATTTTGATCCGAACGAACTTGGATTTGGGTGTCTTTGGAATTTCAACCTTGCTTTGCTTGGTTTTCTCTCATTGAGGTAGGGATTTTTTACACTTTAATATGGTTTTTAACTTAGTTATTTGTCGATTGTGTAACAACGGTGGGATTTGGGGTAACGTAAACAAACCTAGGGTTTGGGTATAAAATAGAAAGAGGGAGTTTTTTGGTGAATGAGAAGAAAATGATTGTGGGGCTTGAAAATGATGTTGTTTGGTATCCAAATGGTTGATTTGGTACTTGGATTGATATTTTGAAAAAAAGGATTTTTCCCTAAAATGATTATCATAATTATTTTGTACAAATAATTGAAATTGGTGTCGTAAACATGAAATTGAGCAAGTATTGATATAGATGGTGAAATCAAGTATGTAATACTTCTCTCATTTGGAAATTTTGGATAAATTATCTGTCTTGAGATTGTATATCTGTTTAGAAATATCTGTATTGGGCTACCGGTGGAGGATAGCTTTGATTGTTGTAGTAATTACATGTGGATTAGGTAAATTGAAACTAATCTCTTGTTGGTTGTCATTAAATATGACTATGATTATAATCATTGTATATGTATGATTATTTAGGAGAAGAAAGGGGATGTACTCCATGTGTGATTTTGTGTTTAAATACATTACATATGTATGGTTTTTTGGGAGGAGAAAGGGGATGGACCCCATTGTTTGGGAGGAGAAATGGGATGGACTCCATTATAATTAAGTTGGCCGGAGCGTCCTGAGTGAAAGTCCCGAAATTTATACATGGGTGCCGATCCACGAACAAAATATCCGTAAAATGGCAGTTGTGTGTTTTATATGATTGGAAAACCATTGAGTTGTAGCCTCAGTTTGATTGGTGAAAGATAATGGACTTGACTCGTGAATTGAGAAGATTAAATGAACTGGAAATGAATTAAATGGAATTAGATTAAGATTTGGATTTGGTATCCTATGACTATATAAAATGTGAATGTTGTCACAGGCATTGTTTATGCATATTATACTTATACATTTGTTAAATCTCATATATTGTGTTAGATTATTCCTACTGGACTGTGGCTCACCCTATTTGGGAAAAACATTTTCAGGTACTGATGGCATGCCTCCACCAAGGCAATAGCATTGGAGGAACTTTTGGGAAGTAAGAGCTTCTTTGTTTCGTTTCTTTTTGTATAGCCTAGGGCTTTAATTGTATGAGTTAGTCTCATTTTTGTTGTAACCAAGTCAAGGCTTGGAAAGGTGTAAGCCTTTAAGGCACTTATTTTGTTAAACTCTTTTGTATCATAAACATTCTAAAATGGAAGGACTATTTACTCTGATGTATGCAGTTATCAATAAATGCTTTGGGTTGTATTTATGGTATTATTTTTGAGGGTGTTACAGAATGCTACCAAGACTTGGACACAGTTTAAAGAGGTATTCTATGAAAATAATTTCCCATAGTGTGTGAGAGATTGCAAAGTAACATAATTTGAGCAGTTGAAACAAGGTACCATGTCGGTAGCGGAGTATGAAGCTAAATTCACCGAGCTTGCCCGGTATGCGCCACATATGGTAGATACCGATTATAAGAAAGCTAGGAGATTTGAAGGCAGCCTTGATGTTGAGGTTCTTGATCGTATCAATGTACTCGAGTTGGTAAAATATGTTGATGTTCTGGATAGAGCCATTATGGCTGAGGCGAACATTGCTGCATTAAAACAAGCAAAGACTCCAGTGAATGAATGGAAGGGTAAAAGAAAGGGATCCAACTTTAAGAAGGGTCAAAACAACTTAAATACTTTACCGAATAAGAGATAGAATACAGGATCATCCACTAACTCAAGCCAAGGGAATGATACACCCATTTGCTCGGAATGTGGGAAAAGACATAAGGGAGTTTGCCACAGGATTTCTGGCACATGTTTTCGGTGCGGAAAAATGAGTCACATGATCAAAGATTGCCCACTTGTATCTCAAAGCACAAGCCGGCCTAAGGCAAGTTCAACTGCATCAGTGTCAACACCAAGGGCAAATCTAAAAACCATTACGGGGAAGGAAACTTTAAAGCAAGGACGGGTTTTTGCGTTGGTACCGGGCGATGTGCAGAACACAGAGACAGTTGTGTCTGGTATCCTTCCTATTTGTTCTCAGAATGCTTATGTTTTGATTGATTCGGGATCTACACACTCCTTTGTATCCTATGCTTTTGCTCCAAAATTAATTAGCCCCTTGGAATCAATGACATATTTATTAGTTGTAACCTCTCCAACTGGAGGATCTATGACCTGTGCATTTATGTATCCAGCATGTGAGATCATCATTGGAGGCATGAGTTTGTATGTTGATTTGTTGCCTTTAGATATTGCACATTTCGATGAAATTTTGGGGATGGACTGGTTAGTAAGATATTGTGCTACTATTGACTGTTTGACTAAACAAGTTGTGTTTCGCTTACCTGACGTACCTGAATTTACATTTAGCGGGGTTGGTGTCATATCTTCTCCATATTTGATTTCCTCTCTGAAAGCAAGTAGATTGATTAACAAGGGTTGTAGGGGATTTTTATGCTCTGTGCTAACGGTGCCAACTAATGCTAAGCCTAAAGTGGATGGCATTCCTGTATTGAAAGATTTCCCAGATGTGTTTCCAGATGATTTGCCGGGGAATTTGATTGACCGAGAAATTGAATTTACTATTGAGATAGTACAGGTACACAGCCAATCTCCAAGACCCCATATCGGATGTTGATTACCGAGTTAAAAGAGTTGAAAATTCAATTACAAGAGTTGTTAGACAAGAAATTTATCAGGCCTAGTACGTTCTCGTGGGGTGCTCCAGTGTTATTTGTCAAAAAGAAACATAGGTCCTTAAGGCTTTGCATTGATTATCGGGGAGTTAAACAAGGTGACAGCCAAGAACAAGTACCCGCTGCCACGCATTGATGATTTGTTTGACCAACTACAAGGGGCGCAGGTATTTTCTAAAATTGATTTGCGATTCGGATATCACTAGTTAAAAGTTAAAGCTGAAGATGTGAAGAAGACTACTTTTCGCACAAGATACGGCCACTATGAATTCCTTGTTATGCCATTTGGGGTTACCAATGCACCGGCTGCTTTTATGGATTTAATGAACAGAGTCTTCAAGCTGTTCCTTGATGAATTCATCGTTGTTTTTATTGATGATATTCTAATTTATTCCAAAAGTAAAGAAGAACATGAACACCATTTGAGACTCACTTTACAAACGTTAAGGGAGAAGAAATTGTATGCAAAATTGTCTAAGTGTGAGTTTTGGCTTAATAGTGTCATGTTTTTGGGTTATATGATTACTAAAGATGACATTTCTGTTGATCCACAAAAGATAGAGGCCGTTGTAAATTGGCCTAGACCAACAACTGTCACAGAAGTCCGCAGTTTCTTGGGTTTAGCCGGGTGCTATCGCAGATTTGTGTAGGACTTCTCAAAAATTACCTTGCCACTCACTCAGTTGACACAAAAGAGGGTACCATTTGAATGGACTGAACAGAGAGAATCAGCTTTTCAAGAATTGAAGACAAGACTTGTGACAGCATCGATTCTTACTTTACCTTCCGGTACGGATGGCTTTACCATGTACAGTGATGCTTCTTATAAAGGTTTGGGGTGCGTGTTGATGCAGAATGGAAAAGTAATTGCCTATGCTTCCTGTCAATTGAGACCGCATGAAAAGAGTTACCCAACTCATGATTTGGAATTGGCAGCAGTAGTTTTTGCATTAAAAATTTGGCGCCACTATTTGTATGGGGCCACGTGTGAGGTGTATACGGATCATAAGAGTCTTAAATACTTCTTTAACCAGAAAGAGCTAAACATGAGATAGTGTAGATGGTTGGAGTTGATTAAGAACTATGATTTGCAAATCTTGTACCATTTAGGAAAAGCTAACACTGTTGCCGATGCCCTCAGTCAGAAATCCCTTGTGAATTTGGCCTATTTGCTTACCAAATAGAAGACATTACTACAGGAAATGGAAAGCTTTGAACTTGATATTGTCTTGCGTGATCAAGGTGGGGTTTTAGCTACTATTTCTGTCCAACTGGTAATCCTTGAAGAGATCAAAGAAAAAGAATTGCAAGATGACTTCCTAAAGAAAATAATGGATGAACGGGACTCCAAACGTAGACCGGGTTTCATTTTTGAGAATGACGTGCTCAAATTCCAGGAAAGATTGTGTGTACCAAATGATGGTGACTTAAAGAAACGGATTCCACAAGAAGCTCACAGTTCCAAATTCTCTATCCATCTGGGAAATACAAAAATATACCAAGACTTAAAGAAAAATTTCTGGTGGCCGGGAATGAAAAAGGAAATTGCTGAATTCGTGTCCAAATGTTTACAATGCCAACAAGTTAAAGCGGAACATCAGCGACCTGCGGGATTACTTGAACAGTTACCAATACTGGAGTGGAAATGGGAACATATCACAATGGATTTTGTCGTTGGCTTGTCTCGCTCCAGTAGAGGTATGGATTCCATTTGGGTAATTGTTGACCGGTTGACAAAATCTGCTCATTTCTTACCTATCAAAATGACTTATAACATGGATAGATTGGCTACATTATACATGAATGAAATTGTGAAATTGCATGGAGTACCTGTATCAATTGTATTCGATAGAGATCCTAAGTTCACTTCGAGATTTTGGCAGAGTCCGCAAAAAGCATTAGGAACTGAATTAAGATTGAGCAATGCATACCATCTGTAAACAGATGGCCAATCAGAAAGGAGAATACAGACGCTGGAAGATATGTTACGTATGTGTGTACTGGATTTTCAAGGGAATTGGGAGACACATTTGCCCTTAGTTAAATTTGCATACAATAACAGCTATCATTCAAGCATTGACATGGCATCGTACGAGGTTCTCTATGGCAAGAAATGTCGGTCACCGATTTGTTAGGCTGAGGTAGGAGATAGACCGTTATTGGGACCTAAACTTGTACAAGAAACCACTGAGAAAATGAAGTTAATTCAGCAAAGGTTGAAAACGGCGCAAAGCAAAGTCGACAGAAGAGCTACGTAGATGTGCGCAGACGGGAGAGAGATTATGAAGTAGGTAACCGTGTTTTTATCAAAGTCACTTCGATAAAAGGTCAGACTCATTTTGGAGCCAAGGGTAAATTAGCACCCCGGTATATCGGGCTTATGAGATCATTGAGAAACTTAATCCAGTGGCATATCGGGTAGCCCTACCTACTGATATGGATCATCTGCATAACGTTTTTCATGTTTCCATGTTGAGAGAATATCTTCAAGATCCTCTACATGTCATTGAGCCTACTCAGGTACTTGTGAATGACGACTATACATATGAAGAACAGCCCATTCGAATTGTTAACCGCTATATCAAGAAGTTGAGAAATAAAGAAATTCTGTTGGTAAAGGTAGATTGGCAAAATCATAGTGGCATGTATGCAACTTCGGAGAGAGAAGAAGATATGCAGAAGAAATACCCCGAGTTACTCCCATTAGACCCTACACTCTTCATGGAGGAAGGTAATTGAGTTTGGAGGACCAAACGTCCTAAGGGGGAGAGACTGTAACACCCGCTTTCATAATTAACTGTTACTTATGTGGCTTATCTTACTTATGTGCTAACATGTGACTTTTCTGTCTTATATGCTTCTATGTGTGAGTTAATTGTGAGTCATGTGCCGTTTGAACTATGTTTTGCTTGACATGAGAATATGTAAATTAGACCTATCTGATTCGTAAATTATAAGGTTACCAAGTAAATGTTTGCCTAGGGGATTAGATCCTAATTCATCTTTAAGAGCTTATAGGTTATAATGAGAATTAAATTAATTTAAGTGAAGTTGTTTTACAATTCTTACATTGATTGATATAAATTAAAATAGATATTTTCTATTGTTGAACTCAAGTGAGGAGAGAGATATATCTGAGAGAGAGAGAGAGAGAGAGAGAGAGAGAGAGAGAGAGAGAAGGAGAGTATTCTAGAGAACAAGGAGAAAAAGAGGAGAAAGAAAGGGAGAAGAAGGGAGCTTGAAGCAACCACACCAAGTCAACCATAGAAGGTAAGAATTCTTGTCTAAAGCTATAAGATTAAGTTAAATTCCACATGTGATTAGAGAATTTGAGTAGAATTAGGGAGTTGGGTGGTGTATGTAGGAAAAAGTTGTAAATCTTGCTCAAAACATTGTCATACACAACATCACAACATCTCTCATAATTCTTCATTTGTTCTTGGATGCTCTTGCATGAGTTAGAAGTTGATGCAGGAATTCGCATGAATTTTTTACCTATAAAACATAACCCTTGTTTGTTCTCTTCCATTTTCAAGTTATGATTTTGTGAATGGTAAATTGGGTTTGAATGAAAGGCTATAAATTTGGTTTGAATTCAGAATTTGTGCATTCACCATGTTTTTGTAACTTTTGAGCCTTGATTTGTACCAAAATGGAATTGGTTGTTGATAGGGTTGTAGACCAAAAACAGAGCAGAATTTCGGTTCTGGAATACCCAGAACATCACGTGCGTCAGGGATAACCGCACGTGCGGGAAGCAAAGCTGCATATGCGGAAAACAGGGGAGAGTAGCTGTGCATTCTGAAATAATTGCACGTTCTGGTGTACGTGCGATGGGAGTCCCGCACGTGCGATCAAGACACCCCGCACGTGTGACTGTCAGGCAGGCCCAGTTTCAGTTTTCTGCTTCATTTTTACATCTTTTGGGCCTCCGTTAGCATGGTTTTCACATGTATTTGACATTTATATGCATTGCACGGGCATTAAAGAGAATGAGGAACAATTAGGCCAACCAATCAATAAGTTATGATAACAACTAGTTGGTTGCACGGTGAATGAACGTGTTACGCTTATATATGTCTGTGTAGGTCAAACGCCGCGTCCCAGCCACGTGTTTTGCGAAGCCAACTGTGAGTAACACTGTTGTAAAGATATGTTTAACTAAAAGCATTTCTTTTCTACATTATGCTATTCTCTGCTCTAATTTAATTTTTCTGCTTAATGAATGATGATCCTATTTTCTTGAACCGTACTTGTGGCATCCTTAGCACATGTTTCGATTACAGCGACCTCTGTCAATTCCAATTCTTGGAACTTCTATTTACTATATTGATGGCCATCATACCTGATTATCCAATCTTTTGACCGTCTGTTTGGTCTTTATGACCGCCTGTATTAGTTGCTATTGAATGTACCACATATACCTGTTATTTTTTAATATGACGCGTATCTGTTCAGCATGTGATTCCGATTTTCTATTACCGTCAAGGACATCATTCATAACCTCTTTACACTGTTGTTATTCACTAGGCTCTAGTTCATGATTTTATTTATGAACCTATAGGTGATCTAGTCTAGTAGGAATGGCAAAGGGGCGGGGCGGGGCGGGGCCGGGGATCACACTCCCCGTCCCCGATCCCTGATGGTAATAATTTTCCCTTCCTCGGCCCCAATTCCCGACGGGGAACCTTTCACCGTCCCCATCCCCGCCCCCTAACAGGGATCGGGTTTCCCTGACCCCGAAAATTCTCCGACCCAAATCTGTTTCAACAACATCATCAACAACTTTAAACATCATCAACAACAACTTTCAACATCAAAAAATCATCAAGAACATCATAAACAAGTGGTGACAAAATTATCATCAACAACAAAAACAATCATCAACACTGTTGTACACACCCCATTTTTGACCGTCCTCAAGACTTGGACATCACCGTTTGAACACTCGGTGATCATCCATGTTTGTGTTCGTCTCGAGTTCTCGGAGGTCTTGGCTACGCGCCTTGCCTCAGGATCTCCTGACTCGACTGTTTTGTGTCTGGTTTTGCACCAAACACTCTTGTTTTGCCTTGAAGGGGCAGGGAATGGCTTTTTGGCCATCCCCACACATCATCGGCCATGGCTAGAGGCCACCGGCCAGTGATTTGTTTCCATCGGCCATATGTGTGGCCGATCGGCATTCTTTTTGGCCGATCGGCCATTTATTTTGTCAAAATGGCAATTTTGGCTGGCCGATCACTGTTCATCTGCTTTTGCAGATATTTCTATGCCAGCTGTGCTAGCTGGCATACACTTTGCTCCCCTCCATACACGTGTATGGAGGGATCTCTCTCTTGTTTAGCTTACTTGAGAAGCCTTACAACGGAGAGCTCTATAAGAGGAGGCTTCCTCTCTTTCCATTAGGGTTAGCCAAAAGTTCCAGAGGAGCTCTGATTAGGGTTAGGGTTTGTGAATCAATCCTATCTCTATTTCTCTCTCCTTTTTTTGCCTTAAGGTGTTTTAGTCTTACTATTGCACACAAACACCTAGAGTTACACTTTCCTTGAGCTACTGAGGTACCAAGGAGCTATTTTTAGAGGTTTTGAGCTGGTTTTGAGCTAAGGAAAGCAGGTGGAACTCCATCCTTGAAGGGGTCTACAAGGGGAAGACATTTGTCCATTTTTACCCCATTTTTGCTTAGCTTTTTCACCTATCTTGCAACTGTTTTTGAGCTTAGTATATAACATATAAAAGTTCTGTTTTTGCTTCCTCTAAATAGTTGTTTAAGAGTGTTTTGTGGTTTGGGGTCATTTGACCCCTCTTAAGCCTCGTTAGGCTCCATTTTTGTGCTATTTTGGGTGAGCTCCGGGACCATTGTGTTTGGGCCTCCTCATCACTGAAATCTTGAGGGATTTCAGTGATGAGGATGGTGCCTTGAGGTCCTAAGAAGGAGAGGGCCACCCTCTCTCCTTTTTGTCCTTGAAAAGGGCCATTTTTGCCTCTTGAAGGAGCATTGAGTTTAGGTTCATGTTGACCATGACTTAACGGATTTTTGTGCTTATTATGTCATAATATAGCTCTATTTTTGGTTGGTTTAGACACACCATGCTTAGCTTGCATACATGTCTTGTAATGCCATGATTTGCCTTAACATGTGCCTAGCATTTAGACTACCATGCTCATGTGTTTTGGCCTAGCTTTGTGAAGCTTTTATGCTTGTTTTAGTATGCTAAGGGACTGTTTTTGGTCATTTGAGTCATCCATGCTTTGCTTTGTATAGCTACCATGTAAACTCTCTTGTATGCCTTTTGAACATTGACCCCTCTAGCATGCCATCCTTGCATCATTTCAGTGGTTTGGAACCACTTGTCATGTTATTTCAGTCCTTGTGGCATGCCTATATGCTTGCATTTGATACCCTTTTAATGTGTTAAAAGGTTGTGGTCTTATGCTTCTTGTTTGGGCCCTTGTGCATGCTTCCATACTTAAGCCATTTAGATGCCATTTAGGTGGGTTTTGAGGCTCATTTTAGCATGTCACTTCTCTATTTTCAGTCACTTCATTCATGCCATGTGTGGTTGCACTAAGTGTAGTTTAATGCTTCTTTGGTGAATCTTAGACCTTGGACCTTATTTGCACGCTTAGCTTGTCTTGTTGACTTGGTTTGGCACCTTTTATGACATGATTTCAGAGCCTAATGTGCATGCTATTTGTCCATGTTTAGCCTCTTTTAAGTGTGCTTAAAGGTTGCTTGTTTGATGCTTAAGTGACGGTCCATATTTGCATGCATGCTTGTATGTGTACTTGGCCCCATTTCCTTAGCTTTTGGCCTTTGTTTTGGGCCTAGTTGAGAGCTGCCTAATTCAGTTTAAGTCCACCTTTTACATGCCATTTAAATGTTGTTACATTACTCCATGGTTGCATGAATTGGTTGCATGTGTTGCATGCTTGAAATCACTTGCATTTGGCATGCACTTCCTTGGTCAAGTTGCTAGCATGTTTGCATATCTTGCGCACTTGCATGATTAGATTACATCTTGCATGCTTTACTAGCTTGCATAGTTGTGGCATGCTTGTTTGCCTTGCTTGCTTAGGTTGCATGCTTAAACACACATTGCATTCCCATGTTGCATACCTAGCTCACATGCCTAGGTTGCATTGCATTGGCATGCATGCCTTGCCTCTTGAATTGAGTATGATAGAGGTTGGGTTTCATTTGTTTGTTTGGTGTGCATTGCATTTGAAACTAAAATGCATACTTGGTCTTTTGGACCATCATGCATCAAAATGCGCGATTGATGGTCCGAGAACCAAGGAGCACACCCCTTTGAGTCATGAACATGATAAGAGGTGTGTTGGTGCATACATTTGCTTGAAATACTTTGCCATGCTTTGTTTTGCCCTCTGCTGCTGTCAAAATAGGTTCTGCAGGAAGTTTTGGCCGATCGACTACATAGAGTGCCGATCGACCAAAAGTTTGTGGCCGATAGCTTCATTTTTGGCCGATGACCACCAAATCACAGCCGGTGATGATTCTCTTTGGCCGGTGGATCTCCACAATGTCCAGAGAGTACACCCTAAGACTTTGGCAGTCTTCAGAGGAGCAAAATAGGGAAAACAGAGGCAACTTGTGCATGGCAGTGACTTTCCGAACGGAACCACGCATGCATTGCATGGGGCCCTCTTCCCGAGACTGTTGACTGTTTTTTCTAGATTAGTTAATTTGCTTAACTAGTTAACGGACTGTAATAATTAATTAGCTCGTAGTTAATTAATTGTATTATCCTTTTGGTCCCTCCGAGCGAGGGCGAATTTGTAATAAGTGTGGGTGCGTGTGTGCATGTCTTCCAACCCCCACTTCTTTCTCCCTTTTACTTACCTGTTTCGATGGTTAGTATTAGGTCATATTTAATTTAGCATACCCTATGCTATGCATGCGTGCATTATTCATCAGTATTGCATGCACCGGGCTCGGCGCATCATGCTAACTGCATAATATTTCAAATCAAACTTGAATACATGCTATCTGTTGTATCTCATACGCCATCCTTAGGTTAGCCGAGCCTAGTCTAGGTTGCATTTTGTATGCATCGCATTAGACACTTAACATGGACTTGGATCATACATTGATTGCTAACGAGTTCATGGTTTTGGCACAGAATACGATGTAAGTATTTATGCTTTAGCATTTCGCATGAGTGTGAATGTTAACATGACAGCATGCTTACCATGCGGCTAGATGCTTACGTGATATAAACTGCTTGAATACCTGTGGGTGAAGGTTGGATTGTTTGAGTTGGAACAACTCATTGAAATCCGTGTTTTAGCCTACTTACGGGTAGCCAAATTTCAAAGCGTTTTCCAAACAAACGGATATGCAATGTTTTGTTCCAAATTAGGCGATCTAGTCTATACTTTTGTGTTGTGCGCATCACATAGTAAGATTAGCTAATTAATCAGAATAAGAACACATAACGTTTTCAAAATTGGATATCATGGCTAGTAGAGGCCGATCTTCGGATCAGGCAAGCGGGGGTGCTCATAGCTGACCTTCCCCAATCGTACCCAAGTTCCCGAGCCGAGGCAACTTTGGTGACGACGGACACGTGGCCTTAGGCAAACGAGTCAGGGTTTCCTAAATTTCTCAAAATAAAATATTTAGGTGGCGACTCTGTAACTGGCAAAGCAGTCCATGTTTGGCACTTCTTTTCTAAAATCTGTTTTTCTCAAAAATGATTTGCCGGATTTGGACTCTTTGGTTCAAATTAAGAACCGTGACAATTTGAGTCCGAACTGTAGTAGACCCACAAATGAACAGAACGGGGGACTCATCCTCCCGGGGCGTTCGGGGACGTCTACAACTGTATGCATCAACTATCCAAAAAAAAAGAAAAGAAAAAAAGAGACAAACAGAGACACACCACTGTCAACAGAGGAGCTTCTATGGAAGAACTCTCCGAACCTATGGAAACGGTGGTGCTAGTTTTTGGTCCCATTTTCTTCATCTTCTCCATCCGTCGCAAGGACGCTATGTTCGAGTAGGCGAGTCAAGGGCTGAATTGAATCGGATCGCTAAGCTAGGTCTGAGATCTAGGATTGTCGGAGATCTACCATTGTTATGTTTGGCTCTCAGATCTATTGTGGGCTTCGCAGATCTGAAATCAGATAGAGGTGCGAGAGCGAGAGTGAGAGTGAGAGAGAGAGAGACTCTAAGTGAGACGGTGAGAGATATGAGAGACGTGAGGAAGAGAGAGTAGATAAGTAATGAGAGAGAGAGAGAAACAGTACCAGTACATAAGTGTATATTATATAATATATATATTAGTCGGGGACAAACCGGGCCGGGGCCGGGGTTTGGACACTTATCACCGTCCCCGGCCCAAAATTGATTGGGGATTAATTTTTAAATACCATCCCCATCCCGTCGGGGGCATTTTTCGGGAAAAAACTGTTCAAATCGGGATCGGGGGATCGGGTCCCCGTCGGGCCGATTTCAAATTGCCATCCCTATCTAAGAGGGGATGTAAAGACTTTGATCTTACCTTTGTTTGTCAAGCTAGTTTTGTGCCTCACAGCGAGGTTCCCATCTATCTGGTGTCGAGGCTTTCTAATGGTTCGAGACCCACCCCTTTGAATGTAGTCACAAATTATGAGTTTTTGTGTACCTATTGTTGATGGGAATGTTTTCTTCTTTTATTTGCATTTTGACAAACTTGCGATGCCTTAATGTACTCCGGTGTATATATATATATATATCAGTGCATTTTGTCCCATGTAAGTTTTACAGCTCGTTGGACGTTTTATTTTCTTATATTCAGCTTCCGCTAGCCCCGATAATTTGCTTTGTATAGGAAGGCATTTGGTAATCACAGATTACTGGCCGATTACGACACTAAACCTATAGAGGCAGGCTTGGGTCGTGACAGGTGTTCTATAGAAGATGCCCTCCAAGAGGAGTCAAGACGGACTGGAACATGTAGGAGTACAGATTGCACGAAGCAATGATGTTGACTTCCAAGCAAAAAGGATGCACGAGGGTAGGTTGTTTTGCACGATATCTAGCTTTCATTTACGTTCCATTTGCTTCAGCAGAAAACACTTTCCTATGTTTTGCTGCATCCTTGAAACTAATATACTAATGATTGTATTAGTGGTGGTGGTGAGGCGGCGGTGGTGGCCGCAGTGGTGATGGTGTTGGTGAAGAAGGTGATAGTAGCAGTGGTAGTGCGGTGCCACTGGAATGACGCTAGTCCGGAAAATGTTTTCCGCCCAAATAGGCTTGTTTTCCGTTGACTTTTGTTTTCCGTTATGCCAAACACCAGCACAAACAAATGGAGTGTTAACAAAAAGTGGATGTTTTTATGAATCACTGGATCCAACATGAGGGCTTAACATTTCATGCCACTTCTTGCATTGGCATAGTCTACAACAAGCTCTAAGCAGCTCATCTTCTCATGAGTTTCCAATAACACTGCAGACACAATACACATTTCATATATCAACTCAATACCAGCACAAGAATATTGATAATTTTCTATTTTTTTACACTAAGCAAAGATTGATCGAAATGCTTTTCTTCTTAAGGAATAGTTTGGAAGATCAATTTGGTTCTAGAAATGAACCACTTTGTGAAGAACCATGCTCTACAAGTACAAATGCCAAACTTGAAATGGTCAGAGAATTTCTATACAGATATTGCCTGGTGTTACCATTAATCATTGGGCCTTCCATGGACAGAGTTTCTAGCATAAGCTTTTAAGCTAGCAAAACCTCTACTTCAGTCTGTGAAGGCTATTCTGACACAAACTATTCACAATACTCAGTCTCACCCTTCGACAATTCGATCAATGGACATAAGAGAAAGCAGCCCACTGAAGGAACTCAGTATTAGAATTTCAACCAACCCAATAAGGTAACTGACAGAGATGATCAATGGAGCGACGACAGAATTTAATCGAATTTATGTAGTACAAACCAGTCTGAAGGTAACAACTTCAACACCAACCAATGGAATTCTATAATCTAATATCAAGAGTTTAATCAATTTGACTTCGCAGAAGCTAAGTGAAGTATTCAGGAAACCATATGGATATAACATCTAGGTGTTTTTCTGGAAGTGAATGTATGTTTCATATTTTTAAAGATGTTGGAATGTGTCAAATAAGTCTTGTACAACAAGGCAGTGGGCCAAAGCAAATACAGTGATTTATTTCACTGGGAATGCTTCATAAAAAGAATTTCTAACTAGAATGACACAGCACTATTACTCCAGAAAATAATAACAATGATGATGGATATTTGCTATGAAATAATTAGAAAATAACATGCCATGTTCTACTAGTGAATTTCTAGTTATAAATTCTGTTTGTAAATCACTACCTTTGTCATAAGTAAATACAATGTACATAAATGGATATGTTGTAGATATCTGTGTAATATATGTACATATATTGCAACTAAAAGTTCACTCTCCAAGCATGTGAATCTTTGGGTTAAATGAAACTGTTACAAGCTTATTGAATGTTTTCTTTGCAATTAATGAATGAAGTGGCTAGACACGTTGAAGACAAGATTACATGAGATATGTTATATATCAAAAAAAAAAAAAAAGATTACATGAGATATGTTAATTGTTAAAAGTATTTATCAACAAAATTATAGTAGAATAAATGTTTTAAGAGTAGAGAACAACTTTAGATTAAGAAGTTTTGAATATATAAGACTACGATCAAATAGATGAAATATAACTAAACAAAAACATACATAAATTAAAAATAACGAATATCACAGCCCCATAGATTTTAAAAGGGTACCATTTTGTTATCTATAGTCAAATCATTAATGAGAGAAATTTGTTAATGTATATTATAACGCCATGGGTGAAATGTAAGAACTATAAGACCAACCAATTCTCATAATAGAAAATGTTTGGAAGTTACTTAACATGATATAGTATGACAAACATACTTGAATTGTGGAAGTTAAGATGTATGCAATTGTAAAAAGATGTCACCCTGGTATGAAATTATTTAGGAGTGAACTCTCTAGTGTGCTGGTTTGCGGGAATTTTTTTGATGTTCCATTTAAGCTTTGGATAGAAGATGGTTTCAGCTATGCGGCGAATGTGATTGGCAGTATACTCAATCCCATTGTAGACTTATTTTTCCAAAGCGTGTGTATTGAAATTTAAGCAAATAAGGAGATTCCAAATTCCTTCATACTTAATTTAGGTTATGAGGACCCTTATGAAATTAGAGTTGAAGTGCCAAGGAAACCCCAAAAATGTGATTAGTGCAAGGCTTTTAGTCATAACCAAATCTCATGGTTTCCAGTGCCTCAACCAAACAAGAATGGTTAGTTAAGGATAAAAGGGAAACAAAACCCAGTGAATCAGCGGAAGGCCGAAAAGAGAAATGTTAAGGATGTCATGCATGCTTGCCCAAAGAAAAAGCTTGAGGTGACCTCTACGTCCACTTATCCAACTTCATCAAATATTTTTGATGTGTTATCAGCATGTGTTCCAAATGAGATTCCAGGGGTTGAGATGAAGAGTAATGCTGTGTTTGGTTGGGGGACTTGTGAAGGAATTTGGAAAAGGAAAAAGTAGATAAAATGTGAATAAAGTATATCTACCATTCACCTAATTTCACACACCTTTTTCCCTTTTCCTTTCCAAATCACTCCCCAAATCCCCCAACCAAACACAGCATAAAGGAAAAAAAGAGAGGAAAGATGTGAATATTTCTTAAAAGGAAAATGCTACAGATGATATGATCCACAAATAGCGACAGTCACAGAGCACACTATTTCTATGTTAAGTCCAAGAGTAGAAAAAGGTAATGGATTATAACTTGAAGTTGGAAAAACTAGAAAAACAGATGTTAAAGCTTCCACGACTCTAATACCAAATAAGCAGCCATAGAAGGAACTACAATCAGAAAGGAGAAAACAAGATCCCTGAGGAGAATACAAAGACAGGATTTTATTTAGCACACAAGAACTACAGAATACAAGCTTTGGGAAGAGATGGATGGCCCTCTAGCCTCAAAACACTCCTTTTATTGCCAATAAAAAATAAAATTAAAAAAAAAAAGAAAAAAAGAAGCCAAGGATGAAACTAAAAAGATTATGAATGCCACTCCTTTTAGAGATGAGAACAAAAGGAAACTTAAAGAGAAATTCAAATTCTAATGTTTGGTTGAGTTTTCAGAATCAATTTTTGAAAATTTACAAAACCTAGTTTGTAGGGATGGTAATTTGAACCCGGGCCGACGAGGACCCGATCCCTCGACCCCGATTAGAATGGTTTTTTCCCGAAAAATACCCCCATGGGGACGGGGATGGTATTCGAAATTAAATCCCCGATCAGTTTCGAGCCGAGGACGGTGATTAGTGTTCAAGCCCCGGCCCATCCCCGTCCCCGGCCCCAAATTTTTCCTAAGTAAAATTACCATTTTACCCTTATATATATATATATATATAAACCAACCCTTTTCACTCACACAACACAGCAGCACCTCACTCACTCATCACAGCCTCTCGGCTCTCTCTCTTTCTCTAAAACCCTTCGCCGATCTCCCTCCTCCCATCACCGCTGAGATCTGAGTTCACTTCTCCTGACCTCCGTCACTATCTCTGACTGCTGATTGAGCTACCACAACTCCACCGTCTCTTTTTCTTCTCCAATAGCGGTGAGGCTAAGCTTGTCGAATCACCGCCACCATCACCACTGTTTGCGGCAGTTGTAGTGACACCATCCGATCCGACAGTGACACCATCCGGCGGTGACCCTAGATCTGGAATTTTCCTTCTCTCTCTTTATGTTGTTGTTGTTGTTGATAACGAACAGATCTGTTAGATTTGATTTTTTTTTTTTTAAACATTTGAGGTCATTAGATCTGTTAATGGTGATGATGATGATGAACAGATTTGTATGATAATGATGAACATAGCTCTCTCTACTATGTTGTTGTTGTTGTTGATGATGAACAGATCTGTTGGATCTAATTTTTTTTTTGGCCAAGGAATTTTCGAGGTCGTGGAAGCTCGATCCCCGTTAAGGGGCGGGGGCGGGGGCGGGGGGCGGGGGTAGATATAGGTTCCCCATCGGGGATCGGGGCCGGGGCCGGGGACGGGGGAATTTTCACCGTCGGGGATCGGGGACGGGGAGTGTGATCCCCGCCCCGCCCCGCCCGTTGCCATTCCTACTAGTTTTGGGGGGGGGGGGGAGGGGGGGAAATCATTATTTTCATATAATTTTCTCTTTTTGGGGACGAAAATAATTTTAGAAAATTCAAAAATAAACTAGTTTGGTGTTTTTATTTTTATTTTTTTATTTTTTTTTTTTGTCAAACTAATTTGTAATTTTTTGAAAAAATTTCAAAAGCAAGTTCTGGAAACTCAACCAAACAAATTGCAAGGGAAAGGAAGTCATGCCCAAAGCCTTCTAGGAAGAGTTCACACTCTAATTGATATAACGAGATGTGGGCTAATGGTTCTATTTGTTTATTGTAGAGTTCTTAAGTTATATATGCCTACTACTGCGCCTCTGGGTTGTAAGAAGAAGTGTTCTAGATGGGTGCGGTTTGTTTTTTTATATTTTGGTTTTGTTCTTTGGCCTAGTCCCTCGAGCTGTGACGGTTTTTCTTTCTTTGTTTGGTTAGATCCTGTTTTTATGTTTCTTAAGAGTTGTGTTGCCACGAAGGTTTATTTTTTACGGACACTTAGGGTCATGTCCTAAGCCTCATTACATCTCTCTTTTGTGGTAATAAAATTGCTCACTTACCACACACACACACACATACACACACAAAACAAAACTGAGAATCTGAGATGAATAAGACAAAAATGTAATAAACAAGAAGTAGCAATATAAAAATAAACTATGTGAACGTAAGTTTGAATGGTTTGACTACTACTAGTAACTACACAAATGATAAAAAGTGGCATCATCGACACTAAGGGTGTTGTTGATGAGTGCAAGCTTGTAAGCTCTTTGTACTGTTTTCATTCCTATTAACAAAGACTGCTTCGAGTAAGGTTTTCACACCCCAAAACTTCATTTTTTTATGAGTTCACATGCTATAAATATGTAAGTGCATAAATTTTTTCTTAGATATTATGTTGAGTATGTTAAAGGTTAGTTGCTAGGATGAGTTAGGAAATTTGTATATATGCTAGAGTCCTAGACATCGTGTAAATTTAATTTTATGTGCAACGCATGATCTCATATGTGGTAACCAACGATTTTTTTGCAATTGAAATGAATTTAGGTTAATTTAGAAAATGTGTCGGTGGCTAAGGCATTTTTTATTGAAATTAAATTGTGGTGCAAACTTATTTATGTAAACTTATATTTCCAAATATGGATTTGTTTGAGCTAGAATGTGATTAATGTTGCTATGTATGTTTACATATGTGATACACCTCAGGAGAAGAATCTGATAAAAGTTTAGCAATGCCAGAGTAAAAAGGGGAGTTCCAGGACCAAACGAAGTGACCAATTTATTTATCTTATTCCTAATCTTAGACAGCATTGGAGTTCTGTTTGATGATTTAAGTGAGTGTTTTATTATCCTTTTACCGTATAGGATAAACGGAAAAGGATTTTGTAACTGTAGTCATGGATTTAATGGTATTCATAAGGGTGACAAAAACAAAATAAGGATTTGGTACTCAATTGTTAGTATGTATAGAGATTGTTAGAAAAATAGCCACTTCAGGATTTTTGTTCATCTACTGTTATTGATGCTTGCTTCGGTGAATTATCAAGTTTTTTTCTCAATCCTCTATTGTGTTTATTTTTTCTATTTTTTCCTCTTTGTTGCTTTTTTACATTAAAGTACGTTTCAAGTCCTTAGAAATTGCTTTTATACTTCAAGGCAAGGAGAGGGCAGCTTGACAAAAATTAAATTTTTTTAGTAGATTTGACCCCGCAAGTGGTAGCCCCTGCATGAGAAGTGCAAAAACTTGCAAAAGGAGCTATGACTCAGTTAAGGATATGATATACAGGCTTCAATGTCCAAAAAAGTAGAGATAAACTCATTCCATAAGGAAGAAGAGAGGCCACCGCCTAGGTCTATTTTGTGGAACATCATCAAAATTCAAAATTCAGAGTCTATAAATTGCTACGTCATTATGAGTTTTAAAATACTGATGCATTAATGTGGCTCTTTCACAATCATTGATTATGATGTAGAGATCCCCATTTCTTGCCTGCAAGGGGAAGGATTTCAACCTAGCACTTGAAGTGGAATGTGATGTTTCTCAAGTCAGTTTGGTAGAATCTTAGCCAACAGAGTAAACCTATTGCATTTTAAGCAAGAAGTTAACGACGCAAGGAAATTGTATTAATGTAGAATTTTATGTTATGGTGCAAGCATTGTAGCTTACAATTTTGTCCTTAAGCATAAGGATAGTTCACAAAACCATGTTGCGAATGCATTGAGTTGTAGAATGATTTAATACTTTAATGGTTGAGGTAATTGAATCTGATGCTATTAAAGGCATTTATTCATAGAATACTTTTCAAACTCATTGTGAATCAAATATGGGGAAGATGGAAATTTTCTAATCCAAGAGCTACATGGAAGGGGTATAATCCATCTTAGGCAAGATAAAGTTGTTCTCTTCTTGGAAGACAAATGTTATAGGCATGGAGGGATGTTGGACATACGAGCAATAGGTGTCACACTCATCAGTTAGCTACAGGCCAGTCACAAGACAGTGACTTCCCAATTGCATCTGTTAATTGTGATCATGTGAGTATTGTTTTTGGGCTGCTTTTACCTAGGCATAGCACCTAGCACGATTCAATTATGCTGGTATAACCCATTTTATTCTATGCACTCGAACTGCCGTGTATTATTGGCGATCGAGATACCGTAGGAAGTAGGGGTGTAAAATAGCCAATCAACAGATAGGTTTTTTTTTATCAGTTTTGGTTCGTGTGGGAGCCGAATAAGTAGAGGAACGAAATCTGGAGTGCCCGAGGAGACGGGAACTTAACGGCTCCATTCCGCCCGATTGGGATGCCGAATACGTTCTTAAGGCCGAATAGACTTGAGAAGGCATATCAGGACAAATGAAAGAATAAACAAATAAAAAGTAAACTCTGGCCCCGAGGCCCAGAGAATGTGTATAAATACAAGAGCTTCAGATGTGGTGAGGCAGGTAAGAATCACTTCTAAAACTTAGTCAATAAGCTTTCTTGAATAGAGGAACTGACTTATCCGTCGGAGTGCTAATTCCGGCACCCCCGACCGGAGTCTTTGTATCTTTTCAGGTGACTAGCTGAGGATCATTGGCGTCTTCCAGGATCTGAAGAGTATTTCCAATCCACTTCCCCACAACTGGCGCCGTCTGTGGGAATACTCAAATATATCCATGAAAGACGTGACTGAAGATCCTCCGATAGCCACCGACGAGATCGCACAGAGAGACGACTCCACTCCGGTAAATGCGCTCGGAAAGGAAACCGTCGCGCAGCGACGCGCCTCGAACTCTAACTCACCAACGACTTCAACGAAGGCGATGATGCAAGCGACCATAGAACGAGCCAGACAGACCCAACAGAGTTTGGATAACATCATCGCCGAGAACGAACGCCTTCGCCGCGATCTAGCCTTAGAAAAAGCAAAGTCCAGACGGGCAGGGCTCAAGGTCCCTGAGCGATTCCCAAGGGGAGGTCCTGAACGACCTCGAGGCCAACAGCACAACGCCAACGGTCGCCGCGCCTTAACCGATTGCCTTGAGGAGGTGACAGAGGACGCACGTCGCCCAAGAGGCGTCCCGCTTGACACCGTACATATGATATACAGCCTACCGATAGCCCCGACTGTACATGCAATCCAATCACTTCCAAGCCCCCAGCGTCAGCTCACACCAACGAAGCGACCCCGGCTTCGAGAAGTGCCAAGCATTACCTTCGACGACTCTGATTTGAGCGGCGTAACACTCCCTCACGTAGATCCTCTGGTTGTTGCGCTACGCGTAAACAGGTTTACCGTCGAACGCGTCCTTATCGACCAGGGAAGCACTTCAGAAGTTATGTACTATAAAACCTTCATCAAACTCGGGTTCAACGATTCGGATCTGACTCCAGCTCCTTATCCACTATTCGGCTTCAACGCCAACCCGGAGTACCCATTGGGAAAGATCAGTCTACCCGTTCGAGCTAGCTCCAGAACGGTGGATGTGGAATTCTTGGTCGTCAGGCTACCGTCGCCGTACAATCTCATCATGGGGCGATCATGGTTGCATACCCTGCAGGCCGTCCCAAGCACCTACCACCAGCTGTTACGTTTCCCGACGGAACACGGCGTTGAGCAGATCCGTGGCTCTCAACAGTCAGCGCAAGCATGTTACCTTCTCGCCGCCAAGACGCCGAAGGAACTGCAAGTCAACTCCATCGAAACGCCCAGTCGAGAGATCCTGGATGACGTCGGGCGTCAACCAAACGAAAAGGCCACAGAAGGTTTAGAGCGGGTTGACATTGATGGAAGCCCGGAAAAGTTTTTTATGATCGGCGCCTCGCTGAGCCAGGTCGACCGACAGCAGCTGATCACTTTTTTACTCGGCAACCTCGACGTCTTTGCGTGGACTCCATACGAGATGCCGGGAATAGACCCGTCAGTCTCACAGCACCATCTGAATGTCGACCCCCGGTGCAAGCCGATCATCCAGAAAGGCCGGCGATCCTCCGCAGAACACACTGCCGCCGTTGTAGAAGAAGTTGACAAATTGCTTGACGCCGGGGCAATTAGAGAGGTCACCTACCCCACGTGGCTCTCCAACACAGTGGTGGTAAAAAAGAAAAATGGAACTTGGCGAGTGTGCGTCGATTTCACGGATCTGAACAAAGCTTGCCCCAAAGATTGCTTCCCCTTACCGAGAATCGACCAACTCGTTGATGCGACAGCACGCCACCGACGCATGAGTTTCCTCGATGCCTACAGAGGCTACCATCAGATCGCCATGAATCCGGATGATCAGGAGAAAACTGCATTCCTCACTCCAAGAGGAACCTACTGCTACAGGGTTATGCCTTTTGGACTGAAGAATGCAGGGGCAACTTACCAAAGACTGGTCACCACGATGTTCAAAGAACAGCTCGGACACACTATGGAAGTATACATTGACGACATGGTGGTCAAATCCAAAGAAGAACAAAACCATATAGCCGATCTGGAAATGACATTCAACACCCTATGCAAATACAGAATGAAGTTAAACGCTTCCAAATGCGCATTCGGGATCGGCTCCGGCAAATTCCTGGGTTACATCGTCAACCACCGAGGAATCGAAGCCAACCCGAGGCAAGTCACAGCAATTTTGGAACTGAGTTCCCCCCGTTCGGTCAAAGAAGTCCAAAAGTTGATGGGAATGGCTGCTGCACTCAACAGGTTCATCAGTCGATCTACAGACCGCTGCAGACAATTCTTTCAGACATTACGTCAGGGCAGAGCTTTCGAATGGTCCGCCGAATGCGAAGCAGCTTTTAACGGGCTCAAGACATATCTCCGGACAGTACCTCTTCTAACAACACCCGCCGCCGGTGACCCCCTCATTCTATATCTGGCAGTCTCCGACAGAGCCGTCAGCGCCGTATTACTAAAAGAGGAGGAAGGGCAGCAACAGCCAGTGTATTATGTGAGCAAGGCAATGGTGGACGCCGAAACACGCTATCTACCGCTTGAAAAACTCGTCCTAGCCTTGGTCATGGCAGCAAGAAAACTGATGCATTACTTCCAAGGACACAGCATTAAGGTGCTAACAGACTATCCCCTTCGATCAGTACTAAGGAATGCAGAAGCATCAGGGCGTGTTTCAAAGTGGGCTCTCGAACTCGGCCAATACGACATTTAGTTTTTACCCAAAACTGCAATCAAGGGGCAGGTGCTTGCCGACTTTGTTGCCGAATTCACAGGAGGGCTTGCCGACCTCAAGCCTGATGACGTCCTGCCAAAGGCGGCCGAAGTTCGGTCAAACCCAGATTGGAGAATTTATGTTGGGGACATTTGGCAATTATACTGTGATGGATCGTCTAACCAACGGGGCAGCGGCGCCGGCGTCGTAATCATGTCTCCAGACGGCGCAGTAATTGAGCAGGCCGTCAAGCTCGGCTTCGAAGCATCAAATAACGAAGCCGAATATGAAGCCCTTTTAGCCGGACTGCGGAACGCACATCTGCTCGGCGCGCGGCGGCAAGAGACGAGCGTATGGCGGCCTATATGAAAACGGCTAACTCCTTGCTAACGAAATTCGACCATCATGAACTAAACCAAATAACACGCGATCAAAATACACACGCGGATGCCCTGGCGTGCTTAGCCTCCGCCATCAACTCCGAGCTCAAGCGTACCATCGAAGTAGGTTTCGTCCCGGAACCAAGTATCGGCCCTCCGGAGGAAACCCACATCAACATTATAGAATCCGCCCCAAGTTGGAAGGATCCCATTGCTGCATTCCTTTCTTCCGAGCAACTCCCAGAGGACAAAAAAGAAGCACACAAACTGCGAAACAAGGCCCTGCGGTACTACTTAGATCCACAAGGAGGGCTTTACAAAAAGTCCCTCTCTGGTCCATACTTGGAATGCGTGCACCCGGACAAAGTAGAGGAGCTGCTTACTGAGATACACGAAGGCAGCTGTGGTGCCCATTCGGGGGGACGCTCCCTGGCCCACCGGGCGATAACGCAGGGATATTATTGGCCGACGATGTGAGCCGACGCAGAAAATTATGTCAAGAAATGCGAACAATGCCAAAAGTTCTCCCCACTAACCCATCAGCCGGCAGAAGCTTTGAATTCAATCACAAGCCCCTGGCCGTTTGCTCAGTGGGGACTTGATATCGTAGGACCATTGCCGAGGGCCCCAGGGAACAAGCGATTTCTAATCGTAGCAACAGACTACTTCACAAAGTGGGTCGAAGCGGAGGCTCTAACCCATATACGGGATTCCGACATTAAGCGCTTTGTGTGGAGGAACATCATTACACGATTCGGCATTCCAAGAGCATTGATCTCGGATAATGGTACCCAGTTCGATTGTGGCGTATACCGAGAATTGTGTAGCAAATATGGTATTGAGCCTTACTTCTCTACGCCAGCCTACCCCCAAAGTAACGGTCAAGCGGAAGCTTCAAACAAATCTATCTTAGACGGCATCAAGAAGAGGCTGGAAAATGCCAAAGGCAGATGGGTTGAAGAGTTGCCGAGTGTACTGTGGGCCCATCGCACAACGCCAAGACGATCTACCGGAGAAACGCCGTTTGCCTTATGCTTCGGGACCCAGGCAATCTTACCCCTAGAGATTGGCTTACCAACTTTGAGATCACAAGCCTTTGACACAGGCCGAAATGACATGATGCTCGCCCTGGACCTGGTTCTGATTGAAGAACGAAGAGACCGCGCCTTAGCATCCATGGCACGTTATCAGCAGCAGCTCACAAAGTCATACAATCGGCGAGTTCAGTCGCGCCGCTACAATCCAGGAGAACTGGTCCTAAAGAAGGTATTACCAGCCGACCGGAGGACGGCCGATGGAAAACTTGGTCCGAACTGGGACGGCCCCTATCAGATAGATTCTGTTGCAGGCGTAGGGGCATATCGGCTCTCAGACATGTCAGGGAGAAGCCTGCCCCGGCCGTGGAATTCAACACATCTACGTAAATTTTATCAATGACCCGACCTGTGGGCTTGATAGTTGTAAACATGTCGTTGTAATGCAAGATTTCGTGTTTTTATTTGTTTGAGCTCAACATCTTTGGCCAAAACAAGTCTCCGGATTCGGAGCCCCCTTTGGTGCACGACACCCTAGGGCCGAACAAGTCTCCGGATTCGGAGCGCCCTTCGTGGATGTCACGATTGGCCAAAACAAGTCTCCGGATTCGGAGCCCCCTTTGGTGCACGACACCCTAGGGCCGAACAAGTCTCCGGATTCGGAGCGCCCTTCGTGGATGTCACGATTGGCCAAAACAAGTCTCCGGATTCGGAGCGCCCTTCGTGGATGTCACGATTGGCCAAAACAAGTCTCCGGATTCGGAGCCCCCTTTGGTGCACGACACCCTAGGGCCGAACAAGTCTCCGGATTCGGAGCGCCCTTCGTGGATGTCACGATTGGCCAAAACAAGTCTCCGGATTCGGAGCGCCCCTCGTGGATGTCACGATTGGCCAAAACAAGTCTCCGGATTCGGAGCCCCCTTTGGTGCACGACACCCTAGGGCCGAACAGGTCTCCAGATTCGGAGCGCCCTTCGTGGATGTCACGATTGGCCAAAACAAGTCTCCAGATTCGGAGCCCCCTTTGGTGCACGACGTCCTAGGGCCGAATAAGTCTCCGGATTCGGAGAGTCCCTTGGGGCATGACGCCTTTGGGGCACGACATCCTAGGGCCAAATAAGTCTCGGATTCGGAGAGTCGTGGGCATGACACCTTAGGACCGAACAAATCTCCGGATTCGGGCCAAAACAAGCCTCCGGATACGGAGCCCCTTGGGCGTATGACGCCTTAGGGCCAACTAATGCATTTCCGAACGTCTATGCCGTGCAGTGCAAAATATTCTAATCAAAATCTAAATATTCCAATAAAATGAATCGACACGTTTGAACTAGAAATATTTTACAATCAAAATATTTTACGATCAAAGACAGACATTTAAAATGAAAGCCTATTCATTCATAGTGAAGCCTGTTGTTCCACTACACTCTAGTTAATCGGCCTCCTCATCGTCGCTCTTCTCCATTTCAAATTCGGAATAGGGAAGGTAGTGTCGATGGTATAAGGGTGAAGCCGAATCTATGCCTAGCGACCCAAGAACTTCCACGGTTTGAAGGGCCTTGATCCAGCCATGCTTAAAGCCGCGATTTTCGCATCGACAAACTTCCTCAGCAAGGTCTGTCCTGATTTTATCAACCCCGGCCTTGGAACTGTCCTCGTAACCCGGGGCCTTTTGGGACGTACTTCCGCCCACTTCAAGTTGAAAGGCCGTCGCCGGCTCAGCCATTCGAACCTTCTTAAGCTCCCGAAGCTCACTCTCGGCCTTTTTCGCGCGAGCTTCCAGACCACGATTCCTTTCGTCCTTTTCCTCAATGTCACGTCTCATCTCACGCAGACGCATGCCAATTTCATGAGCGTTATACAACCCCTTTACAGCCCCATGTATGCCGTCCCAAAACACTTCGAAATCGCGACGACCAACCATCGATTGTTGGACTTCCGGTGGAAAAATCTGTCGAGCAAACTCGACTGCCACATCTGGATTTTTAATGATGGAATCCGCCTCTGTCATCGGTTTATTCTTCACAAAAACCGCAAAATTCAATGGCCGCGGCGTCACATCCACCTCGATTCCCGGTCGCGGGCATGGGGAACCTCCCCGTTGACCGTCCCTTTGAGGGGACCTGCTTCGACGATTAAGGCGCTGCTGTTTTTCCCGATCCTGGGACGCTCTTCTTCCCCTACCAGTGGGCTCGCTGCTGCGATACATTTCGACGTTTGAATCCAGCCAATCTTGGTCCTTCCGCAGTATTGGCTCAACCCTGTACCCAAATCAATAGAATCCTTGGTACAAACTTACCCCATTTATTCTGAGACACGCGCAGCTCCCCCAAAGCAGTGTCGGTATGACCAAGCGCCAAACGTCGGATGACGATTTGCGTGGCCCCTTTTTACTCAGCCACATAATCTAAGAGATTTATTAATCTGGGCGGCGAGTATGAACCATTCGGCTCTTCACGCCCGCGCCCTGGCCAAGACAAGGGCAGATTTATTAATCTAGGCGGCCCCTTTTTACTCGGCCACATAATCTAAGTGCCTCGGCCAGCCCACGAGTATGAACCTTTCGGCTCTTCACGCTCGCGCCCTGGCCAAGGCAATGGCAGATTTATTAATCTAGGCGGCCCCTTTTTACTCGGCCACATAATCTAAGTGCCTCGGCCAGCCCACGAGTATGAACCTTTTGGCTCTTCACGCTCGCGCCCTGGCCAAGGCAAGGGCAGATTTATTAATCTAGGCGGCCCCTTTTTACTCGGCCACATAATCTAAGAGATTTATTAATCTAGGCGGCGAGTATGAACCATTCGGCTCTTCACGCCCGCGCCCTGGCCAAGGCAAGGGCAGATTTATTAATCTAGGCGGCCCCTTTTTACTCGGCCACATAATCTAAGTGCCTCGGCCAGCCCACGAGTATGAACCTTTCAGCTCTTCACGCTCGCGCCCTGGCCAAGGCAAGGGCAGATTTATTAATCTAGGCGGCCCCTTTTTACTCGGCCACATAATCTAAGTGCCTCGGCCAGCCCACGAGTATGAACCTTTCGGCTCTTCACGCTCGCGCCCTGGCCAAGGCAAGGGCAGATTTATTAATCTAGGCGGCCCCTTTTTACTCGGCCACATAATCTAAGTGCCTCGGCCAGCCCACGAGTATGAACCATTCGGCTCTTCACGCTCGCGCCCTGGCCAAGGCAAGGGCAGATTTATTAATCTAGTGCCTCGACCAGCCCACGAGTATGAACCATTCGGCCCTTCACGCTCGCGTCCTGGCTAAGGCAAAGACAGATTATATATCCATCAAGAAACATCCCCATAAAATTACAGAAACATCAGCACATTGAGCAGAATTCATAACATTTTATAACTATAAAAAAGTATCGATGTCCATTTCTGTATCATAACTTTTATAATATCAACCCGCATGAAAAATGTCCGATAAACAACAAAAACTAGCGAAACAGAAAATAAAATACTTTCTCGAAATCATAACAATTGTGTATGGTAAAGATCAACCCTCGGAATTAGTCTCCAACGGATCGATGTCAACTTGCTCATACGGTATTGGCATATTCAGCGAAACTCCAGCTGCAGCAAGGGCCTTGTGCCAACCATGTTTGAAGCCCCGATTCTCAAACCGAGAGACCTGGTCCACATACTCGGCAAGGCCAGCCTCCTTCCTGGCTTCGAAACCTTTTGAATCGGCAATCTCCTTCGCCGCCTTCATTTCGGCCAACTTAGCCTCTAGGTTGGCAACTGCCTTTTGGGACAAGCCAAATGCAGCTTCCATATCGTCGGCCTTCTTGTCGGCCTCCGCTCTTAACTTATCCGCGTGACGAGCTTTCTCTACCTCGTCCTCTGCCCGAGAAGCCTCTCGGTTCGCTCTTAAAAATTCGTCCTCGGCCCTTTTCCTCTGACCCTCAGCTTGCTTTCGTAAATGACTAATCTGCTTGACGGCGTCGAGATGACGGCGGCCTACGTCGACTATCCTACCAACGGTCTGCAAAAGAAAAATTCAAAAAAGAAAACAACGTAACGCGAACAGTGTTTGGATGAAGTGAAGGAAAAGTCAAAATACGCACCAAAAGGGCCGACTGCGCGGCTAACATTGTCGCATTCAAATCCGATTCCAACTTGAAAGCCTCCATATCACACGGCAACGCCAAAGACGTTGCCACGCCGAACGCGACCTCTGGGTCCTTAAGCGCCGAGGCATCCGAAGGAACCGGCATATTTCTTGCGATCGGCCGAATCACGAAGGGCACAGCCTCACTCGATCCCCCCACTCGAGGACGTTTGCCGCCGTGATCATCTGAATGGACCTCACGATCCCTAGCGCGTTTCTCCGCCTTTCCCTCAACATCCTGAACGGCTTTCCCAACCAACGCAGATTCGGCATTCTTATTTGTTGCCGCCTCAACAATTCCCAAGGGTTTTGATTCGGTAACCGACAGAGAATGTTGAGATTCACTGGTGGGCGGTTCGGTCGAAAGGCCCTCCGCTCTCCGCCGTGCAGCTAACCTCTCCGCATTCGCCTTCTTAGCGAGCTTTGTCAGGCTTAACTCAGCCATGTTAGTGGATCCCGAGATGGGAAGATTGTCTGTGCGTTGCGGAACGTCGTCAACGGAGAGGTTCCCCCGCCCCGAAGTAGAGGGAGGATCGGCAGAATCCAACACCTCCTCAGATACGGCCTCAGACTGATCAGACTCGGCAGTATCGGATACTTCAGTATTCTCCGAATGGAACCCTTCAAAACCTACCTGTCTCAAGTTTTTGAAGTCGGAAAAAATACGAGCGACGAAAAAATCTTCCCCCTTCGGAATCGGTATGTTTTCCGCAGCCGAAAAGGTTGTATATGTAGGCTCGTAGCAAAGCAGAACGTGAGCCGCTCTTCCCTGCTTATGGAGACTGCGACGGCCGAAATAATTAAGAGCAATCCTAATGTCCGAAAGAACGGCGTCGACAGTTGAAGCTTGGACTTTTTTTAAATCGTTCCCTGCACAAGACAATCCGTAAGACTCAGGAAAACGGGAAAACAGGGTGTGGCAAATTTGAGCACACAAT
Source organism: Camellia oleifera (assembly GCA_022316695.1). Lineage (NCBI taxonomy): Eukaryota > Viridiplantae > Streptophyta > Magnoliopsida > Ericales > Theaceae > Camellia > Camellia oleifera. The sequence goes on from CM039317.1 coordinate 112,666,103, forward strand.
ACAAGCAAGAGAGCACTCGACGACCTGGTTCGCCCCGACGTCTAGGGATAGGATCGACACGATCTTCCCCTTCGCCGAACTCCCAGTTGCCGCGGACAACGACCATGACATCATCAACTCGTTTCCCAGAGTTGGAAAGCATAGTGATCAACTAATGGTCTATGTCCTTAGCTCTGAGGAAGTAACGCCCGTGCCGACCAGAGGATTTGGCCAGAGCATAACAGTGCCGAATGGCAGGAATGCCAAGATTAATCCCGAGGCGACGGTTCAGCGCTACGACGCCCATTATAATTCTAAAGAAGTTCACATTGGGTTGGGAAGGGATCAAACCCCAATGGCGAAGAACAGCCCTCAGAAACGGGTGAAGGGGAAAGCGGACTCCACCCTCTGCAATTGACAAAAGGGGAAAGACAATCGTGGTTTTGTCCTCCCTCTCCATGTCAAGAGTGCCGTCCGCCACGAACGACAGGTGGACATCGTCAGGAATAGAGAAATGGCGTCTAAAGCCAACAATTCGATCCGACGAAAGGAGGTCTCTCAAATGTTTCGCCATGTCCTACTGTATATAAGAACATGTGACGGAATAAACAAGCTAGGAAAAGCTTCAGAGCAGGGGGGAGGAAAACTTACAAAAATGAAGAGTATCGCAGACGGAAAAATTGCAGGAGCGATTCGAAGAGCAACCCAGCAACCAGTGTCATAGAACACGGATTCGAAAGGACATCAGATTTTAAATCATAATAAATGGGCGTGCACGAAGGGTAGGGAAGTTGAAGTGTCGATTAAAGAGGGAGTAATTAAACCCCCACGTGATAAGTTTAAACCCCTAACTTCGGTTCAGAGTATTTGAAAAACGGAACCAAGCATTTCACCCAACTGTCGTTGACAGAACGCTTGGGGGGCAATTGTGGGAGCCGAATAAGTAGAGGAACGAAATCTGGAGTGCCCGAGGAGCCGGGAACTTAACGGCTCCATTCCGCCCGACTGGGATGCCGAATACGTTCTTAAGGCCGAATAGACTTGAGAAGGCATATCAGGACAAATGAAAGAATAAACAAATAAAAAGTAAACTCTGGCCCCGAGGCCCAGAGAATGTGTATAAATACAAGAGCTTCAGATGTGGTGAGGCAGGTAAGAATCACTTCTAAAACTTAGTCAATAAGCTTTCTTGAATAGAGGAACTGACTTATCCGTCAGAGTGCTAATTCCGGCACCCCCGACCGGAGTCTTTGTATCTTTTCAGGTGACTAGCTGAGGATCATTGGCGTCTTCCAGAATCTGAAGAGTATTTCCAATCCACTTCCCCACAGTTCGGTATCCTGCTTTTGTATTTTGGAGACAGAGTGAATCAAAACCAACAGAAATTCCATTTACCCAGTTCAAATCTATTATTTAATGCATTAGTGCATGATTATGCATAAAGTTTGCCAGATCTATCGTAATACACTGTAAAACTTGTCTTACTCATGAATCCCATTTACTCTCTCTCTCTCTCTCTCTCTCTCTCACCATTATTCTATGCTATCACTTCCCTCTGCTCTTCTCTCCCTCTTCCTCATTGGATGATGGGTGTCTGCAATGCTACTATTTCAGTCCATCAATGGTGGAATCATAGTCATTTGTGGAGATGTTCAAGGAGGTGGCATAGTCAGGTTTGGCAGTGCCTTCCATGAAGAAATCAAATAGGGAAAGCGATTAAGCAAAGGGCAATATGAGAGCAAAGGAGACGCAAAGGAGAAAATTTAGACATAAGGTGTGCTTTTTTCATCCTTAGAATGGACATTTTTTTTGGTATTTTTTATGAAGTATGATCATCAAATTAGAATTCTAAAATTGTTTTGTTCTGATATTCACTATTTATGTTGAATTTTGGGGAAATGGAATTTAGGTTTGATTTGTAAAATTGAAACTTTCTATGCAAATTGGTTTAATAGGTGAAATACATCGTTTAGTTATGCTAACTGATGTTGGAATTCAGGTTTGAATTGCCAACCTCCTAAAACAACCTGAATTGAACCGCACAATTCAAAAACCCAAAGATCAATTATATGACTAGTATCTATTAGAAGACAAAAAAAAGATGGATAGATCAAGCGGAGATAACTGAAAGAAGGGCGCTAACACGAGTCAATTTCTGTGCCATCTTATAGAACTAATGTTGGACTAGGGGATCGTCATATATTTTAGGTGAGGTTTTCTGAAAGAGTATCCACATCTCCAATGGTACCGTAAGGACAAAACAAAAACATTTGTCTGGACTCTTAACCTCAAAAAGAGTGAGACCCTTTGGTAGGGGAAACTTTCTCCCTTTTTTCAGAAGAGTGAGGATCTCCTGCTAGACTAGAAGCTCCTCCTCACCTCTCACACAAACTGATGTTTGCCACAATTGACTAGCGCGACTTGGGGGCCTCTTGCAGCTTGGTATGAATCATAGTGTGGTTTTCAGATAGTTTCGAGGCCAATATTGTGTCCAGGGTGCGGTCTTCGAGTAGTGTCATGATCCATTCTGAGAATTGGGAATCATGTGGCTTAGTGGCTAAGAGAAAAGTCTCATCAGGGTGTGGATGATGTCTTCACCTCCACCAATCGACGACAGGCACTTATCTTGATACCATTGACATCATAATCAGATTATCATGGAGAAGAATCCTAACTTGATCACAAATCGTTTCTATTTCAATTGCAACACAAGCCCACTTACATACTAGGACTTTAACTTTATCTCAATCTCTTTTTCTTTTTCTTTTTTTGATAAGTAACTTTACCTCCATCTCCTCTTCTTATAAAAGGAAGGCTCCTCTCTTCATTTGGATCATATGTTCACCAACTATTCCTTTGGGTCCTACACTGCTTGCGTTGCTCTTTACTCACGATAATCTCCATCATTTCCAACTAAACGTTTGCAGTATCCATTTCTCCAATGCTTACATTTGGACCCTCTACACCAAGAAATAAGGAAAAGGCTAATTCGTGGGAACATCTAATAGCCATTAAATGACATAAACAGGAGGGAAAAGAAGACCCAAGAGACAACCATTTTTATTCAGCTAGAAAAGTGGGCAAACACCACTGAATGTTGGCTACATCCTATGCTAATATTATTCGGATTGAATTTACAACTCTTTCTTAGGTTTTAAAAAAAGAAAAACGGTTGTACTGTTGAATGCTGGCCACATCCTATGCTACTAGTATTCTGATTGATTTTACAACTTTTCTATCGTAAGGAGGATGTTGTAGCATAGAGCACCAAACATCACTCATTCTACTACTTTGTTGTCTGTAGTAAATAGCAAGTCTACAATATCATGGTATCATATGATGTAAGTTTGAGGGCCACAACATGAAATTGTTCACATAACAACCCATCTATAATTGAAAGGTCAACTTTAATAATGTTTCCATTGTTTTAGAGAGAAAGAGAGAGAGAAGAAAAAAAAAAGAGTTATGAGAAGAGATTAAAACCACAAGGAGATTTTTATGAAAAAGTGATGCATAACAAAATTTTGTTATAAATCAACTCAATAAAATCCTGAACTCTTGCTCTTTAGTACCAGCACAAATTCATTTTTTTAACATTCAACTGGGCCAATCCCTAATTTAATCCTAACAGCAAATATCCTAGACTTTAATTGCAGATTTTTCAAGTTCGGTTTTTATAGGAGTTTCACTTAATGCAATTGCCTACAAATTCATCCAATTTTGGTTCTTCCCTTTATAGGTTGCACAAATACCACAACTAACATTAATCATATGCATAGAAATATAATACCTTAAATTAAGGAGACAAAACGAAAGCTGGAACAAATATACATTATTAATACAGAAATGCCTGATGTACCGAAAGTTGTATTTGAAAGACAAAGGTACATAAACAGTAGTGAAAAGTATGAGCAAAGACATACACACCGGGAAAACAAATCATCTCCAAAATAAGCACATAACAAGGCCTCAATCAATGCAAAACAATGCCAGACAAAGCCAATATCACAAGCAGAAACAGAAACCCATCGATCATCTTAATTCTTCAATACACTGCAGGTACAACAACCATCAGAATGACTGCTCAAAGTACTAAACCAAACGAGAAGGAAATTTGAAAAATCAAATGTTGACCAAACAATCAAATTTCAGCCCAGACAAGTATGAGAATCAATCTGACAATTGTTATTTCATTGAAATGCTCTAAGGTAGTGAAAAGAAAGAGATCAACAGGAGAAACTGAATCATGCAAGAAGAAGATCCAACCAGAATAACTATGCACTCAGCTTTAGTTTATAAGTTCAATTATTGGCTTCTAACTGTAAGTTCACCGATGCATGAAATTATTTTCTAGAGTCCATTAAGCATGTCAGCTATTACCATGAATTAGATAAAACATTTACTTTCCATTTTTTTCAGAAAGTGAAACTGACTTGTATAGATAGGCGGCAATCCCAAGAATTATGCACAACAATATAATATCAATACAGAAATTTCGCCTGGACCTTAGCTGAAACAAATCAAAACTTTCTGTCAAATCTAGCAAAGAGATCTACGACACAGCATAGCTGACTCTCTCTCTCTCTCTCTCTCTCGCAGCACACAAAGTGATGCAAACCTACAAAAAATACAGTGGCAGCTCAATCACCTGGTTAACAGTATCCTTAAGTCTCACATTGGTGTTCTTAAGGTCAGATGCCACCTTGTCAACCTGTAGGATGTGAAGAAATACACCATTATTATTAATAATTTAAGAATACTTGTAGCTTCAGATATTACCAGGACAGGATGTGTTCTCAAACCTTAGTGTCAATCTCGTCCATTAAAGGAACTTGCCTATCCATTTCCTGTATGAATTGCAAATTCATAAATTGATGTGCACAGAATAGGACAAAGCAACAGATACAGATGCACAAGGCAGTAGCATACCTCATTCAAATCATGGGCCATGTTTTTCAATGTATCCAAACCTTCTGATATCACTTCCAATCCTTGGTCCTATGTGAACATCAAAGTAAAACACATTATTTTTATTTTTTATTTGGAATCAATAGAACAATGAATGCAGAAACCACAAAAGAAATAATCCCCATCAGAAAGAAAGAAAAAAAAAAAATCATATTTCCCTCCAATTAAAAAAAGAAAGGTATTCAACTCTAAAGAATTACATGCCTGCTTCATTTTCTGCATTTCATATTCTAGCCTGAATTGGCTGGACTCTTCTGTTTGCTGGAAGTATTCACTGTTGAACTATCTGTCTATGATACAAATGAAACAAATAATTGAACAACAAATCTCAAGTAAGAGCCTCCCAGAAAAAAGAAAAAAGAAGGGGAAAAAAAGAGTAGAACAAAGGCAACCAATCACCTGAATCGAACTTGATTATGTGCGGGAAGCTGAACCTGTCCAGCCTGCAGATTGTTTGCGAGCACCTGCAGTCCCATCTGGTATAGCTTGAATCCTATCTGGCAGGGCAAGGACCAAATCATTACGGGCAACAAGTTCTTCTGTTGAAAGCCCCTTAACCTGAAAGTAAGATTTATTATTGATGCAACATCCGTCAAATGGTTAAACAAATCTAATAGGCTTTAGAAGCTTAAGACAAAGGCCATGGGTACCACGGTTATCAAGACACTTTTTCAGTGAAAAGGAAGGGGCCCATGGATGTTTTGAAAGTCTCCAATTATAATAATATGAAGTTTGTTTGGAAGAAGCTGGACAGATTTACGTGTAATTTAAATCCCAAGGGTTGGCCGAGCAGTAAAGACTTGAGAATAAGATTCAAGGTCTTGAGTTTGAGTCCCTTTAAGGGGCCACTAGAGATTTGCCTAGTCGTTAATTTCAGAGCCCTATAATTAGTCGAGGTGTACGCAAGCTGGCCCAGACACCCAGTTATAAAAAATAAAAAATAAAAAAAAGATTTACACGTAATTTATTAGGTTCTAAGGGTCGAGTTGAGCATATTTCAGTAGATTTTAGTTTTCCTGAACACAAGTCATGAGAGTCGCCAATGAGTTGCAAGTGTTTTAAAAAACTGTAGATGCATTGAGGCGCTAAGGTCTCTTGGACCTTAAGCATGAGGCACAAGGCGAGGCACGCACCTCACTGAGGCAAGGCAGGCGCTTCACCGAAGCGAGGCGCAAGTTGTTGAAGGTTGAAGGTAACCAAAATATTAATATAGGCAAAGTTTTTAACATAAAACAAATATTATTAAAATTTCAAGAAAAAAAAATAGAACGACATTCGATATTACAAAAATCATGAAAAATAACATTCAACGTTTCAAAAATTTCTCAAAAATAACATTTAATCTTACTTTGCCCCATACTATTTATCTTTCTTTATCAATTTATTAACGGCATTCATTTCTTTTTTTAGATCAGGAACTCACACCTTATGATGCCTTAGTGGTTTTAATTTTAAATCGGAACCAAATTGCCTCATATTCAATCATTGGCCCGAAACTGTTGTAATTTACAACATTGAAAGGAATCCCACAGCCATATATCCATTTTGTAATCCCAGAGCTTTCGCTTAATACCTAGAGCTTTTTTTGATATGAAAATTGGGACTCAAAGCATGTGTTTACATTTTATATTAAAGGGGTTGTAATTCCATATAGTTGGACACATAAAGAATAAGGATGAAGCAAAAATTTAAATGAAGCACATAAGGCATGCGCCTCGCACCTAAGCGTAAGGCGGGCACCTTAAGTGCCTCAAATACGCTTTTCCTACTGCGCCTCGCCTCAAGCTGTCTGAGGCGCCTTAGGTGCGCCTCAGTGTGCCTAGCCCCTAAGCGGGCACTTAGATGCGCCTTATAAAACACTGAGTCGTATTATGGTTGAAGTAATGTTTTTGGGTCTTTCCTCTAGTTTTCAGCTTGTTTACAATATTTTAATCAGTAAGGTTTATCATGCTCATTTGTGAGTCAAAATTCATAATGGAAATACGATAAATATAGCATCCTACAAGTACAATTTTATTTTATTTTTTGGGAATAAATAATCAAACTTTATTAAAATCCTACAAATACTATTGCAATTCCTCAATTCAATGGAGTTGAGCTCTAGAGAATAGGAAATTATTTATATATATATTTTTATGTTTTTTGCTTCACCCTTATTAGGGTAAGCTTTCTTGCTTCCTCTACTTTTCTTCTTACTTCTCCTTATTTTCACAAAAACTTAAGTTAGTATTCACAGTACTCAAAATGGATATTTCAACCCCAAAACCCTAACAAATCAAGCTTCAAAAATTCAACAAGCTGTCACTTTTGAAACCCAACCAAATTGAGAACATTCTAACATAAACTTAGAATCATAAGTTCCCCTAAACTGTTGAACAATCAGCTGAAGTCAACCTCAGTTCTATGATTTCAAAAATATCACATAACCACAAAATTCAAACTCAATAAAGTCAAAGTAAATTATCAAATTATACATTTCTACTATAAAATCAACAAAATAATTTCAAAGAGATCGAACCTTTTTTATAGCTAATCTCTCTAATTTAGGGACTTCCTCAAGCAACCGAACTTTGGCGCGTCAAATCTCGGCATTGATAGCTACCACAGAGGCCCTACTTTTCTCGTTCGATGCCGCCTCCGCTTTCTACAAAATAAAAAAAATCAAAACATCCAACTGCGAAAAAGAACTTTTTGAGAGAGACCTGAAGAGCAGCGTCGATGTCAGAGTCAACGGCGGCGTAGAGGCAGGCGAAGGCGTCGTCGGAGGCGGAGAGGTTGAGATGTTTCTGCTTGTCGAAGTCGTACTTGTATTTCTTGCAGATCGCGTAGACTCTCGTTAAGATTTCAATCACCCCCCCTGCTGTTTTCTCTCTCTCTCTTGTTTACTGGATGGAAGGGCTGGGCGCAAGGTTATTCGAACCGCCCAAACCACACTATCCGATCGGAGCCGCATATGTGTAGGCGGTTTCGCAAACACATTAAGGTAAGGTACAGTTTGAATTTTATATAAATTTTGGGTTGCGGGTTTGACCTGCACTTACCCGACCTGCACTCACCCAACCCGCCCGCATTAAATTAATTTTTTTCCCCCTCTTTCAAATCTAACCGTCCATCTCTCACCATCTCACTCACCTCATCTATAACAAACAAAAGAAAAAACCCTAATCACTGTCTATACCTCACTCTCTCAGTCCTATCTCATCTCATCACTATCTCTCTCACTCTCTCATTTCATTGTTCATCTTCATCTTCTGTACCGATCGGCGATCACTCTCATCTCATTACTGTCTCTCTTACTCTCTCGTTGTTCATCTCATCGCACCGATCGTCTCACTCTCTCATCTCACCGATCTACTCACGGGTAAGCCTCTATCTCTCTCAATCTCTATTTCTCTCTCTCTCTCTCGCCCCGATCGAATTTGAATCTGTATTCTGTGTGTTTGTTTTGGTCTGAATCTGTTTTGGTCTGAATCTGTGATCTGAATCTGTGTTCTGTGTGATCTGAATCTGTTTGATCTTAGATCAAAGGTAAGAGTATATGTGTGTTATCTAAAAATTAAGGTCTGAGTTATGATTCTAGATTCTTCAGAGTGATTTTTTAAATGATTAGGATTTAATTTTATAAAAATTGAAAATTAAATTTGAATGTTTGTGTGGTTTGTGTGTTTTGGAATTAAATTAAATTTAAATTGAAAATCAAGGTCTGAGTGTTTTGGAATTGAATGGTTTTGTGCTTAAGGAATGGTTTGAATCTGTAACTTGAAATTTAAATGGTTTGAATTTGTAACTACTACTCTTAGTTGTTTTATATTTTCAAGAATTCTGAATCAATCTGTTATTAAATCTGAAAGAGTATATGTCTGAATCAATCTGTTATTAAAATTAAATTAAATCTGAAAGAGTATGTCTGTTATTTAATATGTCTGAAAGAGTATATGTCTGAAAGATTTAATTTGATTCAATTTGTTAACTTTTGGAATTAAATCTGTTGAATTAAATCTGTCTGTTATTTAAATTTGTTATTTAAATATGTCTGTTATTTAATCTGTTATTTAAATCTGTTATTTAATTTTTGGAATTAAATTTGTTATTAAAATTAAAATTGAATATGTGTCTGTAAAATTGATTCTGTGACCGTATTTTTGTAATCCAGTTTAAATGGAGGATAGTATTCAATCTCCCGCTATCAATCCTGTACCTCCGGAATCCTCTAGTTCTCAAATGAATCTTCTCTTAGTCGAACCCGAACCTGAACTTGAACCTAAGCCTCCTAGACCCCCAAAGAGAAAGAGTGAGAGTGGAGGGGGGAGAGCATCATCCACAGTTTGGAATCATTTTGGCAAGGTTATAAGGACCGATGGAAAGCGTAGAGCCGTATGTAAATATTGTAAGAAAGAGTATATGGCTGACTCTAGACTTCATGGGACTAGTAATTTGAGGAGTCATACACCCAATTGTAAAGAATATCCAAATAGGGATACAGATAGTCAACAAATATTAAATCTTAAACCGAAACAAAATGAAGAGGGTGTTGAGGTTGTAGCAACAATTTTTAATTTTGATACTTGTAAAAGGGCTCTTGCGGAGATGATGGTCATTGATGAGTTGCCATTTAGATTTGTAGAGGGTGTTGGGTTTAGAAGATTTTGTAATGTCATGCAACCCAAATTCAAACCAATTCCCTCTCGTCAAACCATATTGTAGACGTCCCCGAACGCCCCGGGAGGGTGAGTCCCGTTCTGTTCTTTTTGGGGTTACTACAGTTCAGGACTCAAATGTCACGGTTCTTAATCTGAACCAAAGAGTCCAAATCCGGCAAATCGTTTTGAGAAAAATAGATTTTTTTAGAAAGAAGTGCCAAACATGGACTGCTTCGCCAGATACAGAGTCGCCACCTAAATATTTTATTTTTGAGAAATTTAGGAAACCCTGACTCGTTGCCTAAGGCCACGTGTCCGTCATCACCAAAGTTGCCTCGGCTCGGGAACTTGGGTACGATTGGGGAAGGTCAGCTATGAGCACCCCCTCTCGCCCGATCAAAAATCGGCCTCTACTAACCATGATATCAAGTTTTGAAAACATTGTGTGTTTTTATTCCGGTTATTAGCCTAGATTTACTATGTGATGCACACAGCATACAAGTATAGATCGAGTCGCCTGAATTGGAACAAAACATTTCATGTTTGTTTTTGAAAGATGGTTTGCTACTCGCAAGTAGGCTTAAAATGCAAATTTTGCCACCCTCAGGTGGGCTTAGAAAAGATGGTTTTGCCACTATCTAGTGGGCTTAAAACTCACAGTCGATGATTTGTTCCAATCCAAATAACCCAACCTTCACCCACAGGCACTCAGGCAGTTATATCACATAAGCATATAGCCTCATGGTAAGCATGCTATCATGGCAGTCACTCACACACATGCAAAGATGCTAAAGCATAAAAACTTACCGAGTACTCCAAGCCAAAACAGAAGCTAATTAGAAATCATGCATGATCCTAACTATACAGAAATGCCTAATGCAACACATGCAAAAATGCAACTATAGCAGGCTCGGCTATTCTAAACATGGCATATGGAATGCTACAACTAACATGTATTCAACTCGGAATTGAAATACAAATGCAGTTAGTATGATGCGCCGAGCCCGGTGCATGCAAGATAGATGAATGAATGCAAACATGCTATCATACTGTATGCTAATTGAAACATGCCCTAATCTAACTATCATAAGCTGGTAAATAAAAGGGAGAAAGACGTGGGGTTGGAAGACATACATCACACGCACGCACACTTATTACAATTGCGCCCTCGCTCGGAGGGTCCGAAAGAATAATATACAGTCCCAAATAAATAATACAATCCAAATAAATACAAAATCCTAATTAATTAACAAATTAACTAAGGAAAGCGGTAAACTAGCATGCAAGCTAGGGACTGCCTCGACTCTGCTCCGGGTGATGGATGATGCATGTTCGGGCTGCCTTTGTGCTGAAATCCACTGTGATGCCCCAATTAGCCTCTGTTTGCAATTGTTCTTGGAATGCGTGCCAAGCTTCGGAAGGCTGCTGATTCTTGATTTGCTGCAACAGAGAGCAGAAAAGGGGCATGGCAATGTATTTTCACATATGTATGCTTGACTACTCTTTAGGGAGTGTAGTCCTCGATCCTCGTGCCACTAATCACGCATCTCGATGCATGATGGCCGAAGAATCGAATTGCACTACTCAATATGAAATGAATGCACGTATAAACACAACAAGACCGAGACTCCATCATGGATAATTCGGAGTGTCGGTGACTGGGAATTGAGACACGTTCCGTCACTCAAAGTACGAAACGTCCCTCGTTTCCCGTGCTCGGGCTAACTCCTACCCCAAACACAATGCGATATGCATGACATGCATGAATGCAATCCTAACATGCAACCTAGCATACGCAATGCTATGAGATGGTATACACAATGCACGATGTAGCGAGACATACACAATACTCTAACATACAACCTAGCATACATAATGCTATGAATTGAAATGGCATACACAATGCATAATGGGCTTACACCAACACAAGCGGACCTCAGCCACACTCACATAAGAGGCCATGAGATGAAAATGAGACACTCGAGATGCGTGCACACATGCACGCCAACCGAGGACCGATCCTAAGGCACGAATGCCACTCTACCAAAGCATGGCAAGGCATGGAACAAGATATGCAAACAAGCAAATTTCAGCACTGAAGTATGATGCTAAACAGCCCCGAATCATGAAAACATGGCACCCGATGCATGAGGTGAGACCCGAAACTCAAAACTAGGCACATGGAATGACTTACAGCTATACAAAGCATGCATTATTTGAACATGAAGTATGAAGACAGAGTCAAGGCAGTCCCAAAACATGGACTTTTCCAGTTTAAAGAAAGGCCAAAAAGTGCTAGCAAGATGGCTTAAATTAGCATGCAATTTTGACTAGTAAACATGGTTTACATGGCAAGTACATGATGCACATGGAATTTCACCAAACCATCGAAAATCAGTGAATAAAACATGTGAAAATAGGCCCAAATAACCACTGATATGCAACCATGGTATGCAAAAATGATGAGCTCCTTTAGATGGCCATACAGGGAGTTATTAGGCACATACAAGATAGACAAGTGACATGGCATATACAACTCTGAAAATCAAATATGAAAGTCCCAAGACTAAACAAATTGACCCTAGAATGTGACTAGGAAGCATGCAAGATGGGGTCTCTTTGGAAGGCCAAAATGACTACCAAATAAGTCAAGGAGAGAGGGGGTCACCCCCCTCTGATTTGGAAGCTCAAAACAATGGCCAAGCCACTAAAAATCCACTGGATTTCAGTGGCTAGAAGGCCAAACAAAGCATGCAACAAGGGCTAGGATATAAGGCTCAAAATGGGAGGCAACCAAGTATACAAGATAGCATATGACCTCAAAAAAAAATGGAACCTTAATAAAACATGAAGATGATGTCAAAACAAGCCTTTTTTCAGTTTATAACAAGTCTCAAAAATGAGTACAAATAGGGCTAATCTATCATGCAAAAATGGCCCTAAAAGTGATAATAGAGACAATGGATAGCATCTGGCCCCAAATGGTGAAGAGCCCTTCAATAAAGTTGAAGAGGGGCTCAAAATAAGGCACTTTACAGTTTATATCAAGCCACGAAAATAATCACAACTAAGGCCAAACTATCATACAAGAAAAAGGCCTAAAAGAGGGATAAAGAGACAAGTGGTAGCTACTGTCCTCAAACAGCAAAGAGTCCTTGATCAAACATGAAAAGGAGCTCAAAATATAACTAACTTCAGTTCATGGAAAAGTCCAAAAGTGCTTGCAAGTAAGGCTAGCCAATGAACAAAGAAAGTGCAAGTTTAAGAGAAATAGATGCTTACCCTTGAAGAGCAGCAAACCAGGGGCTTTTGGTCCAAGATTCTGAGCTTCCAACCTCCTCAAATGGCCTCCAAGGTGCTGGAATAGATGATGGAGGTGTTGTGCTATGAGGTGTAGTGCAAAAGTGCAAGGAAATCCAACTCCAAAGCACAAAACACAAACAATATAGAGAGAGAGAGATAGATTTTCCTCTTCAAAAATGGCTGAACCTGGCGAAATGAAGGAGCCCCTTGCTTATATAGAGGAATGCAAAGCTAAAGCTTCTTGAACAAGCTTGGCAAGAGCTTCATCCCTCCATAGATATGAGGAATCCAGCTAGTACAAAAGATCTTCCGTGAAACCTGCTCTGAGAGGGGTGCTGCCGGCCATCAGTGATGGCAGGCAGTGGCTCATTGATGGCCGGCAGGGGTCATTTGTGGCCAGCATTGGGCCGGCATTGGCCATTAATGGCCGGCACACTTCCATAGAGGCCAGAATCAAAAATCAGTCCTAGTCCCTGTTTTGAAGAAAGCCTAAATCCTTCATCTGGATGCCTTTTCAGGTCATTCTTGAGCCTAAACTGTAGCCCCGGAAGTCTTCTTTCCTAATTTGGCAGCCTCACCTCAAAATTTCATGTGTGCTAAGAGATATCCCTCTTTTAGTGAAGACTGCCCAGTTTCGGTCCAACCGGATTGATGCCCAATTTCCAACAACCATATCTCTCTCATCCGGACTCGGCTCGAGGAGATTCTTGAATGAAAATTGAAGCCCCGGAAGTAAGCTTTCCAACGGTGGTGGCTTCATAGCTGAAATCCAAGTGTACAAATGGATATGCCTAATTTAGCGAGGACTGCTCGTATCTCTCTTAACGGTTCATGCCCAACTCCTTCCCCAACTGGGTTTCCTCTCTCCTCTCCTCTTTTCTTCAACTCCAAACCCCTAAACAAGGTGTTTTGAAAGATTTTTCAAAGAGTTCATCTCTCTCTCATTCATTTCCACTTTGTCCTCGCTCGGTTTGCCGAAAAACGCAACATTTAACAAAATGCGAGCGTCGGAACATCGTAGAAACTTTATTTCAAAAAATATTTTGAAAGAGAGGGTTTCAAGGTCTCAACATCTTTTGATCAAGATAGTTTTGGTCCAAAAAGGGGTATGAAGTTGGGATTTGACCCTCTCCTTGCCGAAGAAATCGAACCCTTGCCCTGCACACCTTTCACCACCAAGTAAACCGTCAGTAGCGGCGTCCAAGTCTTAAGGGCGGTCAAAAATGGGGTGTCTACACATATCTAGAGAAGTGCTCAATATATTCAAGAATGAAAGGGATAAGTTAAAGAAGGCCATGAAGGGTCGTAGAATTTGCTTTACTACGGACACTTGGACATCTATTCAGAATTTGTGTTACATGTGTTTGACTGCTCATTTCATTGATGATAATTAGAAACTTCAAAAAAGAATCATAAATTTTCAACAAGTTGAGGATCACAAAGGAGAAACATTGGGTTGAAAAATTGAGTCGTGTTTGATTGAATGGAACATTGTTAGCATATTCACCTTAACAGTTGATAATGCTAGTTCTAATAACCTTACCATTCAATATTTGAAAACGATAACCAAAGATTGGAAGGAGACTATTTTGCAACATGAGTTTATTCATATGCGTTGTTGTGCACATATTCTTAATCTCGTTGTGAGTGATGGGTTGAAAGAAATGGATGATTCTATTGCCAACATTAGACTTGCGGTAAGATATGTGAGGTCTTCTCCTCATAGGCATGATGTTTTTAAGAAGTGTGCGGCCACACTCAAACTTGATTCAAAAGCTCTTGTATGCCTAGATATACCAACTAGGTGGAACTCTACCTATTTGATGTTAGAGGCCACCGAAAAGTATGAAAAGGCTTTTAACTGATTGAAGTTTGTGGATTCCAACTTTGAACCTTATTTCAAGGATATTGATGGTGGCATAAGAACAAGTCTAAATGAGTTGGACTGGAAAAAGTGTAGAATTTTTTTGAGGTTTCTAAAATTATTTTATGTTATAACTAAGAAATTTTCGGGGTCTCTCTTTGTTACTTCCAATGCTTTTTACAAAGAGATGTTTGTTATTAAAAGAAAAATTAACCAATTAATTTTGGAGGAGGATGATACTTTGAGCACAATGGCAAAGACTATGAAGCTAAATTTAGCAAGTATTGGGGGAATGGAAGTAAAATCAATTTGTTGTTGTATGTTGCGGTGGTTCATGATCCTACCAAAAAAATGATATACTTGGAGTTTTGTTTTTCTAATTTATTTCTTGGAGATAATAGGAAGGTGGAAGAGATGGCAGATAAGGTTAAAAGTTGTTTGAGTCGTTTGTATAGCCATTATGTCACACTTTATCCTTCAAATGAGAAACTTCCAAGTGTGAGTGAAGTTGTGAATATGGTGGAAGATAATGATGATGATGATCCCTATTCTTTAGTTGACTCCCAATTTAATTCCTATTTGGAGGGGCGATGCACTAGTGGATCTAAGTCAGAATTGGAACAATATTTATCCGAGGTTGAACATTTTGCAAAGAATCAAACATTTGAGATTTTGGATAATTGAAAGGTGAATGCAACCAAATATAGGGTGTTATCACAACTTGCAAGGGATGTGTTGGCCATGCCTATTTCTACCGTTGCATCGGAGTCGGCTTTTAGTACGGGAGGGCGTATTCTTGACCCATTTCGTAGTTCACTCTCGCCTTTTATGGTTGAAGCTCTTGTATGTACTCAAAATTGGCTTCGAAGCAACCTTCCAATTTCTCTTCGAAAGGCGATGGATGATGTGGAAGAATTTGAGCAATATGACTCGGGTAAATGAGAATTTATTTATCTTTATTTTTATTTGTATTATTCATTTTCTAATGTAAGTTTTATTAATCTTCTCTTATTGACTTCTGTGGTGGATGTGGTTTGGAAATACTCTTCGAATCCTGGAAGACGCCAATGATCCTCTGCTAGTCACCTGCAAAAATACAAACTCCGGTCGGGGGTGCCGGAATTAGCACTCCGACGGACAAGTCAGTTCCCCTCCAGAAAGCTTGCTTACTAAGTTTTTAGAAGTGTTTTCTTACATACCTTTATTAGTCTGAAGCTCTTATATTTATAGTCATTTTTCAGCCTCGGGACCTGGGTCTACTTTTCCTTCTGTTTGTGTACTCTTTCATTTATCCTAACACGCTTCTTCCGGTATATTCGGCCCAAATATCCTACTCGGCATCTCGGCAGAGCAGAAGGGAGCCGTTCAACACCCGGCTCCCTGTGCGCATTAGGCTTCGGCCCCTTAGTTACTCGGCCCCCACAATTGCCCCCCAAGCGTCTTGTTAACGGCAGTTGAACGAGGTGCTTGGCTCTGATTTTCAAATTTTACATACTGAAGTTCTTGGGGCTTCGACTTATTACGCGGTTGTTTAATTACTCCCCCTTGAATCGTCGCCTCAGACTCCCGTCCCTTCGTGCACGCCTATTCATTATGATTTTGAGCCTGGTGTCCCTTCGAATTCATGATTTATGACGCTGGCCGCTAGACTGCTCTTCTAACTATCCTTGCACCCCCTCCATCTGCGATACTCTTCACTTCTGTAAGTTTTTTCCCTTCTCAACTCTGAAGCTTTTCCTAATTTGTTTACTCCGTCGCGTATTCTTACAATCAATAGATTATGGCAAAATATTTAAGAGACCTTCTTTCCCCGGGTCGAGTTGTTGATTTTAGACGTCATTTCTCCATCCCTGACGATGTCCATTTATCGTTAGTGGCTGACCGCGCTCTCGACATGGAGAGTGAGGAAGAAACCTCGATTGTCTTTCCCCTTCTGTCGATCGCAGAGGGGGGAGTTCGCTTTCCCCTTCACCCGCTACTGAGGGCTGTTCTTCGCCATTGGGATTTGATTCCTTCCCAGCCCAATGTAAATTTCTTTAGAATTATAATGGGGGTCGTAGCGCTGAACCGTCGCCTTGGTATAAATCTTGGCGTCCTTGCCATTCGGCACTGTTACGTTCTGGCCAGATCTTCTGGTCGGCACGGACGTTACTTCCTCAGAGCAAAGGACACGGATCATCAGTTGATCACTATGCTTTCCAGCTCTGGAAAACGAGTCGACGACGTTATGGTCGTTGTCCGTGGCAACTGGGAATTCGGCGCGGGGGAGGATCGCGTCGATCCTATTCCTAGACGTAGGGGCGAACCAGGTCGCCGAATGTCCTTTTACTGATATTGAACATTTGTATCTGCCTTACCCTATTTTCTTGACCCTCACGGCTTATCTTATGCAGGGAACGAGTTGAAAAAAGTCCTAGCTTCAACCGACGACGTCGTTCTTTCGGACATCAGAATTGCTCTTAATTATTTCGGCCGTCGCAGTCTTTATAAGCAGGGTAGGGCGGCTCACGTTCTGCTTTGCTACGAGCCTACGTATACGACCTTTTCGGCTGCGGAAAATATTCCGATTCCGAAAGGGGAAGATTTTCTCGTCGCTCGTATTTTGTCCGACTTCAAAAATTTGAGGCAGATAGGATTTGAAGGGTACGATTTGGAGAATACGGAGGTAGCCGAAACTGCCGCATCAGATCACTCGGAGGCCGAATCTGAGGAGGTATTGGATTCCGACGATTCTCCTGCTTTGGTGCGGGGGACCGTTCCTGTCGACGACGCTCTTCAACGTACAGATAACCCTTCCGCCTCAGATTCTGTTGGCATGGCTGGGTTAAGCCTGGCAAAGCTTGCTAAGAAGGCGAATGCGGAGAGGTTGGCCGCAAGGAGAATAGCGGAGGGCCTTTCAACCGAACCGCCCACTGCTGAATCTCAGCGTTCGCTCCTAGTTAC
This sequence comes from Camellia oleifera, assembly GCA_022316695.1. Lineage (NCBI taxonomy): Eukaryota > Viridiplantae > Streptophyta > Magnoliopsida > Ericales > Theaceae > Camellia > Camellia oleifera. Next base: position 112,683,800 of record CM039317.1, read on the forward strand.
TGAATCGAAATCCTTGCAAATTGCTGGGGAAGTGGCAACGAGTAAGGGTGCTGAATCCACGCTGGTCGGGGAAGCCGTTCAGGAAGTTGAGGGAACGTTGGGGAAACGCTCTAGGGATCATGAGGTCGGTTCAGAAGATCAGCACGGCAAACGTCCTCGAATGGTGGGATCAGGTGAGGTCGTGCCCTTTGTGATCCGACCGATGGTGAGAAATGTGCCGGTTCCATCGGATGCCTCGGCACTTAATGACCTAGAGGTCGCGTTCGGCGTGGCAACGTCTTTGTCCTTACCGTCTGATACGGAGGCTTTCCGGCTCGAACCAGATCCGAATGCGACAATGTTGGCCGCGCAGTCGGCCCTTTTGGTGTGTATTCTGATTTTCCTTCATTCAAACGTTGTTCGCGTTATGCTTGTTTTGATTCGTTCTTTTGCAGGCCGTTGGTAGGATAGCCGATGTGGGCCGCCGCCATCTCGACGCCGTCAAGGAGATTAGTCGCTTGCGAGAGCAGGCGGAGGGCCGGAGGAAAAGGGCCGAGGACGAGTTTTTAAGAGCGAACTGGGAAGCTTCTCGGGCAGACGCTGCGGTGGAGAAAGCTCGTGATGCGGATAGGTTGAGAGCGGAGGCCGATAAGAAGGCCGACGACTTGGAAGCTGCACTTTGCTTATCCAAAAAAGCCGTTGCTGGTCTAGAGGCCGAGTTGGCTGAGGTGAAAGCGGCGAAAGAGAGCGCCGAGTCAAAATTTTTCGAAGCCGGGAAAGAGGCTGGGCTCGCCGAGTCTGTTGAACAGGTAACCCGGTTTGAGAATCGGGGATTCAAACATGGTTGGCGCAAGGCCCTTTCTGCAGCTGGCGTTTCGCTGAATGTGCCAATACCGTATGAGCAAGTGGACATCGATCCATTGGAGACTGATTCGGAGGATTGATGTTTATGATACAGTATTCTCTGTCGTGTGGTTTTCGGTATTTTGTGTTTATGATACAGCAATGGACGTTGATACCTTTTGTAATTATAAGATGTTAGCAATTTACGCGCAATGTGATGATGTTTCCGTAGTTTTATGGTGACGGTTTATTTTTGTAATTTATACAATGTTAAATCAATTCAAAACAAATATGCCGGTTCCCTGGGATGGCTCGGCTCGAGCGTGGAAGGTCTAGTTCGCACGGACTAGATCTGCCCTTGCGTTGGCTAGGGCGCGTGTTAGAAGCCGAATAGTTCACGCTCGAGGGCTGGCCGAAGCATCATTAGGTATTAGGCCGAATAGATTAATAAATCTGCCCTCGCGTTGGACTGTGCTCGAGCGTTAAAAGCCGAATAGTTAACGCTCGAGGGCTGGCCGAGGCATCATTAGGTATTAGGCCGAATAGATTAATAAATCTGCCCTTGCGTTGGACTGTACTCGAGCGTTAAAAGCCGAATAGTTCACGCTCGAGGGCTGGCCGAGGCATCATTAGGTATTAGGCCGAATAGATTAATAAATCTGCCCTTGCGTTGGACTGTACTCGAGCGTTAAAAGCCGAATAGTTCACGCTCGAGGGCTGGCCGAGGCATCATTAGGTATTAGGCCGAATAGATTAATAAATCTGCCCTTGCGTTGGACTGCTCGAGCGTGTCGATACATTTTATTCTAATGTTTAGGCACTTATCACAATATTTTGCATCACGTGGCGTAATCGTTCAGAAATGCCCCAAAGCGCGATGCCGTCACAAAGTGTCATGCACCTAAGGGGGCTCGGAGTCCGGACTCATTCTGGCCGAGGTTTCATGCACCAGAGGGGCTCCGAATCCGGAGACTTATTCGGCCCTTAGGTTGTACGCACCAAAGGGGCTCCGAATCCGGAGACTTGTTCGGCCCTAAGGTTTTATGCACCAAAGGGGCTCCGAATCCGGAGACTTGTTCGGCCCTCAGGTTTCATGCACCAAAGGGGCTCCGAATCCGGAGACTTATTCTGGCCAATCGTGACATCCACGAAGGGCGCTCCGAATCTGGAGATTTGTTCGGCCCTAAGGTTTTATGCACCAAAGGGGCTCCGAATCCGGAGACTTGTTCGGCCCTGAGGTTTCATGCACCAAAGGGGCTCCGAATCCGGAGACTTGTTCGGCCCTAAGGTTTCATGCACCAGAGGGGCTCCGAATCCGGAGACTTATTCGGCCCTTAGGTTGTATGCACCAAAGGGGCTCCGAATCCGGAGACTTGTTCGGCCCTTAGGTTGTATGCACCAAAGGGGCTCCGAATCCGGAGACTTGTTCGGCCCTGAGGTTTCATGCACCAGAGGGGCTCCGAATCCGGAGACTTGTTCGGCCCTCAGGTTTCATGCACCAAAGGGGCTCCGAATCCGGAGACTTGTTCGGCCCTAAGGTTTTATGCACCAAAGGGGCTCCGAATCCGGAGACTTGTTCGGCCCTCAGGTTTCATGCACCAAAGGGGCTCCGAATCCGGAGACTTATTCTGGCCAATCGTGACATCCACGAAGGGCGCTCCGAATCTGGAGATTTGTTCGGCCCTAAGGTTTTATGCACCAAAGGGGCTCCGAATCCGGAGACTTGTTCGGCCCTGAGGTTTCATGCACCAAAGGGGCTCCGAATCCGGAGACTTGTTCGGCCCTAAGGTTTCATGCACCAGAGGGGCTCCGAATCCGGAGACTTATTCGGCCCTTAGGTTGTATGCACCAAAGGGGCTCCGAATCCGGAGACTTGTTCGGCCCTGAGGTTTCATGCACCAGAGGGGCTCCGAATCCGGAGACTTGTTCGGCCCTCAGGTTTCATGCACCAAAGGGGCTCCGAATCCGGAGACTTGTTCGGCCCTAAGGTTTCATGCACCAAAGGGGCTCCGAATTCGGAGACTTATTCTGGCCAATCGTGACATCCACGAAGGGCGCTCCGAATCCGGAGACTTATTCTGGCCAATCGTGACATCCACGAAGGGCGCTCCGAATCCGGAGACTTGTTTGGCCCTGAGGTTTCATGCACCAAAGGGGCTCCGAATTCGGAGACTTGTTCGGCCCTGAGGTTTCATGCACCAAAGGGGCTCCGAATCCGGAGACTTGTTCGGCCCTGAGGTTTCATGCACCAAAGGGGCTCCGAATCCGGAGACTTATTCTGGCCAATCGTGACATCCACGAAGGGCGCTCCGAATCCGGAGACTTGTTTGGCCCTGAGGTCTCATGCACCAAAGGGGCTCCGAATTCGGAGACTTGTTCGGCCCTGAGGTTTCATGCACCAAAGGGGCTCCGAATTCGGAGACTTGTTCGGCCCTGAGGTTTCATGCACCAAAGGGGCTCCGAATCCGGAGACTTGTTCGGCCCTGAGGTTTCATGCACCAAAGGGGCTCCAAATTCGGAGACTTGTTCGGCCCTGAGGTTTCATGCACCAAAGGGGCTCCGAATCCGGAGACTTGTTCGGCCCTGAGGTTTCATGCACCAAAGGGGCTCCGAATCCGGAGACTTATTGGACTTTGAAATGTTGAGATTAAACATGTGAAAACGCGAGATCTTGGATTTACGAGGATATTGTGTACAAATATCAAGCCCACAGGTCGGGTCATTGATAAAATTTTCGTAGATGTGTTGAATTCCACGGCCGTGGCAGGTTTCTCCCTGACATGTCTGACAACCGATATGCCCCTGTTCCTGCAACGGAATCTATTTGATAGGGGCCGTCCCAGTTCGGACCAAGCTTTCCATCGGTCGGCCTCCGATCGGCCGGTAGCACCTTCTTCAGGACCAGTTCTCCTGGATTGTAGCGTCGCAGCTGGACTCGCCGATTGTATGACTTGGCGAGCTGCTGCTGATAGCGAGCCATGGATGCCAAGGCACGATCTCTTCGTTCTTCAATCAAATCCAGGTCCAAAGCAAGCATCATGTCATTTCGACCCGTGTCGAAGGCTTGCGATCTGAGGGTTGGTAGGCCGATCTCTGGGGGTAAGATTGCCTGGGTTCCGAAGCACAAGGCAAACGGTGTTTCTCCGGTGGATCGTCTTGGTGTTGTTCGATGGGCCCATAGTACACTTGGCAACTCTTCGACCCACTTGCCCTTGGCACTTTCCAGCCTCTTTTTGATGCCGTCCAAGATGGACTTGTTCGAAGCTTCCGCCTGACCGTTACTTTGGGGGTAAGCCGGCGTAGAAAAGTAAGGTACAATACCGTATTTGCCGCATAGCTCTCGGTACACGCCACAGTCAAACTGAGTGCCGTTATCTGAGATCAATGCTCTTGGAATGCCGAATCGTGTAATGATGTTCCTCCACACAAAACGCTTAATGTCAGTCTCTCGTATATGGGTTAGAGCCTCTGCTTCGACCCACTTTGTGAAATAATCTGTTGCTACGATTAGAAATCGCTTGTTCCCTGGGGCCCTGGGCAGTGGCCCTACAATATCAAGTCCCCACTGAGCAAACGGCCAGGGGCTAGTGATTGAATTCAAAGCTTCTGCCGGCTGATGGGTTAGTGGGGAAAACTTTTGGCATTGTTCGCATTTCTTGACATAATTTTGTGCGTCGGCTCTCATAGTCGGCCAGTAATATCCCTGTGTTATCGCCCGATGGGCAAGGGAGCGCCCCCCTGAGTGTGCACCACAGCTGCCTTCATGTATCTCAGTGAGCAGCTCCTCTACTCTGTCCGGGTGCACACACTCCAGGTATGGGCCAGAGAGGGATTTTTTGTAAAGTCCCCCTTGTGGATCAAGGTAGTATCGCAGAGCCTTGTTTCGCAGCTTGTGTGCTTCTTTTTTATCCTCTGGGAGTTGCTCAGAAGAAAGGAATGCAGCGATGGGGTCCTTCCAACTTGGAGCGGATTCTATGATATTGATGTGGGTCTCCTCCGGAGGGCCGATACTTGGTTCGGGGACGAAGCCCACTTCGATGGTACGCTTGAGTTCGGAGTTGATGGCGGAGGCCAAGCAAGCCAGGGCATCCGCGTGTGTATTTTGATCGCGTGTTATTTGGTTTAGTTCGTGATGGTCGAATTTCGCCAGCAACGAGTTGGCCGTTTTCATATAGGCCGCCATACGCTCATCTCTCGCCGCATATTCCCCTTTCAGCTGGTTGATTACCAACTTTGAGTCACAAAACACCAACAGTCGCCGTGCGCCGAGAACATGTGCGTTCCGCAGTCCGGCTAAAAGGGCTTCATATTCGGCCTCGTTATTTGATGCTTCGAAGCCGAGCTTGACGGCCTGTTCAATGACTGCGCCGTCTGGGGACATAATTACGACGCCTGCGCCGCTGCCCCGTTGGTTAGACGATCCATCGCAGTATAATTGCCAGATGTCCCCAACGTAGACTCTCCAATCTGGTTTTGACCGAACTTCGGCCTTTGGCTGGAGGTCCCCAGGCTTGAGGTCGGCAAGTCCTCCTGTGAATTCGGCCACAAAGTCGGCAAGCACCTGCCCCTTGATTGCAGTTTTGGGCGAAAACTGAATGTCATATTGGCCGAGTTCGAGAGCCCATTTCGACACACGCCCTGATGCTTCTGCATTCCGGAGTACTGATCGAAGGGGGAAATCTGTTAGCACCTTGATGCTGTGTGCTTGGAAGTAGTGCATCAGTTTTCTTGCTGCCATGACCAGGGCTAGGACGAGTTTTTCTAGCGGTAGGTAGCGTGTTTCGGCGTCCACCATCGCCTTGCTCACATAGTATACTGGCTGTTGCTGCCCTTCCTCCTCTTTTAACAATACGGCGCTGACGGCCCTGTCAGAGACAGCCAGGTATAAAATAAGGGGATCACCGGTGGCGGGTGTTGTTAGAAGCGGTACTGTCCGGAGGTATGTCTTGAGGCCGTTAAAAGCTGCCTCGCATTCGACGGACCATTCGAAAGCTCTGCCCTGGCGCAATGTCTGAAAGAATTGTCTGCAACGATCTGTGGATCGACTGATGAACCTGTTGAGTGCAGCGGCCATTCCCATCAGCTTTTGGACTTCTTTGACTGAACGGGGGGAACTGAGTTCCAAAATTGCTGTGACTTGCCTCGGGTTGGCTTCGATTCCACGATGGTTGACGATGTAGCCCAGGAATTTGCCAGAGCCGATTCCGAATGCACATTTGGAAGCATTCAGCTTCATTCTGTACTTGCGTAGGGTGTTGAATGTCCTTTCCAGATCGGCTATATGGTTTTGTTCTTCTTTAGATTTGACCACCATGTCGTCGATGTATACTTCCATAGTGCGTCCGAGTTGTTCTTTGAACATCGTGGTGACCAGTCTTTGGTAAGTCGCCCCTGCATTCTTTAGTCCAAAAGGCATAACCCTGTAGCAGTAGGTTCCTCTTGGAGTGAGGAATGCAGTTTTGTCCTGATCATCTGGATGCATGGCGATCTGATGGTAGCCTCTATAGGCATCGAGGAAACTCATGCGGCGGTGGCGTGCCGTCGCATCGACGAGTTGGTCAATTCTAGGCAAGGGAAAGCAATCTTTGGGGCAAGCTTTGTTCAGATCCGTGAAATCGACACACACTCGCCAGGTGCCATTCTTCTTTTTCACCACCACTGTGTTGGAGAGCCACGTGGGATAGGTGACTTCTCTGATTGCCCCGGCGTCAAGCAATTTGTCAACTTCCTCGACAACGGCGGCAGTGTGTTCTGCCGAGGATCGCCGGCCTTTCTGAATGACCGGCTTGCACTGAGGGTCGACATTGAGGTGATGCTGCGAGACCGCTGGGTCTATTCCCGGCATTTCATACGAGGTCCACGCAAAGACGTCGAGGTTGCCGAGTAAGAAAGTGATCAGTTGCTGCTTGTCGGCCTGGCTTAGGGAGGCGCCGATCATAAAAAACTTTTCCGGGCTTCCATCGATGTCGACTCGGTCTAAACCTTCTGTGGCCTTTTCGTTTGGTTGACGCCCAACGTCTTCCAGGACTTCCCGACCGGGTACCTCGACGGAGTTTACTTGCAGTTCCTTCGGCGTCCTGGCGGCGAGAAGGTAACATGCTTGGGCAGACCGCTGGGAGCCACGGATCTGCTCAACGCCATGCTCTGTTGGGAAACGTAGCAGCTGGTGGTAGGTGCTTGGGACGGCCTGCAGGGCATGTAACCACGATCGCCCCATGATGAGATTGTATGGCGATGGTAGCCTGACAACCAAGAATTCCGCGACCACCGTTCTCGAGCCAGCGCGAACGGGTAAGCTGATTTTTCCCAACGGGTACTCCGGGTTGGCGTTGAAGCCGAGTAGTGGACAGGGAGCTGGAGTTAGATCCGAATCGTTGAACCCGAGTTTGACGAAGGTTCGATAGTACATAATCTCTGAAGTACTTCCCGGATCGATAAGGACGCGTTCTACGATAAACCTATGTACGCGTAGCGTAACAACCAGAGGATCTACGTGAGGGAGTGTGACACCGCTCAAATCAGAGTCGTCGAAGGTGATGCTTGCCGCTTCTTGGAGCCGGGGACGCTTTGCTGGTGGTGGCCGCTTTTGAGGGCTTGGAAGTGATTGGACCGTATGTACCGTCAGGGCCATCGGCAGGCTGTATATCATATGGACGGTATCAAGCGGGATGCCTTTTGGACGACATGCGTCCTCTGTCACTTCCTCAACGTAGTCCTTTGAGGCGCGGCGGCCGCCGGTATTGCGCTGTTGGTCGTGAGGTCGTCGAGGACCCGCTTTTGGGGATCGCTTGCGAACCTTGAGTCTTGCCTGGTGGGACTTTGCTTTCTCTAAGGCCAGGTCGCGGCGAAGGCGTTCGTTCTCAGCGATGATGCTGTCCAAACTCTGTTTGGTCTGTCTGGCCTGTTCCATGGTCGCTTGCATCGTCTCCTGTGTTAGAATCGTTGGTGAGCTAGAGTGCGGGGCATGTCGCTGCGCGACGGTTGCTTCCCCGAGTGTAAATACCGGGGCGAAATCGTCTCTTCGTCCGGTCTCATCGGTGGCTATCGGGGGATCTTTAGTCACGTCTTTCATGGATATATTTGAGTATTCCCACAGACGGCGCCAATTGTGGTGGATGTGGTTTGGAAATACTCTTCGAATCCTGGAAGACGCCAATGATCCTCTGCTAGTCACCTGCAAAAATACAAACTCCGGTCGGGGGTGCCGGAATTAGCACTCCGACGGACAAGTCAGTTCCCCTCCAGAAAGCTTGCTTACTAAGTTTTTAGAAGTGTTTTCTTACATACCTTTATTAGTCTGAAGCTCTTATATTTATAGTCATTTTTCAGCCTCGGGACCTGGGTCTACTTTTCCTTCTGTTTGTGTACTCTTTCATTTATCCTAACACGCTTCTTCCGGTATATTCGGCCCAAATATCCTACTCGGCATCTCGGCAGAGCAGAAGGGAGCCGTTCAACACCCGGCTCCCTGTGCGCATTAGGCTTCGGCCCCTTAGTTACTCGGCCCCCACAACTTCTAATTAGGTACTTTGGAGTCAAGCTCATCTTCAACTTCAACCTATAATGTTGATGCTATAATTGATGTCTAATATCCATTTGCTCATTGGTAATTTTTTCATATACTCAACACATTTTTTTACTATATTGGGATACAATATGACATGGGTAAGCCCATAAAGATTAGAGCCTACCATTTACGGCCCAACACATATCTCAAATGCTGAAGCCCAGCACTGCCGAAGCCCAGCACTGCCGAAGGCCCATGTAGCAATAAGAACCAATGACATCAAGACACATGGCAAGAAAATGGCAAGCCACATCAGCAGACAAAGATCTACAAAATTATTGCCACTGCACATCGCCATTAATGAGGCCCCCTTACAACATTTATTGCGATAACCCCTCTCTATCGGGACAACATGCCCTCACCTTGAACAAGGTAAGCTACAGCATAGACTTTCGGCCAAGGTGATAGGTCGGAAGAGACAACGTAATAATTACCAAAGGATATAACCAAACGTCGAAGACATGTAGAAGGTTAAGCTCTCTATCTCTAATCCATCTCTACATACCACTTCTCTTGCTAACTTGCTCGTCAGAGGGTGCGCTAGGGGACTCTTCGTTCCCCGTTGAACTCTTGTGCAGGTTCTCTGGCGAGCTTGGCCATTCAGACACAAGGTTGAGGAGTGTGGATCAGTCCAACCCGTTCCGTCTAGAACTCACTGTATTATCAGTTGGCGCCGTCTGTAGGAAAGCTTTGCTCCGCGCGCTAGTTGTGCTCATTGTTGCCGGAGACCCTATCTCAATAACTCCTTTCCTGCTATCCACCAAAGTGTATGGTCACGACTAGATCCATGGCTTCTCACCACAATGCTGCCGACCACCAAACCGACCCCCTCAATCCAAACAACCCACCACAGTATTTCATCGAGCTTACCAACAGCATTAACCGCATGGCCGAGCAAAACCAAGCCCTGATAAATGCTCTACTCCAAAGAAACCTTCCTATGCCTCTCCTACCACCTCCAGATATTCCCCCCAACCAAGAACGAGCCCCGAGCCATACTATCCTGCAGCCCAATCCACCCAACTTGAAAGGCTTCCAACCCCCTCCCCTAGGTATACACCTGCCACCTCGGGGCCCTCAGCCATCGATCCCAACACCAACCCCTGAAGGAGAGGCCAGCAGCGTCCAACCCTCGCTGCCCTCCGGTGGTGACAATGTCCCTCTCTGGGACGCAGAACTCCGAGCCATGAAGCTCCAACTCCAAGGGGTCACGCAGAACATACAACATAAACCATCTACCACAGCCAACTCCCCATTTGTTGCCTCTATCAGGGACAAACCTCTCCCTCCCAAGTTCAAAATGCCCACCATCGACTCTTTCGATGGTACAACAAGCCCAGTCGATCACTTGGAGACCTACAGAACCCTCATGATCCTCCATGCATTTCCCGACGAGATCATGTGTCAGGCTTTCCCCGTAATACTCAAGGGGTCGGCTCGACTTTGGTTTAGTCAACTCCCAGCAGACTCCGTGTCCACTTTCCAGCACCTTAGTGACTCCTTCCTCAGCCACTTCATTGCCCAGCGCCGGTGACGTCCAGCAACCCAACTCCTCAATATCCAACAGACCGAGGGGGAGTCGCTGCACAGTTTCGTTACTCGTTTCAACACCGAAGCTTTGTAGGTAGCGGAAAATGACGACAAGGTCATCCTTACGGCTTTCATGGCCGGTTTACGGTCATCTGATTTCCTTTTCTCCCTCTCAAAAAATCCCCCGACCTCCATGGCAACCTTACTCTCCAAAGCTCAAAAATACATGAACGCCGAAGATTTCCTAGCCGCTCGCCAAGACCTTACAGCCAAAAACCCGACCCCCGGGAAAAGCAAAAAGACTCAGAAACCAGACATATCCAGTACAATAACCCAACAAGTAAGTATACCGACCGACACCCCTGAACCGACCGGTCGGCGCTAGCCCGACCGCCTGGGTGGTTCGAGCGGTACACACCTCTCAAATCCCCCATGGAACAAGTTCTCAATCAGATTCAGCAGGACTACCCCCTAAAATGGCCCCAATCATCACAGACTCCTTCTAGTCAGAGAGACCAGTCCAAATATTACCGTTTTCACCAGGACCACGACCATAATACCGAGGAGTGTGTTAACCTCAAAGATCAGGTCGAGGGCTTGATTTGTTAAGGACGTCTCAGTCGATTCATGGATACTCGCCATCAGTAGAGGCAACGGACTGAACCTATCAGAAACAACCGCCGACGCACCCCTTCCCGACAACCAGCCCAACTTAACCAAGGTCATGATCGCCCTCCACAATAACCTCGGGTATAAGGCAACCCTGCCCCGCCTGTTAGAGAAATCAGAGTTATTTCTAGTGGGTTGGCTTGTGTAGGACCATCTCGCTCGGCTCAGCGGGCAGAACTCAGAAAAATAAGACAGGGTTCAGACAAAGAAGTTGCCACATTGGACCAACCCCCCAAACAGCCCCGGCAATGGACCGAGCCCATCACCTTTACGGACGCCGACTGCACAGGCATTCGTTACCCCCATGACAACCCTCTCGTCATTTCCGCTTTCCTCTCCAATTACAAGGTCAGACGGGTTCTCGTTGACAACGGTAGTTCTTCAGACATCATCTTTTTCAATTGCTTCTGCCAGCTCAAGATCGGGGAAGAAAGTCTCTCTCCTCTCCAAACCCCTTTGGTCGATTTTACTGGCAACCGGGTGACCTCCATCGGCTCCATTGATCTTCCCATCACAATCGGCGAGTACCCGCGTCAGACCACCAAGTTACTCACTTTCCTTGTTGTTGACTGCCCTTCTACCTACAACATCATCCTTGGCTGCACCGCCCTAACTGCTTTCCAAGCTATCACATCCACTTACCACCTTGCCATCAAGTTCCCCACCGATCTTGGGGTCGGCACAATAAGGGGAGAGCAGATCGTGGCCAGAGAATGTTATGTCGCCTCACTTAAAGAAGTCAAGCTGAAGGAAGCAATGATCATTGAAGGACTCGATGTCAGAGACGAGGATGAGCTGGTTAGGGGGGAACCAGTGGAAGAACTTGTCGAGGTCCTCATCGATCCCACCAACACAACAAAAATTGCCAAGATCAGCAGCCAACTATTCACCCAGGCAAAAGCCAACCTTATCACCCTCCTGATCGAGCACAAAGATGTATTTGCTTGGACCCACTCCGATATGCCGGGTATTAACCCCTCTTTCATCACACACCGTCTCAGTATTGAGCCCCATTTTCGACCTATCCGCCAGAAACAACGCATCTTTCACCCGGAGCGCAATAACCTTATCGCTTCAGAAGTAAATAAGCTCCTTGAAGCACAGTTCATCACAAATGTAGACTACCCCAAATGGCTATCGAATGTGGTTTTGGTTCCTAAAAATAATGGTAAGTGGCAGCTGTGTGTCGACTACTCCGACCTTAACCGAGCTTGCCCCAAAGACAGCTATCATCTCCTTCGCATAAATCTGCTGGTTGACGCCACGGCCGGTCATCAAATGCTCAGCTTCATGGATGCCTTCTCTGGATACAACCAAATTCTGATGCACCAGTCTGATCAGCAACATACCTCCTTCATCACCGACCGAGGTACCTACCATTACCGTGTGATGCCGTTTGAGTTGAAAAATGCTGGGGCCACCTACCAACGGTTAGTCAATGCCATCTTTCATCACCAGATAGGCTGAAACATGGAAGTATATGTCGACAACATGTTGGTCAAGAGCAAGGTCTCCACTGATCATCTGGCCGATCTGCGAGAGACCGTCGCCACCTTATAAAAATACCAATTGAAGCTCAATCCGGAGAAATGCGCCTTCGGCATAGGATCTGGGAAATTTTTGGGTTTCATGGTCAGTCAGCAGGGCATTGAAGCTAACCTTGAAAAAATCAAGGCCTTGATTGAAATGCAGTCTCCCAGAACGGTTAAGGAGGTTCAGAGGCTCACTGGCCGAGTGGCCGCCCTCAACCGCTTCATTTCCTACGCAACGGATAAGTGCCTCCCCTTCTTCAAAGTTCTTTGGCAAACTTTTGAGTGGATCGCCGAATCCGAAGAGGCCTTTCAGCAGTTGAAGCAGTGCATGGCCAACCCCCCATTCTTTCTCAAGCAATCACGGGCGAACCCCTCTTCCTCTATTTAGTCGTGTCAAACAACACAGTCAGTGCAGCTCTTATCAGGAAAGAAAGCTCTGTCCAACGGCCAGTTTACTACATCAGTCGGGCTCTTAAAGGAGCGGAACAACATTACCCACTGTTAGAAAAAATGTTCTTGGCTTTGGTCACCGCCTCCAGACGGCTCCGTCTTTACTTCCAAGCCCATTCTATAATGGTCCTCACTGACCAATCATTGAAGAAGATAATGCAACAATCAGAGCTTTCTGGTAGACTTATGCAGTGGTCGGTCGAACTCAGCCAGTTTGACATCTCCTACCGGCCTCGGACAGCGATCAAGGGGCAGGCTGTTGCCGATTTCATTCTGGAATTCACTAATCCCACTCCAACCACGGCTCCTCCGCCTTCACCAACCCCTACCGAGCCAGAAGACCTCCACTCTTGGACCGTCAATGTTGACGGATCATCCCGCAAGGAAGGCAGTGGGGCTGGCCTCATTCTCACCACCCCTGATGGTGGATATTTCAAGTGTGCTCTTCGGTTCTTATTTGATGCAAGCAATAATGAGGCTGAATATGAGGCATTGATTGTAGGTCTTCGCCTTGCTAGAGACATTGGTGTCGGCCATATCCAAGTGTTTAGCGATTCCCAGCTCATCGTCGGACAAATCACGGAGGAATTCGATGCCAAGGAAGGTTCAATGCGGGCTTATAGGGATATTGCACTCCCTCTCGCTCGCCTCTTCAATAATTTCCACATCAAGCACATCCCCCGAGCGCAAAACTCCAAGGCAGATGAAATGGCTCAGCTGGCTTCGGTAGACCAGTCAGACCTCAGCCACGGTGTTCACCTGGAGTACCTGGACCACCCTGCCATTTCCTCAAACCAGCAGCAAGTCTACTTTCTCCAAAATGAACCTATCCCCTGGGCGTCTGACATCTTTCTATTTTTGACAACGGGGGAACTACCAGATGACAAACAGCAGGCCACTAAAGTCAGGGTCCGGTCGTCCAATTACATTCTTGTCGATGGTCTTTTGTACAAAAAGGGCTTTTCACGGCCATACCTGAGATGCCTCAATCCTGCTCAGGCGACCTATGTGATGAGAGAAGTCCATGAGGGTGTATGTGGAAATCATTTGGGTGGCAGGTCCCTAGCCCACAAAATACTTCACACTGGTTATTTCTGGCCTACTTTCAACCAAGATGCAACAGACTTCGTGCTTAAATGTGACAAGTGCCAACATTTTGCCAACATCTCCCATGCTCCACCTACAGAATTGATCACATTTTGCAGCCCCTACCCATTCGCCAAATGGGGGATCGAACTGGTTGGCCCATTACCCACGCCAAACCAAATTTGCCATTGTCGCCATTGATTACTTCACTAAATGGGTGGAAGCAGAACCCCTTGCCACAATTACCGAGCGGAACACAACCAGATTCATCTGGCAGTTGATCGTCTGCAGATTTGGTATACCTCAAGCCATCGTCTCCGACAACGGTAAACAATTTGACAATGCCAAGTTCAGGAAATTCTGTGCAGAGCTTCAAATCCAGCCATGTTTCTCTTCCCCAGGCCATCCCCAAGCCAATGGCCAAGTTGAGGTCACCAACCGTTCTCTTCTCAAGATTATCAAAACTAAACTGGAAGCTGCTAAGGGACTCTAGGCTGAGGAACTACCGAATGTACTCTGGGCTTACCGCACTACCACTCGAACCCCCACGGGGGAGACCCCTTTTTGTTTAACATACGGCGTTGAGGCGGTCATCCCAATAGAAATCGGTCTGCCTACCCCAAGAATTCTACATCCGAATCTAGAACTCACTGAGGAGCTACGTCGGGCAGACCTAGACCTAATCGAAGAGCTCTGAGAAACCACTGCAGTCAGACAGGCCTCCTACCAACAAAAAATGAGAACACACTATAACCGCAAAGTCCGACCGAGGGAGTTCGCCGTGGAGGACCTTGTCTTACGAGAAGTAACCCTCGCCACAAAGAATCTGGCTGAAGGTAAACTGGTAGCCAAGTGGGAAGGACCTTACGTTGTGAAAGCCAGACCTCGACCGGGTACTTACCGACTTCAGGATATGGAAGGTCAAGACCTCCCCCATCCTTGGAACGCTGAGCATTTGAAGCGTCATTTTCAATAACAGTTGTATTTTTGTATTGATCAATCGTTGTATTTTCCTTTTGACAATCAACGCACTTGCATGCTCTCATTCTCTCCTCATATGGTGTAAATTTATGATCAAATGGGCTGCACTTTGTATGACAACAAGCTTCTATCTCAGTTATTTGCGTGGTATTTCAATAACGCCTTACTTAAAGCGTTAGCCAGACCGAGTTACTTAAAGCCTCAGCCAGACTGAGCATGAAGAGCTCGGCCAGCCCGAGTTACTTAAAGCCTCAGCCAGACTGAGCATGCAGAGCTCAACCAGACCGAGTTACTTAAAGCCTCAGCCAGACTGAGCATGTAGAGCTCGGCCAGACCGAGCTACTTAAAGCCTCAGCCAATCTAAGCCACCATTACAACTTTATGATCGTGTCAGAGTCGCCATACTTGGTCAAATTCCGGATCAACGTTTTATGGAGGTTTTCTTACATTTTAAACTTCACTCTGTGTTGAGGTTTTCTTACATTTCAAACTTCACTCTGTGTTGAGGTTTTCTTACATTTTAAACTTCACTTTGCTTGGAGGTTTTCTTACATTTTAAACTTCACTCTGTGTTGAGGTTTTCTTACATTTTCAACTTCACTCTGCGTTGAGGTTTTTTTACATCTTATACTTCACAATGATTTACACAAACATAAGTTAAGGACCATTGTAGAATCACAAACCTAAAAACCGCAGTGTGACAAACACAAACTTGTAATTTTATTCATTCACAAACTTATACACAAGTTTATTACAGCAATTAAAAAAAAGAAAAAGAAAAAACAACCACAAAAAGAAAAACAACCAAAACTCTAAGTACAACTTTACTCCATCCCACTCACTCGTCTTCACTTGAGATGAGATCTTCTTCTTCAATGCCCTCGTCTAGGGGGGTCTGGGCCACGTCGTCTTCATCGATCTTGACACTACTAAAGTCTAAGTCTGGGAACAGCTCTTCGGCTTTACGCTTGAACATCTTCCACCCATTGTCCCAGAACTCAGCCATTTCATGTTTGTAGAAGTCCGACTGCTGGAAGCTCTAGATTACTTCTTCTTCACTCTTTCCCCCAACAGTCGCCCCCGACGGGCCAACCCCCCCAGACGCCTCCCTTACCAAGTTGCTGGCGATCACAGTATCAATCGCCATCTGGAAGTTAGTAGACCCCTTGAATTCCTCTACTACTGCGATGCACAGATCGAGGTACGCTGCCCTCTCAGAGGCTGACTTAGTTTTCTCCTCCTCCAACTCCTTCTCTAACGCTGCTTTTTCTACCGCAGCCTTAGCGCGTTCGTCCACAAGATCCCGCTCCAACCCAGCGATCTTCAAGTTTGCTTCTTCCTTCTCTTTGATCCACTGGGCGCGCAGATCTTCATTGTTAGTCATGGCCTCTTCAAAATGCTCGTTGGTGACTGTACATGCATTTTGAGCATCTTCCAGCTTCTTCTGCTCGCCAGCCAGCTGGAACTCGAGTGACACCACCTTGCGGCGTTCGTCCTCTAGCTCTAACTTGGTCGCGCACAGCTCAACATAGGCACGATCGGCAACATTTCCCTGCACGATCGCCAAAACCTCCATCTTCTTCACCTTTTGAGTCTCTTCCAACCCCCTGGCACACGCACTTCGCGCAGCCCTCCTCCAACCTGTGCTCTCCTCCCTGAAGCTTTCAAGTTGGGCATTCGTCTCCTCCAACTTTGCCTTCAGGGGTTTCACTTCACCTTTCGCAGCCGTCGTCTTTCTCAGCAGAGCCCTTGCCAAGGTGGTCGTCTCCATTTGGGCAGAGCACAGCCCCCTCAACAGCTCAGCCTCATTGAACCTGGCCGCAGAGCGTACGGCCCCTTCGTCCACCTCCCCCAAAAGAAGATCTGCAGCTGGCCTGGCTGGGCCTTCTTCTCCCTCCAGTCGCCCAGACACTGCGGGAGCATAGTAGATCGCATACTTCACCTTGACCCCCCCTTCTTGGGGCGCAGGGCCCCTCTTGAGCTGCTGCACCATCACTTCCTTAGGGTCAGCTGAACCACTCTCCACTTGCACCTTGGGCATGGCACTCAGGTGCTCTTCTTCCTCCTGGCCCCCCTAACCTTCGTCCCCTTGCACTTCTGGGGCAACCACCCTTTCTGGGGTCGCCCCCACTCCTTTCTCCCCTGCCTTCTCCACCATGGGGGTAGCCTCCCCACCAACCCTCATCCTCTTCGACCCAGGCGCATCTGTAGCCCCCTTAGGGGCAACCCTCATCTTCTTCTTCTTCAGAGCCTCCCCCTCCTTGTTTGCCTTTTCCTTCACCGGATCAACTGGGGGCGATCGTGGCTCAAAACTGCCCAAGTCTTTTTCCCCCAGCGGCTTGGGGCGCGGTCGGATTCTTTCCCTCGTGACCGATTTTGGTGGCGGGCCTAACTACGTTTCTTTGAACTTTTCGGCTTTGACAAAAATGGTCTGATCCTCCGCCTCTTGCGCCTTCCTTCTCGCCTCTAGTTCTGCCGGTGCCAGATCTCCACCGGCTGGCTGAGGGCCCAGTCCTGCGGCGAACAAAGCGGACGGTTGGACGAGATCGTCCTATTTGACGCCCTCATTCTCCTTCCATGCCTTCACCTTTTTCACCCTCTCCTCCGCTGCGGCCCCCAGCTTTGGCTCCACTGACTTGGTGGGCACTCTCCACACCGTGCGCACTCTAAATCCCCCATTCGCGGACACGTAGAACCACCGTGACCTCCATCCCTTAATTGATGAAGGCAACCCCGCCACCAGACCCCTTCCTGCCACCGCCTGCAAAGTGACCCAAGTTTCTTGCTGGCCCGAGGCCTTGTAGCAGGCAAAAAACTCGTCCACCGTCATAGCCGCCCCCTCGTTCGCCCTCGGCCACGCACTTGCACAGGCCAGTACAATCTTCCACGCGTTGGGCATTAGTTGGCCTGGCGCCACTTCCAGTCGGTTTAGGACATCCACTACTACCTGCGAAAGCGGCAACCTCAACCCACCCTTCAACGCCTCATCGTAGAGGGCAAACTCCCCCGGCCGGGCGTCGGACGGCCTTTCCGTTGGTGTTGTTAGAATCAATTCTATTTCTGCAGGAACCTGGTATTTTTTGTACATACTCTCCAATTCCCCCGTGGTAACGATCGACTTGTCGGCCTTAGTATGCCAGTGATCTGGCTCAGCCTGGTTGATTGGCTTCGGAGCCGCTATCATTGTCAACGAACGTGGTTGTCCCGCCGGTTCCTCTACTCTCTCCACTTGCCTCTCCGTCCTGTACTGCTCCGCCAACTCCACCGCATCGTCGTCCCCTAGTGGATCAACCCTGGCAGTTCTAGCTTCTTCTTGGGGCATTTCTGTCGTATGTCTGCGAATGGCTTCGGATGCGGGCGCAAGAAAATTCAAAAAGTGTTGCAGGGGCGTATCGCTAGCAACGAAGGAGTTTATACTTGGAATGTTTTGATTTTTTACAAAAAGGTAGGTAAAGCGAATAATACCAAAGGCCCACGGCTTGCCTGTATTCCAAGGGTCACAATTAATTCTCGCTAGTTTGAAAATTTTTAAAAATCCGCCACAACTGTCTTTTCAACACCTTATAATGACCTATCGTTTCACTTATCACCCAACGCCTAACCTCCCCCACTACGAGATTCTACTACATGTACGGCCATGATCCACTGCCCCTTTCCCCTTCCCTGTCTATTCCACTTCACTTCAGCACGTGCCCCACCGTTTCTCGAGCCTCGCACAACACCACTCAGCCACCCTTCATGGTCGGCCTTCCACATGGTCGGCCCCTCCACTCAGCCACCCTTCAATGTCGGCCTTCGCATGGTCGACCCCTCCACTCAGCCACCCTTCGCGGTCGGCCTTCGTATGGTCGGCCCCTCCACTCGGCCACCCTTCGCGGTCGGCCTTCGCATGGTCGGCCCCTCCACTCGACCACTCTTCGCGGTCGGCCTTCCGTATGGTCGGCCCCTCCACTCGGCCACCCTTAGCGGTCGGCCTTCCTCATGGTTGGTCCCTCCACTCGGCCACCCTTCGCGGTTGGCCTTCCGCATGGTCTGTCCCTCCACTCGGCCACCCTTCGCGGTCGCCCCTCCTCATGGTCGGTCACCCCGCTCGGTCGGCCTTCACCCTGTCGATCTTTCACAGCCCTTGTCCTCTTTAATATTCCCTTCGTTGGACTAAAGCTGCACTCGGGAATGGGGGACCACTAACATGGGTAAGCCCACAAAGATTAGAGCCCACTATTTAGGGCCCAACACATATCTCAAATGCTGAAGCCCAGCACTGTCGAAGCCCCATGTAGCAATAAGAACCAATGACATCAAGACACATGACAAGAAAAGGGCAAACCACATCAGCAGACAAAGATTTGCAAAGTTATTGCCACTGCACATCGCCATTAATGAGGCCCCCTTACAACATTTATTACGATAACCCCTCTTTGTCCGGACAACACGCCCTCACCGTGAACAAGGTAAGCTACAGCATAGACTTTCGGCCAAGGTGACAGGTCGGAAGAGACAACGTAATGATTACCAAAGGATATAACCAAACGTCGAAGACATGTAGAAGGTTAAGCTCTCTATCTCTAATCCATCTCTACATACCACTTCTCTTGCTAACTTGCTTGTCGGAGGGTTCGCTGGGGGACTCTCCGTTTCCCGTTGAACTCTTGTGCAAGTTCTCTGGCGGGCTTGGCCATTCGGACAAAGGGTTGAAAAGTGTGGATCAGTCCGACCCGTTCCGTCTAGAACTCACTGTATTATCACAATATGTAGACATTTGTTTACCTTTTCATTTCTTACTATAATTGAAGATTAAAGTTTATATTTTTTCAATTTGTTTTTGTGTAGGGTTCATCAACCAAATGCATGGAATTAGAATTGGAATTGGAATTGGAATTTGTGAAAGTTGAATTCGATGTGATTCATGAAGACGAAGTTTGATATCTTAGAAATGTTTTAATTTTATTTCATGGATTTGTATTGAATGAAGTTTGACAACAATTTCTTTTTTTTAAATTGCGTTTTAGTTTTGGATGAATGTAAATTAATGAATTTTTATTTTTTTTGCATTTTGGATGAATGTAAGTTAATGAATTACATTTTTTTTTTTTTTTTTTTTGGGGTTAGGAATGATGAATGTTGAATTTTCAATGTAGGATTTTTTTATTTGGGTTATGAATGATGAATGTAGGATGAATGCAAGTTAATGATGAATGTAGATTTTGAATGATCTGTTTAGGTTACGAATTGAATTTGTTGTGTTTTTTATTTTATAAGTTTTTTATAAGTTTTAATTCATTAATTATTAATGTTGGAGCATTTTAGAAAATATGAGGAAAGAAAAAGGTTCAAAATAAAGATTGACAAAATGGGAGAAAAAAAAAGGTTTAAAAATAAATTTTTGAAAAAAAAGTTCAATCCGCAAACCGCCCGCAACCGCCCACACATCCGCGAACCCTATCTGCACAAACCGCAAACCGCATTGCAGGCGGTTACGGGCTGACTTTTCCCCAAATCGTATACAAGCGGGCGGGTCCAAACCGAACCACAAACCGTCCCAAGCCGAACCACGGAAAGTCTGTTGATGGAGTTGTGGGAAAGTGATATAGATTATGATTTAATAGATTATAGATTATAGTTTTAAATTTAAGTTAATTTATTTGGTGTAGATGTGAGATTGTGAATTTAATTAGTAAAGTAGTATTTGGTTGAATAAGTTGTAAAATAATTTTTTGTTGTGTAATGTCTTTTTTTCTTTTTCTTCACTTTATTTTATTTTTCTACTTATTTTCTTTTCTCTTCTTTCTTTTTTATTTTTTCTTCTCTTAATTATTTTTTATTCTTTTCTTTCCTTATTTCTTTTTTTTTTAATTTTCTTCTCTTAATTTTTTTTTCTTTTTCTTTATTTTATTTTATTTTCTTTAGTTTATAGTTTATTTTTTCAAATTAGCAGTGGTGCATGCATTGAGAGATTAAAATTTTAAAAAATGGTGAAATATCAATTAAAATTTTCAAATTATATTCATTTTAGTTTATAAATACATGAATATTAATTGATATTTTTTAATTTATTAAAAATTGTTACAAATACCAATTAATATTTTTTTAATTTATTATTACAAAATTGTCACAAAATATACCAATTTATTAATAAGTTTTAATTTAATTTATTATCAATTAATAGCTTAATTAGTATCAATTAATACTAAAATCATTAATTAGTATCAATTATTATTATTATTATTATTTTATTAAACATACACTGAAAACCCTAGACGTCGAAGAGAGAGAGAGAGTCCATCGCAAACACGGAAGGCACAGGGGCAATTGTAGGTGATTGAGCCGACGGTGCAAGCGAATTTGTTTGGCTTCCATGAAAATTTGAAGTTGTTTGGCTTCCATGAAAATTTGCCATTGGAATTGAAAATTTTAACTTTAAATTTTCCATTTGAAGTTGTGGGGATCACAAAAACAGTTGATACGATTCAAAATAGGTTAAACATTAAACTTTAATTTTTAATTAAGTTCTCAAATTGACCCTGTATTTTATCCGTTTTAGTCTAATTTAACTCAAAAATATATTTATTGTATTTAGTTTCAATTTTCTGTAAATTAATAAATATATAAGAATACAAAAATATATTATATTTTTATTTTTGATATTTAGTGAATTTTTTAAAGATTTTTTTTCCACAAATATTATACTTTTAAAGTGTATTTATAATAAGTATATCTAAAAATTAAAAAAAAAAAACTTAAAATATTTTTAAAAATTCAATAAAAAAAATTTCAATTTTTTGAAAAATAAATTTTGAAAGTGAAACCAAACAAACTAATAGTTTATAAATATACATATAAATCTCTCATAATTTGGAATAAAGTGTAAAATTAACGAAAACAGTTATAGATAACCGTGCGTGTAGCTTAATATTAGTTAAGAAGCATGGTGACATTATTAAGGATATAATTTGAAACCAAAATTATTATAATGCCCTCGTTCCTTATTTTATCACGAACAATATTGCGTGTCATCACAAAGAACCAAACCCAAAACCACAATTGCTCTAACATCACCGCCACACAACCCATGGCCACATCCCCGCTCATCGAAACACTACCATCATTACTCCCCACAACTTCCTACTAACACAACAAAGTCATACACACACACACACACATATATATATAAATTGGAAGAAACAGTCACCACATGGTGGCCACAAAATTATTTTTCCTGAACCTTCTTTCATTCAAATAAATTAGTGATTTGGCTTGTTTTAAGAAGTTAGTTAAAAGTTAACTTTTTTAAGTTTTTTTTTTTATACTTTTTAAAAAAATGTGTAAAAAAAGAAAAAAAGAAAAATGACCTAAAATAATTAACTTTTAGCTAAGTTCCCAAATTATAATTGTTGTAATGCTCACCAGATTCCAACCAAGACAAAAGAGAGTAATTGGTTTGAACTTTGTAATTGAAGGCACATTCCCATAGAAGTACTTTAGTCAAAGCTTCATAATGCAAATAACAAAATAATTTGACAAAATTAATAACATTGACAATTTTAGTGGAAGAAGAAAAAAATTATCTATATACATACAAAAAATTATATATGTAACACAACAATGGGCTTCATGTTTCTTCAAACATTACAAAAGAGAGTAATTGGTTTGAACTTTATAATTAAAGATGTAACGCCCCGAAAATAATCTCGACGTGTATAATACATCTAGCCACATTCATTAATTAAATGATAATAATCCTTCCATCTTTACATGGTTAATAAACGAGTTTATACAAAAGTTTCACATGTAAATTATACATTCATTGGTAAGAACACACATGAATCTATAGCATGTGAAGCATATAGTCTCAAAATAAATAAAATGCCCTTATGGGCTACAACTTCCAAGACTTAAGCCCCGGTTACACAAAAGTGGCCTCTCGGACCCATACGAAAATAGCCCTTGGCTAGTAATTAATTCACAACAAAATAGATGTATATATATATACTCTTCGCAAATTATCCACGCCCTCAACTTGGCGGGATCACCACGTCCTTTCCTGCACCAAAATCCCATAGGGGTGAGTGTAAAGCCTAGTAGAAAATTCTTACAAAGTATATGCAGTTATGCAAACTCTCAATGTAAAATGCAAATGTCAATGCCATGCCATGCCATTTTTAGAAATAATTTCATTTCATGTTCTCCTTGATGATCATCATGTTTCAATAAAGTTTGCAATCTCAACAATTTTCGAACTTCCAATTTTAATCAATAGGGGCAGTAAATAAGACTTAGGTAATCCCTAGGTTAGTGTCTGCAAGTAGGCTCTATGAGCACTGCCAATATTCCACTTTACCGGTTGCTAACCGGAAGGGAAGTGGCACCTCCTCCGCGAGCGTTTTCGGTCTTTTCCCCCGGACACTGAGGCCAACTTGTCAATCTCATCTACACCTTCTAACCGGATTTACCAACGTATTTACCCCATACTCATTTCCGTTGTTCTCATTACCATATATATATATATATATGTTTCCTTTCTTGAAGTAAATGATTCCAATCTAAAACACAATGCATAATAATTAATTCAATGAGTATGCAATGCAATGAAAAGAATCCATGCCTCATAGCATTTCTCCATTTTCAGATATCTCGGCAACAATATCAAACAAATACATCTCTCATTTTCTCTCTTCAATGTCATTTCGCAAAATAACCATATGTCATCAATACACAACAACAATTTCTTATCATGCACAATTCTTAACAATTTAGTTTGTTCAAGATTACATGTGATGTTTTCAAACATTAACCTCCAATGTTTATGATTCTCACAACTATATATCATCATGTATTTAACAATAGTTTTTAAAACAAATTCTCCATTTCAATAAATCAATAAGATTGCCATCCTGCAAACCACATCATGAAGCCTACACTCATCCATTCTTTTAACACAAGAAGAGTAAAAACACCATAGACATTTCCATACTTTCCAAAATCCACAAATTTCTAGGGTTTTTTCATCATAAACCAAATGTTTCCATTTCCTTGGTGAAACCCTACCAAAATCATTTTTTCTTGAGTTTAATAAAAGGGAAATAACCCTAGGATTAACAAAAGGGGTGAGATTTAAACCCACTCTCAAAACTCTCTACATTTTAGGTCTCAAAATAAAAATCAACATAAGATTTCAAGAAAAGCTTTTAAATCAACATCATTATAGCAAAACATGTATATATAACTCAAGAAATCCCTACCTCAAAGTTTTTGGAGAAGATGAGAGAAGAAACCCTAGAATCAAAAGATGAGAAATCCTTGATTTTCCACCACACAAAATGAAGCTTTAGCCTTTGATCTCCAAGATTAATGAGAGGAGATGACTCTACACCCAAGAGATTGCAAGGAAAATCAAAGAGTTTTAGTGTTTAGTGAGGATTTTTAGAGAGAAGGAGGAGAAAAATAATGTTTAGAGTGAGAGGGAAATGGCCAAATGTGATACACACTCGACCAAAAAGAGAAAAAAAAAACAGAGATTCGGATTGCCCAGATTGCCGCACGTGCGGCGCCCATCCCCGCACATGCGGAGCGCCCTCCTCGTACGTGCGGTGGTCCTGCCGCACCTCAGCCCGCACCTGCCTTTTAGGCAGTGTGCAACCCTCAAAACCTCACCTCTCCCTGCACGTGCGGCCTCATTTTCCTCACGTGCGGCCCCACCCCGCATGTGCAGCCCTGGCCCAGTAGCCCAGAAATTTCTGGTTCGATCGTTGGGCATTCCGGACTTGACCCTGCACTCTTCGGAACCAGTGAAATTCAACACTGAAATAAACAAGAACAAGAACTTATTTGAGAAAGGCTTCCGGACATCGCGGACCCAATGAAAACAAAAAGTGAAGTGACACAAAAAGAAAGCCGGTCATCACATATTCCAATATAGAAGTACTTCAGTCAAAGCTTCATAATGCAAATAATAAAATAATTTGACAAAATTAATAACATTGACAGTTTTACTAGAAGAAGAAAAAAATTATATATATACATACATACAAAAAATTATATATATATATATATATAAATAAAATACAACAATAGGCTTCATGTTTTCTTTAAAAATTACATGGCCTGTCACGACCCCAACCCGCCCCTAGTAGGATGGTGCCGTGATGGCCAGTAATCCGTGATTACCGAAGGCCAACTTACCAAAATTCACACACAATCAGAGTAAAATACATGGGGCTAACAAGTGCGGAAGCAATATATCAAAATACAAGTGGTCCATAAGAGCTGTGCATAAATCAAATGAAATGGCATACATCCTTACATAACTTTACAACTTGAATATAATTCAAAATAAAATATACATTACATCTTGTCAAAAGGCTTCACAGCCGAGGTTAATACAAGGTTGCCGACATAAACAAAATACAGGAACTACAAGGTCCAAAACATAATCTTCATAGTTGCCGACATCCTTGATGCCGACCTAACATGCATACAAAACATCGGCACAAAGCACACATCTCGGCGTAGCCGACTTCTAGCTTGGAACCTACATATATATAGAGAGGGTGAGTATTGAATACTCAGTGAATGGTACAAGTAATAAAGGGGTTAAATGAATGATTCCCGAGGTCTTGTCAAAACAATACATATATCATAGCTTGTTCAAACATGTGCTTGGCAAAGCTCATACAAAACATATTCTTGGCATAACTTATACAAAATACATACTTGGGGTCATCACATTCCAAACAAAACATATACTTGAACTTGCTTAAGCCATTAGATACTGTCCGCTTTAGGCCGGGTTGTTGGGCTTAATCCCCCTCACCTCGGACTCCTCACGGTCCACTTGTAGGCCGGGTTATTGGGCTTAGGTCCCCATCACCACGGGCTCCAACACAAAGCACTAGTAGGCCGGGTTATTGGGCTTAGGTCCCCATCACCACGGGCTCCAACACAATGCTTATACTTGTTGCATGAAACTTATACTTGGTATACAAAATAGGGGTAATCATTCATACTTAACAAATACTTTTCAAAACAAGATAAAACAAAGCTTATTCAAAACATGATAACATAGCTTTATTAAAAGTACCACTCACAGGTTCTCGGGACGTCGGAATCAAGGCAAGGTCCAAGTCCTACAACATATGGCAAAGTCTACTGAACATACTTCTTCAACCAATCATACATGCATGCAAATGATCTCGGGAAAACATGCTGGAAGTCAAAACACTGTTTTACATGTCGGGAGACATGCTGGGTACCAACCAGGTCTTTGCCGAGGTCCCACACCTCCTGGCCGAGGTGTGGTCACCAAGGCTTCGGCGTGCGACTGCATGCCGAGGTTCATGCAAGACAAACTAAAGTGCAAGTGATCATGCAAGGTAGGCCAAGGTGAGATACGATGCTTGGCCTAAGTGTGAGGTCTAGGTAAGAATGATCTCGGCGACTACACTTCGGGAAGTGAAGTCTGGAAATCTGGGTTTCCACCCGTAAAGAACATGAACATGAAGACATGAAGAACATGAATGCCAAAATCATCATTTCCTTATACAAAATCTGGGTTTTCATGCTATGAGTTCGAAAACATGGACCTGGGCACCCATACTTGGAGATCATGTGAAAACAAACATGAAAACATGAATCTTGGCATGAGCTTTCGGATCAAAACATGACTTTTCTTGAAGAACACTTGAATACCACTTTCTCTTTCTAAAACCGAGCTTCAAAACGATGCATGGCTTTCAAAACATATTCAATCATGCAATGCAATAACATAAACATAAAGGACATCATGAGCACATCAAGAATCTAACCTTAAAACACGGATCTAACGGTTCGATCTCTAGAAATCAAGCTTGGAAGATCTACTCTCTCTCAAGAACTCTTCTCCCTCTTCTAAAGCTTCTCTCTCCTCTTCGAAATACAAATATAACAAATAAGGGGTTTTCCCTCTCTCTGCCGGCTGATATAACACTCAGCTCGGCCACGTGGCAACGGCTGGTTGGTTCTCCTCAAAAAGGTGACTGATTGACAAGACAAGGTTCTGACAAAGCGTATCTAACAAGCTTCACAGCAAACACCTCGGCAAGGAATGACATCGGCTAACATCAAGACTTCGGCAACTAAGGTAACAATGATCTCGGCTAGGAAGGACAACGCTTGGCCTAGCTGTGCCACACCTCGGCCCAGATGTGCCACACCTCGGTCTAGGTCATACCGCTCCAGGACAAGATCACTTGGGTTCAAGATAACATCTCGGCCTAGATAATACACACCTCGGCCTTGGTGATACTCACCTCGGCTCAGATGATAATCATCTCGGCCAATATGTCCGAATGAAGATGGAGGTCAAGCAAAGGGGTTCCCAGATAGTTCTAGGCTCAGGATGACCTCGGCTTGGGTTAACCTAGGCTTGACATAACTTAGGCTTAACAATACAAGGGAGGAACAAAACATACATATACACTTCGGCAATTCACATAAGCACAAAACAAGGCAAGAAGTCATGAAGGCAAATCTTAACATGGCAAATCATATAACTATATGCAAGCATGACTAAGGCATGAAATGTGGGCCCTTACATCCTTCCCCCCTTAAGGAAGTTTGGTCCCCAAACTTAACTTACCCTGTTCCCAAAAACAACTCTGGAGTGTTGGATCCTCATCTCTTCTTATCATCTTTAACTTTATTCTTAGGACAATCCTTAATACGATGCCCCTTCTCACCGCATCCAAAACATGCCCCAGTTGCTCGAAGACAAACCCCAAAATGTAGCTTCCCACAACTTGCACATGTCGGCCTGGTGTCCCCTTCCTGATTAATGTTGTTGGGATTGTGCATAACTGTCTCCTCGTCGGCATCATCCAGGTCTGCTTCCTCTTCGCGATCGTCATAAGTCGGTCTCTTCTTCTGATTGTTATGGGCTTGCTTCTTCTTCTGACTTTCTCCTAAACTTTGACTTCTGTTCAGGTTGGCTTCTGCCAGAATGGCTTTATCTAACACTCCAGCATACGTCGGCATGTTGTGCAAATTTACCCGATCTTGTATTGGCCCTCGAAGCCCGCTCTCAAACTTTCTAGCCTTCATATATTCATCGTTGACCATGTGAGGTGCAAACCTCGCTAATTCAGTAAAGGCACGGTCATATTCTGCCACTGTCTCGTTGCCTTGCATCAAAATCTGAAATTCGGTAGCCTTCTGGTTTCGAACACTTTGGGGAAAATGTTTGTTGTAGAACAACTCCAAAAATCTGGCCCAAGTTAAGTCTGGGTTACCTTCTCGGATCATCATCCACCATCTTCGTGCATCGTCTTCCAATGTAAATGCTGCCAATGACACCTTCTGAGCGTCGGTGCTGGGAAAAACCTCGAACAACTTCTCCATCTCAAGAACCCATGCTTCTGCCTTCATCGGCTCAATACCTCCTTGGAACGTCGGCGGTTGCATCTTCTTGAATTCTTTGATCAAAGTCAGTGTATCATCCCCATACAAAGCTGGCTGTGGAGGCACTTGTTCCACTGGAGGAGGCGGAGGTGGTACTGCTTGTCGGCCAGCCGTTTGCTCGGCCTGAGTGGATGTAGTACCAGTGTTCTGCTGCCTTGTCTGCCTTAACTCACCGATCAAACCTTCAACAATCCTTTCTAGTCTGCCCAACCTGTCTTCGGACTGATCTCGGCGAACTGGGGGTCTACCTCTTCTCATGATGCTAAGTGTATGCAAAATGCGACTCTCTTAAAACAAATAAGCAAATAGACATGTGTGCAAGTGAGTATGAGCATGCCGATGTAACAAATGCCGATGCCGAAATAATGCACACCTTGTCAAGTAGCAAGCAACATGATGCAATCCTAATATCAAGTCTAAGGGAAATTCCTATGCTCTTTAGGACTCAAAGTGTGTGAACAACGTACTATAAGGAACTTGTGCTCTGATACCATTCTGTCACGACCCCAACCCGCCCCTAGTAGGATGGTGCCGTGATGGCCAGTAATCCGTGATTACCGAAGGCCAACTTACCAAAATTCACACACAATCAGAGTAAAATACATGGGGCTAACAAGTGCGGAAGCAATATATCAAAATACAAGTGGTCCATAAGAGCTGTGCATAAATCAAATGAAATGGCATACATCCTTACATAACTTTACAACTTGAATATAATTCAAAATAAAATATACATTACATCTTGTCAAAAGGCTTCACAGCCGAGGTTAATACAAGGTTGCCGACATAAACAAAATACAGGAACTACAAGGTCCAAAACATAATCTTCATAGTTGCCGACATCCTTGATGCCGACCTAACATGCATACAAAACATCGGCACAAAGCACACATCTCGGCGTAGCCGACTTCTAGCTTGGAACCTACATATATATAGAGAGGGTGAGTATTGAATACTCAGTGAATGGTACAAGTAATAAAGGGGTTAAATGAATGATTCCCGAGGTCTTGTCAAAACAATACATATATCATAGCTTGTTCAAACATGTGCTTGGCAAAGCTCATACAAAACATATTCTTGGCATAACTTATACAAAATACATACTTGGGGTCATCACATTCCAAACAAAACATATACTTGAACTTGCTTAAGCCATTAGATACTGTCCGCTTTAGGCCGGGTTGTTGGGCTTAATCCCCCTCACCTCGGACTCCTCACGGTCCACTTGTAGGCCGGGTTATTGGGCTTAGGTCCCCATCACCACGGGCTCCAACACAAAGCACTAGTAGGCCGGGTTATTGGGCTTAGGTCCCCATCACCACGGGCTCCAACACAATGCTTATACTTGTTGCATGAAACTTATACTTGGTATACAAAATAGGGGTAATCATTCATACTTAACAAATACTTTTCAAAACAAGATAAAACAAAGCTTATTCAAAACATGATAACATAGCTTTATTAAAAGTACCACTCACAGGTTCTCGGGACGTCGGAATCAAGGCAAGGTCCAAGTCCTACAACATATGGCAAAGTCTACTGAACATACTTCTTCAACCAATCATACATGCATGCAAATGATCTCGGGAAAACATGCTGGAAGTCAAAACACTGTTTTACATGTCGGGAGACATGCTGGGTACCAACCAGGTCTTTGCCGAGGTCCCACACCTCCTGGCCGAGGTGTGGTCACCAAGGCTTCGGCGTGCGACTGCATGCCGAGGTTCATGCAAGACAAACTAAAGTGCAAGTGATCGTGCAAGGTAGGCCAAGGTGAGATACGATGCTTGGCCTAAGTGTGAGGTCTAGGTAAGAATGATCTCGGCGACTACACTTCGGGAAGTGAAGTCTGGAAATCTGGGTTTCCACCCGTAAAGAACATGAACATGAAGACATGAAGAACATGAATGCCAAAATCATCATTTCCTTATACAAAATCTGGGTTTTCATGCTATGAGTTCGAAAACATGGACCTGGGCACCCATACTTGGAGATCATGTGAAAACAAACATGAAAACATGAATCTTGGCATGAGCTTTCGGATCAAAACATGACTTTTCTTGAAGAACACTTGAATACCACTTTCTCTTTCTAAAACCGAGCTTCAAAACGATGCATGGCTTTCAAAACATATTCAATCATGCAATGCAATAACATAAACATAAAGGACATCATGAGCACATCAAGAATCTAACCTTAAAACACGGATCTAACGGT
This sequence comes from Camellia oleifera, assembly GCA_022316695.1. Lineage (NCBI taxonomy): Eukaryota > Viridiplantae > Streptophyta > Magnoliopsida > Ericales > Theaceae > Camellia > Camellia oleifera. The sequence goes on from CM039317.1 coordinate 112,714,085, forward strand.
TCGATCTCTAGAAATCAAGCTTGGAAGATCTACTCTCTCTCAAGAACTCTTCTCCCTCTTCTAAAGCTTCTCTCTCCTCTTCGAAATACAAATATAACAAATAAGGGGTTTTCCCTCTCTCTGCCGGCTGATATAACACTCAGCTCGGCCACGTGGCAACGGCTGGTTGGTTCTCCTCAAAAAGGTGACTGATTGACAAGACAAGGTTCTGACAAAGCGTATCTAACAAGCTTCACAGCAAACACCTCGGCAAGGAATGACATCGGCTAACATCAAGACTTCGGCAACTAAGGTAACAATGATCTCGGCTAGGAAGGACAACGCTTGGCCTAGCTGTGCCACACCTCGGCCCAGATGTGCCACACCTCGGTCTAGGTCATACCGCTCCAGGACAAGATCACTTGGGTTCAAGATAACATCTCGGCCTAGATAATACACACCTCGGCCTTGGTGATACTCACCTCGGCTCAGATGATAATCATCTCGGCCAATATGTCCGAATGAAGATGGAGGTCAAGCAAAGGGGTTCCCAGATAGTTCTAGGCTCAGGATGACCTCGGCTTGGGTTAACCTAGGCTTGACATAACTTAGGCTTAACAATACAAGGGAGGAACAAAACATACATATACACTTCGGCAATTCACATAAGCACAAAACAAGGCAAGAAGTCATGAAGGCAAATCTTAACATGGCAAATCATATAACTATATGCAAGCATGACTAAGGCATGAAATGTGGGCCCTTACAGCCTTGTGAATCAAATCTACAATCTTCACTATTGAAAGGGTTGTACGCTTGAAGATGATGATGGTTGCTTTGGAGCAGGCATAAAGTGGATGTCTTGGGTTAGAAGGGAAACAGTGTAAAGGGGTTGGATTGTCGACGTGAGTTATGGTGGTATGTTAAAAGGGGTGTGTAGTCCAATTTTAGAGAGAGAAAGTTCTGGTGATAATGGCATATGAAGAAAATTGAGAATAAAAATAAAGGTAATATTGACTTGTGCAAAAATCATTAACAGAGTTAAATTTTGTAATTTACCTCAAAACACAAGTAGGTTATGTGTATATTTTTAACCTTGAAGGGGATAACATGTATTTGAACTAAACGATAAAGCAATAAAATGTAATTAATCCTTTTTATTTATTTATTTATCTTTTATAGGATTTGATTATGGGTAGATTTTTATGAGTTTTTTTTTTTAATTTATTTATTTAAAGGGAAAATTGTTGAAAAGTCTAATCTAACAATTGTTTAATACATTAGGTCCAGTGAATATTTTTTGTTGGTGAGAAACTCACATTTTATGAAATAGTTTGTTGAGAAGTCATTTGATTGTTTGGATGTTTAATTATTTTCCTATATGTTTAATTCTTTCTCTTATCCGTTCAAATTTTATCTGTCCACTCTTTTATCTGTACATTTTTTTATCTATACAAATAGTAAAGATTATAGCGATCCCGATTTCTAACTCGACCTTTATGGTGTTTTGGACTCGGGTCTTGTGGTTTAATGTTGTTGTTAATGTCTTTTCCTCTTCTTGCTCTTTGAATTTGAGTTGTGGAATGTCTTGGGCATGTTTAGAACAGGTTGGTTGCTAATTGGTCTAGAACCTTATTGTCCAGAATTTTGGTCTTCCGCTCGAGCGGGTCTTCTTGTGCTCTAGCGGGGTTTGCACGCCTTCTGTACTTTGTGCGTATGCAAAAATACTGCAGAAGTGTTTTTCACGCTTGAGCGGAGTTTCTTACGCTCGAGCGGGTTTGAGCTCGAACGGCCCTTATGGCGCCTGAGCGGCTGTCTGAAATCTATAAAATACTGGATGAGTGTATTCTACGCTTGAGCGGGTCTTATTGCGCTCGAGTGGGTTATGCTTTGCTGTTGTGTCTTGGTGCTCGAGTGGCCTTTCTTGCACTCGAGCGTGTCAAATTCTTGTGTCTGGCGCTCACTCTCCGCTCTAACGGACTGTATGTATATCAGATCGCGAAAGTGACATTTTAAATCACTTTTTCTATCATTTCTTTCTCTAAAACTTTCCAAAACCCTACGTTAAGAGCTTCTCTCTCTAAAATACACACTCTCTCTACATTTTGGCCTTGATCTAGTGATTTCCAACCCTTGTGTCTTCATTAAAAAGTTGGAGCTTCTCAAGATCTTCTATTTGATTCGAGCAAAATCAAGTTTGGGCGTCGTTGAGGTTTCTCCACTTCTCTTTCGAGCTTCTACACTTGAGGTAGGGATATTTTACTCTCCTATATGGGTTTTAACCAAAGTATTAGGCATTTTGTATAAATGGTGGGTTTGTAAAAGATTTGGGTAAAGTTGAGGTTAGGGTTTTTGATATTTGTAAAAGAGGGTTCTCTTATTTTGGGTTCTATATGTATGTGAGACCTTGAGAATAGGTTGTTTGTGTATAATGGGGAAAATTTTGGCCTTGGATGCAATGTTTGAGAAAAGGGGGAGAAGGCCCTAATTTGATTTATATGAACTATTTGTTTAAATAGTGAAATCATTGTGGAAATATGAAATTGATTTGGAAATCATGAAATTGGAGGAAATTGTGATTAAATTGTGTGGTTGGATTGATGAATCACTCACCTATGGAAAATGTGATATATTAACTGTTGAGAAATTTATTTATCTATTTAGATATATTTGTTTTGGGCTATCGGTGAAGGATAGCCATGATTGTTGTAGAAATTGCATGTTGATTAGGTAAATTGAAACTAATCGATTTGAATATATCATTGAATATGACGGTTGGAAGTAAACACTGTATATGCGATTGAATTGGTCATTGTATATGACAACGTGTTTGAATACATTGTATATGTATCTTTGTTTGGGAGGAGATAGGGGATGTACTCCATTGTTTGGGAAGAGATAGGGGATGGACTCCATGGATAATTAAGTTAGCTGGAGTGTCCAGGGTGAAAGTCCCGAAATCTTATTTATATTTGGGTGCCGGTTCCCTCGGACGTAGTTCCGAAAAATGGCAAGGTATGGAGGTGTTTGAATGATGTTAATGATTGAAGTGTTGATGAATGAGTTGCAGTCTCATTTTGAATTGTTTATGTGATAATGAATTATGTCAATGAATTGACTTGGGTAATAACTGGAAGTGAATTGAAATGTGGGCATCAAAGTTGATTGATTATGGAAAAGTTTTAAGATGGTTTATAAGTGTTGAACATTTATCGAATGCAAATGTTTTAGTTAATTCTCATATGTTGTTTAGCATATCTCTACTAGGCATTGACTCACCCTACTTGGGACACCATTTTCAGGTACAGGTGACATGCCGCCTCCAAGGTCATAGCTTGAGAGGTTTTAGAGTTGAAGACTCTCTTTTGTTATCTTGTTTTGTTATTAAATGTAAATTCAAGCCGATGGCTTTATGTATAGAGTTAAAACTCTTCTTTTGTTGTAACCAAGTGTTGACTTGGAAAGTTGTAAGCCCATAGGGCATCTATTTGTTTAATATCTTTTGTAAAGAATACTCTGATGAATGTAACATGTAACCTTTCTGTTATGCCTTATGGATTTTTTGGATGGATGATTATGCTTTATTTCGAGGGCGTTACAGTAGAGATTAATCCTATCTATGTAATATAGAGAGAGATTAGAGAGAGAGAAAAAATCACTTCTTCGAATCTCATCATCCTATTTGATTTTTTTTTTTCTTTTTGACTCTTCTTATTTCTCTCTCTTTCTCTCTACACATACACACACATATGTTGTATATACAGATTTGTTAGTGTACAGATCTACCCTATCTTTTTTTCCTCAAATCTGCCAGTATACAGATCTCCGTTTGCCAGAAACTTCTTTGCAGCAGTGGCGGATGTGGCGGTGGCAGATGTGACTCATGCCGTTGAAGGAGATCCAAAGCTTCACGCGAGAGCGTAGATGTTGAGAAAGACCTCGTCTTGGAAACAACAGTCAAGATGGAAAGTTGAGAGAGGAGGAGCATTGTCAGAAATGATAGCAATTAGTGAGTTAAGAGTTTACGATAGTCAGAAGGGTCATCTAGCCTGAGGAGAAATGACATAGCACCGTCGGCACTACAACCGAGGCATTGCCATCCTTGGCAACAACACTCGGGCGGCGACAGAGATGGTGGAAGAGATGATGGTATCGACAAGAGTGCGACCGCGGTTGTGGAATAGCCTCCATAGAACCTCTAGTATTCTTCTCCACATATTTTTTTACTATTTCCGAGACATAAATAGTCTACTTACTGTGGCATTTTTCGATGGTCCACTTCACCGTCGGCTATGTTGCCACCTCCATCAACGCCACTCTAATAATGCGGTTGGGCTACAATGGTGTTTTCGTTAGGTCTAGGGTTTGGAGAGAGAGAGAGAGAGAGAGAGAGAGAGAGAGAGAGAGAGAGAGAGAGAGAGAGAGAAATGGTTTGAAGAAATGGACAAACAACGTCAATTTCAACAAATCTGTATGAATGAGTATTTTCATCATTTTGTAGAAACTTGACATTATATACATGATATTTAAGTGTGTAGACCTTTGGGGAACTAAAATTCAAATTTAAATTTATCCCCTGAGTGTTCTTATTTAAATTTAATTTTTTTTTAATAATGATACATACGAAAGATCTTACAAAATAATGGGTTATTCCTATCATATGTCATTTAGTCTAAAGTTTAACCTTTTTTTTTTGGGAGCTTTTTTAATAAGTCCATTCTCTAATAATCCTATTCCATAAACCCCATAGTGTTTTCTACTATTCCATCAGGTCCTATTTTATATTAGAAGACCAAAACACCCTTCTCCTCTTCCTCTCTCTTTTTGAATCAAATAACTGTCCCTCTTTCCCTCTCTTTTTTGCAGAAAATCACACACAATATCTCTACCCTTCTGAAAACCCAAAATCATATTCCATATCGTCTCACACCCATACGCATCTCATTGTTCCATCGACGCAACGTCTCATCGTCGGCTTCGTCATACCTTCGCCACCTGTCTACGGAAACGTGGAAATCACCATTGGTGAACATCCTGAAGTTCCATCTTCGTCAAAATCACTATCGATGACCATTTGTGACAACCCAACCGTCAATATGGAAAAAGAGTAAGTAATCTCACCAATCTTGTATGTAAACCCTAAATCTGTTGTTCAAATTACAACATTGTGAACTTCCAATATCCACTGTTTCTATTCATACAATGTGTGGAACTTCATATTTTTATTGTTCATGCCCTAATTGTTAATGTGAACCCCTCAATCCCAATCTCCAAGTATATGGTTTTGTTCACCCAAAAATAATGTAGTGGCAATTACGTTTTGTTGTCAAAAGCTGTGAACATTTACATGGGAATGAAAAATGTTGGGCCAAGCCAATGATTTTAGATGTTGTTGTTGTCGTTGTTGTATGTTTTAATCATGTGAATCTCCTATACCCATTTCATCAATATGAACTTCTACAGTAGTGAGCTTCATAGTATATGATCTTATTCATTCAATGTGTGAACTTCATATTATATCTGTTATTGCAAACATAGATGATGTAAACATTCACATTATTGTTCATTACTGAATAAACTTATACTAGTAGACACTGATGTGAACATTCACATCAGTGTATAATGATGTGAATGTTCACATTATTGTCACTGTTGATATTGTTGATTGTTGATGTCCATAGAACCCCCAATCTTCACTCAACAATGTGATGGAATATGATGTAAATATTCACATTGTGACATCAATGTCAGACTTGATTGTGTTGTTCGGTGTTGTTTGGTGCTGTTGGTTCCACCCTTTGTTTTTCAGCCAATTATAACATAATGTGATCACCTATGTAAACATTTACATTGCCCTATAACTGTTGTTATTTTCAGAATTGATTTTGCAAACATAGATGATGTGAACATTCACATTACTGTTTATTACTTGATAAACTTACATTAGTAGACACTGATGTGAATATTCACATCAGTGTATAATGATGTGAATATTCACATTACTGTCACTGTTGATATTGTTGATTGTTGATGTCCATAGAATCCCAAATTTTCACTCAACAATGTGATGGAATATGATGTAAACATTCACATTGTGACATCAATGTCAGACATGATTGTGTTGTTGGGTGTTGTTTGACACTGTTGGTTGCACCATTTGTTTTTCAGCCAATTATAACATAATGTGATCACCCATGTAAATATTTACATTGCCCTATAACTGTTGTTGTTTTCGGAATTGATTTTGCAAACATAGATGATGTGAACATTCACATTACTGTTCATTACTGGATAAATTTGCATTAGTAGACATTGATGTGAACATTCACATCAGTATATAATGATGTGAATGTTCATATTACTGTCACTGTTGATATTGTTGATTGTCGATGTCCATAAAACCCCCAATCTTCACTCAACAATGTGATGGAATATGATGTAAACATTCACATTGTGACATCAATGTCAGACTTGATTGTGTTGTTGGGTGTTGTTTGGTGCTGTTGGTTCCACCCTTTGTTTTTCAGCCAATTATAACATAATGTGATCACCCATGTAAACATTTACATTGCCCTATAACTGTTGTTGTTTTCGGAATTGATTTTGCAAACATAGATAATGTGAACATTCACATTACTGTTCATTACTGGATAAACTTACATTAGTAGACACTGATGTGAACATTCACATCAGTGTATAATGATGTAAATGTTCACATTACTGTTATGTTGATATTGTTGATTGTTGATGTCCATAGAACCCCCAATCTTCATTCAACAATGTGATGGAATATGATGTAAACATTCATATTGTGACATCAATGTCAGACTTGTTGGTGTTGTTGGGTGTTGTTTGGTGCTGTTGGTTCCACCCTTTATTTTTCAGCCAATTATAACATAATGTGATCACCCATGTAAACATTTACATTGCCTTATAACTGTTATTGTTTTCGGAATTGATTTTGCAAATATAGATGATGTAAACATTCACATTACTGTTCATTACTGGATAAACTTACATTAGTACACACTGATGTGAACATTTACATCAGTGTATAATGATGTGAATGTTCATATTACTGTCAAGTTGATATTATTGATTATTAATGTCCATAAAACCCTCAATCTTCATTCAATAATGTGATGAAATATGATGTAAACATTCACATTGTGACAACAATGTCAAACTTGTTGGTGTTGTTTGGTGCTGTTGGTTCCACCCTTTATTTTTCAGCCAATTATAACATAATGTGATCGCCCATGTAAACATTTACATTGCCCTATAACTGTTGTTGTTTTCGGAATTGATTTTGCAAACATAGGTGATGTGAACATTCACATTACTATTCATTACTGGATAAACTTACATTAGTAGACACTGATGTGAACATTCACATCAGTGTATAATGATGTGAATGTTCACATTACTGTCATGCTGATATTGTTGATTGTTGATGTCCATAGAACCTCCAATCTTCACTCAACAATGTGATGGAATATGATGTAAATATTCACATTGTGACATCAATGTCAAACTAGAATTAATGTAAATATTTACATGGGTGATCACATTACTGTTCATTACTAGAATTAATGCAAAATCAATGTAAATGAACAGTAATGTGAATGATCCATCCACAAATATACTAGAATTAATGTGAATCTTCACATCTATTTGTTACATTGTGAATATCACATCATTTTTGTGTCAAAATAAACATTGTGGATGATTGAAATACAATAGTCTGATATGAACTTTAACATTACAATTGCATAGTAATAATGAACACAGTGAAAATATATACACTATCTATATATTATCATGATTTTGGCGAGGGTGCGAGTTGAGGTGGGGTTGCAAAGGAGAGAGAATTAGCAGATAGTGTGGAAGATGGAGTAAGAGAGGTGGTGACAGTGGGCAGCAAGGTCGGAGAGGAAGGAGGGAGAGAGAGAGAGAGAGAGAGAGAAGAGATGGTGGAGTCGGAGGTGGAAGGGTTAAGGATGAGAGATTGAGCGAGATAGAGCTTGCAGAGAAGTGGAGGCGGTTGTGGGTTGGTTGAGAATTTGCTCGAATTTGGCACGAAGTTGTTGTTCCATTTATAGAGTTGCTGTGCTGTGAAGTTCTCTGAAGCAATTTGAGATAATGGAGTTGGTGTATGCTGTGCTGTGAAGTGAAATTATATATATATATATATATATATGAAATGTGTATCCTTTTTCTATGTAATACATATCAACAAATAGACATAAGGGTATAATAGTCTAACAAATAATATAAATTAGGAAAAAAGGACCTTATGGAATAAAAGTATAAATACATGGGACTAATTAGGTTATAATTTTCCTTGGTGGACTTATTGGGTTAAAACATCTCTAAATGGGATTTATCAATAAAAAAATCCTTTTTTTTTTCTTGTAATAAGGACACCCATTGAAAAGTTATTAGAAAAATCATTAGCGTTGGAAAAATCACCGGTAGTGATTGATAGCGACAATAGTGAGTGGCAATAAATTGAACAGATAGGTGACATATGTACAAATAGTTAGACATTTAGACACGTGTATAGATAAGTGACATCTGAATAGATAATTTGCACATATAGGTGACACGTGTATAGATAAGTGACATTTGAATAGATAAATAGACAGATAAAGTTTGAACAAATAGATATTCTTTTGAACAAATAATGTCATTTTGGCCACACACACACACACACATACACACACACACAAAAATGCTTTAGCCTATTGGCCCAAGAATTTCAGAAATAGACTTTTAACTTGAGTGCCCCAAAATAATAGATCATTGAAATTAGGAGTGAGTGTCGTGTCGTGTAGGATCATGTTCATTTTGGATTCATATTAGAATTACCTCAACATTAATTCAAATAGCTTATTATTTCATATCGTATCATTTTCAGTCCTGGTCCAATTTTTATCGTTTTAACATGTTATGTGTAAAAAAAAAAAAAAAATCTATCAACTAAAAAAATCAGGTGTATAAAAAATTATTTTTTTCATCTCAAGTTAAATTCAATACAACTAATTTCTATTTAATAAAATTATTCATAAGAATATTTGATTTAAACTCAATTTTATTTTATAAAATTGATATGTTATTATTATTTTTACTAAGTTAACTCAAATAGTAGACAAAATATATTATCTTCAATTATACTTTGTTTGGGTTAACATAAAATAATATACTTTTTATCTTTTTTAATTCACATCATCTCTTTACTTTTTTGTACATCTTTTCATAAAATGTCAAAAAGTTATTAAAATCTTATTTTATATATGTTTTAACAAATTTGATGGAGTTACATAAAAGATAATATTAAAATATGTAATTAATTCTTCATTATACATGTTATCTGTGTCGATTTGGACACTAACCCGACCTATTTAATATTTTGTGATATCAGATCATATTATATACGTGTCTGTTGGAAATGGTCAACCGTAACATGCTAACTTCATATATAGTTCAAGTTGTATTGAAAATTCTCACCCTTAATTGAAATGCAACCTATGGTAAGTCTCACGGGCCCAAATATTAAGCTAGTTATTTGGCTACTAAATTTATTTTTGTCAACAAAAATTAGTATACCACGACTAAAATAAATTTTAGTAGCCTAAAACCAAAATTACCGCCACCAATATTTTTGTAGTCGCCTATTGTGGCATATTTAGCGACTGAATTTATTTGTAGTTGCCAATAATAATTTTTTGGCTACTAAAAAAAATTAGTAGCTAAAACCGTAAACAACACCAACCAAAGTAATTTTTAGTCGCTGATTGTACAACTTTTGGCGACTAAATTTCTTTTATTCGGCAAAGTTGGTTGCCAAATGTATAATTTCCTGTATTGCTTTCTAGTCTAGATTAGGACTAGATAGAGGCTTATGCATTTTTTTATTATTTTTATTTATGGGTAAATTAAATTGATCCCCTTGAAGTTTAAAGAAGATACATAAAGTCTCACAATTTATATAACTACATTAGATTCCTCTAAGGTTTTAATTTACATTGCACTTAATTCACTTTTATCAAAAATTCGTTAATCATATGAATGAAAAAGAATGATATTGTTATATTACGTTTAAATATATATATATTTTATTATTCATCTTTGTATTTTCACACCATATCTGAAACATTTCCAATCTTCTTTTCTTTTGAGTAAGTTTTCCGATCCCTTTTGTCCTTATTAAAAGAAAGTCATGATAATTATGCAAAAATTATAAAAATTGCAATATTTTCTCCAAACCTTAAGGTAGGTTAGTGTAATTTACGTTTTTTAAGAAAAAAACTTACAAATAAATAGATTGACAAAACATTAAATTACACCAACTTGCAGTAAGAGTTAGAAAAAATGCATTAAATCTCACACGATTAACATAATTATATTGTATTTTATTAAGTTTTTAATTCACATAATAATTAATTATCTTTTCATTAGTATTTTGCTAGTCTTACAGATGAAAAAAAAAAATATTATTATATCTTTTACGTTAAAATATATATTTTATTTTATTTATCCATATATCTATTGTCACGACCCACTCCCCGTACTCAAGGGTTAAGCATCGTGATGGCTAGTAACTGAAATTACCTCCGGCCAAAACTTTAAACAAATTAATAAACGTGAGCGGAAGAAATATTTAAGTGAGAGTAATAAAATAATCATTGGAGCTTCTATTTAATTACATTGTTAGAGCTGAACTATGTCTACAAAGTGCTTTGTGCCTACGCCACACGCTGGTACTGACATGTCACCTGAAAGTGGTAAACAACTATAAGCACATGGTAGTGTGAAAAATATTATACTAAGAGCATAAGGGCATAAAATTTACTGTGGATAATTATTGGCTAAAAAGGGCTTGGTATTAAAATACAGAATATATATCATACAGAAATCATTTGACATATACTACAGAAATTACGTAAATAACTATAACCACGGTACGGAACAGAACAGGTGTCATTGGAGTGACAATCAGAACAGGGGTCAATGGATCTATGACAAACAGGGGACCACAAAGTGGTCAAACAGGGGCTAATGGTTATTTAAGTCCCCCAAGGCATGGGACTTCCGTGGTGGTACTTACAGAACATAATTGTTTATAAGATTATAGTCAAATATTCTTTAAAATATACACAAACATATTCATGAGTTTCATTTTCACAAATAGGGTTCAGAAATAAAACTACGTAACCGAAATGTTTATATAATTTATAATAATTTATAAAGTATAACTTGTATAAAACAAATATGGAAGGTCAAAACATATATAAAATACATTATGATAACTCAAGATATAATATAACTCATCTTATCTTAACTTTAATACCTCACTCTTTCTTTCCACTACCAAAAACCCTTTCAACTTCCATTATTTTTCCCCCTCTTTTCTTCATTTTTATCTTTCCCTTTTTCTTTCTTTCTTTCTCTCCTTTTCTTTCTTATTCCTTTCCGAGCGAAACACCACCCTATTTATAGGGATTGAATTCGTGACCCCAAGCCAACTACCACGTGTCGCCTTCTTATTAATCTCCATTAATTCAAATTTTTCTAAACTTAACTTAGTTATTTATTTATATTTTGACCTCTAAATTTTTAATAATTATATTATTTTATAAAATTACACATAATAAAATATAATAAAATATATATTTTCCCTAACTGTGATTAAATAATATTAATATAAATTTTACAGAATAATTAAAAATCTGAATTGTTACATCTATCCATTATTTATGTTAGTTTTGGTTGTTTTAGTTTTATTAATAGAGAAGTTTATATAATTATACAAAACTTGTATGATTTATTTATTTTTTAATAAATTCAGTATAATAATAATAATAATAATAATAATAATAATAATAATAATAATAATAGCGCATATCTACTGAGTTATGTGGCCAAGTTTGAAATTAAAAAAAATAAAATAAAATTCAACTTAAAATGGATAAATTAGGCCAAATATCAAGCCAAACTAAATTTCAAATAATACATATCCTCTTGTAGAGCAACTCGAAAGGGTGAGGTAAAATAAACTTGTTAGGCATTTTAGCTAATCTCAATCCATTTTGGGCCCTCCAACGGCCTGGCCAAAAGGCTCGGTATTTTACCATCACCCTTGCCTGCTGGCTATATTTACGTTATGTTTAGTAACTTAGGAGAAAAAAGAAAAAAAATAATTACTTAAGTAATAAGAGAAAAGAAAAGAAAAGAAATGATTATAATTTCTCTTATTTTTGTTTGGATAAGTAAGAAATAAAAGAAAAGAAATGATTGTGATTTCTCTCCTTCTTGTTTGGTTAGATTTCATTAAGAAAAAAGAAAAGAAATTATTTTATGTTATATTACCAAAATAACCTTTTTATATTTTCAATCATTTTATTTCTTTTATTTTTATAGGAGTAAAATTGATATTATGAAAATATAAACATTTATGGATTTCTTTTCTCTCCCAATCTCTCCACTTTTGGGAAGATTGAAAATAAGGGTTATGAGAGAAATGAGTTTCTCTCTATTTCTCTCTATTTCTCCCCATTTCTCTCCACTTAAGATAACTAAATAAGGAAAAAAAATACATTTCTCTCTATTTCTTTTCTTTTCCCTCTAAATCACTCAATCCAAACACAGTGTTAAAGTGCACAAGAGCTCTCCAAATAATACAGCTGTAGTCTTTTCCTGCGAAATCGTTGGGCAACTCCATCTCTGCAATTCTCTCCTTCATCAAGGTATGTATCATTCTCAATCTATCTCTCTCTTCCTCCATGGTCGGCAAAGCCATTTCTCTCCCTTCCTTCCCTTTTCAACTCCCCACATCCCTACCTACAAAACCCTATTTCAAAACTTCTCTTCAACCTTTCTTTTTCTCTCTATTCAACTCCTTCACTCCATACCACTAGAACCCATCTTCTGACATCTCCTATATGTGAAACCCTCTTCCCAAACCCCTCTGCTAAACCCGCATTTCCCTCCCTGCAACCCCCTTCGACTATATTGATTTATGAAATCAGAAATGTATATAATGAGACCACAACAGTGATAGTATTTGATGGCTTTGGAAATCCATAGATTTTGGTAGAAATTGTTTGATGATGATTTGTTCTGCTTTCTAAATACCCAAAATCTATTCAATCTCTGATTTTTTTTTTTTTTTTTTTTTTTTCAGCAAAAGTAACATTTTATTCAATATAAAAGAATATTGAAAAGGGAAAATTTATTCAATTTAGTAGGAGGTGTAGGATTTTATTTATTTATTTTCCTGTCATGTTGGTTTGATTTGGTTGTTATTTTGGTTCATCTATGTGTTTGGTCACTTTTTTAATTTGTTCTGTATGTTTGAAAGGTAACTAATTAATAATTTTCATTTCAATTGATGGATTAGAAAAGTTTATTGTTGCTGGCCAACTATCATGAAATCTTGATATGTATGTGTAATTTTATCCATAGGGTAATCTTTTTATGCATAATCTTCAGTCTTTTAAAATTATGTTGTGTGTTAATAGAGCTACTGGTGGAAAAGAGATTTGGATGAGCCCAATGAAACCACTTGAATGACACTAATAATCAACTTGAATGCATTGATTAACAGGGTCATTATTTGATTAGGATGATTCGGGAAATTCTATTTCCACATGCTTTTTTATCTCTGTACACACACTTAATGAAAAAAAAAAGTTAATGACAATTTTATCATGAAGCAAAATAACCATAATGTACATCAAAACACACTAATATAAAATCTTAATTTTCTTTATACACATCTTTTAAAAATAATAATTCTCAGTGCACATCTTTTGAGAAGAAAAAAAATTAAAACCTAGTTTCTTCATTGTTTCTCACTTCCTCTATTATCCACCATTACTTGTTACACATTCTATTGTCATCTATTGCTTGTATAAAATATTTTATATTGCTTATTCTCTAAGCTTATATTCCATTGTTTAAGATTCTTCCCGTTCCACATATTTTCTCATAATCAACTAATCAACAAAGCAAAACAAACCCAATTGCGCAATTTTCACAATGATCCATCAGCACCTAAAATAACCCTTTAAGTCATCAATCTTCATAATTTTGTATATATATATATATTAACCAGATCCAAATCAATTTATATCATTATTAAATTTATCAATATTATTCTTTTAATATATGGATCTGGGCTTGGTGGAGAGCCAATCAGAACAAGGCTTTGGTGGCATACTTCTGTGTAGGTGATAACATTGATGAGATGGTGGCTTGAAATTTGGAAGGAGATGAGGTGAAAGAAGACTAAAGCATTGGAGTGAGAAAATCACTGAAATGTGTGTGAATTAGGGTTTTGATTTGAAGGTGGGTGGAAACCTATTTAAATGGTGTGTGTACATGATTTGAGTTAGGGTTATAATTAGAATATGTGGTGTGTGGAATGAGAATAATATATATAATTAAATTCATAAGTGTGTGAATTGAGATATAATGTGCATAGAGATAAAAGAATGTGTGGAAATAGAATTTCCCGGATGATTCCCTCTCGTGAAGATATTTTAACTTTGAGGTTGTGTTTGGTTTATTGAAATAAAGATATATTGGAATGGAATGACCATTTCTTAACCTCCTTATGGAATAACAATTTTCTTTGGGTTTTTTAATATTGTTGAAGGTGATTTATGTTGGATAAATGTGATTGATTCGATTTGTTTTGGATGAATGTAACTGATTCAATTTAGCTTGTTCTTTTGCTTTTCTTTTTCATCTAGTCTTATGTTTGCATAAATTACTACATTGTTATGTTTTATTTTTGAGTTTTAAGAATTCAAAAAATGTTTATGGTATTATCTGTAGATGGATCATCAACAAGATGCATATTACACCAACTTAACAAAAAATGTTTATGGTATTATCTTGGTGTATTCTGTTAGGATATCCTTGGGTGGTTGTGATGAGGATTGCTTGAGAAATGGAAAATTCACTCTGGGGTTGTGTCACTATGTTTTTGAAATGATAATAGCCTTGGGTTAAATCCTCAGCTCCTTCTGTGGTTTTTTCTGTCAGTGACCTGATATACTATATGCATCAGGTTAGAAGGTGCCTGGGTTAGAATAGCAGCAGCAGCTTTGTGGCAGGGTCTGGTGTGTTTGGGGCTTGGCTATGCTTTGGTCTGGCCTTGGTTCTTGATCTGTTGCTGTGTGCTTTGGTGTCTTCTATTGTGATAGCCTTGGGTGGTGGTGATAAGGATTGCAATGTGAGATGGTGCTTGGGTTAGAAGGAGCAGCAGCAGCATTGTGGCATGGCAGCAGCAACTTGGTGCATTGTGGCAGCAACATGCTGTAGCAGTGTGGGTCTGAGCCTCTTAATCTTTTCTCCTCTTCTTTTGGCTTGTGTTGATTCCTCTCCAAACTTTTGTGGTTGTGGTTGTGCTTGCTCATGATTTAGCTGTGTGCACTCCCTTCCTTTATCGATGAAATCTCATATGTATTGTATGCTATTGTCATCAACAAAGTTTTCTTTTTTTCTGATTAAAAATAAAATAAAATTCATGTACTATATATTTTAATAAAAAAATAACTAACATTATTTTAAAATATGTTAAAAAATATATTATTATAAATGCTATCTCAGCAACTATGTCAAAAGTAATATATAATGTTTTTTATTTTAAAAATTGGTTAAATTAGTTTAAATGACTAGTTAAAATAAAGAGTATGATTGGAACACACAATAGCTAAAGTACTTAGGTAAAATAAAGAGCTTAATTTTGTTGTACTTTATCTAATGAAAAATGAATAGCGCGGTTGGAGTTGTTAACATAATGCAAATGCAGTCTTAACCCAGGCCAGACCTATATTTGCCTACCCCTCAACTTACAAAAATTCTTGTGGTTCAATTAGTAATAATTACACTAGTCTGGCTAAGTCTCTGGTCATTGGATGGTAGCCAACTTGCACATGCATCTGTTTCTTCTAAGTTAGGTTTAGAGGTCACCGTACCAATAAAGTAGTTAAGCAATTAAACATTACAAATCCAATTATTATATGTAGGTAATAATAATATTCTATTAATCACTAATTGGAATTTTTCCTACTTTAGACATTGGGACAACCCTCCACTAATGAAAGGGTTATGGTCCTTTCATTTTCTTTCTATCCAAAATGTCAACTTTTATTCTGAAATCCACCAACCTCCTAATTTGCAATTCAAAATAAATAAATAAACAGATACAAATAAAAATAGCAATAAATTTAGAGCATTACTATTTAAAACTTAGGGTTGGTTTGGGATGTCTTAAAAAAGTGCATTTTTTGACTTATTGGAGGGTTTGGGTTGGGTTTGGGTTGGGTTTGATGTGATGTATTAGAGAGGTGATGTGATTTAAATAAGATGATGTGACTTAAATAAGATAGTGATTTTCTGATTTTTTGGCTTATTTAGTACATGCCAAACTAGCCCTAAAAATTGTACCAAACTTTTAAACCTAGTAATATGACAATCAATTAGAATATTAATGATAACACGCTCTCTAGTGGGGAAGACCCTAGCACCCCCACTGGGTGCTGGTTGGTCATAATATATATATATATATATTTTTCTTTCAATCACCAACCCCCTCATGTGTGTGGGGGTGGTGGGGGTGGGAAAGTATTAGGGTCCCTAGCGAAGTTGTATGCAAAATTTCAATCCATTTAGAGGTCTGCTGGAGTAAAAAAAAAACATTAAGGGTTAGTTATTTTAATTAATAAATTTCATTGGAAGATTTGTATTCATTTTAATATTTTAAATTATAATTGTTATTTATTTTTATAGATACAAATGTGAATGGATGAAAAAATTAACGAAATCTGATTAATTTGATTTTTTTGTTGGTATGTTCTACTTAATGTATTGTAAAATGTGAACAGTTCGAATGATTGAAATGAGTCCCATAATGGGCCCATTTGGCCACACAACGGGGGCTGCTATGCACCCCATACCACAGCCGCCCTAAATCCTTTGAGTATGGTACATTGGAAATTAGGTGCAGTAAGATGTTTATGTGGTGCAACCAATTATATATATATATATTTTTTTTGGGGGGGGGGGGGGGATGGGTGTTTGTGAACTTTCCATTATGATTTTTCTTAGTTAATGGGCCCATTTGGCCACACAACGGTGGCTGCTATGCACCCCATACCACAGCCGCCCTAAATCCTTTGAGTATGGTACATTGGAAATTAGGTGCAGTAAGATGTTTATGTGGTGCAACCAATTATATATATATATATATATATTTTTTGGGGGGGGGGGGGGGATGGGTGTTTGTGAACTTTCCATTATGATTTTTCTTAGTTAAAATTGAATACATCATAGATATGATATTGTCTATTGCAAAACAGCATAGAAGAGAAAAAAAAATTAAAAAAAGGAAAAAAAATGCAAAAAGAAAAAAAAGAGCTTTGACACGAGATAATTGTGGAGGTGGAAAATTGAGGGCAAGACTTGAATGAATTTTGATCATCTCTAGTGTATTGTCTATATTGCTTTCAAAAAAAAGAAAAAGAAAAAAAGAGCTTTGGATTTACACAAGGTAATTGTAGAAGTGGAAAATTGAAGGCAAAATTTAAAGGAATTATGATCCTCTGTAGTGTATTGCATGTATTGCATCTATAATGTTTCAAAACTTCGTTATTTTGAGGCAAAATTTAGGAGGAAAATACAAGTTCTTTTCTTTCATTTTCTTTGTTATTTTTTTAAACTTTTGTCCCAAAACACATTATTTTAGGACATTACAATGTATACTACAGACAATGTACTACAAAGGATTTGAATTCGACTTGAAGTCGCAGTACCTATTAGAGGTTATTTGGTAACCTTGGAACAATATTTCATATCATTTATCACTTGACACTTATTAAATTGTTCTAAAAAACCTAACAAAAAATATTAAATCTTACTATTTTAATCAATAAATGCTAAATTAGAAGACCATATAAACTTGACTTAGACCCATCAAATAATTTTGCCAGGCACTACACCTCTACCATAGCTCCACTAAATACTTGGCTTAATCAAAGCCATTAATTGGCCAAATGTGTGCTCAGCACACTGAGACATGTTTTGGCAATAGGTTAAAATAGTTGAAAAAAAATTAAAATTTTATTATAAAAAAGTTAACTTTTTCCTTTACATTTTGTATGTTGTTTAGTAAATGATAATTCTATTTGCACACTATATAAGTTCTCAGTACACACTACAAATATTTTCGGATATAAATTTCCGAACAAATATCAAATGTTCGGATTTAGATTTATGAACATAAAGCAGTTGTTCAGATATAAATAATTGAATGGGCTATATATTTGAACAATTTATTTTTATTTATAACTTTAAATCTGAATATTTGATATTTGTTCAGAAATTTATATCCAAATATATCCATAGTGTGTACTGAGAGCTTATATGATATGTAAATAACATTTCTCTTAATAAAAAATCAAAAAATTAATTAAAATAATCCATTCCTAAAATAACCGTAAAAGGCTGCAGAATTTACCGTAAAAAATGTGGAGACACATAGAGACCCACATAATTTTGTTTTATCCTTAAATATCTGATCAAAATAATATATTCCCCTCTACATATCCCAATCAACCTGGACCTTGAACAACAAAGATATTAAAATTGTGTAAAGTGTACATTAAAATTGTGAAGTATAGCATTGTCATTATTAAAGATATTAAAATTGTGTATTAAAGTGTACATATGAACCAAAAAAAAAGTAGTCTAATTTATATATACTAATTTACACTGGCCTGTATAAGGTACAAACTATTATTACAGTATGTTTAAGTTTTGTATTTTGATAATTTTTTTAAAATTAAAATATTGTTCTATAAAATTGAATAGAATAAATCATTAAATATATGATAGAATTATGTGGTATAATATATATCATTTTTTGATTTGTTATACATCTAATGATGTCGACTCAAATTGTATTACCATATCATTTTGGGTAAGTTTATGAGTCTTTAATATTTTTTCCGAATTTATAAAAACAAATAAAAAATTATGGTCTGTAACGTGTCTCAATAGATAAATATAAAACAAATACTAAGATAATTCTTTCGTCTAAAAAAAACTATTAAGATGAGTCACTGAACTAAGAAAGAAGCAGAAAAAAATAAATTTATATACAAATGACTAATTTTATTAATACATAAATCATAGTTGTAGAATTATCAAATAAAAGTTAGCAAATGGAGATTTTTTTAGTTATTTAAAATTAAGAAAATTAAGAAAATTAGTATGAGACATTGAAACTCACACAAGACTCCTCACTAAGAAGACCGTTTTCCTTATATAATATATAAATATTATTTCATTATTTTTATTTATGAATTTATGTATTTTGATTTTTTTTTTTAATTTTAAAAACTACACAAATACACCCATGATAGTCTAGTAATAGCCACTAATAGTTGATGGAATATTGGTGTAATTAACCTTATATTTTATGAATAATTACTGAGTTTATGCATATAGCGACCCCGGTCTTTTCTCATTTGATTATTGTATCCGGACTTCAGTTCCGTAGATCCTGTCTTTGTATAATTGTTGTTGTTGTCCTTTAATTCCTTATTTTTGAGTTATAGGATATGTTGGGCAGGTTTTGTTACAGGTTGGTTGGGTTCGGAAACCAAGTGTTGCTGTCCAGTTTTTGGGTTGGTCGCTCGAGCGAGGGTTTGGTCGCTCGAGCGAGGGTTGTAGTTTGTGTCTGGTGGCTCGAACCAGGGTTTCTTCGCTCGAGCGAGCGATTGCGTCTAGTATAGACCTGAGAGCAGTGTTTCTTCGCTCGAGCGAGCTTTTCTTCGCTCGAGCGAGCGAGGTGTATGTTTTCGAGTTCTTCGCTCGAGCAAGCATTCTGTCGCTCGAGCATACTTCTGGGTTGCAGACCTGAAGCATTGCATTCTTGGCTCGAGCGAGATTTTCTTCGCTTGAGCGAGTATTTCTTGTGTCTGGTCGCTCGAGCGACCATGTCTTCGCTCGAGCGAGCCTGTTCAGTTTAAATAGGCAGCAGCGGGATTTTAATCAGTTTTTCATCTGTTTTTGGATTCCAAACCCTAAGTCCGACTTCTCTCTTTCCCTACTCATCTTCTTTCTTGGGTTTGATCTATTTAGAGTGAGTTTTTACCCTAGTTGCTTTATTAAAAAGGTAGAGTGGGTCGAGGGCTTCAGTTTAATCTGAACAATCTTGGAATTGGAGCACTTTGAGTTTGGGTCATCATCTTCGTCTCCTTCTTTTTGGGTTATTTCTTCGAGGTAGGGATTTCCTACTCCAATTTATGAGTTTTGTTCTAAGTTTTGGTAGTTTGATATGTTGGAGGTATTTTGGTAATTTTGGGAAAAACCCTAAGTATTTGAATAAATTGAATTATATATTTAATTTAAGGAACATCGGGAAATTAGTTAAATTCATGAAATTGAGGAATTGATTGATTAAATGGGGTAGTTGGTTAATTTAAATTACTCAGCTATCGAATTATTGATTTATTTATTTCCAGTCTAGAGATAACTGTTTTGGGCTATCGGTGGAGGATAGTCATAATTGTTGTAGACGATGCATGCGGATTAGGGATAACTGGAACTGAACACATTGGTTAAGTCACTAATTTTGACCGTTAAATTAATACAGACATTATATGTATTGATTGTTGGTTGTATATGTTATGTGCTTACATACATGTATTGGTTGAGCATTGCATATGCATATTGTGTGGGAGGAGATAGGGGATGTACTCCACGGTTTAGGGGAAGATAGGTGATGGACCTCTAAACCGGATTTTGTTTGGGAGGAGATAGGGGATGGACTCCATTAGCATCACTTTTAAGTGTGCTTATTTATAGAAGTGTTTATTGTTTGGGAGGAGATAGGGGATGGACTCCACTAGCATCACTTTTATGTGTGCTTATTTATATTGAAGTGTTTTATTGATACAGCACTAAAATGTGTATCAAACTGGAAGTATGAAGTGTTTTGATGTGAGCTTGCTTGAGTCTCATTTATGATGTTAAGATTGGAAGTAATGTATTGTGACATACAAATCTACTGTTATAGTTTGGCCAGGTTCTGAGCCATATTGGTAGCATATCCCTTGGAGGTAGCATATCACCTGGACCTGAAAATGATGTTCCCGTATAGGGTGAGCCACAACCCAGCAGAAATATACTAAACCAAATATACGAATTGACTAAAGCAATAGCATTCAATAGATGGTTACACTTATAAATCACTTTTATCACAATACAGTTTCATGACCACTATGTCCATGATACGTTTCACTTTCCATTATTTATCCAATTTTCCATTTATACAGACATGGCTCAGAACCTGGCCAAACAACAAACTGAGACTACATCATAAATTAATATTTCTTCTGATATTAACAATTAAATGAGGCTAAGGCTTATAATAAAACACTTCCATCAATTGATAAGTACACATATATGCTGTACTAATACACTTTCATACAACAATAAGTACACAGATTTGCTGTACTAATGGAGTCCATCCCCTTTCTCCTCCTAAATAGATTTGATAGTCCATCCCTTATCTTCCCTCAAACCAGGGAGTACATCCCCTATCTCCTCCCAAACAATATGCATATACAATGTATTAAACACTTGTCATACACAATATTCAATCAATACACAAATTCGCTGTATTAATTCAACTGTCAATTTCAATGACTCATTCAATGTGATTACTTTCAGTTTTCCCTAATCAACATGCAATGTCTACAACAATCACGACTATCTTCCACCGATAGCCCAAAACAGTTATTTTTAAACAGGAAATAAATGTATCAACAAATGTAAACTCAACATTCATAAGCGAGTGATTAAACGATTCAACCATACCATTTATCTCATAATTCCCCAATTTCATGAATTAAACTCAATTCCACATTTTTCCCAAAAGTAATTTATTATAACAACTAGGGCTTTTCCCCCTTTCCTCAAAATTAACCCTAAGGTTCAATTTTAATCAACCTAACACTACCAATGTCATTTTTTCATGATTCACAATCATATGGAATTTAATATATAAACAATTCCCTATTTATCAAATTATAAGACAAACCCTAGTTTTCCCAAAATTACTAAACGACACCAACATATCAAAAATACCAAAACTTAGGTCAAAACCTATAATATGGAGTAGGAAATCTCTACCTCGAAGTGAAGAACTCAAATGGAGATGATGGAGATGATGACCCAAAATCCAAAGTGCTCCAAACCGCCAAACTCTCAGATTAAAGTAAAGCTCTCGTGACCTTCTATCTTTTTAATAAAGAACCTAGGGTAGAAACACCCTATAATAAGATGAAACCTAAGAGAGAAGGTGAGTGGAGGGAGAGAGAACACGGACCTAGGGTTCTGAAATCAAAAAGAGGATGAAAAAGTGACTTTAAAACTGCTGTTGTGTATTTAAATAAAACAGGCTCGCTCGAGCGAAGACTTGGTCGCTCGAGCGACCAGACACAGAAAAACCTCGCTCGAGCCAAGAAGGTCTCACTTGAGCCAACAACCCAGAAGCTTGCTCGAGCAACAGACTGCTCGCTCGAGCCAACAACTCAAACCCTCAGGTTTGCAACCAGACGCACGCTCGAGCGACGGAACGCTCGCTCGAGCGATGAACAAACCAGCTCGCTCGAGCGAAGAAGATCTCGCTCGAGCCAAGAAACACAGCTCTCAGCTCTATACCTAGACGCAGTCGCTCGCTCGAGCGAAGAAACCCTGGCTCAAGCGACGGACCAAAAACAAATAGCTCGCTCGAGTGACAAACTTCTCGCTCGAGTGAAGGACCAAAATCCTAGGCAGCAACCCTTTGCTCCCAAACACTCCCAACTTGCAACAAACCTGCCCAATGCATCCTATAACTCAAAAATAAGGAATTAAAGGACGACAACAACAAATATATAACAACAGAATCTACGGAACGTAAGTCTGGATACAACCACCAAATGGAAAAAGACCGGGGTCGCTATAACCTCCCCCCCTTAAAGAATTTCATCCCCGAAATTAAGCACAAGTTTTCAAAAACCGGTTTGTTTCTCAATTTCCAACAATATGACATTACAATAATCAATAACTTGACCCATAACTGGTCAATCCATCTCTTATCAAGAGGCATCTCACAATATGTAAAATAACATATATTTCAACCTGCATTATCATTATGCAATTTCTTTTCAATTTCAACAGTTTTCAATATACATGATTCCCATTTCCATATCATATTTAATTTCATGATATAACTCCAATTCTACAACGCATTCAACATATGCAATGTTACACTAAACTTCCATTATGAGGCAAGTTTCAAGATTCTTCCATTAAACCAAAACATTCTCCATGTTTTACAACTTAAGACATATATAATGCTCTTAAAGTTAAATAATATTACAAAATATCAACACATGATTACACATCAACAAATATGTCCGGATATTTCTCACGGACCTCCAACTCACGTTCCCAGGTGGCTTCCTCCACTTCGTGATGTCTCCACAGAACTTTTACCAAAGGGATGGTCTTGTCTCGCAAAACTTGATCCTGCCTATCCAAGACCCGAACCGGCCTCTCCTCATACGAGGCATCCTCATCTACCTCTAAGTCGGTCCAATCCAATACATGCGATGGATCCGGCTCATACTTTCGAAGCATACTCACATAAAACACGTCATGAACTCCGGATAACTACGGTGGCAAAACTAAACGATAGGCAGCCTCACCAATCCTCTCAAGGATCTCAAAAGGGCCAATAAACCGAGGGGACAACTTCCCGCTCTTCCCAAACCTCATCAATCCCCGCCTAGGTGATATTTTCAGAAAGACATGATCACCCACCTCAAACACCAAAGGTCTCCTCCTACGGTCGGCATAAGATTTCTGACGACTCTGGGCTGTAACAAGCCTCCTACGGATAAGTTCAACTTTCTCCGTCGTTTCCCTCACCAACTCTGGACCCAACAAAGGTGCATCACCCACCTCGGCCCAACAAACTGGAGACCTACACGGTCGGCCATACAAGGCCTCAAACGGTGCTATACCGATACTAGACTGGAAACTGTTGTTGTAGGCAAACTCCACCAATGGCAAGTGCCTCTCCCACGACCCACTAAAGTCAAGAACACAACTCCGAAGCATATCCTCAAGGATCTGAATAGTACGCTCGGCCTGCCCGTCAGTCTGAGGATGGTAAGTCGTGCTAAAGGTCAACTTAGTGCCTAAGGTACTCTGCAAACTCTACCATAACCTGGCAGTAAAACGAGGATCTCTATCTAAGACGATCGTCACTGGGACCCTGTGCAATCTCACTATGTCCCGAATATATAAGTCGGCAAGATGATCTACCGAATCTCTAACGCGCATAGGAATAAAGTACGCCGACTTAGTCAACCGGTCTACAACCACCCAAATAGCATCATTACCCCGCTGAGTCTTCGGAAGACCCACAACGAAGTCCATAGTGACATGTTCCCACTTCCACTTGGCAATAGGCAAGGGCTGTAACAAACCCGCTGGCCTCTGATGTTCGGCCTTCACTTGCTGACAAGTAAGGCACTTAGACACGAAAGCTGCCATATCTCTCTTCATACCTTGCCACCAAAACTGGCGACCCAAATCCCGATACATCTTAATGCCTCCCGGATGCACCGCAAGACGTGAATGATGAAACTCTCGGAGTACCTCCTTTCGGCAAGACTCCGGTACAAACGGACGGTCTCGGTATCTCACACTCTGGTCGGGATACACCGTCAAACCCTTCTCAACCTTCCCACTGGAGATCTTCTCTCGGAGGGATTCTACCTCAATGTCACCTCTCTGTGCCTCTAACACTCGAGTCACAAGTGTAGGCTGCGCAACAACAGAAAACAAGGGCGCAGCCTCAACGGATTCGCCCAGAAGCAAATCAAACTCCCCAAGTGCACCCAACATCTCCCATTCCCAGATGGCTATACTAGCTATGTCACCAACAGATTTCCTGCTAAGGGCATCGGCCACCACATTGGCCTTCCCCGGATGATAATGCAACTCAAAGTCATAATCCTTAATGAACTCCATCCACCTCCTCTGCCTCAAGTTCAAGTCTTTCTGTGTAAACAGATATTTTAGACTCTTATGATCCGAGAATACCTCGAACCGCTCACCATAAAGATAATGCCTCCAAATTTTCAAGGCAAAGATCACAGCTGCTAACTCTAGGTCGTGTGTAAGGTAATTCTTCTCGTGTATTTTCAACTGACGTGAGCCATAGGCTACCACTTTCCCCTCTTGCATCAACACACAACCCAAACCCTCTCATGAGGCATCACAATAAACAGCATAACCCAACCCTCTCTCTGGAATAATCAAGACCGGAGCGGTGGTCAATCTAACTTTCAGCTCTTGGAACGACTTTTCACAAGTCTCACTCGATAGAAATTTGACTCCCTTCCGAGTCAGTCTAGTCAACGGCGAAGCTAACCTGGAGAAATCCTTCACAAACCGTCGGTAGTACCCAGCTAATCCCAGAAAACTGCGGATCTCAAACACATTCTTAGGCTGTGCCCAATCTTGCACTGCCTCAATCTTGGATGTATCAACAGACACCCCTTCTCCAGAAACCACATGGCCTAAGAACTTGACTTCTCCTAGCCAGAACTCACACTTCCCAAACTTAGCATAAAGCTTATGGACTCTAAGTAACTCGAGCACCACTCTCAAGTGTTCCTCGTGCTCTTCCTCAGAAGGTGAATAGATGAGAATGTCGTCCACGAAGACGACTACAAAACGATCTAAGAATTCCCAAAATATCCGATTCATCAAGTCCATAAAGACTGCTGGTGCATTGGTGAGCCCAAACGGCATCACCAGAAACTCATAATGGCCATACCGGGTACAGAATGCCATCTTCGGGATATCCTCCTCCCTGACCCTCAACTGGTGGTAACCCGATCTCAAGTCTATCTTAGAGAAACAACGGGAACCCTTCAACTGGTCAAACAAATCATCTATACAAGGCATAGGGTACTTATTCTTGACCGTAGCCCGATTCAACTTCCGGTAATCGATACACAGTCTCAAAGCACCACCTTTCTTTTTAGCAAAGAGGGCCGGTGCTCCCCACGGCGAAACACTTGGGTGGATATAACCCTTATCTAGCAACTCTTGGAGTTGAATCTTCAACTCAACTAACTCGGCTGGGGCAAAACGATAAGGTGCCATAGAAATCGGCGCCATGTCGGGCACTAGGTCAATAGAAAACTCGATCTCTCTATGAGGTGGCAAACTAACAAGATCATCGGGAAAGACGTCCGAGTACTCGCAAACCACTCTTGGTAACACCGTTTGGGTCTCATCACACTCACTACTCAAAAGGCTAGCAAGAAGACCACTCAACTCACTCTGTCCTCGCGGATCATACACCGGTGGCAAAACACTACCAACCTGATCCCCCAGAAAATAAAAACACTCCCTGCTCAAGGTACAAACTGTGACCCTCTGGCGGTAGCAGTCAATAACAGCTCGGTATGACGATAACCAGTCCATACCCAAAATAACATTAAATCCCGACATGGGCATAACTACAAAAGGAAAGGGAAGTCGGTGGTTGGCGACCTCTATATTACAGCCCCGACATCCTTGTTTCAAAATCAACTCACCCCCAACAGGCGATACTACACATATAGGAGATGCTAACTGTGCCAACTCCAATCCCAACACAGATGCAAATGCAGCAGATATAAAAGAATGAGATGCTCCCGTATCTATCAATACACTAGCAACCGAGTTGCAAAACAAGAAGGTACCTCTCACGACAGATGGAGCAGGCACAAGATCCTGCGCGGTAACAACATATACGCGCCCTGACGGTCTCTGGTCTACCTGCTCACCTCTAGGAGCATATGACTGCTGCGCAGACTGGGACGATGAAGCCCCCTGATTGGCCCTCAAGGCCTGAACAGACTGAGCTGGCTGATGACTCTGAGTTTGCCTCAAACTAGATGCACCAGATGTGCCACTCAACTGCAGGCAAAACCTCTTCATGTGCCCTGCCTGGCCACACTGATAACACGAGAGTGGCTGGCCTCTACCCTGACTCTGGCTCTGAGATCGAGCCGAAGATGACGCTGCTCTCTGTTCTCTTCCCTTCTGCGGGCAAGCTGGAGACTTGTGGCCCAGCTGACCACACTTGAAACAGGTAATATCTCCTTGGCTGCCTTTCCCAGAAACTGCACTCGTCACCGAAAAAGTCAATCTAGTAAAGCTACTCTGAGACTGCTGAGGGTTAAAACCCCTCTGTCTCCTGCCATCACTCTGGCCATCCTGACTCCTCTTGGAGCTCCTCTGCCTCTCCTCCTCCTCTTGCATCATGATCTCCATATGGGCTGCAGCATCCACTAGACGCCCATACTCTCGGGTCATAGAACCCCCAACTCTCATCTTGAGGCCATGCCTCAACTTCTTCTCGAGCTCAAGACAACGACGTTCCTCAGATGCCACCAACTCAGGTGCAAACCTGGATAAACTAGTAAATGCGGCCTCAAACTCGGCCACTGAAGAGCTCAGCTGCTTAAGCTGGCAAAATTGCTCCCTCAACCTCTCCCTGACAGTTGGAGACAGGAACTTCTCCTGGAAAGCAGCTACGAAGGCCTCCCTAGTCCCTCCTATACGGCCTCTGGTGAATTTCCACCACTAACCCACATCTCCCTTAAGCTGGAAAGATGACAAGGTCACCTTCAGAACCCCGTCCTCGATGCCAAGCATCTCAAACGTCTTCGTTGTCTGTTCGAGCCATTCATCTGCCTTAAGCGGCTCTTTTGGATCGCCCAAAAACTCATCCGGATTAGACCGGAAGAACTCTCTCTTCAGAAATGCAGGCCTTGCATTTGCAACACGAACCTGGGTTTGATTCCTAGCTTTGAGAATGCCTACAGACTCCCTGAATGCCCCTGCTATCTCTCGGGCCAAAGTGCCCATAGCCTGCTGACCTACCGGTTCGGCCACATTGGCCTAGCCAACTCCCTCCTGCTGCTCCAGAATCTCATCTGGAATTGGCATCTCCTGCCTACCACGCCTACCACGCCTACCACGTCCTCGTCCTCATCCTGACATCCTAATAAAGGTAACAAAGACAATTAATACGTTTGCACATTAATAAATGTGCTGAAGATATAACACTCGCGTCCTAATGCATTGGACAACAATAATTCACTCCACGTAAGCACATAATCACATAAGCACCTACGAATTTCATTTCTGGATGATCACAGTCCCAAGGCGTTGCTAGAGTTCCGGTTGGAAACAGCATTGATCAAGTGCTTTTCCAACAAGACTCATAGGAACTCAAGGATCCAGTCAACATCCTAGAAATTAAATCCCATACCCACATAATCACATAAACATGATATCATATAAGCATATAATAGTACATCTAAGTCTCTATCAAGCGAGACGAACCCATTGTGATACTAATCACTTCCCACGTACCCAAAGTATTTGAACCCGGTACGCTCTGATACCAAGTTGTCACGCCCTCAAAACAAACCCATAATATATATAATATTAACATGCATCGACATAAGAAAATAAAATATTATTCCATTCATCAGAGTATCCTCAAAAGAAAACATTACATGTAATAACGAAAGTAAATGCCCTACGGGCTTACATCTTTCCAAGCCAATACTTGGACATAAAAGAAATGAGTACTAACTCAACTACAAGTTAAGCCCTTGGCTTGTAATTACATGTAACATTAAAATAACAAACTAGCTAACTAAAAAGAAAGAGTCTTCAACTCCAAATCCTCCCAAGCTAAGTCCTTGGAGGTAGCATATCACCTGGACCTGAAAATGATGTTCCCGTATAGGGTGAGCCACAACCCAGCAGAAATATACTAAACCAAATATACGAATTGACTAAAGCAATAGCATTCAATAGATGGTTACACTTATAAATCACTTTTATCACAATACAGTTTCATGACCACTATGTCCATGATACGTTTCACTTTCCATTATTTATCCAATTTTCCATTTATACAGACATGGCTCAGAACCTGGCCAAACAACAAACTGAGACTACATCTCAAATTAATATTTCTTCTGATATTAACAATCAAATGAGGCTAAGGCTCATAATAAAACACTTCCATCAATTGATAAGTACACATATATGCTGTACTAATACACTTCCATACAACAATAAGTACATAGATTTGCTGTACTAATGGAGTCCATCCCCTTTCTCCTCCTAAACAGGTTTGAGAGTCCATCCCGTATCTTCCCTCAAACCACGGAGTACATCCCCTATCTCCTCCTAAACAATATGCATATACAATGTATTAAACACTTGTCATACACAATATTCAATCAATACACAAATTCGCTGTATTAATTCAACTGTCAATTTCAATGACTCATTCAATGTGATTAGTTTTAGTTTTCCCTAATCAACGTGCAATGTCTACAACAATCACGACTATCCTCCACCGATAGCCCAAAACAGTTATTTCTAAATAGGAAATAAATGTATCAACAAATGTAAACTCAACATTTTCATAAGCGAGTGATTAAACGATTCAACCACACCATTTATCTCATAATTCCCCAATTTCATGAATTAAACTCAATTCCACATTTTTTCCAAAATTAATTATACAAATTAATTTATTATAACAATTAGGGCTTTTCCCCATTTCCTCAAAATTAACCCTAAGGTTCAATTTTAATCAACCTGACACTACCAATGTCATTTTTTCATGATTCACAATTACATGGAATTTAATATATAAACAATTCCCTATTTCTCAAATTATAAGACAAACCCTAGTTTTCCCAAAATTACTAAACGACACCAACATATCAAAAATACCAAAACTTAGGTCAAAACCTATAATATGGAGTAGGAAATCCCTACCTCGAAGTGAAGAACTCAAATGGAGATGATGGAGATGATGACCAAAAATCCAAAGTGCTCCAAACCGCCAAACTCTCAGATTAAAGTAAAGCTCTCGTGACCCTCTATCTTTTTAATAAAGAACCTAGGGTAGAAACACCCTATAATAAAATGAAACCTAAGAGAGAAGGTGAGTGGAGGGAGAGAGAACACGGACCTAGGGTTCTGAAATCAAAAAGAGGATGAAAAAGTGACTTTAAAACCGCTGCTGTGTATTTAAATAAAACAGGCTCGCTCGAGCGAAGACTTGGTCGCTCGAGCGACCAGACACATAAAAACCTCGCTCGAGCCAAGAAGGTCTCACTCGAGCCAACAACCCAGAAGCTCGCTCAAGCGACAGACTGCTCGCTTGAGCCAACAACTCAAACCCTCAGGTCTGCAACCAGACGCACGCTCGAGCGACGGAACGCTCGCTCGAGCGATGAACAAACCAGCTCGCTCGAGCGAAGAAGATCTCGCTCAAGCCAAGAAACACAGCTCTCAGGTCTATACCTAGACGTAGTCGTTGGTTCAAGCGAAGAAACCCTGGCTCGAGCGACGGACCAAAAACAAATAGCTCGCTCGAGCGACAAACTTCTCGCTCGAGCGAAGGACCAAAATCCTGGGCAGTAACCCTTTGCTCCCAAACACTCTGAACCTGCAACAAACCTGCCCAATACATCCTATAACTCAAAAATAAGGAATTAAAGGACGACAACAACAAATATGTAACAACAGAATCTACAGAACGTAAGTCCGGATACAACCACCAAATGGAAAAAGACCGGGGTCGCTATACAATTGAACACTCCAGTGGCAGAGTTTGAGACCACATTCACTAGCTTGTCGAGTTTTGCACCAGAACTCGTGACGACTGAGGAGTGCCATTGTCTGGAGTTCGAGAAGAGGTTAAAGACAGGGCTCATGTTTAAAGTAGTCGGGTCGATGATTAGGGACTATGGATGCCTTGTGGAGATGACGGCTCATCTAGAGACCGTGATGCAAATGGAGGAGGAAAGGATGAGGGGCTCTTGGAGGAGTCAGGATGTTCAGAGGGACAACAAGAGACAGAGAAGTCCTGCTCCATAGTAGTCTTAGGGAGCTCAGTCGAGGTCCACTTTTCCAGTGCTGAGTTTAGGTTCTGGAAGAGGTGGTTAAAGAGATTTCACTTGTTACAAGTATAGCTAGTTAGGTCACAAGTCTCCAGCTTGCCTACAAAGAGGAGGAGGGTAATAGTCTGCATCGTCATTGGCTCGTTCTTAGAGCCAGAGTCAAGAGAGAGGCCAGCCGCTTACTTGTTATTAGTGTGGGTAGGTGGGGCACATGAAGAGGTTTTGCCCTCAGTTGGGTGGCACATCTGGTGCATTTGGTTCGAGGCAGACACAGAGCCACCAGCCGGCATAGTTAGCGCAGTCCTCGAGGGCAAATCAGGGAGCCTCTTTGGCTCAGTCAGTGCACCAGACCTATGCTTCGAGGGGTGAGTAGGTTGAGCAGAGACCTATAGGGCGTGTATTTGCTGTTACTGCGCTAGATCTTGTACCAGCTCCTTCAGAGTGAAAGGTACCTTCTTGTTTTGCAATTCAGTTGCTAATGTGTTGATTGATACGGGTGCATCCCATTCTTTTATCTCGTCTGCATTTGCATTGGTTTTGGGGTTAGAGTTGACTTAGTTAGCATCTCCTATCTGTGTAGAGTCCCCTGTTGGTCGTGAGGTTATTTTGAAGTAGGGGTGTCAGGGCTGTAATATAGAGGTTTTCGGTATCTGACTTCCTTTTGCATTTGTATTGATTGACATGTCTAGCATTGATGTTATTTTGGGTATGGACTGGTTGTCTTCGTATCGGGCTGTTATAGATTGTTACCATCAAAGGGTTACTATATATACTCTGAGCAATGATTGCTTTTAGTTCTTGAGGGACCGGGTGATGGAGTCTTGTCACCAGTATATGACCCACGTGGTCAAAGTGAGCTTAGTTGCCTTCTCACTAACTTCTTGAGTACGAAGGGTGATGAAGCCCGAGTTGAGTTGCCAAGGGTAGTTTGTGAATACCCGGATGTTTTTCCAGATGATCTTACCAGTTTACCACCTCATCGAGAGATCGAGTTCTCTATGGATTTAGTGCCTAGCACCACACCGATTTCTATGGCACCATATAGATTTGCACCTGCCAAGTTGAGTGAGTTGAAGATTTAACTCAAGGATTTGTTAGATAAGGGTTTTATTCGCCCTAGTACTTTACCTTAGGGAGCACCGGCTCTTTTTGCCAAAAAGAAAGATGGTGCGTTGCGACTTTGTATAGATTACCGGAAGTTGAACTGGGTAACTGTTAAGAACAAGTACCCAATACCATTTCGCATGCGGTATAGCCATTACGAGTTCCTAGTGATGCCCTTTGGGCTAACCAATGCGCCAGCTGTGTTTATAGATTTGATGAACCGGATCTTCCGTGAGTTCCTAGATTGTTTCATAGTCGTCTTTGTGGACGACATCTTGATTTACTCACTCTTTGAGAAGGAGCATGAAGAACACTTGCGGGTAGTATTTGAGTTGCTTAGGACCCACAAGTTGTATGCTAAGTTTGGAAAATGTGAATCTTGGCTGAAAGAAGTTAAATTCTTAGGGCATGTGGTATCCGGAGAAGGCGTGACTGTGGATTCTTCCAAGATAGAGGCAGTGCAAGATTGGGAACAACTTATGAATGATTTTGAGATCCGTAATTTCTTAGGGTTGGCCAGGTATTATTATAGATTTGTGAAGGATTTCTCTAGGCTAGCCTCACCATTGACTAGACTGATGCGGAAAAAGATCAAATTTGTGTGGAGTGAGACTTGTGAGAAGTCATTTCCAGAGCTTAAGGTTAGACTTACCACTACTCCAGTATTGATTATTCCGGAGAGGGGTTTAGGCTATTTGGTGTACAGAGACACCTCACCGGAAGGTTTGGGTTGTGTTTTGATGCAAGAGGAGAAGGTAGTAGCCTATGGCTCGCGGCAGTTGAAAACACATGAAAGAAACTACCCTACCCAGGACTTAGAGTTAGCGGCGGTAATCTTTGTCTTGAAGTGTAACGCCCCTCCTTTTTATTACTCGGATTCCATTACCAAACCATTATTATAGATTCAATTTCAGAGAAAATATACGAAAACTCTTTATATTTACAAGAACATTTGAGTAAATATTCTCTCATCCGAGTACAACATGAATGCAACAAGAGTTATAATTAAATAAATTGCCCGTAGGCTTACATCTTTTAAATTAAGAGAAAGGGTTTAACTCTTTTACATCGATGGCATTTCACCCACAAATAAAAGGTCCCATGGCCAACAAGTAAAGAAGATCCATGACCTTGAAACACTTCTCGACGTTCACCTGAAAAAGGATTAGCAACGTAGGATGAACATAAAGTCCAGTAGGGATCTCAACATGATTTTAAACAATAACAACATACAGATAGCTATGATCATGAATACTTAGTCTCATACTATATAAATAATGTGACGATTTATATAGAAATATACGTATATAAGAACTTTTCTCAAAGTCATTCATTTCATTCAATAACATAAGCAATTCACTTTTCTTTTTTCTTGTTACCTTTTTCCAAAATTCATATAACAATAACAAATTCCTGAAAACAATTTCACCAAGCCCATTATGTTTTCTCCCACTTTCCGGACTTACACCTGATTTGCCTTTTCAAAACATGTTCACAAGTATCCAATGTTCTTCACATTATTCACAATCTCAATATAGTACTTACGTCCGTTCCCAATACATTCTTATTTATACATGTATACCTTTAGCACAAAAGGAAACAATAAACAACCAACAACTATCTACTCAACAAATGAGGCAACTCGGCTTTCTAGAACCATGACCATCATAACCCATAATATACCCAGATACACTGAGACAATAATGATAAATAAATTCTGCTCTGCCTACCTTAAGCATGGTAAGTCAAGGATACACCTTTCCACAATGAAATGCCAATTTACAAGACACCGGCTGGAAGGTAATGGCACCTTTGCCAAGTTCTCCAGGTGCTAGTTGGAAGATACTGGTACGTCTCATTCTAAGTGCAGTCAATTCTCCAAGCACTAGCTGGAAGGTAATGGTACCTCTCATTCTCAGCGTAATATACGTTACCAATCATCATAACATTATGAAGTACAATCAACACAAGTGTAATGCATACACACAACTATTCAACACAAGAATATCATCCCCCACCCATGACCAAGGACAAAACCTCTAAATGTATGTATTCAACACACGTATTATAATAATTCAACTCTTATGAGATTTTAAATCCAACAACAACAATAGTAAAATAAAATATTCATAATCCAACCTCAAGCTAATTTCTGAAATTCACATATGATTTCATTCTTTCTTTTCAAAAATCAATTCTCTTATTTTCCAAGTTAACATACTTCACCCTTTATCCCAATCCATTCTTTTCATTTCACAAAATTAAATCCATGGATATCAAAGCCACAACCCAACTCAACTTAATATAATCAATCCAAAATAATTCCAATGCTATAGTTAATTCTCCCTTTTAGCTATTAACACATTTACACAAACCATAATAATAATTTACAAACATTATTCAACTTTACCCCTTTTTAATTTAGCAAGTCAAAACATTAAATTAGGGCTTTTTCTTCTTTCAACATAAACATGCTAGATTACTCCCCAATTAACCTAAACAACAATCGATTTAACAATCTTATTCCCAAATGACAAACCCTAGATCCCCTTTTCATGATTTTCAAAGAAATCCATAATGGATATGATTTTTATGCAATAAAATCTACCGCATATCTATCTATAGATGAGGTATTGAAAAAGAGCAAAGAAATCCTTACCTCAAGATCCAAAGCTCAAGATTTGAAGCTAAACATGAAGACCCAACTTGAAATTCCAATGAAATTGCAAAAAAATCGGAAGAAGCCTTGATCTATGTTTGCTCTTCAACATTCTTGAAAGATTTTGGGTGAATCTTGGGTAAATAGAAGAGAAATCAAGAGATTGGAAGGTTAGGGTTTCGGGTTTGGAGGATGGGAGGAGAAGAGAGGAAGGAAAAATAGAGTTTTAGGGCCAAAAAGTCACTTTATAATGTCTGTTAGCAATGTGGCCGCTTGAGTGAAGGAAGCTTGGCTCAAGTGTACAAAAGAAGCTCCCAAAATCTCTAAAAATCGTGCAGTTCGATCGAGCGAAGAAAAGCTCGCTCGAGCAAGCGAGCTTCCACCACAGAAACTCGAAATTCAAACAAGTATAACTCTCTCGTCCAGACTCCGTTTAGGGTTGTTCTTATGTCCAAATTGAAGCCCCGGAAGTAAGCTTTCCAATGGTTCTAGCCTCACATCAAGATTCAAAGTATGGAGAGATAAAATGATGAAAGAGTGAAAACTACTCAATAACAATTATTCAAATTTGAAGTTTCTGATTCAATCTCACCCAACCACTATGGTAATACCTTAACCAAGGCTTAAATATCAACTAAGAAGGTTCTCCATCAAGATAAACAAAAATTCAAATATAGTTCCATTATAATAGGAAGCACAGAGTGTTACATGAAGATTTGGAGGCATTACTTGTATGGTGAGAAGTTTGAGGTGTTTTCTGATCATAAGAGTCTGAAATATCCATTTACACTGAAAGACTTGAATCTGAGGCAGAGGAGGTGGGTGGAGTTCATAGAAGATTACAATTTTGAGTTATATTACCATCCGGGAAAGGCCAATGTTGTGGCCGATGCTTTGAGTAGGAAATATGTGGGTAGTGTGGCTAGTGTTGTCATCCGAGAATGAGAGATGTTGGATGCCCTTGGTGAGTTTGACTTGCATCTTGGCGAGTCCGTAGAGTTCGCGACTTTAAGATGCATGAATTGTGATACAAAACTTGGCATGGTACGGTTTGCAAACGAGTTGTAAATGATTTTGTCATCAGTATTATATTTATGCATCATATTTATATCTTTGTTAAGATTCATATATTGTGATAGATTATTTCTACTGGGCTTTGGCTTACTCTACTTGGGAAACCATTTTCAGGTGTTGATGACATGCCTCAACCAAGGACTTAGCTTGGGAGGACTGTGGAGTTGAAGGCTCAATCTTATTATTTGTTTTGTGTTTAACTTTTGTACAAGCCTAGGGCTTTAGTTTTCTTGAGCTTCTGACTTATTTTGTTGTAACCAAACACGATGTCGAAAAGATGTAAGCCTTTAGGGCATGCGAATGTCTATTTAACTTTCATTTCTCATTATAACTTGTCACGCATGCTGTAGATTCAGGATGAATCATTTATGAATGTATAATGCATGCGTCACTTTTGTATATCAACTCTGATGAATGGAAATATTCTGTTTCAACTTTATCTCTTCTTATGAGACGGGTTTATTCTATTTATTTTGGAGCATTACACATAGTTCGAAAGTTAGGCTGGAAGTTTTTCCTAGGTATCTGCAGAAACCCAAGACCCAATTTTCATGATTGTCCTGGATGAGACCTCGTACCGCTGCATGGTTGTCATTTGTTGAGCTATCAGTGTTGTGTTTGAAGCAAAATGTAGGGGGTTAGGACCATCCACAAGAGATGGTTTTTGTGGAAAGGTGTTTGTGGACATAAGAAAGGTGGTACCAATCAGAAGCTTGGGCCATAGTCCACAAAGTTTTGAGGAGGCTCGTGTGGTTGGGCTCGAAGTATGAGGTGTTGTGGTTTTTCCAAATGGTCCAACACGCAAGGGGGAAGATGATGGCCCAAGGGATGGAGGAGGTATGTAGCTTAGTTGAGAGGCAGTTGGTTTTGATCCAGTCGGTCAAATGAAGGTTGAAGGTGTTATTCCCACAGTGGATGTGTGTGTGTAAATTAAATGAATAAATAAAATAAACAACAAAATAAAATAATTAAGAAAATAATTATATAAATTAAATTCCGAATTAAATGCTTAGAGAAATTATAAGTCGAGGCTTGTGTTGGACACAATCTCCTTAAAGTATATTTCGCCTTTGCTTCGAGATTTAACGTCGTCTACTTCCAAGGATGCAACGACTAACACTTGATCTGCAGCACTACAAAATCAAGTCTAGTGAACCTAAACTCTGTTGTGACTCTCTCTTTTTCTTCCTAAAAATTAAATGCAGAACATATATAGAAACACAGAAGAAGAACAAAAGAAAAAAGATGAAATTTTGAGGAAAAAATTTAATGAATTGAATTGCTAGATGGCAGACTTTATATAGGAGATATGGTGGCTTTTCCGAACAGGTAGAAAACCTGTTTGAACTGATTGAATAGGTATAAAACATGTTTGGACAAAACAGATCTATTCGGTTTTGAATTTCAATAGTTATGAACCTGTTCGGGTGGAATTCAACAGGTAAAACCTATTCAGGATCTATTTGGGTGAAGGAAAAATCTAGACCAATTTATTTTGAATTTTGAAACCAAAAATAAAAATAAATAAATAAAATACAAATGTTTTTGGCCTAAAAAGATAAGTATTGGGCTGGACAAGCCTAACCTAACCTCACACTTCACATCACGCACCTGCACTTCACATCACGCACCTGAGCCCAAGCCCAGGCCCAGCCCAGGCCGCCCGATCGACCAGACGGATGATGGCGGCGACGGCGCGCGTGTGTGGTTTTTGTTTTGGGTCCAATGGATCTAACCCGCTTTACCCATAACCTTACATTTCCACAAACTTGAGTATCCCTTGGGGCCCATCTCAAGTATCCCAAGCTAGAGTATATAAACCCATACAAATCCTTATGCCTTTCCAATGTGGGACAAACACATTTCACAAATGTATAGGAAACCCATCTAGAGCCATTTTCACGAACCCGAAAACGTGCGTTGCATTCTCATTCATCTGGAAATGGTTTTGAGAAACCAAATACATGATGTTATTCACTACGCGACATTAAACATGAACCTAATGAGAAACGTTAAAAATAATGCTTGGGTCCCACCTTAATTACTGCTCAAAGACAGCAAAAAATAAGGTTTTTCAAAGCCATTTTCCAACAATCCCCCACATGAATGGAATTCTCGATAACGAACATGCAATAAGATGCAGACAAAGAAAGAGTACATTAAGAAGATACACCATATCGAGATAGGTAGCTTTTGACTTTGAGCCTCCTCTAGTGAAAGCCTATCGGACTTACTGGCTAACCAGTGGACGCGATGCCTTGAACTGTTCAGCTGTTTGTGTAAGCCAAGACAATAAACTACACATAGTGTATCTGCAGATACAGTTTGGTTCTTACGGTTGTGTTCATTTTGGCCTGAACAACAGTTGGTAATTCATGAGTGCTCTAGGGAATTTAGCCTTCTCAATTCTCACAGAACTGGCCCAGTTCACACTCATATAGGTGACTTTTTATTAACAGTATCCTGTTATCCCCACTTGGATGTCCAAGCTATAAGAATCATTAAAAGAAAAGCTTATCCTACTAATGTTGCAGGTATCACTCTTCTTATCATATAAATGGGTAGAAGAAAACCTCTGTAGTGATACGTGAAGTCATCCATAATTCGGTTGTCCCTTTGAACCTAGATTTTGGGATCTCCAGTCAACTAGGTTGGGTTGCCATTATGACTACTTTTAAGTAATAGGCTTTAATCCCATTCCCCTCGATAAATGGTACACTTGCTCTCTGGCTAGCCCTTTAGTCAATGGATCTGCAATATTCTTTTTTGACTTTACATATTCTATGAAAATTATTCCATGTGAGAGTAAATGCCTAACGGTATTATGTCTTTGACGAATGTGTCAAGACTTACTGTTATGCATGTGATTTTGTACCCGTCCTATTGCTGTTTCACTATCTCTGTGAATGCATATAGCTGGCATAGGTTTAGGCCACATTGGAATGTCTTCTAAGAAACTACGAAACCATTCGACTTCTTCTCCTATTTTATCTAATGCGATAAACTCAGATTATATTGTCAACCTTGCTATGCATGTCTGCTTGGAGGATTTCTAAGAGACTGCAGCACCTCTTAGGGTAAAGACATATTCACTAGTGGATTTTGAGTCTTTAGTATCCGATATCCAATTTACATCGTTGTACCCCTCGAGTACTGCTGGATATTTGATATAATGTAAGCCAAAATTTTGGGTGTGTCTTAGACACCTAAGTATCCTAATTATCGCTTTCCAATGATTGAACCCTGGATTACTTGTGTACCTACTCAATTTGTTTACAATATAGGCTATATCTAGCCTAGTGTAATTCATTAAGTACATCAAGGTTCCAATTATCCAAGAGTACTCTAATTGTGATATGCCTGCACCTGTATTTTTTTAACAAATAAAGACTAATGTCACCAGGCATTTTAGCAGGACGATCGTCATGCTTTCCAAATTTCCTTAGAATCTTCTCAACATAGTAAGACTAAGATAAAGCATATCTATAATATTCCCAACATTCACCTTGAGCCAAACACACTCCTAAGTTAAACTCCACTTAGGATATCAAAACCCAACTCCAAACTTGATAGTAGGTGTGACCAAACACCCCTTTCCAACTAAAAACAAAATGCAGATTTTTTTTTAGTTCATTGTCTTCATTCTTTTCTCTCTAACTTCTCTCTACATTCTCCCTCATTTTCCTTTACCTTCTTGGTGGCCAAACACCACACCTTTTCTCCACCCTTACACCACCATCTTAAACCACCATCTCCACCACTGCCGACCATCCTATCTTGCAGGAAAAAGGGTCCGGTCTGCCACTTCTTCACTCCATCCGAAAATAGCACAATAGAAGTACCAACTCTAGATTTTTCTTAATCTTTTGAAGAATCAAAGCTTGGGGTTTAGTTTTTTTTGATGGATTAGAGGCTTTTAATTGGTAAGAATCTTTCCCTAAAAAGTTTCGTTCAAGGTTTTGCATATTTTGAGTTAGAGATGATAAATTTTTTATTTTAGACCTATTTTGATTTGGGTTTTGATTGTTGAGTTTTATACTCTCAATAAGTTTCTATGAATGTTTTACATGTAGAAAAATGATCAATTTGATGGTTGTTTTAGAGATTGAGATTTGGATTAATCTAGGGTTTGAATGTGATGTAAAACTTGGGGATTTTGGTGTTAGAAAATTTATATGTTGAAATTGATTTGACAAATGGTGGATTGGGTATCTCTATGTTCTATGAAGGAATTTTATAAATGATTGAAGTGGTTTTACCTAAGTGGTTGAGTTTATGAAAATGTTGATTTTTGACTTTTGTAGTTAAGTGATGGTGGTATTGTGCATAAAAACTGGTTGGATATTTAAAAAGTTAATAACTCAAAAAATGTACAAAGGATGGGTGTTGTGGAGATTGGATAAGTTTTTTGTTTGGGTGACTTAAAGTTGGAGGAGTTCTTTAGCTTATCATTCCATAGCATGTTTTATTTAGGATCAATTTTGTAGACGTTGTAATTTTCATTGAAAGCTTTTCCCTAATTTTAGATCCTATTTACTAATTGTTAGGATTGGAGGAAGGCGTCTCTACACCTCTTGGGTATTAATTTGTAGAGTTTCAAATCTACGCTTTTGCTATTTTGGAGGTGAGTATACATACCATGGAAATTACCTTATCTCTATCTTTATTACAAAGTTTGAAAATATTTTTGAATTAAAGGAAGTGAATGATACATTTCATCATGATATATGTATAAAAAGAAAATCTATAAATCTATTGAGGCCAAGGGTTGAGTTTAAATAAATATATGATTTCATTTGTAAAATAAAGCATTAAATTTTTATGAGAATTTATTTAAGTTGAGTCCTTCAAATTTTATGATGATGATGATTGAATGACAATTAAACGTTATGCGAGGGTATTTATTGTATTGATCATATAACCAAATATAGCCTTTGGGGCCACAAGGGCCAAATTGCTTTGGGGTCCTGGGGACCGAAATGTTTTAAGGACTATAAGGGTCGTTGTACATAAGGGGTCCTGGGGACTGAAACATTGAAATGAGAATTGAAGTGCTACGATGACATAAGTTATGTTCCTATGGTTATGTTTTGGGTAACGGTGCTGTCACCACCTAAGTCGCGAGGTAACGCGACCCTAAGGCTATGTAGTGGTTCGTATGATGGACATGAAATCTTAAAGTATTGAAAAGTTGTATTTTTGTTTACTTTCATTATTCAAATGTATTTTTTTCTTCCTTGTGAGATCCCTTGGAAAAATCTTGATAACGGTTTATGCAATTTTTATTTTTATTTTTTTATTTTGTATAAATTCTAATCCAATTAAGCTCTTATGTTTATTATCTTTATTTTGAACCCAATTGGAAAGAGCAAGTTTTATAACTCCATGGTATTGGTATACTCATTGGGCTTTAGCTCATTCTTTTTAAATAATTTTTTTTCAAATTCCTAGACTTTTGTGTGGCTCTACTCAACTTGGAAGATTAGAATTTTTGAAGGATCAAATGTGGGCATCTTGTAGTTGAGGTTTTGCTTAGGGTCATTCTAGGATGTAGTTTTATCCTTTATTTTTTTTTTATGAAGGAGGTTGATTGTAAATATTTACTTTATGAAGTTGGATGTATTGATGGATTCGTGAATAGTATGTTTTATTTTTGGAAAGTGATGCTTGGGAACTATCTTGTAGCATGATGATATTTTTGTCTTTGAATGGATCATCTCATATATGTTAGCCAATCGAAAGGTCTTATGCACTATTGATGATGTGGTGATGTGATATAAGAATTATACAGGTGATTGTTGTATACAAGTGCTATAGCGTTTAAAGTGCACCCTCTTGGCGGGGCTTTGCCTTGCCAAGATTGGGTCGTTACAATATCCTTCAGATGTTCTAGTAATTTTTATTTCTAATCTGTTACTTCCAGATCTTTCATATCAAACTTTTTGTTCAACATTTTCTTTGTGGATTTAAGGATTTAATCATGTCATTATTGCTTCCAATAATGAGCATGTCATCCACATAAAGACAAACTATGACATAGCCTTTGTCAATGCTTTTAACATAGACGCATTTGT
Source organism: Camellia oleifera (assembly GCA_022316695.1). Taxonomy (NCBI): domain Eukaryota; kingdom Viridiplantae; phylum Streptophyta; class Magnoliopsida; order Ericales; family Theaceae; genus Camellia; species Camellia oleifera. Next base: position 112,756,051 of record CM039317.1, read on the forward strand.
CATATTCATTTATCTTAAAACCATCCGAAAGCATAGCATGATCAAATTTTTCATGCCGTTGTTTCGGAGCTTGTTTTAATCTATAAAGGGATTTGACAAGTTTACAATCCTTTTTCTCTTGGTCGGGAACTTGTAGCCTTTCCGGTTGTTCCATATAGATTTTCTCATCTAGCATGCCATTCAAAAAGCCTGTTTTAACATCCATTTGACGTATCTCCAGATTATACAAAGCTGCAATCGCAATTAACATACGAATATATGTTATTCTTGTCACTAGTGAATAGGTGTCAAAATAATCAAGGCCTTCCTTCTGCCTATATGTTATTCTTTTCAGACGCTGGTATAATTAAATGGAGAATATGTCCCTGAAGATGTAGTAGGATACATATAACTGGCCCTAATAGTTGTTGTCTAAGGCTTTGTTGAGTTAAGTTGAGTTTTTGAGGTCTGGGGACTCTGATGGTGTATCATTCTTGTTCACATCTCTTGTAATTGTAATGAACGTTAGTTGATATGGAGGCTTTGGAATGAGGGCATAATTATTTTACATTTGTAGGTGAGAATTCTTGATACTGGGACCTTATCTCCTCCTCCTCATCCTTTTCTCTCCTACTGTTTTTCTATCTAACAAATTTGTGTTTTCAAAAGGAACCCATCTTTTGTACTCTGGAAATGCAAGTCTGTTTTGTCCACTTTCTCCATTCCAAAATGTTTTTTTAGAGATTTACATACTTTTTCTTGTGTATTGTTGTTGAGCCTTTTTTCTGTGTTGTAACATGGCTTTGGTTGCGTACAAAACTTAATTTTTGCCCTTTCTTATTTTTCTAATGCTATGTCGCAGATTAGTTTTAAAAACTTTGGTTACTTAGTCCCTAGCCATAGAGGACACTAAATTTGGTGGATATAATAGTTAGCATTACTTCTTTAACAACATTGAATTGCAAATGGTATTGCAGGGCCCTTTAGGTAATTTGGAAAACTAACGAACAGATTTGAGTCTGAAGTTCTATGTGCTCATCTAGTTTCATTATAGTCATCTGCTTCGGTTGTGGTGTCTTATATATTGGCGTTGATATTGGGAGAGCAAACTTTAGGGTACTTTGTTAATAAAGCTGCAGAATTACCTTCGGACCTTGTTTTGTGGAATTTAATTTTTTTATGGAACTCAATTTTGATGTAAAAACATTGCAGTTTTATATGAGGATTGTGTGAAGCCTTAGAATCTTGAGATTCTTTATTATTGGTGTTAAATTTGTGGCACTCTGTCACGACCCAAACCCGCCCCTATGGGTTTAGCACCGTAACCGGCCAGTAATCTGTGATTACCAAAGGCCTGCTTAACAGTAAAGACAGTAATACAGAGTATAGGGGCTGGCGGAAGCCAAAACAGTAATAAAAGATGTCCAATGAGCTGTGACAGTCTGTATGCAAAAAGACTTTTTCGAACATATTCACATTTATAAGCAAAACATATGTACATCATATACACAAACATTCAGGTTAGGGACCAAATCCCTTCACCGTAACCGTACAGTACAAGTCTAAAACATTTATTACAGAACAGAGACAAAGGGTGAGACTAAGACACCCCAAAACAGCCATAGCTTGGATAGGCTTGAAACCTCAAGGTGAGGCGCAGTGGCTGGCTTGACAAAAAGGGAGTTAACCCGACGCTCCTAGCATCGATTCGGTGCCTGAACACCTACATATAAAAATAAACAGTGAGCTAAAGCCCAGTGAATAACAGTTGTGTAAAGAGGTTAAGAATGAATGTCCTTTCAGTCTTTAAACAGTCATATAAACAGTCATATAAACAGCAATATTGGTCATTTAGAAACCATAGCAGTTAAACGTGGTGCGTCCAATAGCAAAACAGTACAGTAGGTCTTGAAAGACCGAACAGTCAGTTGATGGCCATCATAACAGTAAACAGTAATGGTCCCAACATGGAAACCGACAGAGATCTCTGTAACAGTAGCAGTAACAGTACAGCAACAGTAGATTGCTATGGATACCACGAATTCAGTTCACAAATAAGACAAACATACATTCAGTAAGAAATATCATTTCAGAAAGTGGTACAGTAGATCATTCAGAAAACATTCAGGATTGAACATATCTTTACAACATTGTTACTCACAGAGCACTGGGCTATAGATAGGCTAGTGCGTGTCCTCAGATGCCAACCCTACAGTTATAGAACGAACACACACTAAGTTACACACTTGGGATTAACAACTTAGCCACTATCTTGACTTGGTGTGGTTCTACATTAATATCCTCATTAAGATGCCTTAAACTAGGCCTAGAAATGCCTAGGATGGAATGAGGATGCAAAAATGCACTTTAAAGCACTTTGCAGAATTTTCAGAAAACAAGGGTCTCGCTCGAGCGTGGCTTTCTTTGCTCGAGCGAGCTTGTCAAAACAGTGTGGTCGCTCGAGTGCAAACTCCTTCGCTCGAGCGGTCTGCAAAAAAATGCAAAAGTAGTGGTTGTTGAAAATCACCGCTCGATGTGTCACGACCCAAACCCGCCCCAATGGGTTTAGCATCGTAACCGGCCAGTAATCCGAGATTACCGAAGGCCTGCTTAACAGTAATATAGTAAAACAGAGTACAGGGGCATGGCGGAAGCCAATACAGTAAATAAACAATGTTCAATGAGCTGTGACAGTCTGTATGCAAAAAGATTTTTTATGCATATATACATTCAGTGCAGAACAATATGCATAACATTTACATTCATACAGTACAGGGACCAAATCCCTATTGAAAAGTACAGTACAGTCTAACAGTCTATACAAAACAGATACAGAGACGGGTGGGGGAAAATAAACCACCCCTAGCCAAAGCTTGGCAGGCTCGGAACCTCGTAGTGAGGCATAGTGGTTGGCTTGACAAAACTGGAGTTTAACCCACACTCCTAGCTCCAGTCTGGTGCCTGAACACCTACATATATATATATATATAAACAGTGAGCTAAAGTCCAGTGAATAACACAATGCGTAAAGAGGTTAAGAATGAATGTCCCTACAGTAATGAAAATAGTTCATTGATTTAGTGTATCAGTCATTCAGTCATATGTGGTACATCCATTAGCATAACAGTATAGTAAACAGTAGGTCTTAAAAGACCGAACAGTAAATGATGGCCATCAGACAGTAAACAGTAGTGGTTCCAACGAGGAAACCGACATAGATCTCTGTAACAGTAACAGTCAGTAACAGTAGTTGCTAAGGATGCCACAATACAGTTCAGAATATAGGACATACATTCATTCAATTAACAGTAACAGTAGCAGTTCAGAAACAGTTTAGTTTAATTGTTCAGAAGATAATCATTTTTGAACATATCTTTACACAGTGGTTACTCACAGAGTTCTGGGCTACGGTAAACTAGAGCGTCTCCTCGAAAGCTAACCCTACACAGTTAACTGATTGAACACACACTAAGCTACACAGTTGGGAAAGATAACAACTTAGCCCCTAACCTGCCTCGGTGTGTTCTACATCTATGTCCTCATTAAGATGTCTTAAACTAGGCCTAAGGATGCCTAGGATGGGATGAGGATGCAAAGATGTGCACAGAAAACAGTTTCAGAATTTTCAGAAAAACTGAGTCCCGCTCGAGCGCAGGTTTCCCCGCTCGAGCGGCAAATCCCCCGCTCGAGCGTACTGAAAAAGTACTGGATAGGTGAAATCTCCGCTCGACGGACGCCCGACTCCTGCTCGAGCGTGAGACACATTGATTCCGCTTGAGCGTCCAATACTCCGCTCAAGCGGACAGTAAAATAGTGCAAAGTACTGGATACTCGTATTCCCCGCTCGAGCGCCACTTTCCCTGCTCGAGCGGGGGTGCAAAATCTGGAAATTCCAGATTGCACCTCCAAGCCAAAAACCAAGTTTAAATGCATAAATTTCGATCTTCTTGGGCCAATTTTCCAGAAAACATCCCAAAACTCATAATTTAACATGATTCAAGGCTCAATTTGTAAAATCAAGGCCCAAGGGTAGTTCAAACAAGCTCAATTTCAAACCATTTTTCAAGAACAATCCTCAAACATGACATGCATGAATCTAAACTATTTCCAAGCTTCAAAACATGCTCTAATGAGCCAATTCTTTTCAAAACAAGATGAAATCATGGTCTAACACACTATTACGAACATGCATGCACCAAATGCCATGAAATCAACATTAAAATGCAAGGATAAACACATGCATGCATGAATTCTAACTCCAATCAACACTATTAGACTAAAACTTGACTTAAATCATTGGAGGCTCATGAATCATGCAAGAACAAGCTTTGAACACACAATTGAAAGGATAGGTCCCTTACCTAGGTCCCCAAATGCAAGTATGGAAGCTTAATTGCCCAAGTCCTCTACAATTTCTTCAAGTCACCAAGTAAAACTACCAAGAACAACTCAATTCTCTCACACTCTCCCTCTCCTCTCTCTTGGTCGGCTATACACTCAAGAAAGATGACTGAAAGAAATGTTTTACAATGCAAGACTAAGTCTTAGACAAGTTTAGTGTAGTGGCCCACTCATATGGCTTTTTGGTAAATAATGCATCTTATGCCATTTAGCTTATTTTAATCAATTTTAATCGTACCAAATCACTTTTTAACTAAATATGCCATAAAATCAGATAAATTATAATGGTCCTAAAACATTAATCAATTTTTGGTTCGGCTGCCGATGAGGCCTTCAATTTGCAGTTCAAACACAAGGACATGAACAGATAATCAAACAGTCAAATAGATAGATTATGCATTTAAATAGATACAGTCAATCAATTAGTTTCAGATTTCAATCAGTCAGTTCAGTACTTTAATTAGTTCAATTATCAGTCATAATCAGTCTCAGTTTAGCAGTAATCGGTGTTTATCGATAAATAGTAACGAGGGTTGTTACAGTCTCCCCTCCTTAAAAAGAGTTAAGTTCTCTAAACTCGAGTTACCTTCATTCTGGAAGAAAACATGGTTCAGTGGAAACAGTTTAGGATATCTTTTACCCATGTCATCTTCCCTTTCCTAAGTGGCATACACGCCATCATGGTTTTGCCAGTCGACTTTTACTAGCGGGATCTCTTTGTTTCTCAACTTTTTGATCTGTGTGTTTACAATCTGTATGGGCCGTTCCTCGTAAGTGTAGTCATCACTCAGCACTACACGAGTCGGCTTTATCACATGGAAAGGATCCCGGAGGTAGTCCCTCAACATAGAAATGTGGAAGACGTTATGCATATGCTCCATTTCAGGAGGGAGCGCAACTTGATACACCACCGGATTGATATTCTCAATAATCTCATACGGTCCGACATACCTTGGCGCTAACTTGCCTTTGACTCCAAAATGAGTCTGGCCTTTCATTAGTGTCACTTTCACAAACACGTGATCACCCACTTCATATTCTCTGTCTCGTCTTCTAATATCAGCATAACTTTTCAGTCTGCTCTGTGCAGTTTTTAGTCTGCTCTGTGCAATTTTCAGTCTCTGTTGTATCAGTTTGACTTTATCGTTTCATATACAATCTCGGGCCCAAGCAAAGGCCCATCTCCAACTTCTGCCCAGCAAATTAGAGATCTACATTTTCTGCCATACAATGCCTCAAAAGGCACCATGCCAATACTCGAATGATAGCTGTTGTTGTAGGCGAATTCAGCTAAGGGCAAATGGCTCTCCTAGTTTCCCTAAAAATCAAGGACACACATTCTCAATAAATCCTCCAAAGTCTGGATGGTCCTTTCTGACAGGCCATCTGTTTGAGGATGGTAGGCACTAGTCAGTCTCAGTTCAGTACCCAATGCAGTCTGTAGGCTTTGCTGAAACCTCCATGTAAACTTCAAATCCCTGTCAGAAACAATAGACACAGGCACTCCATGCAGTCTAACAATTTCATCAATATAAATCATGGCCAATTTGTCCGCATTATAAATTGTCTTGACAGGTAAGAAGTGAGCAGATTTGGTCAGTCTATCAACAATAACCCAAATTGAGTCCATACCTTTACTAGTGCAAGGCAACCCAACGATAAAATCCATAGCAATATGTTCCCATTTCCACTCCGGTATCGGTTAGGGCTGCAATAAGCCTGCGGGTCGTTGATGTTCAGCTTTGACTTGTTGGCAATGAAGACATTTCGATACAAAATCAGCAATTTCTTTCTTCATTCTTGGCCACCAGAAATTCAGTTTCAGGTCTTGGTACATTTTCGTATTCCCCGGGTGAATAGAAAATTTTGAATTGTGACCCTCTTGCAGAACTTTTCTTTTCAGTTCGGTATCATTCGGTACACACAATCTTTCTTGAAATTTCAGTACATTATTTTCAAACTTGAAACCCGATCTCAGTTTAGATTCCCTTTCTTCGATGATCCTCTTCAAGGAGTCATCCAGTTGCTGTTTCTCCTTAATTTCTTCAATCAGTGCCGGTTGAGCAGAAATAGCAGCTAAGGTTCCACCTTGTTCTCGTAAAACAATTTCAATTTCAGATTTTTCAAGGTCACAAAGCAACTCTTTCTGTCCGGTGAGTAAACAAGCTAAGTTTCCAATTGATTTCCAGCTCAGTGCATCGGCAACGGTGTTGGTTTTTCCCGGATGATACAATATCTGTAGGTCATAATCTTTAATCAGTTCTAGCCATCTCCGTTGTCTCATGTTCAGTTCTTTCTGCGTGAAGAAATATTTTAAACTCTTGTGGTCGGTGTGCACTTCACATGTTGCCCCATACAGATAGTGACGCCAGATTTTCAGTGCAAATACTACTACAGCAAGTTCTAGACCATGGGTCGGGTAGTTCTTTTCGTGCGGTCTCAGTTGTCGGGAAGCATAGGCAATTACTCTCCCATTTTGCATTAAAACACATCCCAAACCCTTATGAGAAGCATCACTAAATACAGTATAACCATCCATACCTGAAGGTAGGGTAAGAACCGGTGTAGTCACAAGTCGAGTTTTCAACTCTTGGAATGCTGATTCCCTTTGGTCAGTCCAGTCAAAAGATATCCCCTTCTGAGTCAGTTAAGTTAATGGTAAGGCAATTTTGGAGAAGTCTTTGACAAATCTTCTGTAATACCCGGCTAGTCCCAAAAAGCTTCAGACTTCTGTCACATTTGTTGGTCTAGGCTAGTTTACTACAGCTTCAATTTTCTGCGGATCAACAGAAATTCCGTCTTTGCTAACAACATGCCCCAAAAACATAACATGATCAAGCCAAAATTCGCATTTAGACAGTTTAGCATACAGTTTCTGTTCTCTTAGGGTTTGTAGGGCAAGTCTCAGATGATGTTCATGTTCTTCTATACTCTTGGAGTAAATCAGTATGTCATCAATGAATACAACAATAAAGTCATCAAGGTATGGTTTAAAGATTTTGTTCATGAGGTCCATAAATGCAGCTGGTGCATTGGTAACTCCGAAAGGCATAACTAAAAATTCGTAATGTCCATACCTCGTTCGAAAAGTAGTTTTAGCAATGTCTTCTGATTTAACTTTCAACTGGTGGTATCCTAATCTGAGATCAATCTTAGAAAACACTTGAGCACCCTGTAACTGATCAAATAAGTCATCAATATGAGGCAATGGGTATTTATTTTTCATAGTTACCTTGTTCAGTTCACGATAGTCAATGCACAGTCTCAGTGAGCCGTCTTTCTTTTTCACAAACAAGACAGGTGCACCCCATGGTGAAGTACTAGGCCTGATAAACTTTTTGTCTAACAGTTCTTGCAGTTGCACTTTCAATTCTTTCAATTTAGTTGGAGCCATTCGGTAAGGAGCTTTAGAAACTGGCTGCGTTCCCGGAATCACATCGACGGTGAATTCAATCTCCCTGTCAATCAAATCCCTTGGCAGATTATCTAGAAAAACATCTGGGAATTCTTTGACTATGGGAATACTGTTCACATTAGCAATATCATCAGTAGATACAGTCAATACAGAACGCAGATACCCTTTACACCCTTTTCTAATCAATTTAACAGCTTTCACAGATGAAATCAGATATGGAGGAGGTACTACTCCAACCCCATTAAATGCAAATTCAGGCAAACCAAGTGGACGGAAAACTACTTGCTTCGTTACACAGTCTATGGTGGCATGATATTTCGTTAACCAGTCCATTCCCAATATTACGTCAAAATGATCAATGTTTAGTGGCAGTAAATCAATAAACAGATGTGCATCTCCAACAATAATTTCACAAGCAGGGTACATATATGCACAGGTCATAGATCCCCCAACGGGTGATGATACGACTAACAGATAATTCATGGGTTCTAAGGGTCTATTCAATTTTCGTGAGAAGACATGCGATACATATGAATGCGTAGACCCCGAATCAATCAGTACATATGCATTTTGAGTACAAATAGAGAGGATACCTGACACAACGGTCTCAGTATTCTGCACGTCTCCCGGTACAAGGGCGAACACTCGGCCCTGCCTTATAGGCTCTTTCCCGGTAGCTTTGGGGTTCGGTTTTGGTACGACAGTTGATGCTGCTGCGCTTGGTGTAGCTTTACTACTAGCTTGCGGAGCAGAGGGGCAGTCTTTAACCATGTGGCCTATTTTGCCACACCTATAATAGGCTCCTGATATTTTGTAGCAAACCCCTTTGTGCTTCCTGCCACACTTAGAACAAGGTGGTATGAAACCACTCCCTTGACTGGGGTTGGTTGTTGACCCCGTATTCTATTTCTTGTTCGATGGATTATGTTTGCCTTTCTTAAACTTGAAACCCTGCCTTTTTCCATGCCATTCAGACGCCGGTGTTTCAGTTTTCAATGCTTCGATGTTTGCCTCAGCCATCAAAGCTTGGTCAAGAACATTCACATAATTCGGTAATTTCAGAACATTTATTCGGTCCAGTATTGCAACATTCAGGCCGCCTTCAAACTTTTTGGCCTTCTTGTAATCATTGTCCATCATGTGTGGTGCATATCTAGCAAGCTCGGTAAATTTTGTTTCATATTCAGCAACAGACATTGTGCCCTGTTTCAGCTGTTCAAATTCAGTTACTTTCCTGTCCCTGACACACTGAGGGAAGTACTTTTCGAAGAAGGCTACTTTGAATTGAGCCCAAGTCATCACAGTGTTGGTGTCGCGGACTAACATCCACCACCTTCTGGCTTCTTCTTGCAGAGTAAAAGTGGCCAACAATACCTTGTGTGCTTCAGAGCACGGGAACACCTCAAATAATTTTTTAATCTCAAGAACCCACGCTTCAACTTTTAACTGTTCAAGGCCTCCCTGAAAGGATGGCGGTTTCATCTTGCTGAACTTATGGGTGAGAGCAATAATGTCCCCATCATTAACATTGACATTCTGTTCTGGCTGTACTGGAGGAGGAGGTGGGGGCTGTTGATTCTGTTGTTGATCTAGTCTTTTAGTTATTCGTTCCATCATTCTTTCCAGTCTGGCCATTCTGACCTCAAATGATTCAGGTTCAGTAGCAGTATTTGCATTATCCATTTCACCTTAAGCAGTTATAATAGTTTTAAACATAAGCAGTTGCATACTTAAACAGTTTATCACACAGGCAGTTAGTTGTTTAAACAGATTAACACATTAGCATATGTTCAGTCACCACACACTTATCATGCTCATGTAATGCCCTAATCACTTTTCTAGGACACCCTTTAGCTCATTTGGACACGTGTGTGCGGTATAACTCGAGGTAAGTATCGCTCTGATACCACTTTGTCACGACCCAAACCCGCCCCTATGGGTTTAGCACCGTAACCGGCCAGTAATCCGAGATTACCGAAGGCCTGCTTAACAGTAATACAGTAAAACAGAGTACAGGGGCATGGCGGAAGCCAATACAACAAATAAACAATGTCCAATGAGCTGTGACAGTCTGTATGCAAAAAGATTTTTTATGCATATATACATTCAGTGCAGAACAATATGTATAACATTTACATTCATACAGTACAGGGACCAAATCCCTATTGAACAGTACAATATAGTCTAACAGTCTATACAAAACAGATACAGAGACGGGTGGGGGAAAATAAACCACCCCTAGCCAAAGCTTGGCAGGCTCGGAACCTCGTAGTGAGGCACAATGGTTGGCTTGACAAAACTGGAGTTTAACCCACGCTTCTAGCTCCGGTCTGGTGCCTGAACACCTACATATATATATAAATAATGAGCTAAAGCCCAGTGAATAACACAATGCGTAAAGAGGTTAAGAATGAATGTCCTTACAGTAATGAAAACAGTTCATTGATTCAGTGTATCAGTCATTCAGTCATATGTGGTACATCCATTAGCATAACAGTACAGTAAACTGTAGGTCTTAAAAGACCGAACAGTAAATGATGGCCATCAGTCAGTAAACAGTAGTGGTTCCAACGAGGGAACCGACAGAGATCTCTGTAACAGTAACAGTCAGTAACAGTAGTTGCTAAGGATGCCACAATATGGTTCAGAATATAAGACATACATTCATTCAATTAACAGTAACAGTAGCAGTTCAGAAACAGTTTAGTTCAATTGTTCGGAAGATAATCATTTTTGAACATATCTTTACACAGTTGTTACTCACAGAGTTCTGGGCTACGGTAAGCTAGAGTGTCTCCTCGGAAACCAACCCTACACAGTTAACAGATTGAACACACACTAAGCTACACAGTTGGGAAAGATAACAACTTAGCCCCTAACCTGCCTCGGTGTGTTCTACATCTATGTCCTCATTAAGTTGTCTTAAACTAGGCCTAAGGATGACTAGGATGGGATGAGGATGCAAACATGTGCACAGAAAACAGTTTCAGAATTTTCAGAAAAACTGAGTCCTGCTCGAGCGTTGGTTTCCCCGCTCGAGTGGACATGCAACAAGGGTACACACTCGAGCGGCAAATCCCCCGCTCGAGCGTACTGAAAAAGTACTGGATAGGTGAAATCTCGGCTCGACGGACGCCCGACTCCCGCTCGAGCGTAAGACACAATGATTCCGCGCGAGCATCCAATACTCCGCTCGAGCGGACTGTAAAACAGTGCAAAGTACTGGATGCAAAATCTGGAAATTCCATATTGCACCTCCAAGACAAAAACCAAGTTTAAATGCATAAATTTCGATCCTCTTGGGCCAATTTTCCAGAAAACATCCCAAAACTCATAATTTAACATGATTCAAGGCTCAATTTGTAAAATCAAGGCCCAAGTGTAGTTCAAACAAGCTCAATTTCAAACCATTTTTCAAGAACAATCCTCAAACATGACATGCATGAATCTAAACTATTTCCAAGCTTCAAAGCATGCTCTAATGAGCCAATTCTTTTCAAAACAAGATGAAATCATGGTCTAACACACTATTATGAACATGCATGCACCAAATGCCATGAAATCAACATCAAAATGCAAGGATAAACACATGCATGCATGAATTCTAACTCCAATCAACACTATTAGACTAAAACTTGACTTAAATCATTAGAGGCTCATGAATCATGCAAGAACAAGCTTTGAACACGCAATTGAAAGGATAGGTCCCTTACCTAGGTCCCCAAATGCAAGTATGGAAGCTTAATTGCACAAATCCTCTACAATTTCTTCAAGTCACCAAGTAAAACTACCAAGAACAACTCAATTCTCTCACACTCTCCCTCTCCTCTCTCTTGGTCGGCTATACACTCAAGAAAGATGACTGAAACAAATGTTTTACAATGCAAGACTAAGTCTTAGACAAGTTTGGTGTAGTGGCCCAGTCATATGGCTTTTTGGTAAATAATGCATCTTATGCCATTTAGCTTATTTTAATCAATTTTAATCATACCAAATCACTTTTTAACTAAATATGCCATAAAATCACATAAATTATAATGATCCTAAAACATCAATCAATTTCTGGTTCGGCCACCGATAAGGCCTTCAATTTGCAGTTCAAACACAAGGACATGAACAGATAATCAAACAGTCAAATAGATAGATTATGCATTTAAACAGATACAGTCAATCAATTAGTTCCAGATTTCAGTCATTCAGTTCAGTACTTTAATCAGTTCAATTATCAGTCATAATCAGTCTCAGTTTAGCAGTAATCGGTGTTTATCGGTAAACAGTAACGAGGGTTGTTACACGATGCTCGCTCGACGCTCGCTCGAGCGTGAAACGCAGTCCTCGCTCAAGCGTAGGTTCTCTCGCTCGAGCGTGCATCTGCGTGCACTAAAAACCTGAGAGCTTGCAATCTACGCTCGAGCAAGCATTCCTTCGCTCGAGCAGAGCTCTGAACAAAAGATGGTCGCTCAAGCGTGGAATCCTTCGCTCGAGCGAGGAAGCCAAATTTTGGAATTTCCATATTTGCCTTCAAAGCTCAAACCAAGTATTCAACACATCAAAACTCAACCTTTTGGGCCCATTTTCTGGAAAACACTTGAAAACTCATACCACAACATGTTTTGAAGATCAATTTGAGGAATCAAAGCCCAAAGGTGAGTCAATTGAACACAATTTCAACCCAAATTTCAAGAACAAAGCAAAAACACAATATTCATGATCTCCTTTAAATTCTAACACCTCAAATCAAGATTAAATTGGCAATTTGATGGAAGAACATGATGAATTCATGGACTAAAACCAAAATAGAAACATGCATGTGGGAATTTGATGAAAATGTCTTCAAAATGCCATGGTATAGACATGCATGCATGAATTCACTCTCAAATTCAACTCTTTAAACCAATTCTTGACTTAGATGACTAAATTACCATGAGCCAAGCAAGAACCAACTCAAATACACAATTTAAAGGAAGAACTCCCTACCTTAAGTCTTCAATTTCAAATGTGCTAGCTCAAATTTGCTATTATCCTTCAATTCCTCTAAATTTCAAGCCAAGATTTCAAGATGAATCAATTCTCTCCCAAGGCACTCTCTATCTCTCGGTTTTGGGTCTTGAATAGTGGCTGAAGAGGTGCTAATGTTAACATATATGAGTCAACTAAATGGTCCTAGAATAATCCACTAAGTGGCAAAAGAGTAATAAACATAACTAATGTAATTTAACATTATTTAATCTAATTTAATTGTACCAAATCAAATTCTAATTAACTCTACCATAAAATCACATAAATTCTAACTAGCATAAAATACCAATCAATTTTAGATTCGGCCGCCGATAAGGCCTTCAATTTGCAATTCAAAATTAAAACATGAACAGATCAATTAAGTAATCAACAGATATAAATGAGTTTAAACAATACACTCATGCAATCATTTCAGAATTTCAGTCTGTTCAGTTACTTATCATGCTTACTCAGAGATTAGCACTAATCAGAGGTGAGGGTTGTCACACACACCGAGTATGGTTGGTATTTAGTGGCATCTTTGATAGGAAATGATTGGTACAATTTATTTCTTATTTTAGTTTCTAATACACTTGGGAGATTCCATGGCTTCCAAAACTTGTGTTTCTCTGCTCTTTGTTCTCCATCTTGGAAGTTTGATTACTTTTGCTTTAATGAGTGGGGGAACTAATGTGGGGCTCACTTATAAATTAATTGATTCAATGTTATTGTGCTGCAAAGAGTTCATTGCAGGATAGTTCTCAGTGATTAGCCCATGGGTGGTTATCATGTACTGTTGGAGATCATTATCTAGTGAAATTGGAGTTTTAAGGAGATATTATGACATGAAAATCCCATTTATACAATAGTCAGGTTTGTGGTTGAGCTAATAACATGCTCCAGATTGGGAATCTTTACTGTAGCATGGGCTTGTGTGAAAGAACTTCGACTTTGTTTGATAGAGCTCTCTAAACATATTTCAACCTTATGTTTTGAATGTTTTGTTTGTTTTGAGTTTTCAAAAGTTAATTCCACACCCAGTTTTGAAATTTTTTTCCAAGATAGGAAAATTTGGGCTAACTAGTCGTCCTCTCAGATATCTGGCCGGTCATCCTCTCGGACATCTGGCCGGTTGACCGGTACAGTGTAATTTTTTTTTTTAACAATTGGCACCAGTTATTTTTTATATTTTAAATAAAATTTATTTTGAATTTTTAAAAATGTTTTATGAGTTTTGAATAGAATTTTGAGTTGTGTGTTCGATTATGAGTTGTAAATTTTTGTATCAAATATCAATGTGTTTTGGGAAGATAGTTAAAAGCTAGTTTTTGGCTTTTTTTTGGCTTTTTTGTGAGAGAGGAAAGTGGGTTAAAAGCTGGGAAGTGGCTTTTAACCCACTTCCCAAAATGCCCCAATGTATCAAAAATTTCCCATTCAATTCAAAACTCTTTTCAAAACTCATTCACTAAACAAATTTTCCACATTTAAATCATAATTTCAACACTCATAAACTCAAAATACAACTCTATTCTCAAATCATATTTATAAAACTCTACCAAAGGCTACCTTGGTCTTTCTGGTGATTAGCAAGGGTTATGTCGGTCAAATTGAAAGAGTTCTAGGTGATGATTCATTGCATTTAGTCTATTGATGATTTGATGTAGCAATGCTTGAAAGTTTTTTATTAGTGTTACCAGAAAACGCTAATACCCTAGCGAATTATGTTTTGGAACACACATTTTGAAACATAGTACATTCTCGTTCCAAAATGGTAAATTTAGCGATTTAAAACTATTTCAAAAGTTTTTTCAATATATTTCCTTACAATTTTTCTTATCTAACATAATCAACTAAAATTTAAGGTGAGTGAAGTTTTGATTGGACAAAACGTGAAAATGGGTCATAATGCTCATATAGAAATGTGTTGTTAATCGAGAATTATTTTAAAAGTACGTTAAATTATTAAAATGTTGGGACCTCTAATATTTTCTTAAAATTTGTGTGTGAGATGATTTATGAATTTTTTTTTGTAGCTAAACAGATAGTTCTGAGAGAGAAAAGTGATTGATTGGTGTGTAGAATGTGACATTTTGTCTTATTGATTATTTTAATATATTTTTTATTTATTTATTGACTATTTTAGTCAATTTAGCTCATCCCAAACACCAAACAAGATTAGCTAACAAACAAGTTGTTATGTATAGGCTTTGTTTGGGAATAAGGGTTGAGGTTAAAATAATTAATGAAAAATTTAGAAATCCCTTAGATGTTGATTTGTGATTATGTATCAATTTTAAGCAGTAAATAACAATCCCAATAAAACAATTAAGACAAATCGACACAACGATTTTACGTGGAAAAACCACAATTGGACACCTCCAACTGTGATAAAAAAAACCACGGGCAACAGCCACAAAACAATCCACTAAGAAGATATTAAAGAATTACACCGGTATACTCTCAATTATCTAGCGAATCCACGCCCGAATTGAACCAACCCCTATGTGTCTCTTCCAACCTCGTCTTCACCTCGGAATTGTCTTGACGATGAGCCACTCCAGAATCCACCAAAGCTTCAGGCTCAAATTCTTTAGAATCCACCGAAGAACAACTCTCTCTTTTGTGTAGAACAAACAAATAATCCTTTGATGTATACTCTTTAAACCATGAGTTGAATACTCAATCAAAATATCAAAGAAAACTAGCAAAATATCCCCAGATATAAACCTTAGAACCCAAGAAGAAGATCTGGAGAAGTAATCCTAGATTTAGATTGAGTCGCGAATTTATAGAATCTGAAATCGTGAGGTCCGCTCAAGCGTGGGATTTGCCGCTCGAGCGGAGACTGCATATTCCGTGATTCATATAAGGTCCACGCTTGAGCGGAAGTTTCCACGCTCGAGCGTCGAATCACACAATTTAGTATATTTGCAGGCTTGACAGAAATGCTGTGAGTGTGCAAACCCCGCTCGAGCGGGAAGACCAAAACTGGAAAACTGAAAAAGGCAACTTTGGCAACTTTGAATGCACTTTCCCAGCTCAACCCCCGTCATAATCAACGAAGTGGCAATCTTGAAAGCATTAACATCACAAACTTCTCTACAAGGCTCGATTCGGGTTGATTCGCATCTAATAAACTCATAGCCTCACTGAAATAAAAGTGCGAAAATAAATAAAACTGAAAGGAGTTTTGTCAAACGGGATTGCTAAGAATAAAAACCTAACAATCTCCCCTTTTGGCAATGTCGTGACAAAACACACCTAACAAATAAAATCCTAATCACCCTAACCCATTACAGTCAACAAAAACAAACTTCTTTCCCAAGGTCATGATCTGCAAAATAACTATTAGTGCCACAATCTCCAAAACAACTATTAGTCCCACAAGAGTATATGAAAGAGTAATAAACATATGACTAGATTATCTTGAAGCATGAGATAAAAAAAATGAATAGATGGAACTTGGAGATTTTAAGAACGTGTAGCATGAAAACATGAAAACTAGGACACATGCACCCGACACATGAATGGATGAAATCACACTACGACACATGCGCACGAAAGCAAAAACAACAACACTTTCTCTCCCTTTTTGTCACAAATTGACAATGGAAGCTCAATCAACTAAAGCAAGATCATAAACCACACAAGCAATGATGTGATGATGTAAATATCAGGAGCATGCAAGAAGGAAATAATGAACAAACAGTGCATAGCAACATGCAAAATAACAATGGCCAATCTCTCTTACCAAACAAATCAAAGTGATCATGCTAACAAACTCTTGTAATGAAAAAACAAACTCCCCTTCACAAAAAACAATGAACAAGAAGAAAACGACAAAAAATAATATGGTGGAGCAATGAAGAAATTTCAAATTTATACCTTGAAACACATAAGATTATCCAAGAAGCACAATTACTTGAAACACAATGTGCACAGCCTATAGAAGATTCCTCATGAAAGAAAGTTGTAACGCCCTCAAAATAATACATAAAACCCATTACTTTAGACATGCATTGATATAGGAGAAATCAACCAATTTCATTCATCAGAGTAGTACTTACAAAAGTATTACATGTTAACAACAAAAGCAAATGTCCTACGGGCTTACAGCTTTCCAAGTTAACACTTGGTTACACAGAAGAAGAGTACTAACTCTATACAAAAGAAGCCCTTGGCTCGATATACATGTAATACAAACAAAATACACAAAAAGAGTCTTCGACTCTCATCATCATCCAAGCTATGTCCTTGGAGGTGGCATGCTACCTGTACCTGAAAATGGTGTCCCATAAAGGGTGAGCCAACGCCCAGTAGAGATATGCTAAACACAATATGAGCAATAACTAAGACATCAGCAATTGATAAATGTTTAACTCACATAGATCAATTTATAATTCCATTTCCTTTACATGACAACCGTGTTCATAACCCATTTCAGTTTCCATTTCTCATCATTTTCCAAATTTACAACAATGGCTCAGAACCTGGCCAATCACTTATAAAGGACAGTGCTTCATGTTAGACACTTCCCGTTTTACAATAAATAAACATGCTAGTTGTACCAACATCTCAACAGATAAGCATATAAGCTGTATCCACATTTCAACAGATAAGCATATTAGCTGTATCAACACTTCCAAAGATAAGCCTATGAGCTGTATCAACACTTCCATAGATAAGCATATTAGCTATATCAACTCAATAACTGACAAGCATATGAGCTGTATCAGTGGAGTCCATCCCCTATCTCCTCCTAATCAACATCCGGTTTAGAGGTCCATCCCCTATCTTCCCCTAAACCGTGGAGTACATCCCCTATCTCCTCTCACACACACAATGTATACACATATAAGTCATATACACAATCAATCAATACATAACGTTAATGTATTCTATCAACCGTCATGCTCTATGACATAGCCAATCGATTAGTTTTAATTTGCCTAATCATCATGCATTGTCTACAACAATCAAAACTACCCTCCACCGGTAGCCCAAGCAGTTATTTCTAAACAGAAAATAACAGCTCAAACAGATAAAATATCAATGTTTTCGAAATGAGTGATTTATAAATCCAACTCCACCATTCCACAATATAACGAACCAATTTCATTATTTCCAACTCAATTCCAGATAACAACAACTTTCCCAAATTAATTATGGCAATTAACTTATATAACAAATTAGGGCCTTCTCCCCTATTCTTCATTATTCATCCCAAAGTTCAATAATCAACGACCAACCACTAGAACATCATTTTGAAACTCAAAAATATAACTTTAAGAATCAAAATCACAAAACCCTCATTCGTGCTTTTTTGAAACCCTAAGTCCCAAATCAAACCATTTAAACAATAGACTCGAAATCTATGTTAAAACCCATAAGAGTGAGTAGGAATCCCTACCTCAAGAGATGATACCCAAAGGAGAAGATGACGAAAATGAAGTTGCTCCAAATCACAAGTTTTATGGATCAAAAGGTAGCCCTCGACGATCAACAACTTTTTTGTAAAGGCCAATGATGAACAAATCACTCCTACTAGATCAATACATAGAGAGAAGGTAGAGTTCTAGAGTGAGAAGCTCAACAATGGTGTTTTTGGAAAAGTAGGAGAGAGAAGAGAATGTGAAAAAGTGATTTAAAATGTCAAAACACGGAGCTTTAACCCAGTCGCTCCGCTCGAGCGGCACTCACAGACTCCCGCTCGAGCGTCCAATCCCCCGCTCGAGCGTCGGATGCACACTCTCAGCACTTTCTGCAGATAGGTTCCCCGCTCGAGTGCCCAACTACCCGCTCAAGCGGCACACACAAACTCCCGCTCGAGCGGCCAATTCCCCGCTCGAGCGTCCAACACTACACAGGAAAATACTGGATGGGTGTATTCCTCGCTCGAGCGCCCAAATCCCTGCTCGAGCGGACAAGCCCAAACCTGGGCAACTAGACTTGGTTCCTAGGCTCAACCAACCTGCTCCAAACCTTCCCTACACAATCCAAGATTCAAAAACGGAGGGTAGAGGATATAAACAAGGTGTACTCAACAACCAACTCTACGGAATCTAAGTCCGGATACAACAAATAAAGAAAAGGAAAACCGGGATCGCTATAACCTCCCCTCCTTAAAGAATTTCGTCCCCGAAATTAAACACAAGTTTTTTTCGAAAACAGGTTTTCTCCATTCCCAACAATATTACCACATAATATTAAACATTCCGACCCACTACCGGTCAATCCCATCTCTTCTCAAGAGGTATTTCACATTATGCATAACAACCTGCATTATCAACATGTTTTACTTTGAAATTTACCAATTTCAATTCATTCTCCACAATTCCATAACACATGCGACATTAATGTCATGCTTGCATTTCCACAATATACTTAACATATACAATGCTAAAACAAACCTTCATTTATCAAAACATTCACAATGTTTTACCACTTAAGACATATATAATGTTCTTAAAGCTCAATATCATTACAAAATTTCAATACATGATTACACATCAACAAACATGTCGGGACATTTCTCGCGGACTTCCAACTCACGTTCCCAAGTGGCTTCCTCCACTCCGTGATGTTTCCACAAGACTTTCACTAAAGGAATGGTCTTGCCTCGCAAGACTTGATCTCGCCTATCCAAGACCCGAACCGGTCTCTCTTCATACGAGGCATCCTCATCTACCTCTAAGTCGGTCCAATCTAACACATGAGACGGATCTGGCTCATACTTCCGAAGCATACTCACATGAAACACGTCATGCACTCCGGACAACTGTGGCGGCAAAGCTAAGCGATAAGCGACCTCGCCAATCCTCTCAAGGATCTCAAAAGGACCAATAAACCAAGGGGACAACTTCCCACTCTTCTTAAACCTCATCAAACCTCGTCTAGGTGATATTTTCAAGAAAATGTGATCAACTATTTCAAACACCAAAGGTCTCCTCCTACGGTCAGCATAAGATTTCTGACGACTCTGGGCTGTAACAAGCCTCCTACGGATAAGCTCAACTTTCTTCGTCGTTTCCCTCACCAGTTTCGGACCCAACAAAGGTGTATCACCCACCTCGGCCCAACAAACCGGAGACCTACACGGTCGGCCATACAAGGCCTCAAACGGTGCCATACCGATACTAGACTGGAAACTGTTGTTGTAGGCAAACTCCACCAATGATAAGTGCCTTTCCCACGTCCCACTGAAGTCAAGGACACAACCCCGAAGCATATCCTCAAGGATCTGAATAGTACGCTCGGACTGCCCGTCAGTCTGATGGTGATAGGCTGTACTAAAGGTCAACTTAGTACCCAAGGCATTCTGCAAACTTTGCCACAACCTAGCAGTAAAACGAGGATCTCTATCTGAGACGATCGTCATTGGGACCCCATGTAACCTCACTATGTCCCGAATATACAAGTCGGCAAGGTGATCTACCGAATCTCTCACGCGCATAGGAATGAAATGCGCCGACTTAGTCAACCGGTCTACAACCACCCAAATTGCATCATTACCCCGCTGAGTCCTCGGAAGACCTACAACGAAGTCCATAGTGACATGCTCCCACTTCCACTCGGCAATAGGCAAGGGTTGCAACAAACCCGCTGGCCTCTGATGCTCGGCCTTCACTTGCTGACAAGTAAGGCACACGAAGACTGCCACATCTCTCTTCAAACCCCGCCACCAAAACTGGCGACTCAAATCCCGATACATCTTAGTATCTCCCGGATGCACTGCAAGGTGCCAATGATGAAACTCTTGGAGTACCTCCTCTCGGCAAGACTCCGGCACAACCAAACGGTCTCGGTATCTCACACCGTCAAACCCTTCTCAACCTTCCCACTGGAGATCTTTTCTCGGAGAGACTCTACTCAAGGTCACCTCTCTGTGCCTCTAACACTCGAGTCACAAGTGTAGGCTGCGCAACAACAGAAAACAAGGCCGCAGCCTCAACAGACTCGCTCAGATGCAAATCGAACTCACCAAGTGCGCCCAACATTTCCCACTCCCGGATGGCTATACAAGCTACATCACCTATGGATTTTCTGCTAAGGGCATCGGCCACAACATTGGCCTTCCCCGGATGATAATGCAATTCGAAGTCGTAATCCTCAATGAACTCCATCCACCTCCTCTGCCTCAAGTTCAAGTCTTTCTGTGAAAACAGATATTTCAGACTCTTATGATCCGAGAACACCTCGAACCTCTCACCATAAAGGTAGTGCCTCCAGATTTTCAAGGCAAAGATCACCGCTGCTAACTCTAGGTCATGCGTAGGGTAATTCTTCTCGTGAATTTTCAACTGACGTGAGTCATAAGCTACCACTTTCCCCTCTTGCATCAACACACAACCCAAACCCTCCCGTGAGGCATCACAATAGACAGCATAACCCAACCCTCTCTCCGGAATAATCAAGACCGGAGCGGTGGTCAATCTAACTTTCAATTCCTGGAACGACTTTTCACAAGTCTCACTCCATACAAATTTGACTCCCTTCCGAGTCAATCTAGTCAACGGCGAGGCTAACCTAGAGAAATCCTTCACAAACCGACGGTAGTACCCAGCCAATCCCAGAAAACTGCGGATCTCAAACACACTCTTAGGCTGTGCCCAATCTTGCACTGCCTCAGTCTTGGATGTATCAACAGACACCCTTTCCTCGGATACCACATGGCCTAAGAACTTGACTTCTTCTAGCCAGAACTCACACTTCCCAAATTTGGCATACAGCCTATGGGCTCTAAGTAACTCAAGCACCACTCTCAAGTGTGACTCGTGTTCCTCCTCTGAAGGTGAATAAATCAGAATGTCGTCCACGAAAACAACTACAAAACGATCCAAGAATTCCCGAAAAATCCGGTTCATCAAGTCCATAAAGACTGCCGGTGCATTGGTAAGCCCAAATGGCATCACCAAAAACTCATAATGGCCATACCGCGTACGGAATGCCATCTTCGGAATATCTTCCTCCTTGACCCTCAACTGGTGGTAACCCGATCTCAAGTCTATCTTAGAGAAACAACGGGAACCCTTTAACTGGTCAAATAGATCATCTTTACGGGGCATAGGATATTTATTCTTAACCGTAGCCCAATTCAACTTCCGGTAATCAATACACAATCTCAAGGCACCATCTTTCTTTTTAGCAAAGAGGGCCGGTGCTCCCCACGGTGAAACACTAGGGCGAACAAAGCCCTTATCTAGCAATTCCTGGAGCTGAACTTTCAACTCAACCAACTCTGCTGGAGCAAAACGATAAGGTGCCATAGAAATCGGCGCCGTGCCGGGCACTAAATCAATAGAGAACTCAATCTCCCGGTGAGGTGGCAAACTAACGAGATCCTCGGGAAAGACGTCCGAGTACTCACAAACTACCCTCGGTAACACAACCTGGGTCTCATCACACTCACCACTCTCAAAGCTAGCAAGTAAACCACTGAGCTCACTCCGCCCTCGCGGATCATACCCCAGTGGCACAACACTACCAACCCGGTCTCCCAAGAAATGGAAACACTTCCCGCTCACGGTACAACAAGTGACTCTCTAGCGGTAGCAATCAATAACTGCCTGGTATGACGATAACCAGTCCATACCCAAAATAACATTGAAGCCCTTCATGGGCATAACTACGAAAGGAAACGGAAGCCTATGATCGTCGACCTCTATATCACAACCTCTACATCCGTGTTTCAAAATCAACTCACCCCCAACAGGTGACACAACACAAATAGGAGATGCTAATAGCGCTAACTCCAACTCCAAAACAGATGCAAATGCAGCAGATACGAAAGAATGAGACGCACCCGTATCAATCAATACACTAGCAACCGAGTTGCAAAACAGAAAGGTACCTCTCACTACTGATGGAGCCGGTACTAGGTCCTGCGCGGTAACAGCATACGCGCATCCTGTAGGCCCCTGGTCCACTTGCTCACCTCTAGGAGCATACGACTGTTGCACAGACTGGGATGACGAAGCTCTCAGATTGGCCCTCGAGGCCTGCACAGACTGAGCTGGCTGATAACTCTGCGTCTGCCTAGAACCAGACGCCCCTGAAGTGGCACTCAATTGTGGGCAAAATCTCTTCAAGTGCCCAGGCTGTCCACACTGATAACAAGACAAAGGCTGGCCCCTGCCCTGACTCTGGCCCTGAGGTCTGGCTGAAGAAGAAGCAGCTCGCTGACCCCCTCCCTTCTGCGGGCAAACCGAAGACTTGTGACCCAGCTGGCCACATGCAAAACAAGTCAAGCCTCCCTGACTACCTCTCCCGGAGCCTGCACTCGGTACCGGAAAAGTCGATCTAGCCAAACCACCCTGAGACTGCTGAGGGTTAAAACCCATTTGTCTTCTGCCATCACCCTGGCCCTCTTGGCTCCTCTTGGAACCTTGCTGCTTCTCATCATCCTCCTCCTGCATCATAATTTCCATGTGAGCAGCCGCATCCACCAGATGTCTATACTCTCGGATGTAAGACCCACCAACTCTCAACTTGAGGCCCTGCCTCAACTTCCGCTCAAACTCGTAGCAACGGCGTTCCTCGGACGCCACTAGTTCAGGTGCAAACCTGGACAAGCTAGTAAAAGTAGCCTCAAATTCGGCCACTGACAAACCCTGCTGCTTAAGCCGGCTAAATTGATCCCTCAGCTTCTCCCTAGCAGCTGCAGATAAAAACTTTCTTTTGAAAGCCTCTACAAAAGCCCCCCATGTACCACCCACACGGGCCTTCTCATACTTCCACCATTGACCCGCATCCCCCTTCAGCTGGAAGGATGCCAAGGTCACCTTTAGAGTCTCATCCTCGATGTTGAGCATCTCGAATGTCTTCTCCATCTGTTCCGACCACTCGTCAGCCTTAAGTGGCTCCTTCGGGTCTTCAATAAATTCGTCCGGATTAGACCGGAAAAATTCCCTCTTCAAGAAAGAAGGCCCTGCCTCTGCAACCTGATGCTCAGCTCTAAGAATACCCAAAGCTCCTGCTATCTCTCTGGCCAAGGCACCCATAGCCTGCTGACCCGCTGGCTCGGCCATATTGGCCTGGCCAACTCCCTCCTGCACTGCCGGAATATCATCCGGTAAAGGTACTTCCTGCCTCGCAGGCCTACCACGCCTAACACCTCGTCCTCGTCCTGACATCCTAATAAAGGTAACACAGAACGTTAGCACATTTATAAATGTGCCGAAACTAAACACTCACGTCCTAATACATGGACAACTGTAATTCACTCCACGTAAGCACATAAACACATAAGCACTTACGAATTTCATTTCCGGATAATGATCGTCCCGAGGCGTTACTAGAGTTCCGGTCAGAAACAGCATTGATCAAGTGCTTTTCCAACAAGACTCCCAGAAACCCAAGGATTCAATCAACATCCTAGAAATTAAATCCCATACCCAAATAATCACATAAGCATGTTATCAATTTAAACTCATAGTATATGATTCTACACCTAAGTCTCTATCAAGCGAGACAAACCTATTGTGATACTAATCACTTCCCACGTACCCAAAGTATTCGAACCCGGTATGCTCTGATACCAAGTTGTAACGCCCTCAAAATAATACATAAAACCCATTACTTTAGACATGCATTGATATAGGAGAAATCAACCAATTTCATTCATCAGAGTAGTTCTTACAAAAGCAAATGCCCTACGGGCTTACAGCTTTCCAAGTTAACACTTGGTTACACAGAAGAAGAGTACTAACTCTATACAAAAGAAGCCCTTGGCTCGATATACATGTAATACAAACAAAATACACAAAAAGAGTCTTCGACTCTTATCATCATCCAAGCTATGTCCTTGGAGGTGGCATGCTACCTGTACCTGAAAATGGTGTCCCATAAAGGGTGAGCCAACGCCCAGTAGAGATATGCTAAACACAATATGAGCAATAACTAAGACATCAGCAATTGATAAATGTTTAACTCACATAGATCAATTTATAATTCTATTTCCTTTACATGACAACCGTGTTCATAACCCATTTCAGTTTCCATTTCTCATCATTTTCCAAATTTACAACGATGGCTCAGAACCTGGCCAACCACTTATAAAGGACAGTGCTTCATGTTAGACACTTCCTGTTTTACAATAAATAAACATGCTAGTTGTACCAACATCTCAACAGATAAGCATACAAGCTGCATCCACATTTCAACAGATAAGCATATTAGCTGTATCAACACTTCCAAAGATAAGCCTATGAGCTGTATCAACACTTCCATAGATAAGCATATTAGCTATATCAACACAATAACTGACAAGCATATGAGCTGTATCAGTGGAGTCCATCCCTTATCTCCTCCTAATCAACATCCGGTTTAGAGGTCCATCCCCTATCTTCCCCTAAACCGTGGAGTACATCCCCTATCTCCTCTCACACACACAATGTATACACATATAAGTCATATACACAATCAATCAATACATAACGTTAATGTATTCTATCAACCGTCATGCTCTATGACATAGCCAATCGATTAGTTTTAATTTGCCTAATCATCATGCATTGTCTACAACAATCAAAACTACCCTCCACCGGTAGCCCAAGCAGTTATTTCTAAACAGAAAATAAAAGCTCAAACAGATAAAATATCAATGTTTTCGAAATGAGTGATTTATAAATCCAACTCCACCATTCCACAATATAACGAACCAATTTCATTATTTCCAACTCAATTCCAGATAACAACAACTTTCCCAAATTAATTATGGCAATTAACTTATATAACAAATTAGGGCCTTCTCCCCTATTCTTCATTATTCATCCCAAAGTTCAATAATCAACGACCAACCACTAGAACATCATTTTGAAACTCAAAAATATAACTTTAAGAATCAAAATCACAAAACCCTCATTCGTGCTTTTTTGAAACCCTAAGTCCCAAATCAAACCATTTAAACAATAGACTCGAAATCTATGTTAAAACCCATAAGAGTGAGTAGGAATCCCTACCTCAAGAGATGATACCCAAAGGAGAAGATGACGAAAATGAAGTTGCTCCAAATCACAAGTTTTATAGATCAAAAGGTAACCCTCGACGATCAACAACTTTTTTGTAAAGGCCAATGATGAACAAATCATTCCTACTAGATCAATACCTAGAGAGAAGGTAGAGCTCTAGAGTGAGAAGCTCAACAATGGTGTTTTTGGAAAAGTAGGAGAGAGAAGAGAATGTGAAAAAGTGATTTAAAATGTCAAAACACGGAGCTTTAACCCAGTCGCCCCGCTCGAGCGGCACTCACAGTCTCCCGCTCGAGCGTCCAATCCCCCGCTCGAGCGTCGGATGCACACTCTCAGCACTTTCTGCAGACAGGTTCCCCGCTCGAGTGCCCAACTACCTGCTTGAGCGGCACACACAAACTCCCGCTCGAGCGGCCAATTTCCCGCTCGAGCGTCCAACACTACACAGGAAAATACTGGATGGGTGTATTCCCCGCTCGAGTGCCCAAATCCCCGCTCGAGCGGACAAGCCCAAACCTGGGCAGCTAGACTTGGTTCCTAGGCTCAACCAACCTGCTCCAAACCTTCCCTACACAATCCAAGATTCAAAAACGGAGGGTAGAGGATATAAACAAGGTGTACTCAACAACCAACTCTACGGAGTCTAAGTCCAGATACAACAAATAAAGAAAAGGAAAACCGGGATCGCTATAAAAGTGATGCATTATGTGAAAAGCATAGATCCCGTGAGAAAAGTGTGTGTGTGACTCTTGGAGTTCGACAAACACAAGATTCAAATCCTAGTAGTGATCTGATAACTGTACCTTCAGCAAGAGAATCTAAGCACAATAAAGGAACGTCAAACCACTAAGAATCAAGGGGTATTTGGTGAGTAAAAGTGGAGGCTCCCCCTCAATCAATGAATCCTTTTTGTTTCACATTTTTTTCTTCTTTTGCACATTTTTTTTTCTTTTGCACACTTTTTTTTTTTTTTTTTGCACATTTTTTTTCTTTTGCACACTTTTTTTTTTTTTTTGCACATTTTTTTTCTTTCTTTTGCACACTCATTGGTGGCTGACACGCTCAAGAGTATGGAAACCGAACTAGAGAAGCATGGATATAATAAGGATGGCTTGGTTGGTGACTCTGAGGTAGCCTTTTCCTCATGGTTGGACTGCAAAGCGTAGAGGGGGAAAGCCGTGGAGATGCAAAAGATGGAAGATGGTTAAGAGACTCAACATCACCCATGATATGCCAATATCGGTCAATTCCTTTAGAAAAGCAAAAGATACAATGACAAAAGTCCATAGAAAAAAATAATCACTAAGGCGGAAGACTCCGATAGTTGCTAATCCAAGAGTGTGTACAGAATAAGACATACTAATAAAAAAACACACACGCCAAAATGAGTAATGACCACAGAAAGCACACACATATTAACATGTAATGGATATTCTTATCAATTCCAATATGCACCAAGGACCACTCAAAAATTTCAAGCTTGCAAAACCATACTAAGAAAATCTTTTTGGATTTTTTTTTCTTAACCAAAGCAAGACAAAAAACGAACAAGCACACAAATTTTTTTTTTCTCATTAAAAAAAAAAAAACACAGAAACCCAAAAACTAAAACAAATAAACAAATTAACACAAGTCAAGTTTTCTCACCCAAACTGCTTTAGTAGAAACAAAGTTGTGAGTATTGCAGTTCTTGGGTAGTGTCTTGACATTGTGGTTCCTTTTGCTTTCAATGGGCACCCGTCTCGACTTGGTTTCCAACTTCCTATTTCTAGGTCTAGGCAAATACAAACTCGCTCCATGTTTGGTCTCAAGCTGATCAAAATAACGAGGTCTAATATGACCTTGAACCTCATTACTACTAATAAAGTGTCTCCTACCCCACGAGATGTTGGAATTTCTTCCATCTCTATGAGACACTCTCCCATGCAACTTATAACAAAAAGGGCGAATATGACCATGCATACCCCAATGATGACAAATAAAAACAGGGTGTACAGGGTGTACCTTCTTTTCTTTTACCTTACCAATCCTAGGAAGTTTGAGAAGTCCATCATTGTGTTGAATTTTTTGTTCTCCCTTTCCTTGAGTTCTTGTATCATGAGATGTAGATGCACTCTGTTTTTTCCCTTTCTTACCATCAAAGCCAATGCCACTTTTGTCAGAACAAATTTGTTGAGAACCAATGATACTGTCCAAAGTCTTTGATCCTTTATTCCAAAGACCAATGGTAGCCATTGCACACTTGAGCTCTTCCTCTTTCTTGATGATTAGCTCCTCCAAGGCAACTTGAGACATCTCGAGACTTTCAATCTTTTCTTCATATGTTGCAAAGATTTGTTGTAGCTCATTCCTCTCCGTCTCACAAGTCAAGAGTTTCGCACAAAGAGCTTGTCGATCATTAGAAATCTTAAGGGCATCATTCCTAGCCTTGGAAATCTCTTTCTTTAATTTGACATTCTCACTTTTACATGTTTTGAGTTTCATAGTGAGTTTGTCATTCAATTTGGATAAGTTAAGAGATTCCTTATACAACTTTTGATATGCTTGCTCAAGCTCTTCATCATCACTTCCCGAGGATTCATCATCAATGGCATTCTTAACCGACCTCTTCGGATACTCTGTTCGTCCTTCAGTTTCGGAAGCCGCCATGAAAGCAAGGCATTGTTTATGTCCCTCTTCGCCTTGATCTTCGTTGTCACTTACATCTTCATCAGATTTTGATTCATCATCCCAAGTGATGGCTAGGGCTTTCTTCTTCTTCAAATGAGTGGGGCATTCTGAAGCAAAGTGGCCAAATCCTTGGCATTCATAGCATTGGACTCTTTCAGAGTTCCCTTGTATCTTTCCTTTCTCCTTCTTGGCTATAGAATTAATTTTGAGTTTATCTTTGCCTTTAGATTTATGAGTATGAGTAGATTTCAAAAGATTAGGATTTTTTTTCAAAAAAGATTTTTTAAATTGTTTAACAAAAGTGGCCGTAATCTTGGAATCTATTTCACAATCCTCATCAGAATTCTCTCCAACTCTATGAGCACTACTAAAAGCAATAGTATCTTTTTGTTTCTTTTTGAAATTCCTATGTGCCTCATAAGTTTGGAGATTTCCAACCAGATGATCCAGCTTGAGGTTGTCAACATCTTAAGCCTCCTCAATAGTCGTAAATTTTGGTTGGAACCGATCGGGCAAGGATCTCAAAATTTTTCCTACAACTTTGGATTCTGGTATTTTTTCACCTAAATTGAAGTAGGAAGTTACAATGTCACTCAACTTCGCATAAAATTCATCAAAGGTCTCACTATCTTTCATAGAAAGGTTTTCGAAACTAGATGTGAGCCTTTGAAGTTTTGAGCGTTTCACAGAAGGAGTGCCCTCATGAATAGTTTGTAAGATATCCCAAGCCTCTTTTGTGACTTCACAATTACAAATACGACTAAACTCTTCAGGTGTGACAACGCAAAAGAGAGAATTGATAGCTTTACTATTCCAGCTACTATTTTGATAATCAATTGTGTCCCACTTATCAATTGGTTTGGGGAAGGTTACTCCATCAACGGTAATCGTCAGTTCAGTCCACCCATGCATGACAGATTGCCAAACTTTTTCATCAATAGATTTTAAAAACGATCTCATTCGAGCTTTCCAAAACGAATAATTGGATCCGTCAAGTAGGGGTGGTTGCACTATAGAATTTCCCTCACGAATTGTATCAATTATCACAAATCAAACAAGATCTCGTTCTAAAAGTTTTAAAAAACAAAAGGGCGACCCGCTTTGATACTAATTGAAAAATCTAGAAATCCCCTAGATGTTGATTTGTGATTATGTATCAATTTTAAGCAGTAAACAACAATCCCAATTAAACAATTAAGACAAATCGACACAACGATTTTATGTGAAAAAACCACAATTGGACACCTCTAATTGTGATAAAAAACCACGGGCAACAGCCACAAAACAATCCACTAAGAAGATATAAAAGAATTACACTGATATACTCTCAATTACCTAGCGAATCCACGCCAGAATTGAACCAACCCCTATGTTTCTCTCCCAACCTCGTCTTCACCTTGGAATTGTCTTGACGATGAGCCACTCCAGAATCCACCAAAGCTTCAGGCTCAAATTTTTCAGAATCCACCGAAGAACAACTCTCTCTTTTGTGTAGAACAAACAA
This sequence comes from Camellia oleifera, assembly GCA_022316695.1. NCBI lineage: Eukaryota > Viridiplantae > Streptophyta > Magnoliopsida > Ericales > Theaceae > Camellia > Camellia oleifera. The sequence continues at coordinate 112,785,986 of CM039317.1, forward strand.
ATAATCCTTTGATGTATACTCTTTAAAACATGAGTTGAATACTCAATCAAAACATCAAAGAAAACTAGCAAAATATCCCCAGATAGAAACCCTAGAACCCAAGAAGAAGATCTGAAGAAGTAATCCTAGATTTGGACTGAGTCGCGAATTTATAGAATCTGAAATCGCAAGGTCCGCTCGAGCGTGGGATTTTCCGCTCGAGCGGAGACTGCATATTAAGGTCCACGCTCGAGCAGAAGTTTCCACGCTCGAGCGTCGAATCACACCATCTAGTATATTTGCAGGCTTGACAGAAATGCTGTAAGTGTGCAAACCCCGCTCGAGCGTCACTTTCCCCGCTCGAGCGAGAAGACCAAAACTGGAAAATTGAAAAAGGCAACTTTGGCAACTTTGAATGCACTTTCCCAGCTCGACCCCCGTCATAATCAACGAAGTGGCAATCTTGAAAGCATTAACATCACAAACTTCTCTGCAAGGCTCGATTCGGGTTGGATTCGCATCTAATAAACTCATAGCCTCACTGAAATAAAAGTGAGAAAATAAATACAACTGAAAGGAGTTTTGTCAAACGGGATTGCCAAGAATAAAAACCTAACAACTAATAAGGAAAAAAAAGTTTAAAATATTCAATAAGATAAAATGTCACATTCTACATATTAATCAATCATTTTTTTTGGTCTTACAACCATCTATTTAATTATAAACAAAATTGACAAATCATCCCAAACAAACATAATTTTCTTTATCTCATAAAATAACCAAAAAGTCAACTAAAATAGCCATTTGTTCCAAAACTTTAAGATGTGTTTAGTTCATAAATTTAGGTAAAAATTTATAATATAAAAAAAAAAGGAAAAGTAAAAAGGTGAGTGATTATAACTTTTTATATTTTATTCTATAAATTAATGAACCAAATACAACCTAAAAGATCTTATATCCATACCTCCATTTTTTGGAGTACAGACAGAATTCCCAATTGACTTTTGCCCCTACTATGCTTCGAATCTGTTCCAGGCCAGAACCAAAGCTCTAACTACACTTTCAATGTCTTTAAGCACCTTAGCAAGTAAAATGAATAAAAAGCTCCAGTAACATTGAAATTACTACCATTATATATATATATATATATATATTGTTATAAAATAAGTAAAATACTTTTTGGAGTAGGGTTATTATCTAACAACCTATTTGGCCAGAGAGCGTTTTATTCGGAAATAGAACCTAGAAACTAGTAGTAGATCATATCATGGTTGGCTTTTCCCAAAAAGTGTTTCTTTAAGGTATTTAGGGATTTTCTTTCTTATTATATCATAACCAATGGTAGAGTTGCATTATGAGCTAAAGCATGATTTTAGAAGCAAGAGTACTCTTGATGGATTTCCATAAAAGTTTGAAGGATATTAAATCAAGAGCGGTTGGTTGAAAAGTCTAATTTTGGATTTTCCTTGTCGATAGGTCTAGATGCTAATTTATAATGTCCATAAAGACAATCTATCGCACAATGACCAAAACACCCCAACATTACCTGCACTATCTCACATGGTTTAGATTTCATATCCTTTCATCTCTCTCTCTCTCTCTCTCTGCTCAAAACACAAAACCCTTTCATCCTCTCTCCCTCTCTCTCTTTAGATCTTGCATTCGTCTTTGCTTCTACTTTGACAGTCGGTACCATCACTGCCGATTCAATGGCAATTTCCAGTTTCTTCGTCACAGCCTTTGAAGACCACCAATGCTGCCAAAGGCCCGAAGAAGAAGAAGATCTAAAGCTCACCTATGACTCTTCGTACCATCGCCTTCGCGTTGTATTCTCACCATCGCTAATCCGACGCTAACATCCACAAATCTATAGATCCGCCTACCCTAACCCTAGATCTAGGCCACCACTCATGGTCTGGCAACGAATATGAAGACAAAGATGAAGAGTCTGACGATGATCTAGTTTTATACAATCAGAGAGATTGGGTTTGGATCCGGAAATGGTCAAGAAGGAAAAGGAGATCTAGAGATCTGGTTCTGTACTATATATGTGTGTGTGTGTGTATATATATTCCTCTATTTACATGTGTATTGGTTGCATGTGAATATATATATGTGTTTCAAAGTTCTGTGTTTGTTGATTGTTGATTTTATTCTCTTTGGTTCCCAAGACAATGAGAGAAAAGTTGAGAAATTGATCATTTGAACATCAAACCAACAGGGAGAATAAGACTATATTTGGCTTTCTTGTTATGTTTATGTGTTTTTCTCAACAACCAAACATGCAGGGTTATTAATACATGATACTTAGTGTGATTTAAAGTTGATATTCTCTTTAGATCATAGTATTTTTCTGTTTTACATATCAGTCTATTTTACTGCTATGATATTGAGGTGTTGGCTAGTTTATGTGCCTATTGTAAAAGTTTTTATTCATTATTTATATTTTTTTGTTGTTTTTGATCTTGAGGATAGAGATGTTGTTGTTGAATTTAAATAGATCAATTTTAAAAACGTAGAGATTTGTTATTGTTGTTGTTGTTGTGGAATTTGAATTTTATTTGTACAAATAGTGAGAAGAGAGATTGTGACGATCGGGTCTTTGTTTCCTCTTTCTTTTCCTTCTCCTTCACCTCGTTTTTCTGCTCTCGTTGAGTTTGAAAACGTCGAAAAATTTGTTTCAAATAAAGTTCTTATTCTTGTCTTGTTCGGTGTTGAACTTCAAGTGTTATAGACGGTGCTCGGTTAAGTTCGAATTGTCCGGGAGCAATCAACCAGGAAATTCTGGGCTGCTGGGCTAGGGCCATACGTGCGGGGCCCTAGGCCACACGCGCGAGATGGGGGCTGCACGTGCAGGAGGCCAAGCCGCATGTGCGGGAGGCTAAGCCTCACGTGTGGGAAGAGGGGAGTTCAGTGAGTTGCATTTTGCTTAAAAGGCACAAGCGGGGTGAGGTGCGGGAGAGGGGCACCGCACGTGCAGGGATGAGGGCCGCACATGCGGGGGAGGCGCTCCGCACGTGCAAGGAGGTGCGCCACACGTGCGGCAGATGGGGCAGTCCGAGCCTCAATTTTTATTCCTCTTTTTGGCTAATTGTATCTCATTTTTGGGCTTTTCTCTCACATTCTAAACCCTATTTTTCCTCCTTCTCTCTAGAAACTCTCACCAAAACACAAAAAACTCCTTGATTTTGTCATCCCTTGGATCAAGGTTCACCATCATCATCACATCTCCTTCTCAAGCTTGGAGATCAAAAACTAGGGCTCCCTTGGTGTGGTGGGAATTAAAGAGTTTTCCATCTTGAAGTTAGGGTTCCATCTCCATTCTTCATCAAACATTGAGGTAGGGATTTTTTGAGTCATATATACATGTTTGCTATGTGAATGTTGATTTTAAAGTTTCCATGAGGTTCTTGTGTTGATTTTAGTGTTGCACTAAATAGAGAGAGAGAGAGAGAGAGAGAGAGAGAGAGAGAGTTTTGAATGATGTGTTTAAATTTCAACTTTTTCTTATCCATGAGGATGTTCCTTCTATTAGACTCAAGATGGATGATTTTGGTAGGATTTATTAAGAAAATGAGAAAAGATTTGTCTTGGGTGAAGAACCCTAGAATTTGGGGGTTTTGGGAAAAACATGAAAATACACATGAACTTCTTTCATTTCTTGCATTAATAGAATGAATAAGAGTAGATTTCATCAAATGTTTAGCAAAATGACAATATGCTAGATATATGAGAAATGAGATGTTATTCTACATTATTGTTAAACTCTTGAAAATGTATTGTTGTGAATTGGCACATGGTTGTGCATCTTGGATAGTGAAAACTGTGAACATTGTAGTCAATGTATGAAAAACATCATATGTAGCCTTGAAGAGGCTAGCTTATTATGATTTGGGCATGATGAGAGTGGTTATTGCTATATGTTGATGACATGGTGCCTATTTGGTGCAGCTTAAAAGCTGCTTATTTCAGCTTTCAGCTTAATTTAAGCTATTTTGATGTGTTTGGTTTAGCTTATAGCTTATAGCTTTTTAGAAGTCAAAAATCAGCTTATTCTTTGAGTGGGGCAGGAGATGCTTAATTTATAAGTCAGAAATCAGCTTATGTTCATAGTTATAAGTTATAAGCTGTTTAGGTATAAGCTATAAGCACTTTCCCATAGCTCTACCAAACAGGGCCATGGTTATTTTGTGTAACAACATTGAGAAGAAGAAATGAGAAACATGGTAAATTGATATTGTTGTAGGGATATTGGGATTGGAGTAACACTATGAGGTATGGGAAAGATCGTTGCATTACATATACATCTCAAATTAATTATTACCATACATTGTCAGTTTAGATTGAAAAATATTTACTTCATGAAAGAAAAAGGTGTTGTAATGTGAACTATGGAAATGTTGTATGGGGTAAATATGTGGTAAATTTGGATAGGGGGTGTAGTTGAATTTGATAAGTTGGCCTGAGTGTCCATGGTGAAAGACTAGAAAACCACGCGGATAGGTGTCGAGCCTTCCGGTTAATACCGGTAAAAATGACAATTGGGTAGTACTTGTAGAGTCTAATTGCAGACACCAGCCTAGGAATTACTAGTGCCGTATTTACCGCCCCTATTGATCAAAATTGAAAGTTTTGAAATGTGTTGAGGTTGCAAGCTGTTATTGAAAAATGGAAATCTTTGAGAAGAGCATAAAATGAAATTTTCTTTAAAAAGGACATTGTATGGCATTGGCATTTGCATTTACATTGAGAATTGCATAACTATATATACTTTGTGAGAATTCTCAACTGGGTTTTATGCTCACCCCTATGGGATTTTGGTGCAAGTAAAGATGTGGTGATCCCGCCGAACTGAGGACGTGTATATCTTTTTGTGAAGGGTAAATAGCTTTCTTATTTTTGTTGTGAATTTTGTAAGGCCATGGGCTAAATGTGTATGGGTCCGAGAGATCATTTTGTGTAACCGGGCTATTGCCTTGGAAGATGTAAGCCCTTAAGGGCATTTTTTTTTATTTATTTTGAAATTAGATGCTTCACATGCTATAGATTCATGTGTTCTTTTATTTCGTTGAATGTATACCACATGTGGAACTTTTGCATTAAACTCATTTATTAAATATGAGAACATGGAAGGATTATTGTCATTGTTTAGTGAATATTTGTTAATGTGGGTAGTTCATGTTAAATTGTTTCGGGGCGTTACATGGAATAAATTGACCAGTAAAAATCAAACAAGCAATATAAATTGAAATGCCAAAGAAAATTCATCTCAACCAAACTAATGGCAAAGAAATTGTAGAGAAATTCATCTCAACCAGACTACTAGTTTCAACAAGATCAAGCAAGCACATAAAGTAAAGTGAATCTAATGTCATCATAGAAAATTTATTGTTTGACTATTTTCCAAAATTATACCTCATTTTTAACATCTTTCAAGTTGACTCACAATCCTTTTGTTACAAAGTTTTTCTCTTTTTAAAACTAAGGAAAAAAAAAAAGAAAGAAAATTTTCATTAGAACCAGGAAATGTAGACAAAGATTAATGGAGGAAATTGCCAAAAAAAAAAGGACAATTTGTTTTCCTAGTTTCTTCTAATGTCATATAGTTTTGCCACAAGTAAGCAGAACATTCTGAGGGGAGCAAAACGAACCCCTCTTACGAAGGTTTGGGCTTAAGATCTGAAACAATTTGACATATTTACACAACAAAATCCCCCCTGCAACCCCTTTCTTTGCCCAATCCCAATTCCAATCCCAAACCCAAACCCAACCATAATCCCATTAACCAAAGGCTCAATGTATCAATCAAAATCACATGATTCCTAATAGTTGTAGTAATCGGTGGCCTTTCTTTATTGAAATTTCATATAGAAAATGTAGAGATGGAAAATTGGTATATATATATATATATAGAGAGAGAGAGAGAGAGAGAGAGAGAGAATGAATACAGAGATAGAAAAGAGAGAGAGAGAGAGAGAGAGAGGGACCTTAGATTATAAAAAAAAAAATATTATGGACCTCTCCCATAACTAAAAGTTGGAAAGGGATGTTAGACTAATTTTCCTTAAAAAATTATACATTAATGGTAAAGAGTATAAACATTAATAATTAAAATTCTAATTTTTTTTATATATTTATAAATAATTTTTCAAAACCCATTTACCTATAATTTTCCCAAATGTGGCTGATCAGTTTCTGTTTGACAACTCCTTGTAACTTGAAGCTTCAAAAGAGGTTTGATTTTTTCAAATATTTTAATTTTTTTTAAAGAAAATAAAAATTAACTTAATAAAAATAAATATCGACAATATATTTTAAAATTTTTAAAAATATTTCTGCCATCCAAAGAAATAAAACTATATAAAAATGAGTGCTTTTGATTTTGTTTTTATTTTTTGCACTAAATTAATCTTTAATATTTTATAAAAAAAAATTCTGAAAATAGATTCTAATAACCAAAATACATAGATGATGAAAAGGAAAAGTAAGCTAAAACTGCATAACTTTAAATGTTTAAAAGGGAGGAGTTATTGTAAAGATCATTTTTTAATATTATTTGTAGTTATTTTTCATTGGAAAAAGTGACAAAAAAATTGAAATAAAAAGATTGTAACAATATTAAATTTTATATATATATATATATATAAATTGTCATTTATCATTATTGTTTGAAGTCTCAAATTATCTCCACCAATCCTGATTGATGAAAATGTCTTGCCCCAAAATTAAAATCCTAATTTAAAATCTCTATATAAATTGTTACATAAATTAATACTCCTAACACTATTTAATAATTTTTTACCCAAAACAAAAGATCAAAGTCTTCTCATAATAAAACTTTCATGTATTAAAGATAGAAAAAAGTTTAGAAATCTCAAATGTTTTACTAACATTTCTACTAAATGTCTTACATGTAAGACATTTAGTAGAAATGTTGATAAAACAATTGGGGTTCCTAACATTACTCTTAAGGATAAGCATAAAAAGGGCAGCTAAATGCCCATACCTTTTTACTTTGGACCCCTTATTTTTTTTTTTTTTTTTTATTACAATTTTATCCTAACTTCAATTTTCAATTTTGTCCCCATGCCTATTCTCTTAAGTTTAACCATAACCCTAATCTCACCACCACTTCTACTCCCACTAACATCCTCTATAGCGACCCCGGTCTTTTCCTTTTGGTTATTGTATCCGGACTTATGTTCTGTAGATTCAATTGTTGATATCGTCCTTTATTTTCTTATTTTGAGTTATGGGATGTGTTGGGCAGGTTTATTACGGGTTGGTTGGGTTGGAAACCAAGAGTTGCTGTCCAGATTTTTGGACCTTCGCTCGAGCGAGGAGTTAGTCGCTCGAGCGAGCTGTTGTTTTTGTTCTTCGCTCGAGCCAGGGTTTGGTCGCTCGAGCGAGAGTCTGCGTCTGGGCTTAGGACCTGAGAGTTGTGTTTCTTGGCTCGAGCGAGTGAGGGGTATGTTTTCGAGTTCTTCGATCGAGCGAGCATTTCGTCGCTTGAGCGAGCTTCTGGGTTGCAGACCTGAAGCATCGAGTTTTTGGCTCGAGCGAGCTTTTCTTCGCTCGAGCGAGGATTTCTTGTGTCTGGTCGCTCGAGCGACCAATCCTTCGCTCGAGCGAGCCTGTCGGGTTTAAATAGGCAGCAGCGGTTTTTAAAACACTTTTTCACCCTTTTTCTGATTCCAGAACCCTAGGTACGACTTCTCTCTTCCTCCACTCACCTTCTCTCTTAGGTTTGATCTATTTAGAGTGTGTTTCTACCCTAGATCCTTCATTAAAAAGATAGAGTGAGTCGAGGGCTTCCTTTTAATCTGAACAATCTTGGGTTTGGAGCACTTTGGATTTTGGGTCGTCATCTCCATCTTCTCCATTCGGGTTATTTACTTCAAGGTAGGGATTTCCTACTTCATATTATAGGTTTTGTTCTAAGCTATGGTATTTTGGTATGTTGGGGCTTGTTTGGTAATTTTGGGAAAAACCCTAGTTGTTAATAGTTTAATTGGTAGAATTAATTTAGGGAAAATTGGGGAATTTAGTTGAATTCATGGAGTTGAGGAATTTATTGATTAAATGGTGTAGTTGGTAGTTTAATCACTCACCTATGAAAATGTTTAATTTACATTTGTTAATACATTTATTTCCTGTTTAGAAATAACTGTTTTGGGCTATCGGTGGAGGATAGTCGTGATTGTTGTAGACATTGTATGTGGATTAGGGATAACTGAAACTAATCACATTGATTGAGTCATTGTTTTAACCGTTGAATTAATACAGAAATTACGTGTATTGATTGTGTATTGTATATGTTGTGTGTTTACATACATTGTATTGTGTGGGAGGAGATAGGGGATGTACTCCACGGTTTAGGGAAAGATAGGGGATGGACCTCTAAACCGGATTTTGTTTGGGAGGAGATAGGGGATGGACTCCATTAGCATCACTATTATGTGTGCTTATTATATTGAAGTGTTTTTACATGTTATTGATATGAGCCTGAGTCTCATTTGTGTTGTTGATATTGGAAGTAATGTGAATATGATATATAGTTCATTGTTGTAAGTTTGGCCAGGTTCTGAGCCATATTGATAATAATGGGAAGTGAAACATGTCATAGACATTAGTGTCATGAGACTGTATAAAGTTATAATTGTTTATCTTGGTTAACCATCTATTGAATGCTATGGCTTTATTCAATGCTTATATTTGGTTTAGTATTTTTCTACTGGGCTGTGGCTCATCCTATATGGGAACATCATTTTCAGGTTCAGGTGATAAGCTACCTCTAAGGACTTAGCTTGGAAGGATTTGGCTTTTGGATTTTGAAGACTATCTTTAGTTAGTGTTTTTATTTGATAGTACATGTAAACATTCAAGCCTAGGGCTTTACTTGTATTTGAGTTAGAACTCATATTTTTGTGTCCAAGTGTTGGCTTGGAAAGATGTAAGCCCGTAGGGCATTTAATTTGATGTTACATGTAATGCCTTTATTTAGTTATACTCTGATGAATGAAATAATGAATGGTTTTCTTTAAATATTGCATGTCAATGATATATATAATGGGTTTATTTTGAGGGTGTTACATCCTCCGATGACTAACCCACCACCACTTCCACTTCCACCAAAAGCCTCCGGTTATGATCTAGGGTTTTTGAACTCTGAAATTCTTGCTCTAATTGATCACGATCTATTTACTTCTACATCGCTGGAATCCATGACAAAATCAACCATTACATACATAAACATACAAACATCTAGATCTTTTGCTCCCTAATGACCTTTATTGGTTTATGTCTACTTCATCTGTTGCTAGGTGTAGCAATAAAGTTGTGAATGGCATATTCTGGAACTCATTGCCGAAAAAGTTTTGGCGAGAATTGACACAAGTACTCACATCACCGAGCTATCCAGATCAACTCTCTTTTAAGGTCTTCATCTTCATCCTTTGGAACCTACTCTCTTTTCTCTCTTTCATTATAACGCCCCCAGAAATAAATACACAAACTCATCTCATAAGCAGAAATATAATTGAATTAACATGCTTTGATTCATCAGAGTTAATATTCATGAGAGATAGATATACGAAGAAATGAAAGTTACACAGATATTTATTTACCCTAATGGCTTATATCTTTCCAAGTCGCTGCTTGGTTGCAACAAAAATGAGCCTAGCTCGACACAAATTTAAGCCCTTGCTATACAAAATAGATACAACAAAAATAAAAGCTATTGCTCCAAATCCCTCCAAGCTATTGCCCTGGCGGAGGCATATCACCAACACCTGAAAATAGTTTTTCCCAAATATTTTAAAATAATCCATATATTTTAACAGATAGAGAGAGAAATCCACATATTTTAAACAAATAGAGAGAAATCCACAGATTTCAAATATACAAGGGAAAAAAAATTAAACAGATACGATAAAAAAATTGAACAGATAGGAAAAAAAAATTAAACAGATAGGGAAAAGTTTTGAATCGATAAGGAAAAAATTTTAACATATAGGGAAAAATTTGAACTAATAGTCAACAAAAGTCAATAGATAAATTAAGGGATAAACTTGGAAACAAAATGTCTTTTAAAATAAACAAAAAGACTTTTCACTAAACTATTTCACAAAGGGTGGACTTCTCACCAACAAAAAATATCTATTGAATCTAATGCCTTATACCCTCCTTAATTTAGATTTATTACCAATTTACTCTTAAATGAATTAAAGTAAAAAACATAGTTTAATTGAATTTCTACTATGGCAAGAGAACTAAATCATAACCCATTTCAAACAAGGGTTTGGCTTTTTTTCTTACATTAAGATGAAAACTTCAGAAAACGTTTGGGCTTGGTAGGCTAATTTTTTAATAGGTTTTGGTGATCCGAACCGTTGACTCTTTAAAAGTAGTTTAGTAGAATATTTATGCAAAAAATCAAGATAATTGGACATTGGTAGTTATATGTTTGAATCATATTTGTTTTAAAAAAATAGATGATAAATATAATTTCAAAAATAACCATTCATTTTTTCTAATACAACTCTGATTCAAACATAAAGTTACTAATTTCTGATTATCATGATTTTTTACATGAATATTCTACTTAACAAATCCTAAAAAGTGAACGGTTCGAATAATCGAAGTCGGTGCCAAAATAGATGTACTAAGCCTAAACATTCTCTCAAGTTGAGATAACCAATATGAAAGAAGCCCAATGTTTCTGACGAATCAATAATCATCAAACAAGTTTTTACCTTTGATCTAATATCTTATGCTCTCTTTGGGATGGACTTTTCACAATTTTCTTCTCTTTGGGTTTGGCTTCTCTCAAGTTGGCCATCTCAACTTGAGAGAGCGTTTGAACTTAGTAGACTCATTTTAGGAACGATTTCAATGATCCAAACTATTTATTTTTTAGAACTCGTTGAGTAAAATATTTATGCAAAAATCCAAAATTATTGAACATTGTTAGTTATGTGTTTGAATCAGATTTGAATTACAAAAAATGAAAAGCTATTCTTGAAATTATATTTATCGTTCGTTTTGTAAAACATATATGATATAAAAATTATGGCTATTGATGTCCAATTGTAACAATCCCAACCCGTGATTAACTAGTAAACCATGATTAAGAATGCCTAATAAGTAATTAAGAGAGAATTCCACATTAATTGCATGTGTTAGATGTTATTTGCATTTGTATCTGTCTGTTGTAGGAAGATCTGTCTATGTTTTTGTTTTGTTATGCGAATTGAAAGCCTTATCGGCGTCCGAACGCAAAATTGACTCTGTTTATATGCTATTTAGAATTTTAGGATTTTATGGTAGGCTTAATTGAAATTTGATTCAGAACCAAATAATTAGAATAAATAAAGCCAATTAATTAGTTATTAAACTTCTTAATTAAGCCTATATAAGGAAACTTATAAATTTAAGGCCATTATTTTACACTTTCATTTCTCATCTTTTTGACTCAAAACGTGTGTGTGTGTGTGTGTGTGTGTGTGTGTGTGTGTGTGTGAGAGAGAGAGAGAGAGAGAGAGAGAGAGATCAAGTGGTAGAGCTTGAAACCAAGGGGGAGAAAAAAGAGTTAGAAGAATTTGACTTGCATGTTCAACCAACTTAGCGATTAGCCCACATTGAACGCCTAAGGTAAGAATTCAAGCCTTTAGTCTTGCAATTGAGTCGATGGATTCATGAATTCGAGAGAATCGAGTAGATTAGTATGAGAATTGAACTTAGGTAGATGATTTTGAGAAGGATTCATGCATACATGTGCATTCTAAATTTTTTGAAGTTGATTTCAAGTAATTCTCTCATGCATGTCATTCTTTCACCATGGTTTTGGAAATTTATCAAGTTTCATGCCATGTTGCATCATTTGATCATGTTTTGGAAGGTTGAAGTTCATAAACAATTCATGCATGTTATATTTTGGAGGTTTCAATTTTTGTTTTGTACAATTGGCAAATCTTTTGGGCTTGATTTTGCAAAATGGTTTGTAATTCAACACATACTATGAGTTTCTCAATGTTTTACAAAGTTTTGGCCCAAAATGATGTGTTTTGAAGCTTTGGAATTGAGTTTTGAACTTGGGAAGCAAATCAAGAAATTCCAGAATTTGCATTCTCCACTTGAGCAAAGAAGTCAAAGCTTAAGCGTAAAATTCATGCTCTCAAAAGTTTTACAAGATTTTTCAGACTGCTCAAGTGACCAAAGTTGCACTTGAGTGGAGACCCTATTTGCTCAATTTTTTGCTCGGGCGACCGTCGAGCATCTATTAAGCAGAAAAATCATGCAACCAATACTTTTGCAGATTTTGCAAACTGCTTAAGCGATCGATGTTGCGCTCGAGCGGATTGCCCTGTTTTTTAAAATTTGACTAAGTGTTTCCACTCATATTTTGGCATCCTCATTGCATCTTAGGCATTCTTGAGCCTTATTTAAGCCATAATAATGGGGATAAGGATTAGAAACACACCAAGATAGAAAAGAAATGAGTTATGTGTTTTCTGAATTTGTGTTTCAATGTGTATCCGTTATGTGTTTGTGTAGGTCACGCACCTTAGATCGTTGATCCGACCAATTCGACCCTTTTCTGCTATTGGACCTATTTGTGAGTAATAACTCTATAAAGATATGTTCAACTTTAAGTATTTTCTGATTGAAATGATATGATCTGTTTTCTGAAATGATATTTTATGAATCATGAATGAATGTCTATTTTTTCGAAATATATTTGTGGCATCCTTAGTTCACGTGGCCTTTGCCCGGGGGTAACAATATCGTGGCCAATATGCACGTGGCCCTTGCTCGAGGGTAACAATACTGCTACTTATGCTCATGTGGCCCTCGCCGAGGGGTAATAATACCATGGCTATTTGTGTACAATGATGTTGACTTTTATGGTCGTCGGTACCGACTATGTATATGGGTCTTATGGCCAATCTGATCTGATAGCTAATGGATGTCCCACATACAACTGCTTATGAAATCTGTATAAGTATATGCATCTGAATCTGTTTCTGATATGAATTTTGATTTCTGAATCTGTTATGGACATCATTCATAAAACATTTATTCTGTTATTATTCACTAGGCTCCAGCTCACTGTATTATTTATGTATGTAGGTGACTAAGCGCGCGACCAGGCTCAATGATGATTGCCTGGAATTCTATTTTGTCGGCCAATTTTTGTGCCCCCCGAGGAGGTTCCAGAAAAAAGTCATGTGGTCAAGTTCTATGAACTAAGTTTAAGACTTTGTTTTCTTTTATTGAAATTTGAACAAGTTTTTGTTTATTTGTATATTGGGCTAAGTTTTATTTTGGTTTTATCTGCATATATGAGTTTTGGTGACGTAAGACTAATGTGAATATGACGTCACTTATATAGATATAAATATGAGTTTAAATTTTCCCCATGTATGTCTGCACAATTCTATGGACATTATATTCTGATATTTGCTTCCACTAGTCTCTTATATTTTGTTTATTCTGTTCAAAGGCCTTCGGTAATCTCAAAATTACTGGTTAGTTACGCTAGTAAACCTATAAGGGCGGGTTTGGGTCGCGACACCAATTGTCTTGGATTTTTTGGATGAATATTCGACTCAATAAATCCAAAAAAGTAAACAGTTTGAATCATCAAAATTGGTCTCAAAATAGACCTACCAAACCCAAACGCTCTCTCAAGTTGAGATGACAATGTGAGAAAAGCCAAACTTTTTTTCTTTATACGTATATAATTTTTTTATTTAACATAAGTCACTTAAATATCTTATTAGTATCTCATTTTTATACATAAGTTGTTAACGTTTTACTCTTATAAGTGTGTTTTGTATAGTAGTAAAATTAATTCTAAAATAATTATCTCAAATATTTTTATTTGTAAAATGATGATATATTAATGTTTGAACAAATTATAAATAAATTTTATAATCATTTTATGAATAATGACAATGTCATAAAAATTCGTGATTTTAAACTGAAACAATCAGCATAGTATTGATTCAATCTAATTTGATTATAAAATTTTCATAATCTAATTTAATTCTAATTTTTTTTAAATCATCAATAATAATTTGATTTTAATTTTAATTGATGGGGTTGTTTGGGAACAATCTAAAATAACATACTATCTTTCTATCTTTTTTAAATCATATCATTTCTTTACTTTTTTTTTATATATGTTTTACAAAATTAAAAAATTACTAAAATAATATATGCCCAAACAAATTTTTATTCTTAAATCCAACCAAATTAAACCTTACTTGGCCCCAGTCATTGCTGACCAAAAAGAAAAGCAAAGTGGGACACTCGCATCACATGGAATGTGGTCCATGAAAGCATAAAAGTGTCTAACTTTGTCCGATGGATAGATATAGAGATTAAAATAATGTGTTTGAACCGAGGACGGCAAACGGGGTAGCTCACTGGACTGCTAGAGCCTGTGCTCTGATGTGGGAATTGGAAAATATTTATCTTAAATCAATTTTATACAATAATATTGAAAGCAAAACAGATTCCTTTTAAATAGGTTTTCACAATTCAATATAAACTATACATACAAATATATAACAGAATAAGTAAAAGATGAAAGAATTCAGAAAGTAGCCTGTGTGATTGTGAGAGGCACGTCAAAGACGCTATCCTAAAGTCGTTATGCGCTCCCTCCGTGCAGGTTCTAATGATCATAAATGACTCCAAGATACAACCCAGAAATCCACAGGAATCTGATACAATGCACAGTTGTACCAGAAAAATTTGCCAAGAATGTATCAATTGCCCAGAAAATATGAAATATAAAATACTATAAAGAGAAGAAGGAGAGAGAGAGAGAGAGAGAGAGAGAGAGAGAGATCAGAGTACGTTGTCTAGAGTCCTATTTACATAGGCTCTTTGGTATCTGTTTGGAACAGACACACCTTTTGATATAAAATCAAAACCAAAACCAAATTTAAAATTCAAATAAATAAGGCTATAAAAGGAAATAAATAAATAATAAAATATAACAATAAATAAAAATAATTAAAGTTTTGAAGCTTTTAGAAAATCTCCAACATGCTCTACCAGTTAACTGGGTGCTCAATCCCCCTCTACCTTTGGTGCAAGCTTTGGGCTGAGTTGTATCCCAGTGCTTAGCTTAGTTTTGTGCTTTCCTATGTTTCTGTGATAAAAAAAAAAAAAAAAAAAAACCATGCAAAGCATCTCAATCCAAAGAGCCTGGGTTTAGTATTTTTATTTTTTTTCAAGGGTAAATTACGCTTACACTCCTGAGGTTTATATTTAATACTTATCATCCTTTGATATTTAGAAAATTACATTAACCCTTTGGTCATTATAATTATTTAGAAAAAATAAAAATATTGAATTTATACACTCTTTTTTCTTACTTTACTTTACTTCTTTTTCTTTTTCTTTTTCTTTTTTTTCTTTTTTCCCCCTTTCATTTGCTTTACTTTTTTTTTTCAATGTAATTTTCTTTATTTTTTTACTAAGAGTTGTTGCTTTTTAAAAATGATGACATACAAATATGGATTATAACTAATACCAATTTGAGTCATAATTAAAGATTATTTTAATAGTAATCAAAAATCACAATGAATCGTAATCAATACTACTTCCAAATATAATCAAACATCATAATAAGACATAACTAATTTGATTTGATAATTTGTTAGCCTCATAGATATAATGACTTGTAACTAACATCAATTTAGACCATAATTTACATACTATATATAGTATTGTAGGATAGACTGGAAAGAATTTGAGGCTTTGAAGAAGATTTTCTTTTTTTGGCAGGGGCCAACACTTCACAAATTGTAGACTGAAGGGGTAAATGCATAATATTACCTAAAATTTTGAAATAATTTGCACCACCCCCCCCCCCCCCCGGCGCGGGTGGGTGTCCACCATTGATGACCTCCCCTTGGGTAAATTAGATTATAGTGCGGTAAATAATATACCATTCTAAAAAAAAAAAACAAAGGTTGCGGTAAATAATATGCCATTCTAAAAAAAATAAAGGTTACGTTTGGAAGAGTTTTAAAAATATGATTTGAGAATAGAGTTCTATTTTGAGTTTATGAGTTTTGAAATTGTGATTTGAGTGTGAAAAATTTATTTGATGATGAGTTTTGAAAAGAGTTTTAAAAAGAGTTTTGACTTGAATTTGAAATGAATGATGTGGCATATAATATTTAATTCAAAAATTTACAATTCATAATCAAACACACAACTCAAAATCCTATTCAAAACTCATAAAAAATTTTAAAAAAATTGTGGATACATTTTTTATTTAAAGCAAAATAAATAAATAAATAAATCAAACACTGTTCTGGTCAACTGGCCAGACGTCCGGATTAACCAAATTTTCTCTTGGAAAGGAATTTAAAAAAGTGAGTGTGAAATTATAATTTAAAAATTCAAAATAAATATCACACTCAAATCAATAGGTAGAAATGTGTTTAGAAATTTTCTCCAAACACAGCCAATTTTTTTTTTTGTTACAGTGGCTACATCTCGATCATTTAGATAAATTGAAAGAGATTTGCCATGGCCAGCTATCAGAGGAGGCCTTCAGTGCATTGAAAAGGCTGGAACTACGAGACTTGCCCGCATTGACACATTTGTGAAAGGGTCCTACTCAACTTGTACGGCTCCGCAACCTGACTTCTCTAGAACTGAAGAGATGTGATAAACTGGAAAGCATGTGCTCATTATCTGTAACGCCCTCAAAATAAACCCATAATATACATAACATTAACATGCATTAATAAAATAAAACGAATCATTTGAATTATCCATCAGAGTACTTTTATTGAAAGACATCACATGTAACATCAAAATAAATGCCCTAAGGGCTTACGTCTTTCCAAGCTAACACTTGGACACAAAAGAATGAGTACTAACTCAATTACAAGTTAAGCCCTTGGCCTGAATGTTTACATGTAATCTCAAATAAAAACAAATAACTAAAGACAAGTCTTCAAAGTCCAAATCCTTCCAAGCTAAGTCCTTGGAGGTAGCACATCTCCTGGACCTGAAAATGATGTTCCCGTATAGGGTGAGCCACAGCCCAGTAGAAATATACTAAACCAAATATAAGCATTGAATAAAGCGACAGCATTCAATAGATGGTTAACACAACTATTCACTTTACCAACATACAGTTTCCTTTTTCATTATTTATTTAACTTTCCAGTTATATCAATATGGCTCAGAACCTGGCCAAACTATAACAGTGAACTAAATATCACATTAACATTCCTTCCAATATCAACAAACAAATGAGACTAAGGCTCATTCCAAAACACTTCCGTACTTCCAGATTGATAC
Organism: Camellia oleifera; assembly: GCA_022316695.1. NCBI lineage: Eukaryota > Viridiplantae > Streptophyta > Magnoliopsida > Ericales > Theaceae > Camellia > Camellia oleifera. The sequence continues at coordinate 112,803,305 of CM039317.1, forward strand.
ACATTTTAGTGCTGTATCAACATATAAAAACACTTCTATAAAACAATAAGCACACATATAGTGATGCTAATGAAGTCCATCCCCTATCTCCTCCCAAACAAAATCCGGTTTAGAGGTCCATCCCCTATCTTCCCCTAAACCGTGGAGTACATCCCCTATCTCCTTCCACACAATACAATGTATATACAATGTAATAAACACTTGCCATATATAACACACAATCAATACATGTAATTCCTGTATTAATTCAACAGTCTAAATCAAAGACTTAACCAATGTGATTAGTTTCAGTTTTCCCTAATCCACATGCAATGTCTACAACAATCACGACTATCCCCCACCGATAGCCCAAAACAGTTATTTCTAAACAGGAAATAAATGTATTAGTAAGCATAAACGCAATATTCTCATAGGTGAGTGATTAAACTATCAAATTACACCATTTAAACTCAAAATTCCCCAATTTCAAAAATTAAACCTAATTTCCCAAATTTTCCCTAAATTAATTATACAAATTAATTTATTACATTAACTAGGGTTTTTCCCAAAATTACCAAACACCCCCAACATATCAAAATACCAAAACTTAGAACAAAACCTATAATATGAAGTAGGAAATCCCTACCTCGAAGCGAAGAACTCGAATGGAGAAGATGACGAAAAACCAAAGTGCTCCAAACCCAAGATTGTTCAGATTAAAAGGAAGCCCTCGACCCACTCTATCTTTTTAACAAAAGGACCTAGGGTAGAAATACACTCTATGTCACGACCCCAACTCGCCCCTAGAAAGTCGGCGCCGAGATGGCCAGTAATCCGAGATTACCAAAGGCCTCTTATCAAAAATGCACACACAAATCAGAGTAAACATATGGGGCTTACAAAATGCGGAAGCAATAAATTAACATACAAGTGGTCCATAAGAGCAGTGCTTAAGTTGAATGAAATGACATACATCTTATAGTAACTTTAGTACAAAATAATGTAGTACAAAAATTACATCCTGACCAAAAGGCTTCTCAGCCGTCAATACAAAATACAATAAAATAACCAAGAAGCATGATCTTCAAGATGTTGTAAACACAAGTTCAAATACATCGGCAGCATGCATGTACAAAACACGTCGGCAAATGCAACCAGCAAAACACATCGGCAAGTATAACTAGGCGTCGTCGCCGACCTGCTCATCACCTACATATATATAGAGAGGGTGAGCTTGGATACTCAGTGAATGGCATAAATAATAAAGGGTTTACATGAATGATACCCGAGGTCTTTGACAAAACCATACAAGGAGTGCAACAAGTCCATTAATCAAATCTTTCGAGTTTCAAGGGATGTTTACTAACATCAATATAATACAAGCGATGACATCTCAGACAAACAAGCCCACGCGGTAAAACCGTCAGTGGCAAGGCAAGACAAGACAAGAGAGATCTCTAACAAGGGTGTCGTTGCATTATAGTCCCCGAACACTAAGGACTTGTGCTACAAGTGCTTATAGTCCCCTAGCACGTACGGACTGGTGCCACAAATGCTTAAAGTCCCCTGGCACGCACGGACTCCCAAACTTTGTGCTACAAGTGCTTATAGTCCCCTAGCACGTACGGACTAGTGCCACAAATGCTTAAAGTCCCCTGGCACGTACGGACTAGTGCCACAAATGCTTAAAGTCCCCTGGCACGCACGGACTCCCAAGAATGTCATCAAACAAGATATAGTACTTTTGCAAATAGGGATAATCATTCATGCTTACAAATACTTTACCAAACAAAGATAAAATAAGGCTTTTATCAAAACACTGTAACATAGCTTTATCAAAATGCCACTCACATAGTTCTTCGGACGTCGGCGTCAAGGCAAGTCCAAGTCCTACAATCACATGGCAAGTCTATTGAATACACTTTTAAACAAGGTTCTTATGCATGCGAATGATCTCGGCTAACGCCCAAAACTTAGTCAAGTCGTATCAAACACTGTTTCTTACTTTGAAAATCATGCTGGGCACCTAACCAGGTCTTGGCCGAGGTTCCACACTCTCTCGCCGAGGTGTGGTCCCGAGGGCCACATTCAAGAACAAATGAGGTCGGGGAAAATCTGGGTTCCCCTCTGCTCAAGAACATCAAGAACACAAACATGAAGATTATGAAGGAATAAATGCAAGGATCATAACTTACGTTTATAAAATCTGAGATTTCATGCCATGAGTTTAAAAACATGGACCTGGGTACCCATGCTAGAAGATCTTGATGAAACAAACACAAATGCATATAACTTGTTGCAAACTTTCGGATCAAATGAGGCTTTTCTTCGAGAACTCATGAACTTTAGCCTTCTCTTTCTAAAACCAACTTGAAATCGATGCATGGCATGCAAAACATAATCAATCATGCAATGTAGCTAGATAATCAATAAGAACAACAAGAGGAGGTGAAGATTCTAACCTTAGTTCACGAACTCAACGGATCAAACACCAAAGGTCAAGCTTGCAATCTACTTTCTCACTCTAGAACTTTTCCTAGAGCTTCTCTCTCCTCAAGAACAAGGTATGATACAAATGATACATTTCCAAGCTTGCCGGCTGATTTAACCCCTGTTCGGACACGTGGCAATGGTTGGTTGGTTCTATTCAAAAAGGTGACTGAGTGAAAAGACAAGGCTCTGACAAATCGTGCTCAACAAGCTAGGCGGCAAGGGACTCCGGCGAGTAATGACATCGGCTAACAACAAGACTTCGGCAGCAAGGGACAATGACCTCGGCTAAGAGCAAAACTTCGGCCAGTTAAGCAACAATGATCTCGGCTAGGAAGGTCAACACTTGACTAAGCTGTGCCACACCTTGGCCTAGATGTGCCACACCTCGGTCTAGGTCATACCACTCCCGGACAAGATCACCTCGGTGCAAGGATGACATCTCGGCCTAGACAATACACATCTCAGCCTCGGCGATACACACCTCGGCCCAGATGATAATCATCTCGGCCAATATGCCAGGACAAAGGTAAAGGTCAACAAGAGAAAACCCAAGGTAGTTCTAAGTGTAAGAGGGTTAAAGGGACAACCTAGGCTTAAGGTAACCTCGGCTGGACACAAACACACACTAAAGGAACACGGCATTCAAGTAATACTTATGCAAGACAAGTCAAGAAATGTAATGCAACATATTGGGACAAAAATCATGTAACACATATATATGCAAGCATGACTAGAGTGGAGTGGGGGTTGTTACATCCTCCCCCCCTTAAAGAAGTTTGGTCCCCAAACTTGAGTTACCTTGATCTGAGAACAACTCGGGGTATCGAACCTTCATCTCTTCTTCCATTTCCCATGTGGCATCCTTGCCGAAGTGTTCCTTCCACTCAATTTTCACCATTGCTATTGATTTGTTTCTTAGCTGTTTCACTTGTCTGTCAAGAATTCTCATCGGCTTCTCTTCGTAGCTCAATTTTTCATCAATTACAACCCCAAAATGACTAATCACATGCAAGGGATCTCGAATATACTTCCTCAACATCGAAATATGAAACACATCGTGCACTTGGCTTAATTCTGGTGGTAAAGCAAGTCTGTAGGCAGTCGTGTTAATTTTCTCAAGAATTTCAAACGGCCCAATGTAACGAGGTGCCAACTTACCCTTCTTCCCAAATCTAAAAACTCCTTTAGTTGGTGAAATCTTCAAGAACACATGGTCCCCAGCTTCAAATTCCAATTCTCTTCTCCTCTGGTCGGCATAGCTCTTCTGCCGACTTTGGGCAGTTCTGATCCTTTGTCGAATGAGCTTAATCTTCTCGGTTGTCACTTGAATCAGTTCGGGGCCGATCAAAACTTTATCTCCTACTTCAGTCCAACATATCGGTGATCTGCACTTCCTTCCATACAAAGCCTCGTACGGTGCCATGCCAATGCTAGCTTGATAACTGTTGTTGTAAGCGAATTCTACTAATGGTAAATGTGCTTCCCAACTTCCCTTGAAATCTAGTACACAAAGCCTAAGCATATCCTCAAGTGTCTGAATTGTTCTTTCTGTTTGCCCATCGGTTTGGGGGTGGAAAGCTGTGCTGAACTTTAACTCGGTTCCCAAGGCTCTTTGTAAACTCTGCCAAAACCTACAAACAAACTTCGGATCTCGGTCTGAAACAATAGACATCGGCACCCCATGAAGTCTCACAATCTCATTCATATACAATACAGCTAGTCGGTCAGCATTGAATGTAGTCTGAACAGGCAAGAAGTGTGCTGACTTGGTTAATCTGTCAATTATGACCCAAATCGAATCCATTCCCTTCTGTGTCCTCGGCAAACCTATCACAAAATCCATGGAGATATGTTCCCATTTCCATTCAGGAATTGACAAAGGTTGAAGAAGTCCTGCTGGTCTCTGATGTTCTGCCTTCACTTGTTGACAATGCAAACATTGGGATACAAACTCGGCTATGTCTTTCTTCATGTTCGGCCACCAAAAGGTCTGCTTTACATCGTGGTACATCTTAGTGTTTCCTGGATGGATGGCAATTCTGGAACCATGAGACTCTTGTAAAATCTTTCTTTTCAACTCAGGGACGTCGGCTACACATAACCTTCCTCCAAACTTAAGCACTCCATTCTCAAAGGTGTAACCTGACCTCGGCCTGGTGATAATCTCCTCGGCTACCCTCTTCAGGAATTGATCCTCCATTTGCTTTGCTTTCACTTCTTCGATGATAGTCGGCTCCACTGTGATCATAGTTAAGCACGCCAAACTTCCCATTGACTTCCTGCTTAGTGCATCGGCCACTGAGTTGGCCCTGCCCGGGTGATACTGAATCTGCATATCGTAGTCCTTCAATAATTCCAGCCATCTTCTCTGCCTCAAATTTAGTTCCTTCTGAGTAAACAAGTACTTCAAACTCTTGTGGTCCGTGAAAACTTGGCAAGAAGCTCCATACAAGTAATGACGCCAAATCTTTAAAGCAAACACCACGGCTGCTAGCTCTAGATCATGTGTGGGATAATTCTTCTCGTGAGGTTTCAACTGTCGAGATGCATAAGCTATAACCTTACCCCCTTGCATTAATACACAACCCAAACCCTTGTGTGAAGCATCACTGTAAATCTGAAATTCTTCATTACCTGATGGGAGTACAAGAACTGGAGCTGTAACTAACCTTGTCTTCAACTCTTGAAAGGCTGATTCTCTATCTTCGGTCCATTCGTATGTCACACCTTTCTGAGTTAACTGTGTCAATGGTACTGCAATCCTTGAAAAGTCCTTTACAAATTTTCTGTAGTAACCTGCCAAACCCAGAAAACTACGAACCTCGGACACGTTGGTCGGCGTCGGCCAATTTACCACGGCTTCAATCTTGCTGGGATCAACAGAGATACCTTCTTCATTAATCACATGCCCTAGAAATGAAATGCTGGAGAGCCAAAACTCACACTTACTCAACTTAGCGTACAATTTCCTGTCCCTCAAGGTCTGTAGGGCAAGCCTCAGATGACTCTCATGCTCGGCTGTACTCTTGGAGTAGATCAATATGTCATCAATAAAAACAACCACGAATTCATCCAGGTATGGCTTGAAAATTCTGTTCATTAAGTCCATGAATGCTGCTGGCGCATTAGTCACTCCAAATGGCATTACCAGGAACTCGTAGTGGCCATATCTTGTTCGAAAGGCGGTCTTCTCAATGTCCTCGGCTTTAACCTTTAGCTGGTGATAGCCCGACCTAAGATCAATCTTAGAAAAGACTCGTGCTCCTTGAAGTTGATCTAGCAAATCATCAATCCTAGGCAACGGGTACTTGTTCTTAATGGTTACCTTGTTAAGTTCTCTGTAGTCAATGCAAAGGCGGAGTGTGCCATCCTTTTTCTTAACAAACAGGACTGGTGCTCCCCACGGTGAAGTGCTCGGCCTCACAAAACCTTTATCTAATAATTCCTGTAGTTGCACTTTCAATTCCTTAAGCTCGGCTGGGGCCATTCTATAGGGTGTCTTGGAGATCGGCTGTGTTCCCGACATGATGTCCACAGTAAACTCTATTTCCCTATCGACTAGGTGGCCAGGCAATTCATTCGGAAAGACGTCGGGGAATTCACTAACAACAGGGATGCCGGCTAAACTAACATTCCCATTCTGGTCACTCAGTATACTACACAAGTAGCCATGGCACCCTTTCTGAATTAGTTTGTAGGCTTTAATGGATGAAATCAAGTAAGGCGGGGACACTACACCTCTACCCTGGAAAATAACCTCGGCTTGGCTTGGGGGTTTCAAAGTAACACTCTTAGAAGCACAATCAATAGATGCATAATTCATCACTAACCAATCCATTCCTAATATGGCATCAAAGTGGGCCATGTTTAATGGCAGCAAATCAATTAACAGTTCTACACCCTCAATCACCATAACACACGCCCTATAAATAGATGCAACAATCATAGTTCTCCCAGATGGAGCAGACACATATAACACATATTCAAGAGGTTCCTGTTGTCTATTCAATTTCTCGGCAAACTTAACAGATACGAATGAATGCGTAGAACCCGAATCTATCAATATGTATGCATCTTGAGAACAGATTGGGAGTATACCTGACACTACTGTCTCAGCATTCTGAGTGTCTCCTGGCACTAGTGCAAAAACTCTGCCTTGCCTTGTCTGTGTCCTTCCAACGTTGCTTCCCTGTACAGAGCCCGAGGTGCTCCCACTTTTCTTACCATCACCCATCCTTGACTTCGGACAGTCTTTCACACGATGACCCAATTCCCCACATTCAAAACAGGCACCTGACGCCCAACGGCAAACCCCGGAATGCGGCTTCCCACAATCTGCACACATCGGCTTCGTATTACTTTCCTGGTTCGAGTTACTGGAGCTGCCGACATTCGCTTTCCTCTTAGCATTAAACGGAGCTCGGCGGTTATCATAACTCTGCCTCTTTCTCTGATTCTCTCCTGCACTGTGATATCGGTTCAAATTGGCTTCTGCAAGAATAGCCTTGTCTAAGACTCCTGCGTAGGTCGGCATGTTGAGCATGTTGACTCTATCCTGTATCGGTCCACGCAATCCGCTTTCAAACTTTCTGGCTTTCCTATACTCATCACTGACCATATGAGGCGCGTACCTCGCCAATTCGGTGAAAGCTCGGTCGTATTCTGCTACTGTCTTGTTTCCTTGTGTTAAAATCTGGAACTCCGTGGTCTTGCGATCTCGGACACTAATGGGAAAATGCTTATTATAAAACAACTCCAGAAATTTGGCCCAAGTTAAGTCAGGATTTTCCTCTCGGGTCAGCATCCACCATCTTCGAGCATCGTCGTCTAATGTGAATGCGGCCAGTGCCACTTTCTGAGCATCTGTGCTGGGAAAGATCTCAAATAACTTCTCCATTCCTAAAACCCACGCTTCGGCTTTCATCGGTTCTATGCCCCCTTGGAATCTCGGCGGGTTCATCTTCTTGAACTCCTTAATCAAAGTCAGGGTTCCCTCCCCGTACAAGGCTGGCTGCGGAGGCACTTGAGGTACTGGAGGAGGTGGAGGCGGAGCTGCATGTCGGCCATTAGTCTGTTCGGCCTGGGTAGTCGTAGCACTAGCATTTTGTTGTCTTACTTGCCTCAATTCCCGAGTTAACCCTTCCACTAGTCTTTCTAATCGATCCAACCTATCTTCTGATTGCTCTCGGCCAACTGGTGGTCTTCCTCTCCTCATAATGCTATGAGTATGCAAATTGTAACTTTAAAACAAAATGCACAATAAAACATACATGCAAGCAACAAGCTGTTATGCCGAGATGATGCACACATTGTCAAGTAGCAGGCAACATGATGCAATCCTATCATCTCTCTAACGGAAATCCTATGCTCTTTAGGACTCAAAGTGTGTGAATAACGTACTATGAGGAACTTGTGCTCTGATACCAATCTGTCACGACCCCAACTCGCCCCTAGAAAGTCGGCGCCGAGATGGCCAGTAATCCGAGATTACCAAAGGCCTCTTATCAAAAATGCACACACAAATCAGAGTAAACATATGGGGCTTACAAAATGCGGAAGCAATAAATTAACATACAAGTGGTCCATAAGAGCAGTGCTTAAGTTGAATGAAATGACATACATCTTATAGTAACTTTAGTACAAAATAATGTAGTACAAAAATTACATCCTGACCAAAAGGCTTCTCAGCCGTCAATACAAAATACAATAAAATAACTAAGAAGCATGATCTTCAAGATGTTGTAAACACAAGTTCAAATACATCGGCAGCATGCATGTACAAAACACGTCGGCAAATGCAACCAGCAAAACACATCGGCAAGTATAACTAGGCGTCGTCGCCGACCTGCTCATCACCTACATATATATAGAGAGGGTGAGCTTGGATACTCAGTGAATGGCATAAATAATAAAGGGTTTACATGAATGATACCCGAGGTCTTTGACAAAACCATACAAGGAGTGCAACAAGTCCATTAATCAAATCTTTCGAGTTTCAAGGGATGTTTACTAACATCAATATAATACAAGCGATGACATCTCAGACAAACAAGCCCACGCGGTAAAACCGTCAGTGGCAAGGCAAGACAAGACAAGAGAGATCTCTAACAAGGGTGTCGTTGCATTATAGTCCCCGAACACTAAGGACTTGTGCTACAAGTGCTTATAGTCCCCTAGCACGTACGGACTGGTGCCACAAATGCTTAAAGTCCCCTGGCACGCACGGACTCCCAAACTTTGTGCTACAAGTGCTTATAGTCCCCTAGCACGTACGGACTAGTGCCACAAATGCTTAAAGTCCCCTGGCACGTACGGACTAGTGCCACAAATGCTTAAAGTCCCCTGGCACGCACGGACTCCCAAGAATGTCATCAAACAAGATATAGTACTTTTGCAAATAGGGATAATCATTCATGCTTACAAATACTTTACCAAACAAAGATAAAATAAGGCTTTTATCAAAACACTGTAACATAGCTTTATCAAAATGCCACTCACATAGTTCTTCGGACGTCGGCGTCAAGGCAAGTCCAAGTCCTACAATCACATGGCAAGTCTATTGAATACACTTTTAAACAAGGTTCTTATGCATGCGAATGATCTCGGCTAACGCCCAAAACTTAGTCAAGTCGTATCAAACACTGTTTCTTACTTTGAAAATCATGCTGGGCACCTAACCAGGTCTTGGCCGAGGTTCCACACTCTCTCGCCGAGGTGTGGTCCCGAGGGCCACATTCAAGAACAAATGAGGTCGGGGAAAATCTGGGTTCCCCTCTGCTCAAGAACATCAAGAACACAAACATGAAGATTATGAAGGAATAAATGCAAGGATCATAACTTACGTTTATAAAATCTGAGATTTCATGCCATGAGTTTAAAAACATGGACCTGGGTACCCATGCTAGAAGATCTTGATGAAACAAACACAAATGCATATAACTTGTTGCAAACTTTCGGATCAAATGAGGCTTTTCTTCGAGAACTCATGAACTTTAGCCTTCTCTTTCTAAAACCAACTTGAAATCGATGCATGGCATGCAAAACATAATCAATCATGCAATGTAGCTAGATAATCAATAAGAACAACAAGAGGAGGTGAAGATTCTAACCTTAGTTCACGAACTCAACGGATCAAACACCAAAGGTCAAGCTTGCAATCTACTTTCTCACTCTAGAACTTTTCCTAGAGCTTCTCTCTCCTCAAGAACAAGGTATGATACAAATGATACATTTCCAAGCTTGCCGGCTGATTTAACCCCTGTTCGGACACGTGGCAATGGTTGGTTGGTTCTATTCAAAAAGGTGACTGAGTGAAAAGACAAGGCTCTGACAAATCGTGCTCAACAAGCTAGGCGGCAAGGGACTCCGGCGAGTAATGACATCGGCTAACAACAAGACTTCGGCAGCAAGGGACAATGACCTCGGCTAAGAGCAAAACTTCGGCCAGTTAAGCAACAATGATCTCGGCTAGGAAGGTCAACACTTGACTAAGCTGTGCCACACCTTGGCCTAGATGTGCCACACCTCGGTCTAGGTCATACCACTCCCGGACAAGATCACCTCGGTGCAAGGATGACATCTCGGCCTAGACAATACACATCTCAGCCTCGGCGATACACACCTCGGCCCAGATGATAATCATCTCGGCCAATATGCCAGGACAAAGGTAAAGGTCAACAAGAGAAAACCCAAGGTAGTTCTAAGTGTAAGAGGGTTAAAGGGACAACCTAGGCTTAAGGTAACCTCGGCTAGACACAAACACACACTAAAGGAACACGGCATTCAAGTAATACTTATGCAAGACAAGTCAAGAAATGTAATGCAACATATTGGGACAAAAATCATGTAACACATATATATGCAAGCATGACTAGAGTGGAGTGGGGGTTGTTACACTCTAAGTAGATCAAACCTAAGAGAGAAGGTGTGTAGGGAGAGGGAGAAGACGGTTCTAGGGTTTTAGAATCAAAAGGGAGATGAAAAATGATCCAGAAAGTCGGATCTCGGATTTTTATAACAGTCGCCCCGCTCGAGCGTGGAAACCCCCGCTCGAGCGCCACTCACAGACTCCCGCTCGAGCGGCCAGACTCCCGCTCGAGCGGCCAAACTCCCGCTCGAGCGGCGGATGCACACTCCCAGAAGTTTTTGCAGACAGGTCCCCGCTCGAGCGCCCAACTCCCCGCTCGAGCGTCACTCACAACCTCCCGCTCGAGCGGCCAATCTCCCGCTCGAGCGTCCAACACTACACAGGAAATACTGGATAGGTGTATTCCCCGCTCGAGCGCCCAAACCCCCGCTTGAGCGGACAAGCCAAAATCTAGGCAACTAGACTTGGTTCCTAAGCTCAACCAACCTGCTCCAAATCTTCCCAACGCAACCCAAGACTCAATATAAGGAGTAAAGGATGCAAACAACATACTCTCAACAACCAGCTCCACGGAACCTAAGTCCGGATATAACAAATAAAGAAAAGGGAAACCGAGATCGCTATATTATCCATAGCCAGAGATTTGATGCAACTACAAAAACTTGATGTATCTAAATGTCGTAAGATGGAAGTACTTATTTCGAGTGAAGAAGAAGGAGATCAAAATAAGATAGCATCAACAACAATAGAAACAACAGATAAAATTGTGTTTCCTAAACTAATGGAATTGTGTCTTAGAGGCCTACCAAGTTTTACTGCTCCCTACAAGGCTATAAATGGAATTGAGCTGCTGCAATTGAATCAGCTGATACTCTAGGGATACCAAAGCTCAATAGTTTTCACAATACTTCGGATAGCAATTACGATACTATTCAACCTCTCTTCGATAAGGTATGCTTCTTTGACATGAGATTGTAACAAGTCGGATCTTAACCCGATTTGTATTTTTATCGGTACTTGTTTAATAATTTTCTTTGTGTGTTTTCGAGATTCGGTATTATTTAGAGTTGGATTGATACTATATTTTTATTGGTATTTGTTTAATAATTTTCTTTATGTGTTTTTGAGATCCGGTATTATTTAGAGTTGGATTGATACTAATTTCTATATTGCTTAATTACGTTTGTCATTATGATTATAGTTGTGTGGTGGACCATTTTATTTAAATTGATGAAAACAAATTATATTTACCTTTTCATTTCAACTTTGTGGGGCCTGCTCAGCAGTTTTTTTTTTTTTAGTTTTAATTATTTTTGGATCTTGAGTATTAAGTCTTCGTTCAAAAAAAGAGTACTAAACTTGAATATAAATTTAATTTTTGAATTTTATTTGATTAGCCCACATTTAATTATTTTGACTCATATTTAATTATGTGAACAATGGAGATCACCTTGAGTCCTATTTAAATTATTTCATATGCTAGTTTCACTTGATGAATTATTTTAGATTATTAAATTTCACTTTTTTTTTTAACCTAATTGATTGAGTCACGACTCATTTATAATTACCAGTTCTTCATATTATTATCAATAAGTCTATGGAGCTTCCGAGATTTACTCAAAAATTTATCATAATCCATATGGCAGCCACCTTAATGTGGGGATTCTTTTATTTAAAAAAAAAAAAAACTAGTGCACCATAAAGGCTTTTTATTATTATTTAAACTATTTTTTGTTTTGTTTTGTTTTGTTTTTTTTTTTTTGTTTTGTTTAGTAAAAACTTAGATCTCTTTAGTGATAAATTATTAGTAAAAATAATATTAATTACAAATTGTGCCCTAATTATTGTCCAAATTTACAATCAAATGTTCAAGTAAATAAGTGATTATTAAGAAGCAGGTTCTTTCATAATAAAATAAAATAAAAATTTATATGGATTTACCAAAACTTAGAAATGGTTCTTTTTACCTGTGCAAAAATTAATTATAGAACTGAAAATATAATCTTTTTATGTAAGTGTGAAATTCACAAAAGATGTGACCCCTCTCACTTGAGAGGGTTGTATGAGGTACTGGCCTTGTTTGGTAGAGTTGTGGGAAGGTGATTATAACTTATAGCTTAACAGCTTATAGCTTATAGCTGTGAACATAAGCTGATTTTTGACTTATATATTAAGCTTTTCCTCTCCTACTCAAAGAATAAGTTGATTTTTGACTAACAAAAAGTTATAAGCTGTGTTGTTAAGCTGAACCAAACACATCAAAATAGCTTAAATTAAGCTAAAAGCTGAAATAAGTTGGAAATAAACACTACCAAACAGGGCCACTGTAATTTATGTGTTTTAAAACTTTTTTTGGAACTTGTGCTACAACTCTAAGTTGCAAAGCTCTGAAAAAGAACAATATACAAAAAGAATAAATTTATTTTTAAATATTAACATTTATTTTTTGTCTTTTCTTACCATAACCCCTTATTCAATTTGTTTGATTGCGTTTTCATAATTTGTTTTTGAAAAAAAATGAAAAATTAGTTTGGTAAAAAAAAAATCCATTATTTTTATATTGTTCTCTTTTTTGGGTGAAAAATAATTTTGGAAATTTTAAAATTTTAATTTTCATAATTATTTTTATCAAACTAATTTTTAATTTTTGAAATTAATAAATTAAAAATAAGTGACATGGGTAAACCCATTAAAGATATGGCCCACTACCTAAGGCCCAATCCATGACACAAATACTAAAGCTCAACATTCTTGGAACCCAACACCACACCAAGCGCCAATGACATCTAAACACCTGGCAAGTGCAGAACCAGCCACATCAGCAGACAAAGATCCTGCAAAGTTATTGCACCACACATCAGCCATTAATGAGCTCTCCTGCAGCAATTATTACGATAACCATTCACGACAGAACAGGACAGCCTCACTATGAACAAGGCAAGCTAGAGCATAGACTTTCGGCCAACATGACGGCTCGGAGTGGACAAGGAAATGATGAGCAATGGATATAAGCAGGCCTCTAAGACGAGGAAAAGGTTAAGTTCTCTATCTTCATCTTTTCTCTACATCTTCACCACCCTCACCTCTCTAACTTGCTCGTCGGAGGGTTCACTGAGGGACTCCCCGTTCCCCGTTGAACTCTTTTGCAGGTATTCTCCGTGGGTTCAACCCTCGGACAATGGCTTGGGAAGCGTGGATCATTCCGACCGGTTCCATTTGGAGCATCCAATAACGAAAGTATCATCAATAAGTTATAAAAATTCAACCAAATAAAGTTATGTAACAATTTATCATATGCGCAGACAAAGAGATCTAAGTTTATTTATACTAAATGAAAGAAGAAAAAAAGAAGTTAAATAAAAAAAAGCCTTATGGAGCACTTTTCAAGAGCGATCTTATGGAGACTGATGAGTTCAAAAATCTTTTCAAGATCACTAAAATTTTAGAAATAATGCGAGCAGTAGGTGTGAAGAATGTTGGCTATGATTTAGACAAAGATGGTTTCAAAAACATTAACAAAATTGTTCTTGAAATATTGTCAGGATTTGAAATATGTCATTGACACAACAGATGGGGTTCTGGTTCCACAAATAGCCTTCCCTGTGTTACAGTGGCTATGTGTCGGTCATTTAGATAAACTGAAAGAGATTTGTCATGGCCAACTACCAGAGGAGGCCTTCGGTGCGTTGAAAAGGCTGGACCTATGGGACTTGCCCGCATTGACACATTTGTGGAAGGATCCTACTCAACTTGTATGGCTCCGCAACCTCACTTCTCTAGAATTGACGAGATGTCATAAACTGGAAAGCATGTTCTCATTATCCATAGCTAGAGAATTGTTGCAACTACAGAAACTTAATGTATCTCAATGTCGTAAGGTGGAAGTACTTATTTCGAGTGAAGAAGAAGGAGATCAAAATGAGATAGCATCAACAACAGAAACAACAGATAAAATTGTGTTTCCTAAACTAAAGGAATTGTATCTTAGAGGCCTGCCAAGTTTTATTATTCTCTGCAAGGTTGTGAATGGAATTGAGCTGTTGCAATTGAACTAGCTGATACGGTGTGAGATATCAAAGCTCAATAGTTTTTGCAATACTTCAGATAGCAATTACGATACTATTTAACCTCTCTTTAATCAGGTATGCTTCTTTGACTTAAGCTTATTTATTTATTCATATAAGCTTCATTGCTGTGGGCGTCTACAAATTTTATTTATTACTTTGCTATTTTCATTGACCTTTTGGGCTATAATGCAAGCACAACATATTTTGGATTGAATATGTTGTTGGATGCAAAAATAAGAACATCAAGCTGCACTTGAAATTAATTACTATTTAGGAACAAATTTCCATTTTTATGTGTTGTATTTCTTTAGACAAATTATTGTTAATTCTTGTAGTTTGTTTATATCAATTTGGTTTTTATAATTTTAATTACATCAGTTTTATCTTTCAATTTTGCACATGGTATCAAGTTAGTCAAATTGATAATATTTCATTTAGAAATTGGACTAAAATTAAGGGACAAAATGGTTTTTTAATTCCCTTCAAAGTTATTGAAGGATTTGCATCCAATTTCAAATGACTTATTCCCTTGCCTTTGATTTTTATTCAATTTTTTAACGGCTATTATCACTTGGACTACATTGACACAATTTGAAAAATTAAAAAGCAAAATTAATATTACAAAAACCAAATTGACATGAGAGGCAAGTATAGAGACTACATGTATAATTTAACGTATTTCTTTTAACTAAAAATATAGCTAAACTAATAGGAATTGAACTGTAATTTTGCGAACTTTGACCAAATTATTTGAAGGGTAAACTACTAATAAGTCCTAACAGTTTGACTTAATTCCCATCAAGTCCTAGTAAAATCCTCGCTAAAAATAATTTTTTGTGACGATTTTTAGTGTGTCGCTAAAAATTAACAATTAGTGACTTTTTTTTTTGTCATATTTTTTTAAACTGTCATTAAAATTTATAATTATGTCCTTTTTTGTGACAAATTTTTTAAACTGTCACTGAAAATTAACAATTAGTGACGTTTTTTTAATAGTGTTTGATAAAAAAAACACCATTAATTCTCATAGGACATATTGGACAATAAGTCTACATATTAGGACTTACATGTAAGTCCTCTTATTTAAAAATACTAAGATTGTATTTTGGATTGAAGAATTTAGGGGACATTAAACACACACACACACACACACACACACACACACACACACACAAAAATTGACCCTTGTAACAAAATAAACCATAAATTTTAATTTTGTCTATTTAAAACTTGAATTTTTTATTTGTTTTCAATCTGAATCATTTACCTATTTTGGTTAAGTAAAATCGATAGATAAATGGGTATATTAGTCATTGAACTCAATGAAAATGGGTATTTTAGACATTTTATGTATACCTACATTGAATTTAAAAACTAAAGTACTATTTTTTGGGGGGTCAATTTTAGTTAGCAAAAGTAGACAAATGATTTAAATTGAAAACAAATTAAAAGATTAAGGTTTAAATTGATAAAATTGAAAACTTGGAGTTTATATTGTTGCAAGGGTCAAGCATTGGAGTTTTTTTTTTTTTTTTTTTGTAATTATCCCTAGAATTTAAAATATAGGGTTTTGAGGTTAAGGAACAACCATTAGTCTCTATAGTTTAAACGAAATGTCAGTTTAGTCACTATAGTTTCAATTTAAACCCTATATTTTCAATTTTGTTGCAATGCGGTCTCACTATCATTCACCATTAGAATTTTGCATGGATAAATGCCACACGCAAAACTAAACTAACGTCGTTTTGTTGCACACCCCCAAAAAAATAATTTTGAAACGAAACGCAAGAGCAAAGCATAGAAGCACCAGAGAGAAGACCTATAGACGAGAGAGCAAGAGAGAGAGAGAGAGAGAAGAAGAAGAAGAAGAATGTGCTTGACCGATACTATCCCTTCACTATTTGACTACCCTACTACCCCCGCTAACACCAGCACTAGCAAGATCGAAATAGAGATAGAGATAGAGAGAGCTTGCGGCGGCAATGGCCGTTGGGAAGGGGTGGGTGAGGGTAGGAATGGATTAGAGAGGCTCGTCGGAGTTGAGATGGGGGAAGAATTGGTAGGGGTGGGGCTACAGTAGGAAAATGAGGTGGATCTCGCAGGAGGGGGGTCGCCAAAAATGTTAATGGAAAATTTTGAGAAGAGAGAGGGAGGAGAGGGGAGGGGAAATGAGAGGTGATTGCCAGAGGTGGTCATGGTGGTTGATTGTGAGAAAGGAAGGTGAAGAAGTGCTCTGTTTGCACTGTGGATCTTCTTCTCTTTGGCTTTTTCTTCTCTTTTACATTTCGTTTCGTTTTGTTTCGCTTCATTTTTTTATTTTTATTTTTTGTGCATGCACCAAAACAACGTCATTTTGGTGCACTACACAAACACTACAAGAAAAAAAAACTATAGAAGATTTGGACTTGTTTGAGTAGCGGTTCCAAAGAGATTTTTATAACTTATAAGGTTTTTGTTTTACTTAGAATTTTTGGGAAGAACTTTTGAAATGATTAGTTTTATAGTGTTATTTTGTAGGGTTAATCATCTAAAAGTCCTATTGATAAGGTTGATATTCCATTAAGTCCTCCTTCCTTTTTTTTTTTTAGGGTGATTCTATTTACACACTTCAAATCCTTTCAATACACACCACCTGCTCAGTTCACACCACACACAAATTAAAGCTTTTAATTTTGTCTAAATACACACCACTAATTTTTAAATAATACCAAATTATTCCCATTGTCTTCGATCTTAACCCTAACCCAAAACCTTGTCCATTACTGGCCGTCAGCCACCGACCTTTACCCCTCTCCCCTTCTCATCGCAACCCTCATCTTTGCCCCTACCACCACTCACCACCATCACAACCCTCATTTCTGCGATGCACAGTCGTCACAACCCCACAAATCTTTCTCTATGGACTGCGCATGGTTGGTCATCAGATGCAGGCAAGTTGTGATGGTGGTGGTCTCTACATGATGAGAAGCGCAATGGTGATAGGTCATTGTAATGGTGGTGAATACGGGATAGCGACAGCAGCGATGGACTGGAAAGGCAAAGCGGCAATGACAGCAAGACGAGTTGGAAAGGAGAGTGATGATGGCTGCAATGACGGAAACGAAAGAGGAAGAAGGAGAGCGTCGACAACAACGGTGAAGATGACTTCGTGATGGTGGTAGTTGGCCAATCGATGATGGTTGGTCGGTGGTGATGGCTGTCAATATGTTAGGTTTGGGTTTATTGATGAGAGGATGGAATAGAGATGAGGGCAATTTGGATATTTGATTGAAGGATAAAGTTGCAATTAAAAAAATATGAATAAATGGTGTGAAGTGAGAGTAATTAAGGTGTAAATAGAATTACCATTTTTTTAACACATGAAGTCCTATTTTCAAAATATTTATGTATATATGATTGTTTTACCCTTATTAAAAGGCGTGGAATTGAGAAGTGTCAATTCATTAAGTGCTAATAAAAAATTATTAGGCGTTACAAGTGCAATACATGACAATATTATCCACCAATCACCCAGCATTATGCTTCATGCTGCAATATAAATTGGGGCCGCACCCTCTCCACATACACAACTTTTGGTAATCACCTAACCATGTCTCAAAAGTACCAGATATTTTTTATTATTCAAATGGTATTGTTGATGTGGCATTTTACGTTTATTTTGTTGTTTCAAAACTTAAAAACGTCATAATTAATAAAATTTATATTTTTGGAGTCTACACTACAAGATTTATCAAATAAGACCAATACTGAATATAAAATTTTATAAAAATAAAATATTATTTTTTTAGCCTTACAAAACTAATTATATCTAAGTTTGTGAAATTATCCAACAAAACTGAGAAATTTCTCTTTTTTCAGTATTAACTGAGAATATTCTCAATTTTTGGGAATTTCTCAGTTTTTTCCAACTTTAAAATTGAGTTAGTTTTTCCAATTTTAAGCTGAGAATATTCTCAGTTTTAAACCTAAAAAAAAAAAAAAAAAAAACTAAAAAAATTAGATCAAAAAAATATTGTTAGTTAAGTAAGTTAAAACTTACTATTAAAAATGGTTTAAATTGTAAAATTGTAACAAAAAACATATTTTAATTTTTATATAATTTTGTATTTAATATTAATCTTTTTTGATAGATTTCGTTGTATTTAATATTCTAAAAATATAAATTTTATCAAAAAATAAATCTACATTGTAAAAATTATGATGATTTGAAGTTTTGAAGATCAAAATAAATGTAACATCACCATACTTTTTTTTTTATTTATAAACAATTAGAAATGATGAACAACCATTGTTTGAAAGGTAATTTCGTTTATTAAAAATTAATGGGATTGGAAGGAACAAAAAATCTTGAGGGCTGCTATTAGAACCTACCTAATTTCTTTCGACCACCCATTTCTTTGAATCCCCACCTTAAACCCTAAATTTTAATAAAAGTTTTTTGAACACTCCACTTAATACCAATTTTACCCATATTCATAATATCATCACACCCAAGTGCACACCTTCTCTTTTTCTTCTCTCTGTAAATGATAAAAATTGAGAAATGATTGAGAACAACAAACAATTGAGAGATGAATCGACTGTCCCTCTCTTCTTCTTCTTTCATAAACGATGGTCTCTTTCTCCTTGTCATTGTGAACAACAGTATCTCAATCAGAAATCTCTTCAATAGTCTCTTTCTTCTTCTCTTAGGTAACCTCCAACTCCCTATTAGCTTTTTTTTTTTGTTTATTTCGAGGTAAAGCCCTCGATACAGGGGGTTATAGAGGGAAAAACCCTCAGAAAAAAATAGAAATATGGGGAAAATCCTACAAAATGAAACCGTTAGGTATTCCAGTGTTGAACAAAATATTTATGTTCAGCATTGTATTACTGAACTAAATATTTTATGTTCAGCACTGTATTACTGAGCTAAATATTTATGTTCAGTACTGTATTACTGAACAAAACCTTAATACTCGGCAAACAAGTACCAAACCAAAAACAATCCAGAATCATAAATGCAAGATAGATAAACTTACCAATGCAACACCAATCTCATCGGAGTTGTTGTCATCATCCTCCATTACTCTATAATTATCAACGAATGGTGAAAATGACCACAAACGTATAAACTTAGAGTCTATAATAGGATTGTTTGCAATGTTAACTGATTTGGAACACCGAACACATTTGAAACTATCGAACAAAACGGTAATTGATTAGGTAGTTTCAAATGTTTTTTTATTGAAGATGAATACATGGGTTTAGGATGGTGATGAACAAGAATACGATTATAGATCGGAATGAAGGTGGGTGTACAATATTAGAGTGTCATTCTAATTGTTTCATTTGGTGGGTGGGTGTTCCATTAAAATTTGTCCTTTAATGTAATTTTACTTCAAGGTATAATTGTAATAAATAAAATAAAAAAATAAAAAATAAAAAAATTGAAATTTGGAGGGTCCAAAAAAATTAGGTAGGTGCTAATAGCAACACTCAAAATCTTATTTAAGACTTAATGGAATATAAGTTCACAAAAGGGAGGTTATGTGTAATGCGCCTTTTATATTCATTCTTATCATCCTTTGAAATCATCACTAAAATGAATAATATAATTGTGTTTTTAGATATGAATTTGAAATAAACAGATTTCACATCACTCATTCGAGGAATATATGCTTAATGTTTTTATTTTTATTTTTAGATGTACATTTTAGTAATGGATTTTATGTTTTTAGATTATTGGATATAAAATAATATCCCATCTCCTTCTTCCCTTCCCCAGTAGACAACTCCTCACCAGCCTGGAGTGAGCAAGCAAGGCTTAGGCCTCTAGAATTTGGCCCAAAGTAGAGCTCCAAATTTGGGGGAAGTTATGGGGCCAGTCCAACAACTTAATACGGACTAGGTCCTAACCCCAAATTAAAACCATGTTTTTCCAATTTTACCCTTAGCCCAAAACTCACTATTCAGCAACTTGCTCGCTACCCAGCAACACTATTATATCTTTCTCCTCTCCGCCAGCAACCACCTTCGGTGACCAGTACCTCTAGTTATTGGCAATCACCTCTGGCACTGGCAACCACCTCCGATGATATTTTATTGAATTATTTCAACAAAAATAACACATATCACCACTACACACTACAAGAAATGTCACTTTTGGCGACCATTTTTAGCTACCAAAACAAATTTAGTCGCCAAAAGTGTGGGAATTGGCTACCAAAATTAATTTCAGTCGGCAAAAGTCAACTTTTTAGCTACTAAATTTTTTTCGTAGGGGAATGTTGATTATTGGCGACTAAAAAAAATTTAGTAGCTAAAAATATTACAATTGGCGACTAAAAAAAATTTTAGTAGCTAAAAATATCACAATTGGCAACTAAAATAAATTTAGTCGGCAAAAATGCCAGAAATTGGCGACAAAAAATAAATTTAGTCGCTGTAGGTGCACATTTGGCTACTAAAATCTTTGGTCAGCAAATGTAAAATAAAAAATTAATTTTTACCTTTTGGCGACTAAAAGTTTAGTTGCCAAAAGTTGATTTTCAGCGACGAAATATAATGTTAGTCGCCATTGGTGTACATTTGGCTACTAAAATCTTTGGTCGACAAATGTAAAATAAAAAATTAATTTTTACCTTTTGCCGACTAACCATTTAGTCGCCAAAAGTGATTTTCAGCGATGAAATATAATGTTAGTTGCCAAAAAATGAAAATAATTGGGGGGAAACATATTAAAATTTTGGAGGGATTTGTCAAGCCCCCAAATCTTCAACACATTTCATTCTCTCTCTCACTCTGACCCTTGGAGACTCCCCGACAAAGCTAACCCTCCAAAACCCATCTCCGATTTTCACTCTCCTCTGTCCCAACTGTAAAATTTTTGTCTAGAATGGACTTGGAAGAAGAGTACGATCCAAGCTACAACGATGAAGACGAAGAAGAGATCACTCAAGAAGACACTTGGGCCGTAATCAGTGCTTACTTCGAAGAGAAGGGTCTGGTTCGTCAACAGCTCGATTCCTTCGATGAGTTCATTCAGAACACTATGCAAGAAATTGTTGACGAGTCCGCAGATATCGAGATTCGACCCGAGTCACAGATATCGAAATTGTTGACGGGTCTGGTTCATAAAATAGATTTTTAAAATCAAACCAATCATTAGCTTTTCTTTCTTTTCCCCTGGTTGTTTGATTTGGTTTAACAAATTTGGGTTTTGGATGATAGGGTTTCTGCGATAAATAGACAAACAAAGAGGCTTCTGCAGAAGAACAATGGGAGCATCAAGCGTGTGGTCATGGATCTTATTGCTGGGGAGAAGATGTAATCCAAGAGGCTTCTTATTACCTTTTCAATAGTATATATACTATATATATATATATATAATAGATGGAGTAGAATTTCCAAGTGTTTTTCCCCAATTTTTAGGGTTTTAAATTTAGGGATTTTGATATGGTATTAGATTAATAATACCACTTTTTAGCTGATGAAGGGAAGTATTTACTTTTTAGAGTAATAAAGCCCCCTTTTTTTTTCTCCCTTTTTTGTAGTTATAGTTTGGTTGATCTCTTAGGTCAAAACAGGAATCTGGAGTAAAACAATATCTTTCTTTTGCATTTTTCAGGCTCTGGGAATGCCTCAAGAGGCTATTGTGTGTTATCAGTGTGCCCTTCAAGCTCGTCCAGACTATGCTATGGCTTTTGGTGAGTATAATAATATTTTGTTTTGTGTTTCTATGTTTAACATTTATCATTATCCATGTGTGAGAAAGATTAGTGTTTGTCCATTTGAACTTACCTAACATTGAACAAATGATTCTTCCAAATGCATTTCAACCTATCCTTGCTGAGGGCAGAGTTTGAGCAGGTTGACTTCAGAAAAAAGTGTCATCCGATTGGTGATTGCATCTTTAAGGGCACAACAGTTGAACATGAAAGACCCACAGTCGCATTAGTATAACTTGTTCTAATTTAATTTTATTTCTAATTTGAGACTATAATGATTGATCATTATATGCTATTCACCCAAAATCACAATGGAGCACATATCTTAGTTCTATATTTTGTGAAGTTAAAATTGCATATCATTAATTTATAATAGACAGCTCGAGTGGCTTGGTGATCTGTTTAACCTGCTTATGGTACATTGTGCAAAACCAAATTATGCAGGCAATTTAGGTAGTATATATTATGAGCAAGGCAAACTGGATATGGCAATACTCCATTATAAGCAAGCCATTGCTTGTGATGCTGGATTCTTGGAGGCATACAATAATTTGGTTGGCCCTTTATTATCTTTTTCTAATTTCTGGATTGTTTCTATGTACATTATAATTTTGTAGATGAAATTTATGTTTTTTTGGTTGTACTATTGCAAGGGTAATGCACTGAAAGATGCTAGTAAAGTTGAAGAAGCGATTCACTGCTATCGTGTAGGTTCTATTCTACTGCTGTGCCATTTGTTTTTCCTTTTGTTTTCTTTACCATTAAATCTGATGACAGTTCTTTGTTCCATGAAGCAATGTCTGGCTTTGCAACCCAGCCATCCACAAGCACTTACTAACCTTGGAAATATATACATGGAATGGTATGTACTTATAGATATATTGTTGAGTTTCTTTTTCATTTTGCTTTATATATATCATTGTTCTGATTAAAGGAAACATTCATGAACTTCTGGTATGTGAATAGGTGGTTGGTGGTTTACAATGAAGAGTTTTTTGATCTTGCAGGAACATGATGAAGATTCTTGTGTTTCATTAATAGCACAAAAAGGATGCTCAAATAGTACTTGTACAGGAAAGATAAAGTGATGGTATTATTTCCATCAGAAAGCATTGTGATATTTTGGATTATTCTTTGCTAGATTTTAATATGAGTGCTGACTTCTTTTATTTTTTATTTTTTACTTTTTGATCATGCTACAGGGTAATTATGTTGATGCTATATCTTGCTATAATGAAGTTCTCTGCATCGACCCTTTGGCAGCTGATGGACTTGTCAATCGGGGAAACACATACAAGGAGATTGGTAGAGTCAGTGAAGCGATTCAAGACTATTTACGGGCTATTGCCATTCGGCCAACCATGGCTGAAGCTCATGCAAATTTAGCTTCAGCTTACAAGGATAGGTGTATACTTTTTCCCCAAGTGTTCTGGGTTCACTTATATTGGATTTTGTTTATGATTCATTCATAAAATTATCTTACACATGTTTAATTCTTTGATTTGGACAATCTGTAGTGGGCATGTTGAAGCAGCTATAAAAAGTTATAAGCAAGCCTTGTTTATTCGACCTGATTTTCCGGAAGCAACTTGTAATCTCGTACATACCTTGCAGGTATATCTGGATATGCATCATCTTTGGTGTTGATGTTCAATTTTAGTAACTAAGAAGAATGATATATTAAGCATTTTAGTTATATAAACCTAGAAATGAGATGTTATAGGTGACTCTTATCTTATCCAATAGATTAAGGGAAATTGTTTTGTCGAGTTTCTTTGAGCTGATATTAAGCATTTTATTTTTATTTTTTATATAAATCTTAAGCAAGCCTTCTTCAAAGGAGGTCTATCATTGCTAATGAAGTTACTATATTGTGCCATTCTCTTTAAATATTTGTAGTTTTCTGGGGCATAGATGTTTAATTATCATTAAGGGAAAGAAAATATACATACTTTTTATATCACTAAAATTGTAAGATCGGTTGCAATCGTTAATTGTACATTTTTGAATGTCCACTTAAATTGGTCAATCTAAACTGATAATCCAAGTGAGTGGTATTCGCAATCAATTTGTTGACTTGTTCCATCTCACATACCATTTACTTAAAGCTGCCACTTGTAGAAATTAATTATTTAGGTATAAATACACGAAAACAATTTTACAAGTTAACATAAGCACTGAATATACTCTTTTTCTTAGTCCTTTTACAAGTTAACATAAGCTGCCACTTGTTTCTCCATTTTTATTTATGATTTTTGTGGGTTGTTGTTGTAATGCTATTTTTTTTATGGGAATTGAATGGCTATTTTTTTAATTTTATTTTCATGGACACTTGGTATTAATCTTATTAGTTTTTCATTTTATTTACATTATGCAGGATGTTTACATGTACTTCCGTGGTAGTGGCAAAGCAGTAGAGATGAAGCGTGAGGCTGCAAAACGGACAATGATGGCTGCGCTGCAAAACGGACAAAGCAGCAGAGATGAAGCGTGTGCCTAGTCTAGTATTTATAAGCCTTCATATAATCTTCTTAAAATATGTATGTAAAAGACAGATTCTGACAAACAAATTTAAGTTAGGACATGTTGTGGTACGTATGTCCTTTTTGGAAATTAATTTGGTTAGTCCTGTATTATGTATGAAATAAAATTATTGACGTTGGATTAGACTTGGTTCGTATGGAATTTGTATTATATATAGAATTGGACGTTTATTTTTAATGTTTTGGATGGTTGGAACTAGAATGTGTGCACGTTGTTGAATGCTTGATAATATATTTAGCGTTGATGGGTTATATTGAATCCTGTGTTATGTACGCACAGGTTGTATTAAACATGGATGTAGGTTGTTTAGAATTTTTTTGGAAAAAAAAAAAAAAACAGAAAATATTTGGCCACCAAATATTTTGGTAGCCAAATACGTAGTTGGAATTTTTTGGCTACTAATAATTTAGTAGCAAAAACATTTGGCGACTAAAACATTTGGTAGCAAAAAGTAATGAATAGTTGGTTAAAATTTTCATGTAGAACTTTTAGTGACTAAAAAATTAGTAGCCGAAATGTCACTATTGCCGACTAAGTATGGATTCGTAGCCAAATGTTAACTTTCGGTGACTAATTCTTTCGTAGCAAAAAGTAACACATTCACCGACCAAATGAATGTTAGTAGCCAAAAGTCACATTCGGCGACTAATACTTTAGTGGTGGAAACATACCTTTTGCCGACTAAACTAAGATTAGTAGCCAAATGTGTACACTTTCAGCGACCAAACAAATTTTAGTCGCCAATACTATCGCCGACAGGGTAAAGGCGACGAGCTTAGCGACAAAAAATTTTGGTCGCTAAATGGTTTCGGCGACCAAATTTTGGACTTTTGGCGACTAATATTTTGGTAGCCAAAAGTGACATTTCTTGTAGTGACATCACTACTGCCACCACCTCCACCAATCAATTACTCAGTCATATTTACACACTTTCATTAGTGATAATGGATTTTTAAAAAAATTACTAATAAATTTGAATCATCACTCTTACTCATGTTCACTCACTTATTTACAATAATCCATACACGCACACACACACAATAGACAATATAGACTAATATATTTATCATTAAAAAAATCCATCATAGATCAATACAAAATCAACAAAAGTTAATGATACATTCAGTGATAAATTTATCACTGAACACAACTAGATACTGATAAATTTATTACTTAATTTTTTTTACAGTAAATTTGTTTTCAAAAATAGAGAGAGAGAGAGAGAGAGAGAGAGAGAGAGAGAGAGAGAGAAGAAGAAGAAGAAGAAGAAGAAGAAGAAGAAGATCTGAAAAAATAGTGTTGTTTGGAGTAATTTGGAGTCGATTTCACCATTGCAACAACTAGATTGATGTAGATCTACAACTAAATTGATGGATCGGCGACAATAGAGTGAAGATCAGAGATGTAGAGTGTAGATCAGTGATGGTTGATATGGTTGGTGAACGAGGTGGTGGATTCGTGACGATGGAGTGTAGATCAATGGTGGTTGCAAATGGACAACAACGGTGGCGAGTGGAAGATGATGGAGATGGTGGTGGTAATGGTTCGACGATGATCGTAGTGGTGGTCATGGTGACGTTGATAGCAACAGAGAACTGTGGAGATGGTTGATGAACAGTGGTGGTGGCAGTGTTCGGCGAAGTGGCAGTGGTTGATGACGGTGGCCATAATGGGTGAACAACCAAGGCGATAGTGGTGGGCGACAGTGGTGGTGCGACAATGAAACTCTTTACAGAAATGGTAGAGGGAGATGAGTCTTGTGTGTGTGTGTGTGTGTGTGTGTGTGTGTGAGAGAGAGAGAGAGAGAGAGAGAGAGTCTACACAAATGGTGGAGGAAGAGAGAGAACAAAAGATTGTTTAGGGCAACACAAAACACTCAAGGGTAAAAAAGGAAAAATAATAGATGGGCCAGGACTTATGTGTACATAAGATTCTAAATCAGAACCTAATAGGTAATAAAATCCAAAAACAGGACCGGTGGTAGATTACCCAATTCATTAGTACCTTATACTATATTATTCAAATAGACCTAATAAACATTGGGGCCCAATTTTTTTATTATTTTATTAAGAAAAATTTTTTATTTAACAAAATTAATTGAAAAAATAAAATTTTTAACTGCTCTCTCATACAATAATAAAATTATACGAATTAATTAATAAAATAAAATTGAGAATACTTATAATTTTTCAAACCATAAGGGGAATTTGTATTTTAAGAAAATTTTAAAAGATGTATTTGTAATTTACCATAATTTTTTTTTATTGATTGAGGCCTAGTTTAAAGGGCCCCTAAAAGAAGTCTTGTACTAGCGACGAGCAATTTTTTATTTTTTCATATGTGTTGTTGGGCCAAATTGAATATATATATATATATATTAAATAAATCTTTCCTTTGATCAACAATGTTACAAGAATTATTGAATGGATTAGTTATATTATCTATTGAAAAAAATTTGATAAATAAATTAGATTGTGCAAATTTAATTAGTGATTTTGCCGCTAAAATGTGATAGTTGGGTCAATTGTAAACTGAATATTGCTAAATTATAAAATAACAACATCAAATTTTTTATCTTTTTTGAGTCTTTGCAATGATTTCTTTTTCTATTAATATATGGAAGTAAATTTTAATTTATAATTTTAACGATTATTTGTGCAAGTAAACTTTTTTGTGACTACTAACAAATAAAAAAAATTATTAGTCCTTATCATTTTATCTATAAATTTTTTTAAAAAAAAGTAGGGTAAATTATAAATACCTGTTCAGGTTTGCTTAAAATATAGATTGCCCCCGTGGTTTAGAAAATTACAAATATCCCATTGTCAAAAAAAAATTATTTAACATAATTAATTGGAAAAAAAAAAAGAAATTTCTAACTGCTCTCTTATTCAATAATAAAATTACCTGAATTATTAATTAAAATAAATTTTTGATATCATTAAATACTGTTAATTAGCTTGATGATTTATTAATAAAATGAGCTATTTGTTTCAAAACCAAATGCGACAATTCATATTTTACGCAAATTTCATGCGATGTATTTGTAATTTACCCAAAAAAGTATATGTAAGAGGGCCTCATTTCATAGTTTGCCTAAGATCTCATAAATCTCAAGGCTGGCCCTACCTCTACCTCCCTTAGCCACCTCTCTCTCTCTCTCTCTCTCTCTCTCTCTCTCTCTCTCTCTCTCTCTCTCTCTCTCTCTCTCTGTGTGTATATGATAAACCTATTTTGTTTTTAGGCGAGTTTTCCTCAGATAAAGTAGAGGAAATTTATAAGTTTACCTCTAATTTGTCATTCCCCGATTTTCAAAATATTAATAAAGCAGAAATTAATTAATTTAAGCTTGATATTTTAATAGAAAACATTCTTGTTAACCTTATTTTTTCTCATTGTTAGCAATATTGAAGAAATAGAAAAGTGTATTCAATAAAATGTATCTTTACAATACAATGAGAGACCTATATATAGGCAAGGCGGAGTGGTCACCAAGAAAGCTAACAATAGAAATATCCTAATACATATATATAGTGAATAATATATATATATATATATTTTCAGGAAATGTTACCAAGGACTTAGCCAATTGGAGTAACTGAGACTGCTTGGCTAGAAGAAGCAAAGGGATCTGTATCCAAAGCAGAAGAGTAATTAGGACGAGGAATGTTACCAAGGACTTGGTAACGGTTGATCATTTCAATAGGGTGATATTGGGTGACTAGCTCCAAAGGAGGAGGAACAATTTGTTGACTGGAAGGAAACAAAGCTTTGGAAGGAGGCCTTGGGTGAGACATCTGTTTGATCAAGAAACAAAGATTAGAAACAAAGTTTAACAACCACTAAGAATATCAAGATAATCTTGATGGTAATTTAAACAATTGAAATAATTAGCAAGTAAATGGCGACGAGCTTGGATTTGATGGTAATTGATGTATTGGGCATGTATAGTAGTTGGCTTAGCTAATTTTAATCGGGCAATACGGTAAGCAGTATGGTGTATCGGGGTTTTGTACTGTGTAATTTCGGTTTTATGGTGAGCAATAAAAGGAGTGGCGGTCATCCCTTACCCCCCTGTAAAAATTCCTGGGTAAGAAAATCAGGAAGGGAATTGTGACAACCAGATAAATATTCAATAGTAAAATAAAAAACACTTAAAATAGCTTGCCAACGTGCAAAAATTTGCTTACTAGCAAGATTTTGAACATCTTTTTCAAGAACATATTTAGCAGATTTGTAATCAACACGGAGTAAAAACTTTTGATTTAAAATATCATCTTGAAATTTACTAATACATAAAACAGTTGATAAAATTTCTTTTTTAATAGTACTATAATTTAACTGTGCTTTATTCTAGACACCAAAATGATATCGAACAAGCTGTTCAGATGATTGAGGAGTGACCTTCTGAAGAAGAATGCCACCATAACCAATATCAGAAGCATCAGTTTGAACAATTTTGAATGAATTCTCAGAAGGAATACCAAGACAAGGAAGAGACTTAACATGTTGTTTGATTTGTTGAACAATAGCAGTATGAATAGAAGACCAAGGAGGAGGATTGTCTTTTAATCTATCGAATAAGGGTTGACAAGTTTTCCTAAGGTCCTTGTAGAATTCAGCAATGTAATTGAGGGAACCTAAAAGCCTTTGTAATTGGGTTTTATCAAGAATTTGATCAGGAAATTTAGACGCAAACTCAATGGAGCGACTAATGGGTAAAATAGTATTGTGGTGAATATCATATCCTAAAAATTGAACTTTTGTCTGAAATAATTTAATTTTTGGAGCAGAAATGACCAAACCATGACTTTTAATTGTATAAAAGAATGCATTTAAATGTTTCCAATGTTCACTAAGAGTTTTAGAAAAAATTAATATATCATCAATGTAAACAATAGAAAAATGACTAAATGGGTTAAATATGTCATTCATGATATGTTGAAATTCACTAGGAGCATTTTTTAATCTAAATGGCATGACATTCCATTCATATTGACCAAAAGGTGTATTAAAAGTAGCCTTATATCTATCTTTAGGATGAATTTGAATTTGCCAAAAGCCACTTTTTAAATCAAATTTACTAAAAATAACAGCTTGACTAAGTCTTTTAATTAAATCTTTTTTATTAGGAATTGGATACCTAATCCATTCTAAAACAGCATTGAGTGGATTGTAATTGATTACTAGGCGAGGGACTCCTCGTTCTAACTCAGCATTTTTATTCACATAAAAGCAGGGCAAGACTAGGGTGATTTACTAGGACTAATTATTCTGTTTTTTAACAATTTATTAATTTCTTTTTTACACATTTCAAGTAATGCATGATTCATTTGTATAGGTCTAGATTTAGTAGGAATGTTTTTTTCATTAAAATTTTT
Source organism: Camellia oleifera (assembly GCA_022316695.1). Lineage (NCBI taxonomy): Eukaryota > Viridiplantae > Streptophyta > Magnoliopsida > Ericales > Theaceae > Camellia > Camellia oleifera. The sequence continues at coordinate 112,833,345 of CM039317.1, forward strand.
AACATATGGTAATGTGACAACATGTTTTTTCCTATGCCAAAATGCAGTAGGTAAAGTAGAACAAACATTTGATTCAAGTTTGAGTTTAAAATCATTAATTTGAGAAACAATAACGGGATCAGTTAATTGTTGATCAATTCTCTTATAATTAATTTCTTCTTTAAGAAATTGTAATTGTTTAGTTAAACGATTAATTGTATGGGAAATAGAACAATCTTTTAATTGATTTAATTCTAACATTTCAGGCGGAGATAAAAATTTAAATGTAACTGGTTGATCTAAAACATGAGTGGTTATGCCTGTACTAGATGTAGTAAATGGATAAAATAAATAGATAAATGGTGTACCTAAGATGATTTTATCAGTCATATTTTCAACTGAAACAAATGAGGTTTTAAAGCAAATATTGTTTTGACAAACATGAACTTTAGGTAATTTATATTTAATATGCATTTTACTACCATTAGCAGAAGTTAATTTTTTATGACATTTCTCATAGTATTTAGTAGGAAGTAATCCTTCTTGTATACAGTTTAAATCAGCTCCGGTATCAATTAAAACAACTAATTCTAATTCAAAATCATTAATAGCTAGCTTGATTTTTTAATACCATTTTTGCATATAGATTTTATTAATTAAATTTAACCTTTTATCGTCTAAATTATGAGATTGTGATTGCTGGGATCAATTATCAAATAATAAATTGACAGGATTTGTAGGATCAGACTCATTATCAGACTCATTTGGAGATTCAACATTATTATTAGGTTGGAAGTTATCTAGACTTTGATTAAGTTTTAAGGTGATAATATCATCTTCTAATTTTTTATCTTTATTCTGTAATTCTTTAATTGTATTTTTGATCTGATGGATTTCTTGCTGTAAATCTTGCAGAGCAATTTCTTTAGTTTTAGTTTTGAATTGTTCTAAGGTTTTAGATAGACTAATGATAGGTTTATCAAATTTAGGTTTATCATCTGAATGAACTAATAGAGATTTTAATTTGGCAATATATTTTTGTTTTAATTCAGGATCATCTAATTTGCTAATTAATTCAATAAGAGCAGATTCTTCTTGATTGTTTTTTGTAAGAACAAGAATTTGTTTAACAGGTTTACAACAAACATCATTACATCCTATTTTAATGTCATTATCAGAATCATCACTGGGTGAATGGTAATCATCAGATGAGGTGTCAGGATTATTAGAAGAGGAATCACTAATAGATTGGTTTAGCTGGAAGATTTCAAATAATTGATTTTTTGATTTATCATCAATTTGGAGTTGATTTACTTTATCTTTTAATTTTTATTTTTCTTTGCATTTGTTAGAATAATGACCTTTTTGACCACAGTTATAACAGGTAACACCTTTATTAGATTTAGATTTGGGATGGGATTTCTTATAGTGTTTCTTTTTGGGTTTAGTATAATATTTATCAGTTGATTTAGAAGGTGAGTAATTCTTTTTATATTTATGAGAATATTTGGATTTATGTTTAGAGTATTTATGTGATTTTCTCCGAGAGGGTGCTACAGGAGGTAGACCATATTGTTCACAAAAATTTCCTAATTCATATTTAGCCTTATGTTTATCTTTAGCAACTTTTTGTGTAAGTTTAAGATCAATACACATTTTTAATCCTTCTTTTTGAATAGTGCTAATTATATCACCATAAGTTAAATTATCATATTCAATAACGCCAGTGGGTTGACTTAGGACATCTCTAATTTTGTGAGCAAATAAACTAGGTAAGCCATTAATAAATTTTTCTTTCCAAAACGATTTAGTACAGTCTTCTCTTAACATGACTCTAGAGGTAAAAACATCTTTGTACCAGCGAAAATCACTTAAGGTTGGACAGGTAAGATTACTAAGTTGATCATGTATGCGAGAATAGATATTAGTAGGGGTTCCAATGAAATGTCGAACTATTGTGTAGATTAATGTATTTATTCCATCAGGGTGATAATAACCAATAGTTTCATCGAATATAGGTAAACCATCTTCATCGTTTTGGTTAGCATAAATTATGGATTCTCTTTGATCTTCAGTGAGATATTTTTCCCACCATTGTTTGAGCATACCAGTAAAACCAGTGGTAATTAAGGAAACAATTTCCGGTTGAGAATATTGGGGATAATTAGAAAGGTAACTATTAGAAACCATCGATAAATGATTTAATTTTTGAAGGATTTGATCTTCACTAAGACCATCAATATTCCATTCGTACAATTTTTTAGTAGAAATAGAGAATTGATTAGAGATATTAGTTTCATCATATTGAAGGTCAACAGGAGTAGGTCGAGAATACCAGTTTTTAATAGTCTGAGGATTAACTTTAGGATAATAGATTTTATTGAGATTGGAGGATTGAAATTGTTGAGCTAATTGATTAATTTCATTATCAGAGGTATCGGTTTCAGATTGAGTTGAAACAGTATCAGCAATAGGTTGTTGGTTTAAAACAGTAAGTGTCACGACTCCATTCCGCCCCTAGTAGAATGGTGCCATGATGGCCAGCAATTCGAGATTACCCAAGGCCACTTACAAGAGTTCACACACAAATCAGAGTAAACATATGGGGCTTACATATGCGGAAGCGATATTTTAAATCTAAATAGTCCATAAGAGCTGTGCATAGATCCAATGAAATGACATACATCTTATAATAACTTTAATACAACAAAATGGAGTACAAAAATTACATCTTGACCAAAAGGCTTCTCAGCCAACAAATACAAAATACAATGAGATAACTAAGAAGCATGATTTTCAAGATGTTGCAAAACACGAATCCAAAAACACATAGGCAAAACACATCTAGGCGTCGCCGCCGCCCTGCTCATCACCTACATATATATATAGAGAGGGTGAGCTTGGATACTCAGTGAATGGTATAAGTAATAAAGGGTTTACATGAATGATATCCGAGATCTTTTAACAAAACAATACATGGAATAAATCAAGTTCGTCTATCAAATCTTTCAAAGCTTCAAGGGATGCTTACTAGCATCAATATAATACAAGAGATGACATTCCGGACAAACAAACCCACGCGGTAAAACCGTTAGTGGCAAGGCAAGGCAAGGCAAGACAAGAGAGATCTCTAAACAATGGTGTCGTTGCATTATAGTCCCCGGACACTAAGGACTTGTGCTACAAATGCTTATAGTCCCCTAGCACATACGGACTTCCAAACTTTGTGCTACAAATGCTTATAGTCCCCTAGCACATACGGACTTCCAAACTTTGTGCTACAAATGCTTATAGTCCCCTAGCACATACGGACTTCCCGAGAATGTCATCAAGCAAGATATAGTACTTATTGCAAGTAGGAATAATCATTCATGCTTGTAAATAATTTCCGAACAAGGCAAAACAAGGTTTTATCAAAGCTTTATAACATATCTTTATTAAAATACCACTCACTTATTTCTTCAAACGTCGGGGTCAAGGCAAGTCCAAGCCCTACAAACACATGGCAGAAATCTGTTGAATGCACTTCCAAATAAGTTTCACATGCATGCAGATGATCTCGGCATTCTTCAGATGCTAGGTCAAATCAAAATAAAACACTGTCTCCCATCTCGGGAAAACATGCTGGGCACCAACCAAGTCTTGGCCGAGGTCCCACACCTTCTCGCCGAGGTGTGGTCCCGAGGGCCACTTTCCAAGAAATGAAGTCGGGAAAAATCTGGGTTTTCCCTCTGCTCAAGAACATGAAGAACATGAACATGAAGATCATGAAGAAAATGAATGCAAGATCATAACTTGTTATTACAAAATCTGAGATTTCATGCTATGAGTTCGAAAACATGGACCTAGGTACCCATACTAGAAGATCTCACGAAAACAAACACAAAAACATGTAACTCGTTGCAAACTTTCGAATCAAACCAGGCTTTTCTTCAAGAACTCATGAACACTAACTTTCTCTTTCTAAAACCAATCTTTAAATCAATGCATGGCATGCAGAACATATTTAATCATGCAATGCAGTTAGATGATCAATAAGAACAACAAGAGTTGATCAAGATTCTAACCTCAACACTCGAATTTAACGGTTGAACTCTAAGGATCAAGCTCGCTATCTACTCTCTCACTCTAAAACTCCTCCTTCTCCTTCTAGAGCTTCTCTCTCCTCAAAAGATATGATACAAAATGATACATTTTAGGCTTGCCGGCTGACTTAACACTCAGCCCGGACACGTGGCGACGGTTGGTTGGCTCTACTTAAAAAGTGACTGATTGAAAAGACAAGACTATGACAAAGCGTGTTCAACAAGCTAGGCGGCAAGGGACTCCGGCAAGTAATGACATCGGCTAATAACAAGACTTCGGCAAGCAAAGGGACAATGACCTCGGCTAGAAAGGTCAACACTTGGCCTAGCTGTGCCACACCTCGGCCTAGATGTGCCACACCTCGGCCTAGGTTGTACCGGTCTAGGGCAAGATCACTTGGGTTCAAGGGCAACATCTCGGCCTAGATAGTACACATCTCGGCCTTGGTGATGAACACCTCGGCCTAGATAATGATATCTCGGCCAATATGTCAAGGTGCGGAGGGAGGTCAACCAGAGAAATCCCAAGATGGTCCTAAGTGTAAGAGTATCAAAAGGGCGACCTAGGCTCAAGATAACCTCGGTTGAACACACACACACACCAATAAGGAACACACCCTTCAAGTAACATTTATGCAAAACAAATCAAGGAATGCGAATGCAACACATTGGGACAAGATCATGTAATACATGCAAGCATGACTAGGGTAGAGTGGGGGTTGTTACATCCTACCCCCCTTAAAGAAGTTTGGTCCCCAAACTTGAGTTACCTTGATCTGAAAACAATTCGGGATATCGAACTTTCATCTCTTCTTCCATTTCCCATGTGGCATCCTTGCCGTAATGTTCCCTCCATTCAATGTTCACCATTGCTATAGATTTGTTCCTCAACTGTTTCACTTGTCTATCAAGAATTCTCATCGGCTTCTCCTCGTAGCCCAAATCTTCATTTATCACAATCTCGGAGTAGTCAATTACATGCAGTGGGTCCCGAATATACTTCCTCAACATCGAGATGTGGAACACATTGTGTACCTGACTAAATTCTGGTGGTAAAGCAAGTCTGTAGGCAGTCGTGCTAATCTTTTCAAGAATTTCAAATGGCCCGATGTAACGAGGTGTTAACTTACCTTTCTTCCCAAATCTGGAAACTCCTTTCGTTGGCGAAATCTTCAGGAATACATGATCCCCAACTTCAAATTCCAATTCTCTTCTTCTCTGGTCGGCATAGCTCTTCTGCTGACTCTGGGCAGTTCTGATCCTCTGTCGAATAAGCTTAATCTTCTCGGTTGTCACTTGAATCAGTTCGGGGCCGATCAAAACTTTATCTCCTACTTCAATCCAACATATCGGCGATCTGCACTTCCTTCCATACAAAGCTTCGTACGGTGCCATGCCAATGCTAGCTTGATAACTGTTGTTGTAAGCGAATTCCACTACGGTAAATGTGTTCCCCAACTTCCCTGGAAATCTAGTACACATAGCCTGAGCATATCCTCAAGTGTCTGAATCGTTCTTTCTGTTTGCCCATCGGTTTGGGGGTGAAAAGCTGTGCTAAACTTCAACTCGGTTCCCAAGGCTCTTTGTAAACTTTGCCAAAATCTACAAACAAACTTCGGATCTCGGTCTGAAACAATAGACATCGGCACTCCATGCAGTCTCACAATCTCATTAATATATAGTACAGCTAGTCGGTCAGCATTGAATGTAGTCTGAACAGGCAAGAAGTGTGCTGACTTAGTTAATCTGTCAATTATGACCCAAATCGAATCCATTCCCTTCTGCGTCTTCGACAACCCAATCACAAAATCCATGAAGATATGTTCCCATTTCCATTCAGGAATTGACAAAGGTTGAAGGAGTCCTGCTGGTCTCTGATGTTCTGCCTTCACTTGTTGACATTGCAGGCATTGGGATACGAACTCGGCTACTTCTCTCTTCATGTTCGGCCACCAAAAGGTCTGCTTTACGTCGTGGTACATCTTAGTGTTTTCTGGATGGATGGCAATTCTGGAACCATGAGATCCTTGCAAAATCTTCCCTTTCAATTCAGGGACGTCAGCCACGCACAACCTTCCTTCAAACTTAAGCACTCCATTCTCAAAGGTGTAACCTGACCTCGGCCTGGTGTTAATCTCGTCGGCTACCTTCTTCAGGAATTTGTCCTCCATTTGCCTTGCTTTTACTTCTTCAATGATTGTCGGCTCCGCTGAAATCATAGTTAAACATGCCAAACTTCCCATTGTCCTCCTGCTTAACGCATCGGCCACCGAGTTGGCTTTGCCTGGGTGGTACTGAATCTGCATGTCGTAGTCCTTCAATAATTCCAGCCATCTTCTCTGCCTCAAATTTAATTCCTTCTGAGTAAATAAGTACTTCAAACTCTTGTGATCCGTGAAAACTTGGCAAGAAGCTCCATACAAGTAATGACGCCAAATCTTCAAAGCGAATACCACGGCGGCTAGCTCTAGATCATGGGTAGGATAATTCTTCTCGTGAGGTTTTAACTGGCGAGATGCATAGGCTATGACCTTACCCCCTTGCATTAATACACAACCCAAACCCTTATGTGAAGCATCGCTATAAATCTGAAATTCCTCATCACTTGATGGCAGTACAAGAACTGGTGCTGTAACTAACCTCGTCTTCAACTCCTGGAAGGCTGATTCTCTATCTTCGGTCCATTCATATGCCACTCCCTTCTGAGTTAACTGTGTCAATGGTACTGCAATCCTTGAGAAGTCCTTTACAAACTTTCTGTAATAACCTGCCAAACCCAGAAAACTACAAACCTCGGACACGTTGGTCGGCGTCGGCCAATTTACAACGGCATCAATCTTACTGGGATCAACAGAGATACCCTCTTCATTAATCACATGCCCCAAAAATGAAATGCTGGAGAGCCAAAACTCACACTTACTCAACTTAGCATACAGTTTCCTGTCCCTCAAGGTCTGTAGGGCAAGTCTCAAATGACTTTCATGCTCAGTTGTACTCTTGGAGTAGATCAATATGTCATCAATAAAAACAACCACGAATTCATCCAGGTACGGTTTGAAGACTCTGTTCATTAAGTCCATGAATGCTGCCGGCGCATTAGTCACCCCAAAAGGCATTACTAGAAATTCGTAGTGGCCATACCTCGTCCGAAAAGCGGTCTTCTCAATATCCTCGGCTTTAACCTTCAGCTGGTGGTAACCCGACCTAAGGTCAATCTTAGAAAAGACTCGTGCTCCTTGTAGTTGATCTAGCAAATCATCAATCCTAGGCAACGGGTACTTGTTCTTAATGGTTACCTTGTTAAGTTCTCTGTAGTCAATGCAAAGACGAAGTGTGCCATCCTTTTTCTTAACAAATAAGACTGGTGCTCCCCACGGTGAAGTGCCCGGCCTAACAAAACCCTTATCCAACAATTCCTGTAATTGCACTTTCAATTCCTTAAGTTCGGCTGGGGCCATTCTATAGGGTGTCCTGGAGATCGGCTGTGTTCCCGACACGATGTCCACAGTAAACTCTATTTCTCTATCAACTAAGTGGCCAGGCAATTCATTTGGAAAGACGTCGGGGAATTCATTAACAACTGGGATATCGGCTAAATTAACATTTCCATTCTGATCACTCAGTATACTACACAAGTAGCCATGGCACCCTTTCTGAATTAGCTTATAGGCCTTAGTGGACGAAATCAGGTAAGGTGGGGACACTACCCCTTTACCCTGGAAAATAACCTCGGCTTGGTTTGGGGGTCTCAACGTGACACTCTTCGAAACACAATTAATAGATGCATGATTCGTCACTAACCAGTCCATTCCTAATATGACGTCAAAGTGGGTCATGTTTAACGGCATCAAATCAACTAATAATTCTACGCCCTCAATCACAATAACACACGCCCTATAGATAGACGCAACAATCATAGTTCTTCCAGATGGAGCAGATACATATAACACATAATCAAGGGGTTCTTGTTGTCTATTCAATTTCTCGGCAAACTTAGCAGATACGAATGAATGCGTAGAACCCGAATCAATCAATATGTATGCATCTTGAGAGCAGATTGGGAGTATACCTGACACTACTGTTTCAGCATTCTGGGTGTCTCCTGGCACTAGCGCGAAAACCCTGCCTTGCCTCATCTGTGTCCTTCCGACGTTGCTTCCCTGTGCAGAGCCCGAGGTGCTCCCATTTTTCTTACCACCATCAATCCTTGACTTCGGACAGTCTTTCACACGATGACCCATCTCTCCACATTCAAAACAGGCGCCTGACGCCCAACGGCAAACCCCGGAATGCGGCTTCCCACAACTTGCACACATCGGCTTAGTATTACCTTCCTGGTTCGAGTTGCTGGAGCTGCCCATGTTCGCCTTCTTCTTGGCGTTAAACGGAACTCGGTGGTTATCATAGTTCTGTCTCTTTCTCTGATTCTCTCCTGTATTCTGATATCGGTTCAAATTAGCTTCTGCAAGAATAGCCTTGCCCAAGACTCTGGCATAAGTCGGCATGTTGAGCATGTTGACTCTATCCTGTATCGGTCCACGCAATCCGCTTTCAAACTTCCTAGCTTTCCTATATTCATCACTGACCATATGAGGCGCGTATCTCGCCAATTCGGTGAAAGCACGGTCGTATTCTGCCACTATCTTGTTTCCCTGTGTCAAGGTCTGGAACTCCGTGGTCTTGCGGTCTCGAACACTAAGGGGAAAATGCTTGTTGTAAAACAGTTCCAAAAATTTGGCCCAAGTTAAGTCAGGATTTCCTTCTCGGGTCATCATCCACCATCTTCGAGCGTCGTCGTCTAACGTGAATGCGGCCAATGCCACCTTCTGAGCATCTGTGTTGGGGAAGATCTCGAATAGCTTCTCCATTCCTAAGACCCACGCTTCGGCTTTCATCGGCTCTATGCCCCCTTGGAATCTTGGCGGGTTCATCTTTTTGAACTCCTTAATCAAAGTCATAGTTCCATCCCCATACAAGGCTGGCTGTGGAGGCACTTGAGGCACTGGAGGAGGTGGAGGCGGAACTGCATGTCGGCCATTAGTCTGTTCGGCCTGGGTAGATGTAGCACTAGCATTCTGTTGTCTCATTTGTCTCAACTCCCGAGTTAAACCTTCAACTAGTCTTTCTAGTCGGTCCAATCTGTCTTCTGATTGATCTCGGCCAACTGGTGGTCTTCCTCTCCTCATAGTGCTATGGATATGCAAAATGTGACTTTAAAACAAAATGCGCAATAAGGTATGTATGCAAGTAACAAGCAGTTATGCCAAGATGATGCACACATTGTCAAATAGCAAGCAACATGGTGCAATCCTAACATCTTTCTAAGGGAAATCCTATGCTCCTTAGGACTCAAAGTGTGTGAATAACGTACTATGAGGAACTCGTGCTCTGATACCAATCTGTCACGACCCCATTCCGCCCCTAGTAGAATGGTGCCATGATGGCCAGCAATTCGAGATTACCCAAGGCCACTTACAAGAGTTCACACACAAATCAGAGTAAACATATGGGGCTTACGTATGCGGAAGCGATATTTTAAATCTAACTAGTCCATAAGAGCTGTGCATAGATCCAATGAAATGACATACATCTTATAATAACTTTAATACAACAAAATGGAGTACAAAAATTACATCTTGACCAAAAGGCTTCTCAGCCAACAAATACAAAATACAATGAGATAACTAAGAAGCATGATCTTCAAGATGTTGCAAAACACGAATCCAAAAACACATCGACAAAACACATCTAGGCGTCGCCGCCGCCCTGCTCATCACCTACATATATATATAGAGAGGGTGAGCTTGGATACTCAGTGAATGGTATAAGTAATAAAGGGTTTACATGAATGATATCCGAGATCTTTTAACAAAACAATACATGGAATAAATCAAGTTCGTCTATCAAATCTTTCAAAGCTTCAAGGGATGCTTACTAGCATCAATATAATACAAGAGATGACATTCCGGACAAACAAACCCACGCGGTAAAACCGTCAGTGGCAAGGCAAGGCAAGACAAGAGAGATCTCTAAACAATGGTGTCGTTGCATTATAGTCCCCGGACACTAAGGACTTGTGCTACAAATGCTTATAGTCCCCTAGCACATACGGACTTCCAAACTTTGTGCTACAAATGCTTATAGTCCCCTAGCACATACGGACTTCCCGAGAATGTCATCAAGCAAGATATAGTACTTATTGCAAGTAGGAATAATCATTCATGCTTGTAAATAATTTCCGAACAAGGCAAAACAAGGTTTTATCAAAGCTTTATAACATATCTTTATTAAAATACCACTCACTTATTTCTTCAAACGTCGGGGTCAAGGCAAGTCCAATCCCTACAAACACATGGCAGAAATCTGTTGAATGCACTTCCAAATAAGTTTCACATGCATGCAGATGATCTCGGCATTCTTCAGATGCTAGGTCAAATCAAAATAAAACACTGTCTCCCATCTCGGGAAAACATGCTGGGCACCAACCAAGTCTTGGCCGAGGTCCCACACCTTCTCGCCGAGGTGTGGTCCCGAGGGCCACTTTCCAAGAAATGAAGTCGGGAAAAATCTGGGTTTTCCCTCTGCTCAAGAACATGAAGAACATGAACATGAAGATCATGAAGAAAATGAATGCAAGATCATAACTTGTTATTACAAAATCTGAGATTTCATGCTATGAGTTCGAAAACATGGACCTAGGTACCCATACTAGAAGATCTCACGAAAACAAACACAAAAACATGTAACTCGTTGCAAACTTTCGAATCAAACCAGGCTTTTCTTCAAGAACTCATGAACACTAACTTTCTCTTTCTAAAACCAATCTTTAAATCAATGCATGGCATGCAGAACATATTTAATCATGCAATGCAGTTAGATGATCAATAAGAACAACAAGAGTTGATCAAGATTCTAACCTCAACACTCGAATTTAACGGTTGAACTCTAAGGATCAAGCTCGCTATCTACTCTCTCACTCTAAAACTCCTCCTTCTCCTTCTAGAGCTTCTCTCTCCTCAAGAACAAAGATATGATACAAAATGATACATTTTAGGCTTGCCGGCTGACTTAACACTCAGCCCGGACACGTGGCGACGGTTGGTTGGCTCTACTTAAAAAGTGACTGATTGAAAAGACAAGACTATGACAAAGCGTGTTCAACAAGCTAGGCGGCAAGGGACTCCGGCAAGTAATGACATCGGCTAATAACAAGACTTCGGCAAGCAAAGGGACAATGACCTCGGCTAGAAAGGTCAACACTTGGCCTAGCTGTGCCACACCTCGGCCTAGATGTGCCACACCTCGGTCTAGGTTGTACCGGTCTAGGGCAAGATCACTTGGGTTCAAGGGCAACATCTCGGCCCAGATAGTACACATCTCGGCCTTGGTGATGAACACCTCGGCCTAGATAATGATATCTCGGCCAATATGTCAAGGTGCGGAGGGAGGTCAACCAGAGAAATCCCAAGATGGTCTAAGTGTAAGAGTATCAAAAGGGTGACCTAGGCCCAAGATAACCTCGGTTGAACACACACACACACCAATAAGGAACACACGCTTCAAGTAACATTTATGCAAAACAAATCAAGGAATGCGAATGCAACACATTGGGACAAGATCATGTAATACATGCAAGCATGACTAGGGTAGAGTGGGGGTTGTTACAGTAAGACCTTTATCCTTGGATGGTGAGGCTGTATCATTGGTAGATAATTTGGTAAATAATTGTTCAATAGCCTGGACAGTAGATTGATCATTAGTGACTAAACTAGTTCGTTTAGAGCGATGAGTAGGTAGATTTAGCAGAGGTTGGTCTAAAGGTTGTTTAGTGGGTTGAATTCAATCTAAATTCGTTTCTATTTTATCTAATTGTTTACCAATTGTTTTTAAACATTGGTTAGTATAATTATTCTGTTCAATAACTTTCTTAATTTCAGGGTTGGAGCCAGGTAATTTAAAAGGAGAGGCTGGAACTTCAGAACCTTGATGATCAATAATTATATTTTCTAATGGAGGATGATTAGAACTAACTGATGTATTAGGAGAAGTCTTCCATTTATGTTTTGTGATTACATTTATCCTTTTCTAATAATTATTATAGTATTCAAAGAAAGGTAATTCAATACCATATTCAATCATAAAATTGTACCATTGTCGAGTTATTCTGGATTGTTGAGCAGAATTATATTTAGCATAATAAGCATGTCTTTGAGTTTTATTTTTAAAAGATTTAAATTTAATAAGTAATTTATCTAAGTTAGGAGTAAAATCTTTTTTGATTGTCATTAATTGAGGATTAACAGGAGGTATAACTTCAAAATCAGTTTGAGTTGGAGAATCTTGGGATTCAGATTCTTTTTCTTGTAAATGTGTGTGAGTTGAATAAACAGGTTTACTAATTTGGGAACTAGTAGAGTTATCAATTCCTTTGAATTTATTATGAGGAATTTAACTAGTTTGACCAAGATGTATTTGGCTATTTTTGCGAAATAAAGGAGTATTAAATATTTCATCTTTGGTTTCAATTTCAGTAGGGATACTAGAGGTACTATGTCTAGAGGATTGACTTCTGTTAAATTTAATACTAACTGAACCATCAGTAAATTGTTGAACATCTTGAACATCTTGAATTGAAGATTGTTGTTGATTATGTTTGTAGTTTTCGTTAACAGTAATCCATTGATTAGGTAAATCTACTTTGTTCCTTTCAATCATTTGATGAACATTAATATGTGATTCATGATTACTACTGCTTTGGATTAATAGATTCTTATCTTTAGGACTTTTGTGTAAAGCTTGAACATTTAAATTGGTTTGCATGCATTTATAACGAACACGATAGATTAACGCAATATTATGGACTTTTTCTTTCATGTTAGTAAATGAACCATGTAATTGAATATTTAATGTTAATGCATCTAAAATATGTGGATCACGTAAACTAAGTGTAAAATCAGGAAAACAATTAAAATGTACTGGATCTTTATGAAGACCAGTTTCCATCATTCCCGTTAAACTATCATTGTAATTAAGAAAACGAGCATCGCGTAAACATAATAAAATAGAGGTATTTTTTCCCACTATTGTTAATGGATTGACACCAACTTGAATTAAGCCAATATGCATGAAATTATAACCATTATTTAAATGTCTTTTGATTAACTTAGCATCAAATAATTGACAGGTTTCTCTAGGTTTTTCTAAAGCATAAACTTGTTCAATTGTTTTAACATGTAAAGCAACTTTAAAGACATTCTGCAAAAAAGTAGTTTTATAAATTTCTTTGATTGGTAATTTTGGTATATTCCACCCTGCATCAATTTTATCATTTTATATTTCAACATCTTCTTCATTAATTACTAATCCTTGATTAGGTATTGAGGGCAAAGTAGTTGACCTAGAACTGACTGATAAGTCACTTCTAAATAATCGACTCATTGTTCTGTTTAATTAATTAGTTTTCAGATATCTTAATACATACCCTATTCTTGTCTCTAAGACCACATACCTAGTATACATACATACCCTATCTTTGGACCCCAAAGTCGTACACTGCCTACACCAAAGGACTTACCCTGGACTGGGAAGAAGTGGGTGACTTAAACTAGATGGATACAAATAGACCGATCTTGTGGGTGATTAAGGATGAACTGAAACCAGATGAATCAATGACACAATGGAATGGATTATGCAGAAATAACGAAGCAATCAGAAACATGATACAACATAACTAGGCTCTGATACCATAAACACGGAAGTCAGCAACGAAATGAAGAAAATGGATTATGAAATCAAAAACTCAAATTGGCAGGAATAATATGTACACAAAATTAAATCATAATTAAAACATTTGATTAAAAACTTTTATAGAAAATAACTTACAATTACAATCGTTGCAAATGTAAGGATCTTGAGCAGGGTACAGAAACAGAGGGTGTTAATTCTCACTCAGAGCTCTCTGGGTTTTTACAATCCAAAGAAAACCTACTGAATGAATACATTTGATTACAATATATAGAAAACAGCATGGTTGATTGATGAAGGCAGCTGGCAGCACATGGGCAAAGCAGGCTGTCGATTGCTTTCGGCTGATTGATTGAACAGTTGAGCAGCTTTTGACCAAAAGTAATTGAGTGAACAGTAAAAGTGAACAGTAACTTTTACTATTCATCACTTTCGGTGGAAACAGTTGATTAAAGGAATCAATATAAATATAAATTAGCAACTTTTCCCAAAAGGGTAGTGAATGAAGCTAATTTATGTCTATATCAAATCTAGTGTTGATTATGCATATGGATTCTGAGCATCTTGGAAATCTGGACAAAATGGGTCTTGATTAGTTGATTCTTCAGAACTGTTGGAACCTTCTGAACTTTCTTCTGAACTGGACTGTTGGGCCGGTGCAGGAGGTTCATTGTCAGAGGGTTCGTCTTTTAAATGGGCTTGGGCCTGATCCATCAGGAGACGGGCCATCTGAAGCAATTGATCACTGGTTGATCCAGGTTGAACCTTGGGCTTTGACTGGGCTAATGTAGCAGGCTTTGATTTATTCGATTTGATCTTTGATTGGGCTGGTTGAGCAGCAACAACTTTGGACTTGGATTTAGTAGTTGTAGTGTAACGCCCTCAAAATATAAACCCATTAAACATACAACACAGCATGCATTATTAAAAGAAAACCATTATCTTATCTAAATCATCAGAGTAATACGAAATAAACATCAAAATAAATGCCCTACGGGCTTACATCTTGCCAAGCCAACACTTGGACACAAATTCACTGAGTTCTAACTCAAAACAGATAAAGCCCTAGGCTTGAAAAATTACATTGTTTAAATAAACAAATAAAAATGAATAAGCAAATCTTCCAATTCAATTCCTCACAAGCTAAGTCCTTGGAGGGAGTGAACCACCTGAACCTGAAAAATAAAGTTCCCATATAGGGTGAGCCACAGCCCAGTAAAGAAATACTAAACCAAGCATAAGAATTAACTAAAGTATTAGCATATGATACATGGTTAACACACTATAATCAAATTACAAGATTCATGACACGAATGTCTATATTGCCTATGACACATTGTCTATGGCACATTTCACTTTCCACTTATGGCTCAGGACCTGGCCAAATAACTCAACAGGGTTTCATCTTTTATTACCATTACTTCCAATTCAACAGGAATAACAATTCAAGTTAGACCTAATCATAACAAATACACATGTTGGTATTGTATCAATCATAATCAATTCACTTCCATACTTCCCTACTGATACACATTTTAGTGATGTATCATATCAACAATAAATAGACATATGCCTATTAATCATTAAGCACACATAAGAGTGATGCCACTGGAGTCCATCCCCTATCTCCTCCCAATAAATCCGGTTTAGAGGTCCATCCCCTATCTTCCCCTAAACCGTGGAGTTCATCCCCTATCTTCTCCAAACAACATGCATATGCAATGAAACACACAATTGTCATATACAACACATAATTAATACACAAATGTTCTGTATTAACTCAACGGTCAAACAATTGACCCAATTCCAGTTACACCTAAGCCGCATGCAAGGTCTACAACAATCAATGGCTATCCTCCACCGATAGCCCAAAACAGTTATTTCTAAGCGAGAAATAAATACATCAATGAATATAAATTCAACATTTCCAAAGGTAAATATTTAGCTACCCAATCCCATGAATTAAACCAAATTCCACTTTGTTTCTTTTAAATTAATTACACAAATTAATCTAAACCAAAACCCTAAGGTTTCTTCCAAAATTACCAAACTACCCCCATGTACCAAAATACCAACACTTAGGATTAAAGCGTATAAATGGAGTAGGAAATCCCTACCTCGAAGGAAGAACCCAAAAGGAGAAGATGAAGAAAATGCTCGAAACTCCAAAATGCTCCAAATCAACAATTGATCAGATTAAATGAAAGCCCTCACTCTCCTCTATCTTATTTGTAAAAGAACTAGGGTAGAAACACACTCTAACTCGATCAAACCTAGGAGAAAAGGTGTTTAGAGAAGAAGAAAAGTCGGACTTTAGGGTTTGAGATCAAAAAGAATGAAAAACTGCCCTAAAAATCCCGCTGCTGCCTTTAAATACTGGACAGGTCCGCTCGAGCGCACAACACGCCGCTCGAGCGTAAAGAACAAAAACAATGTCCGCTCGAGCGCAAATATGCCCGCTCGAGCGTAGAATTCTCACCTGCAGAAGTTTTGCAGGAACCAAAGAAATGCTGGAAGGGTGTAAACTCCGCTCGAGCGCAGAAATGTCCGCTCGAGCGGAAAGGCTAAAAACTGAGCGACAAACATCTTGACTCAGATTCAACCCACCTGTTCGAAACACACCAAACACATCCTAAACTCAATCAGATAGAATTAAAGGATGACAACAACAATCTGATAACAACGGAATCTACGGAACATAAGTCCGGATACACTAATCAAATGGGAAAAGACCGGGGTCGCTATATGTAGGCTGAGCTTTTTCCTTTGATTTGGGCTGAACAGTACTGGGCTTAACTGACTTTGATTTGGATGATTTGCGCTTGGAGCCACTAGATGAGGGGCTTCCAAGATTGACTGGGGGAAGGCTTGGGCTTCTTTGGCTGATTGCAGCAGTTGGGTTCTGCTGGGCTTTGAGCATTGAAGGAGTTGGAGCACATTGATCAGGTGGAAATTCAGCTTGAACAATTTCAACAATACGAGATACATTGAATTTGTCCCACCATTTTACTGAGTGTTGTCAGATGATTATGTTATCAGAAATTCCATAATGCCATTTGAATATCCATGGAAGTTTGTATTTGGATATAAAAATGAGCAATAAAGGAAATGATTTCTAATGAGAAGTAAATGGGTAAACAGTTGCAAAATAGTTGATTTGCTCAATCAGAATATCAGGAATGATATCTGAAATGGCGCCATAATGAGTCCACTATCTCAGAAACCAAGAAGGTAATTCCGATTTGAATTTTTGATCAAATTGAATAAACCAAGAATGACTGCAGGTTTCATTTTGGTACAGAAAAATCTTGAACCAGGCTTCAATATAATCATGGTAATTATATTGAATAGAATGACCAGGTAGATCACGATGATAAGGAGAACCCCATTCAGCTAGGGAAACAATATTGTGAATGTAAATAGAATGATACAGAACCTTACTAGTATAGGTTCGATCATAAATGGGTTTGATCAGAACTGATTGGTGATTGACCAGGATATCTTTATAATAGGTGGGTGTCTTTTCTAGATGTGAAAGAACAAAATGGCATCCAGAACCAAAATAGGATTTAGCCAATTCATTAATAGTTTGACTCTTGGGATGACTGGGTTCTTTAAAAAAGAGATTTGTGGAGGTTGATTTAACTATCAGCAATAGGTTGTTGGTTTAAAACAGTAAGACCTTTATCCTTGGA
Source organism: Camellia oleifera (assembly GCA_022316695.1). Taxonomy (NCBI): domain Eukaryota; kingdom Viridiplantae; phylum Streptophyta; class Magnoliopsida; order Ericales; family Theaceae; genus Camellia; species Camellia oleifera. Next base: position 112,850,848 of record CM039317.1, read on the forward strand.
TGGTGAGGCTGTATCATTGGTAGATAATTTGGTAAATAATTGTTCAATAGCCTGGACAGTAGATTGATCATTAGTGACTAAACTAGTTCGTTTAGAGCGATGAGTAGGTAGATTTAGCAGAGGTTGGTCTAAAGGTTGTTTAGTGGGTTGAAGTGAATCTAAATTCGATTCTATTTTATCTAATTGTTTACCAATTGTTTTTAAACATTGGTTAGTATAATTATTCTATTCAATAACTTTCATAATTTCAGGGTCGGAGCCAGGTAATTTAAAAGGAGAGGCTGGAACTTCAGAACCTTGATGATCAATAATTATATTTTCTAATAGAGGATGATTAGAACTAACTGATGTATTAGGAGAAGTCTTCCGTTTATGTTTTGTGATTACATTTATCTTTTTGTAATAATTATTATAGTATTCAAAGAAAGGTAATTCAGTACCATATTCAATCATAAAATTGTACCATTGTCGAGTTATTATGGATTGTTGATCAGAATTATATTTAGCATAATAAGCATGTCTTTGAGTTTTATTTTTAAAAGATTTAAATTCAATAAGTAATTTATCTAAGTCAGGAGTAAAATCTTTTTTGATTGTCATTAATTGAGGATTAACAGGATGTATAACTTCAAAATCAGTTTGAGTTGGAGAATCAATAAGTAATTAGTTTTATTTTTAATAGTCGGACTAGTCTCAGTTACTCCATTTAAATCTAATATGTATATATAGTGAATATAATATATATATATACAATATTCACTAACAGTCTCCCTCAAACTCAAGGTGGTTGCAAAGAGACCAACTGGAGTTTGGAAAGAGAAACTAGAGAAAATAAATAAAATAAAATAATAATGCTGGAAGACAATTTATGGTTGTGCCTAACCATTGTAGGAGCAGCCGAAACTAATGACGGAAGATAGTTTATGGTTGTATCGGACCGTTGTATGAGCAACAAGAGCTAATGTCAGAAGACAGTTTATGGTCTTACCAGACCATTGTAGGAATTAAGTGCACCAAGGGACAGCTTAAGACAGAATGCGCCAGGGGCCGGCTTAAGTAGTGGGCCAGGGGACAGCTTAGGTGGTGGTGCACTAGGGGATGACTTGGGTGGTGCACTAAGGGACAGCTTGGGTGGTTCGTATGGTGTATCACCTTGCTCACCATGATATAAGTATATTGCCCCCCCTCCCCCTCAAACTCAAATAGGTCTGAAGATAGAAACCTATTTGAGGTCGAAATAGAGGGAAAGATAGTGGAGCGGAAGGGGGAGATCATATTCTAAAATATAAAAAAAAAAATTATTTGTAGAAAATAATTTTTATTTTAATAGTGGGACAAGCCCATGTGATTGAGTTGAAAAATATATTGTTTTATTTGAATAGAAAGTGTACCAGAGAGAGAGAGAGAGAGAGATAGAATTTTGGATGGGTTAGATTAAAAAAATTAGAGTGTAGATTAGAGAGGGGTAAATCTGAGAGAGGGAGAGGAAAGATCTTGAATGTGCGCTGGTGGTTGAGCAACGACGAAGGACGACGGCAATGGGACAAAATTGCCAGTGTGATGGCCGAAGCTGTAGCTGGCGTAATGGAATAGATGTCCGAGGTAGAGGCAATGGTTGGAGCTGCGGTGTATAGCGATCCCGGGTTTTACCCCTTGTTGTACAGTGATCCGGACTTGGTTCCATAGATGTTAGCAGTTGTTTATTTCTAGTTTACATCCTTTCATACTTTGTATTTGAGTTATAGGATGTGTTGGGCAGGTTTGTTGCAGGTTGGTTGTGTTTGGAAGCCTTAGGTTGGTGCCCAGAATTTTGGACCTTCGCTCAAGCGAGGAGTTTGTCGCTCGAGCGAGCTCTTTGTTTTGGTCCTTCGCTCGAGCCAGGGTTTGGTCGCTCGAGCGAGAGTGGAGTTTCGTGCCTGGTGGATCGAGCCAGAGTGGCTTCGCTCGAGCGAGCAATTGGATCTGGTTCTGGACCTGAGAGTTGCATTTCTTGGCTCGAGCGAGCTTTTCTTCGCTTGAGCGATCTGGTTATTCTTCGCTCAAGCGAGCGTTCCGTTGCTCGAGCGTGCGTCTGGTTGCAGACCTGAGGGTTTGAGTTCTTGGCTCGAGCGAGCATTCTGTCGCTCGAGCGTGCTTCTGGGTTGTTGGCTCGAGCGAGACTTTCTTGGCTCGAGCGTGGTTTTCTGTGTCTGGTCGCTCGAGCGACCAAGTCTTCGCTCGAGCGAGCCTATTTTATATCAATAGGCAACAGCGGGGAAAAGATCACTTTTTCACCCCTTTTTATTTTTGAAACCCTAGATCCGAGACTCTCTCTCTCTCTAAACTCATCTTCTCTCTAGGTTTTCATCTCCTTCTAGTGTGAATCCATCCTAGGCTCTTTGTAAGAAAGATAGAGGGTAGCTTGGGCTTCGTTCTAATCTGAACAATAGTGGATTGGGAGCACTTTGATTTCGGGTCATCTTCTCTATTTGAGTTCTCCATTTGAGGTAGGGATTCTCCTTGTTCGTTTTCAATACTCCGTCTATAGATAGACATGTGGTAGTTTTTGTATTGCATGAAAATTATATCATGTTGGATTTGTTGAAAATCATAAGGTTGAACCTTGGGTTGGTTGTTGAATTTGGGTTTATTATCATTAGTTGTGGTTTGGGCTAATTGGAGTGTTAATTAGCATGTTGTTGTTGAAAGGAGAGGAAACCCTAATTTTTATTTGATTTAATAAATTAATAGAGGGGTTTGGATCTTGGGGCAAATACTTATGTATTTTGGATCTTAAATGAGGTCATTGTTGTTTGTTGTAGATGATTGAGCCTTTTTTTATCAATATTGAGAAAGAGGGAGGAAAACCCTAATTTAATGATTATGACTTAATTTGCATAATTAATTTGGAATGGCTTTGAAAAGAATGTAGTGGATTAAAATGGGTTATGGCTTTATTGTCCATGGAATTAATTTTGTGAAAACAAAAGGGTATGGGGTTGGTTTTGTGAAAAACAAGAGAAAATGGAATTTGTTTTGTGAAATGGGAAAGATATTTTTGAATGAAGTATGAGAATTGGATTGTTGAAATTTGAGTGTTGAACACACATATATGGGGGTTGTATCTTTAACTACCATGTTAATGTTGTTATTGGGTTTGTAATCTCATGATAATTGAGTCTTTTAATAGATGTACTAAATACCTGCATCTAGAGGTTTTGTCCTTGGTTATCGGTGGAGGATGACACGGTTGCGTTGAATTGTTGTGTATACATTACACCATTGTTGATTGAACATCTTATGTGATGAAATGTTGAGATGCATTATATATGTATACTTGTTAGGGAGGAGAGAGGGGTTATACTCCAGTGTGTGTGAAAAGATAGGGGATGGACTCCACACACCTATGTGTTCATATACCTTAACACATTGTTGGTATCCTGATAGTTTATGTGTATGTTTTTCACATGTTGGTTATGCCTTGTTGTATTGTGATTGTTGGTGTTATACCCTGCACTGATAATCAGAGGTACCGTTACCTTCCAGCTAGCACCTGAAGAACTGAATGCGCTGAGAATCTAAGGTACCACACCCTTCCAGCTAGCACCTGGTAAATTGGTATGTTGTTGTGAGAAGTGTATCTTTGGCTTACTACGCACATGGCTAGTAGAGCAAAGTTTTGTTGTTATTGTTTCAGTGTATCTGGGAACGTTGTGGATTGTGCTGGTTACAGTTTTGGAGGGCCGAGTTGCTTCATTGGTTTATCTTATGCATGTAGTTGAGTTGTTATCTCCCTTTTTATAAAGGTGTGCATGTATAGTTATGATAGAATTGAGATTGAACCGAAATGCCCTTTTGTCTTTTGGAAGTGTGAAGAAAACCGAACATTTTAGAAATATGTTTTGAAAAGGCACATTTGTTGTATGTGTGGAAAATGGAAAAGAGTAGTGGTCTTATTGAATTTATCTCCTAAGTAATTGTTTATGTATGAAAGAGTGGGAATGGGGGTTAATGAAAGGATAGAAAAGATGAATCGTTTATAGCATCGAATGAAATGGTTGTTTTCGAGAAAAGTGCATACATATATATATATATATATATTATATAAACTGTCACATTACTATTCTAGTATGAGAATGAGCGTTCATGATCATAGCTATCTGTAAGTTGTTATTGTTGAGGATCATGTTGAGATCCCTACTGGACTATATGTTCATCCCACGTTGTTGAATTTTTTTTAGGTGTTTAGCAGGATGTGCAACAAGATTTGGATCTTCTTATTTGTTGGCCACGGGGCCTCTTTGTTGTAGGCGGAATGCCATATATGAAAAAGGGTTGCACCCTTCTTTTGATTATTTAATGTTGTAAGCCTGAGGGCAATTTATTTAGAATGCTCATGTTGTATTTAATTAGCATTCGAAAGAGAGAACTATTGTTCATTCCTTTTAGTTGAACATTTGAGTTTATTTCTGCATGTTATCTCTGAAATTGAATTAAGTTAATGAACTTAGTAATGACTTCGAGTAATAAAAAGTGGGGCGTGACACGGTGAGTAATGGCAACGATGGTCAGAGAAAGAGACGAATGTGTGACTGTGAGATACTCAAGTTCAAGGATTGAGGGGTTTGGGATGAAAAGATAGCAAATAGGATCGAGATTCGGTGAGCGGTCAAGGAAATGTTGTAATATGTCTGATACCATGTTAACAGTATTGAAGAAAATGAAAAGTGTATTCAATAATGTGTCTCTTTACAATACAATCAGAGGCCTATATATAGTCAAGTAAGAGTGGTCACCATGAAAGCTATCAATAAAAATATTCTAATATATGGTAAAATTTAATTACAGTATCTAATATGTTTTTTTTTTTTTTTTAATCAGTAAAAAAAAAGGCTTTATTGATGAAGAAGTAAAATTACAAGTATAACTTATATCAACAAAGGAGGGAAGTGCACAAAGTATCATAATTGGAGTCGACGATCCTAATTAGATTGGCACTAAGAAACAAACGCAATCTTATGCTAGCAGTCGACCCAAGAATTGGAGAGGGACCAACCAAAGGAAAAACAAAACACAAAAAAAACAACAAACAAGGATCCCACTCAATCGTTTTACTTGCTCATATTTACTTAAATCTTCAAAAATCTGATTTACATTGTAAAACGTGTTTGGAGGCCAATATTTTATGAAACTCAAAAATATATTCTACTTTTTCTTGTTAACCTTATCTTGCTATGAAATGACAAAATCAATGATTTTCAAGTATAGTGAGCTTGCATTAGAAAACATGTATAATTTTATGAAAAATGATATATAAGTCCACATTTTAGACACATTTTTTAGATCTAATGCCCTCAAAAATAAACCCATAATATATAACATTAACATGCATTGATAAAAGAAAACCAAATATCATCTCATCCATCAGAGTAATCTTATTAAAAGACATTACATATAATAACGAAGGTAAATGCCCTACGGGCTTACATCTTTCCAAGCCAACACTTGGACACAAAAAAAAAATATGAGTACTAACTCATTTACACATTAAGCCCTAGGCTTGAGTTTACATGTAACATCAAATTAAAACAAAACAAATAACTAATCTAAACAGAGTCTTCAACTCCAAATCCATCCAAGCTAAGTCCTTGGAGGTAGCACATCACCTGAACCTGAAAATGATGTTCCCATATAGGGTGAGCCACAGCCCAGTAGAAAGATACTAAACCAAATATAAGCATTGAATAAAGCAATAGCATTCAATAGATGGTTAACACAAATATCAGTTTCACTTTCCATTATTTATTCAACTTTCCATTTTTACCAACATGGCTCAGAACCTGGCCAGACTATAACAGTGAACTACATATCACATTAACATTTCTTCCATTTATCAACAAAACAAATGAGACTAAGGCTCATATCAAAACACTTCCATACTTCTCATTTGATACACATTTTAGTGCTGTATCAATAACATGTAAAAATACACTTCTATAAATCAATAAGCACACATAATAGTGATGCTAATGGAGTCCATCCCCTATCTCCTCCCAAACAAAATCCGGTTTAGAGGTCCATCCCCTATCTTCTCCTAAACCGTGGAGTACATCCCCTATCTCCTCCCAAACAAATGCACATACAATGTATTAAACACTTGTCATATACAACACACAATTAATACACGTATTTTCTGTATTAATTCAACAGTCAAAATCAATGACTTAACCAATGTGATTAGTTTCAGTTTTCCCTAATCCGCATGCAATGTCTACAACAATCACGGCTATCCTCCACCGATAGCCCAAACAGATATTTCTTAACAGGAAATAAACATATCAACAATTATAATCTCAACAATTCAGTAGGTGAGTGATTAAAATTATCCAACTACACCATTTAAACTTTTAATTGTCCAATTCCATGAATTTAACTAAATCCCCCAATTTTCCCTTAAATTAATTATACAAATTAATTTATTAAAACAATTAGGGTTTTTCCCAAAATTACCAAATAACCCCCAACATATCAAAATACCAAAACTTAGAACAAAACCTATAATATGGAGTAGGAAATCCCTACCTCGATGTAAATAACCCGAATGGAGAAGATGACGAAAATCCAAAGTGCTCCAAACCCAAGATTGTTCAGATTAAAAGGAAGCCCTCGACTCACTCTATCTTTTTAATAAAGCACCTAGGGTAGAAACACCCTAAAAAGAGATGATACCTAAGAGAGAAGATAAGTGGAGGGAGAGAAAAGTCGTACCTAGGGTTCTGGAATCAAAAAGAGGGTGAAAAAGTGTTTTAAAAACCGCTGCTGCCTATTTAAACCCGACAGGCTCGCTCGAGCGAAGACTTTGTCGCTCGAGCAACCAGACACAAGAAATACTCGCTCGAGCGAAGGAAATCTCGCTTGAGCCAACAATACGATGCTTCAGGTCTGCAACCCAGAAGCACGCTCGAGCGACAGAATGCTCGCTCGAGCTAAGGACTCGAAACTCGCTCGAGCGAAGGAAAGCTCGCTCGAGCCAAGAAATACAGCTCTCAGGTCTATACTAGACGCAATCGCTCGCTCGAGCTAAGAAAGCCTGGCTCGAGCCACAAGACACAAAACTCAATCCTCGCTCGAGCGACCAACCCAAAAACTGGACAGCAACACTTGGTTTCCGAACCCAACCAACCTGAAACATACCTGCCCAACACATCCTATAACTCAAAAAGAGAAAATAAGGACGACAACAACAATTGTACAATGACAGAATCTACGGAACCTAAGTCCGGATACAATAATCAAATGGGAAAAGACCGGGGTCACTATAACCTCCCCCCCTTACAGAATTTCGTCCCCGAAATTAAGCATAGGTTTTTCAAAAACAGGTTTTTCTCAAATTCCAACAATATGACAATACAATAATAAACCACTTGGCCCAATACTGGTCATTTCATCTCTTATCAAGAGGCATTTCACAATGTATATATATATATCAACCTGCATTATCAATATGCAATTTCCTTTCAATTTCAATAGTTTTCATATACATGATTCCCATTTTCATATCATATTCAATTTCATGATATAACTCCAATTCTACAATAAATCAACATATGCAATGTTACACTAAACTTCCATCATGAGGCAAGTTTCAAAATACTTTCATTCAACCAAAACATTCTCAATGTTTCCCGATTTAAGGCATATGTATAATGTTCTTAAAGTTCATTAAAATTACAAAATTTCAATACATGATTACACATCAACAAACAAGTCCGGATATTTCTCGCGGACTTCCAACTCACGCTCCCAAGTGGCTTCTTCCACTCCGTGATGTTTCCACAAAATCTTTACCAAAGGGATGGTCTTGCCTCGCAACACCTGATCCCGCCTATCCAAGACCTGAACCGGTCTCTCCTCATACGAGACATCCTCGTCGACCACTAAATCGGTCCAATCCAACACAAGTGATGGATCCGGCTCATACTTCCGAAGCATACTCACATGAAACACATCATGAACTCCGGATAACTGTGGCGGCAAAGCTAAACGATAGGCAGCCTCGCCAATCCTCTCAAGGATCTCAAAAGGACCAATAAACCGAGGGGACAACTTCCCGCTCTTCCCAAACCTCATCAATCCCCGCCTAGGTGATATTTTCAGAAAGACATGATCACCTACCTCAAACACCAAAGGTCTCCTCCTACGGTCAGCATACGATTTCTGACGACTCTGGGCTGTAACAAGCCTCCTACGGATAAGTTCAACTTTCTCCGTCGTTTCCCTCACCAATTCCGGACCCAACAAAGGTGCATCACCCACCTATGCCCAACAAACTGGAGACCTACACGGTCGGCCATACAAGGCCTCAAACGGTGCCATACCGATACTAGACTGGAAACTGTTGTTGTAGGCAAACTCCACCAAAGGCAAGTGCCTCTCCCACGACCCATTAAAGTCAAGAACACAACCCCGAAGCATATCCTCAAGGATCTGAATAGTACGCTCGGACTGCCCGTCAGTCTGAGGATGATAAGCCGTGCTAAAGGTCAACTTAGTGCCTAAGGCACTCTGCAAACTCTGCCACAACCTAGCAGTAAAACGAGGATCTCTATCTGAGACGATCGTCACTGGGACCCCGTGCAATCTCACTATGTCCCGAATGTACAAGTCGGCAAGATGATCTACCGAATCTCTCACGCGCATAGAAATGAAGTGCGCCGACTTAGTCAATCGGTCTACAACCACCCAAATAGCATCACTACCCCGCTGAGTCCTCGGAAGGCCTACAACGAAGTCCATAGTGACATGCTCCCACTTCCACTCGGCAATAGGCAAGGGTTGCAACAAACCCGCTGGCCTCTGATGCTCGGCCTTCACTTGCTGACAAGTAAGGCACTTAGACACAAAAGCTGCCACATCTCTCTTCATACCCTGCCACCAAAACTGGCGACCTAAATCCCGATACATCTTAGTGCCTCCCGGATGCACCGCAAGGCATGAATGATGAAACTCTCGGAGTACTTCCTCTCGGCAAGACTCTGGCACAAACAGACGGTCTCGGTATCTCACACTCAGGTCGGGATACACCGTCAAACCCTTCTCAACCTTCCCATTGGAGATCTTCTCTCGAAGAGATTCCACCTCAAGGTCACCTCTCTGTGCCTCTAACACTCGAGTCACAAGTGTAGGCTGCGCAACAACAGAGAACAAGGCCGCAACCTCAACGGATTCGCCCAGAAACAAATCGAACTCCCCAAGTGCACCTAACATCTCCCATTCCCGGATGGCTATACTAGCTAGGTCGCCAACAGATTTCCTGCTAAGGGCATCGGCCACCACATTGGCCTTCCCCAGATGATAATGCAACTCGAAGTCATAATCCTCAATGAACTCCATCCACCTCCTCTGCCTCAAGTTCAGATCTTTCTGTGTAAACAGATATTTCAGACTCTTATGATCCGAGAATACCTCGAATCTCTCACCATAAAGATAATGTCTCCAAATCTTCAAGGCAAAGATCACAGCTGCTAACTCTAAGTCATGGGTAGGGTAATTCTTCTCGTGTATTTTCAACTGACGTGAGCCATAGGCTACCACTTTCCCCTCTTGCATCAACACACAACCCAAACCCTCTCGTGAGGCATCATAATAGACAGCATAACCCAACCCTCTCTCCGGAATAATCAAAACTGGAGCGGTGGTCAATCTAACCTTCAACTCCTGAAACAACTTTTCACAAGTCTCACTCCATACAAATTTGACTCCCTTCCGAGTCAATCTAGTCAACGGCGAAGCTAACCTGGAGAAATCCTTCACAAACCGTCGGTAGTACCCAGCTAATCCCAGAAAACTGCGGATCTCAAACACACTCTTAGGCTGTGCCCAATCTTGCACTGCCTCAATTTTGGATGTATCAACAGACACCCCTTTCCTGGAAACCACGTGGCCTAAGAACTTCACCTCCTCTAGCCAGAACTCACATTTCCCAAACTTAGCATAAAGCTTATGGGCTCTAAGTAACTCAAGCACTACTCTCAAGTGCTCCTCGTGCTCCTCCTCCGAAGTTGAATAAATAAGGATATCGTCTACAAAGACTACTACAAAACGATCCAAGAATTCCCGGAATATCCGGTTCATCAAGTCCATAAAGACTGCAGGTGCATTGGTGAGCCCAAATGGCATCACCAGAAACTCATAGTGGCCATACCGTGTACGGAATGCCGTCTTCGGAATATCCTCCTCCCTGACTCTCAACTGATGATAACCCGATCTCAAGTCTATCTTAGAGAAACAACGGGAACCCTTCAACTGATCAAACAAATCATCTATACGAGGCATTGGGTACTTATTCTTGACCGTAGCCCGATTCAACTTCCGGTAATCTATACAGAGTCTCAAAGCACCACCTTTCTTTTTAGCAAAGAGGGCCGGTGCTCCCCACGGCAAAACACTAGGACGAATATAGCCCTTATCTAACAACTCCTGAAGCTGAATCTTCAACTCAACTAACTCGGCTGGGGAAAAACGATAAGGTGCCATAGAAATCGGCGCCGTGCCGGGCACTAAGTCAATAGAGAATTCAATCTCTCTGTGAGGTGGCAAACTAACAAGGTCCTCGGGAAAGACATCCGAGTACTCACAAACCACTCTTGGCAACACAGTCTGGGTCTCATCACACTCACCACTCTCAAAGCTAGCAAGTAGACTACTAAGCTCACTCCGCCCTCGCGGATCATACCCTGGTGGCAAAACACTACCAACCCGGTCCCCCAAGAAGTGGAAACACTCCCCGCTCACGGTACAACAAGTGACCCTCTGGCGGTAGCAATCAATAACTGCCCGGTATGACGATAACCAGTCCATACCCAAAATAACGTCAATGCCCTTCATGGGCATAACTACAAAAGGAAACGGAGGTCTATGACCGGCGACCTCTATATCACAACCCCTAACACCTTGTTTCAAGATCAGTTCACCCCCAAGGGGTGACACTACACAAATAGGAGATGCTAACTGTGCTAACTCCAACTCCAAAACAGATGCAAATGCAGCAGACACAAAGGAATGAGATACACCCGTATCAATCAATACACTAGCAACCGAATTGCAAAACAAGAAGGTACCTCTCACAACAGATGGAGCTGGTACAGGATCCTGCGCGGTAACAGCATACACGCGCCCAGACGACCTCTGATCAACCTGCTCACCCCTAGGAGCATAAGACTGCTGCACTGACTAGGACGATGAAGCCCCCTGATTGGCCCTCGAGGCCTGAACTGACTGAGTTGGCTGATGACTCTGAGTCTGCCTCAAACCAGATGCACCAGATGTGCCACTCAACTGCGGGCAATACCTCTTCATGTGCCCTTCCTGACCACACTGATAACACGAGAGCGGCTGGCCTCTACCCTGACTCTGGCTCTGAGATCAAGCCGAAGATGACGCTGCTCTCTGTCCTCCTCCCTTCTGCGGGCAAGCCGGAGACTTGTGGCCCAGCTGACCACACTTGAAACAGGTAATGTCTCCCTGGCTGCCTTTCCCAGAACTAGCACTCGGCACAGGAAAGGTCGATCTAGAAAAGCTACTCTGAGACTGCTGAGGGTTAAAACCCTTCTGTCTCCTACCATCACTCTGACCATCCTGACTCCTCTTGGAGCCTTTCTGCCCTTCCTCCTCTTCCTGCATCATGATCTCGGTATGGGCTGCAGCATCAACCAGACGCCCATAATCTCGAATCATAGTCCCTACAACTCTCAACTTGAGGCCGCGCCTCAACTTCTTCTTGAACACAATACAATGTCGTTCCTCAGACGCCACCAACTCAGGTGCAAACCTGGACAAGCTAGTAAATGCGGCCCCAAACTCGGCCATTGAAGAACTGTTCTACTTAAGCTGGCAGAACTGCTCTCTCAACCTCTCCTTAACAGCTGAGGACAGGAACTTCTCCTGGAAAGCTACGACAAAAGCCTTCCAAGTCCCCCCTATACGACTCTTAGTGAACTTCCACCACTGACCCGCATCCTCCTTAAGGTGAAAAGATGCCAAGGTCACCTTCAGTACCTCGTCTTCGATGCCTAGCATCTCAAACGTCTTCGTTGTCTGTTCAAGCCATTCATCTGCCTTAAGTGGCTCTTTAGGATCACCCAAAAATTCGTCCGGGTTAGACTAGAAGAACTCCCTCTTCAGAAAAGAAGGCCCTGTATCTGCAACATGAACCTGAGCCTGATTCTCAGCTCTAAGAATGCCTACTAACTCCCTGAATGCCCCTGCTATCTCCCGGGCCAAAGCGCCCATAGCTTGCTGTCCTACTGGCTCGGCCACATTGGCCTAGCCAACTCCCTCCTGTACTGCCGGAATCTCATCCGATATAGGCATCTCCTGCCCACCACGCCTACCACGCCTACCACGTCCTCGTCCTCGTCCTGACATCCTAATAAAGGAAACAAAGACGTTAGCACATTAATAAGTGTGCCAAAACTATAATACTTGCGTCCTAATGCATTGGACAACAATAATTCACTCCACGTAAGCACATAAGCACCTATGAATTTCATTCCTGGATAATGATAGTCCCGAGGCGTCACTAAAGTTCCGGTTGGAAACAACATTGATCAAGTGCCTTTCCAACAAGACTTTCAGAAACTCAAGGGTCCAATCAACATCCTAGAAACTACATTCCATACCCGCATAGTCACAAAAACATGTTATCATATAAGCATATAATAGTACATCTAAGTCTCTATCAAGCGAGACGAACCCATTGTGATACTAATCACTTCCCATGTACCTAAAGTATTCGAACCCGGTACGCTCTGATACCAAGTTGTAACGCCCTCAAAAATAAACCCATAATATATAACACTAACATACATTGATAAAAGAAAACCAAATATCATCTCATCCATCAGAGTAATCTTATTAAAAGACATTACATATAATAACGAAGGTAAATGCCCTACGGGCTTACATCTTTCCAAGCCAACACTTGGACACAAAAAAAAAATATGAGTACTAACTCATTTACACATTAAGCCCTAGGCTTGAGTTTACATGTAACATCAAATTAAAACAAAACAAATAACTAATCTAAACAGAGTCTTCAACTCCAAATCCATCCAAGCTAAGTCCTTGGAGGTAGCACATCACCTGAACCTGAAAATGATATTCCCATATAGGGTGAGCCACAGCCCAGTAGAAAGATACTAAACCAAATATAAGCATTGAATAAAGCAATAGCATTCAATAGATGGTTAACACAAATATCAGTTTCACTTTCCATTATTTATTCAACTTTCCATTTTTACCAACATGGCTCAGAACCTGGCCAGACTATAACAGTGAACTACATATCACATTAACATTTCTTCCATTTATCAACAAAACAAATGAGACTAAGGCTCATATCAAAACACTTCCATACTTCTCATTTGATACACATTTTAGTGCTGTATCAACAATATGTAAAAACACTTCTATAAATCAATAAGCACACATAATAGTGATGCTAATGGAGTCCATCCCCTATCTCCTCCCAAACAAAATCCGGTTTAGAGGTCCATCCCCTATCTTCTCCTAAACCGTGGAGTACATCCCCTATCTCCTCCCAAACAATATGCATATGCAATGCTCAATCAATACACATATTTTCTGTATTAATTCAATAGTCAAAATTTATGACTTAACCAAAGTGATTAGTTTCAATTTTCCCTAATCCACATGCAATGTCTATAACAATCACGACTATCCTCCACCGATAGCCCAAAACAGTTATTTCTAGACAAGAAATAAACATATCAACAATTATAATCTCAACAATTCAGTAGGTGAGTGATTAAAATTATCCAACTACACCATTTAAACTTTTAATTGTCCAATTCCATGAATTTAACTAAATCCCCCAATTTTCCCTTAAATTAATTATACAAATTAATTTATTAAAACAATTAGGGTTTTTCCCAAAATTACCAAATAACCCCCAACATATCAAAATACCAAAACTTAGAACAAAACCTATAATATGGAGTAGGAAATCCCTACCTCGATGTAAATAACCCGAATGGAGAAGATGACGAAAATCCAAAGTGCTCCAAACCCAAGATTGTTCAGATTAAAAGGAAGCCCTCGACTCACTCTATCTTTTTAATAAAGCACCTAGGGTAGAAACACCCTAAAAAGAGATGATACCTAAGAGAGAAGATAAGTGGAGGGAGAGAAAAGTCGTACCTAGGGTTCTGGAATCAAAAAGAGGGTGAAAAAGTGTTTTAAAAACCGCTGCTGCCTATTTAAACCCGACAGGCTCGCTCGAGCGAAGACTTTGTCGCTCGAGCAACCAGACACAAGAAATACTCGCTCGAGCGAAGGAAATCTCGCTTGAGCCAACAATACGATGCTTCAGGTCTGCAACCCAGAAGCACGCTCGAGCGACAGAATGCTCGCTCGAGCTAAGGACTCGAAACTCGCTCGAGCGAAGGAAAGCTCGCTCGAGCCAAGAAATACAGCTCTCAGGTCTATACTAGACGCAATCGCTCGCTCGAGCTAAGAAAGCCTGGCTCGAGCCACAAGACACAAAACTCAATCCTCGCTCGAGCGACCAACCCAAAAACTGGACAGCAACACTTGGTTTCCGAACCCAACCAACCTGAAACATACCTGCCCAACACATCCTATAACTCAAAAAGAGAAAATAAGGACGACAACAACAATTGTACAATGACAGAATCTACAGAACCTAAGTCCGGATACAATAATCAAATGGGAAAAGACCGGGATAAGTGATGTGATTAGTTGATAATTAGAGAAGATATGAGAGAGAATATAGTCTTAGATATCTTAATTGATTGTTATATCATTGAAATTAAGAAGTGGGTCTAATTTTTAAACTTGTATAGTAATACTCTAATTTTATAGTTTTTGAAGAAAATAATTTTAATTTAAATAACGATGAAATTCACTTTAGATCATGACTAAGTGGTTAGCAACTTCATTATCTAAACCACACTCAACACAAACAGAATTGAAAATTCTGCTATGTTATTTTCAACATTAAACTAATGATATTTAATGGATTTTTTCAATGGAAATAAACTATGTTGTGTTTAACTATATTTGTAACCCTGTGAATGGACTTCATAGGTTAAATTATTTACCATTGAGCAATTGTTGATTGCTCAAATTGATAACGTGATAGAGATATGGCCTAGGGAACTTCAACCTAAAGTGAGAGACATGATTATTTGGCGGTGTCCTAAGCTATGGAATATTCTTTTTCCATCCCATGTGATTAAGGGCATGCAGAGTCTTGAACGACTTATGGTGATGTGGTGTCAATCTGTGGAAGTAGCATTTAATCTTGAAGGAATAATTGTTAGGGAAGGCTATCCAGATATCGTACTCCCTTCATTAACAAAATTGGTCCTACGTTATCTACCAAAGTTGACACATGTTTGTAAGAGCAACTTACTAAGAATTCCAAGCTTTCAGAACCTAACGGTAATGTGTTGTAGCAGTTTGAGATATATATTCTCATCTTCTCAAGCCGAACTTCTTGTGAAACTACAAGAAATAACTGTAACTGAATGTGGTGTGCTGGAAGTGATTGTTAATGAGGAACCAAAAATAGATGATGAAGTTGCAACAAATATAATCATGTTCCCTCAACTAAATAGTCTCAAACTCTGTCATCTGCCAAACTTCAAGAGTTTATGTCCCCAAGCTTACACATTTGAAGGATCATCGTAACGCCCTCAAAATAAACCCATAATATACATAACATTAACATGCATTAATAAAATAAAACGAATCATTTGAATTATCCATCAGAGTACTTTTATTGAAAGACATCACATGTAACATCAAAATAAATGCCCTAAGGGCTTACATCTTTCCAAGTTAACACTTGGACACAAAAGAATGAGTACTAACTCAATTACAAGTTAAGCCCTTGGCCTGAATGTTTACATGTAATCTCAAATAAAAACAAATAACTAAAGACAAGTCTTCAAAGTCCAAATCCTTCCAAGCTAAGTCCTTGGAGGTAGCACATCTCCTGGACCTGAAAATGATGTTCCCATATAGGGTGAGCCACAACCCAGTAGAAAAATACTAAACCAAACATAAGCATTGAATAAAGCCATAGCATTCAATAGATGGTTAACACAATTATCAGTTTCACTTTCCATTATTTATTCAACTTTCCATTTTTACCAACATGGCTCAGAACCTGGCCAGACTATAACAGTGAACTACATATCACATTAACATTCCTTCCATTTATCAACAAAACAAATGAGACTAAGGCTCATATCAAAACACTTCCATACTTCTCATTTGATACATATTTTAGTGCTGTATCAATCAATATGTAAAAACACTTCTATAAATCAATAAGCACACATAATAGTGATGCTAATGGAGTCCATCCCCTATCTCCTCCCAAACAAATCCGGTTTAGAGGTCCATCCCCTATCTTTCCCTAAACCGTGGAGTACATCCCCTATCTCCTCCCAAACAAAATGCATATGCAATACACAATCAATACACGTATTTTCTGTATTAATTCAATAGTCCAAATCAATGACTTATCCAATGTGATTAGTTTCAGTTGTCCCTAATCCACATGCAATGTCTACAACAATCACGGCTATCCTCCACCGATAGCCCAAAATAGATATTTCTAAACAGGAAATAAATGTACCAACTGATATAATTCTACTATTTTCATAGGTGAGTGATTAAACTAACCAACTACACCATTTAATCAATAAATTCATCAATTCCATAAATTCAACTAAATTCCCCAATTTTTCGCTAAATTAATTCTACCAATTAATTTATTATCAGCTAGGGTTTTTCCCAAAATTACCAAACAACCCCCAACATATCAAAATACCATAACTTAGAACAAAACCTATAATATGGAGTAGGAAATCCCTACCTTGAAGCGAAGAACTCGAATGGAGAAGATGACGAAAAACCAAAGTGCTCCAAACCCAAGATTGTTCAGATTAAAAGGAAGCCCTCGACCTACTCTATCTTTTTAACAAAGGACCTAGGGTAGAAATACACTCTAAGTAGATCAAACCTAAGAGAGAAGGTGTGTAGGGAGAGGAAGAAGATGGTTCTAGGGTTTTAGAATCAAAAGGGAGATGAAAAATGATCCAGAAAGTCGGATCTCGGATTTTTATAACAGTCTCCCCGCTCGAGCGTGGAAACCCCCGCTCGAGCGCCACTCACAGACTCCCGCTCGAGCGGCGGATGCACACTCCCAGAAGTTTTTGCAGACAGGTCCCCGCTCGAGCGCCCAACTCCCCGCTCGAGCGTCACTCACAACCTCCCGCTCGAGCGGCCAATCCCCCGCTCGAGCGTCCAACACTACACAGGAAATACTGGACGGGTGTATTCCCCGCTCGAGCGCCCAAACCCCCGCTCGAGCGGACAAGCCAAAATCTGGGCAACTAGACTTGGTTCCTAAGCTCAACCAACCTACTCCAAATCTTCCCAACACAACCCAAGACTCAATATAAGGAGTAGAGGATGCAAACAACATACTCTCAACAACCAGCTCCACAGAACCTAAGTCCGGATATAACAAATAAAGAAAAGGGAAACCGGGATCGCTATAATCATTCATCAAGAAGATAAAAGTAATCAACTGTCCCAACATGAGGGCACTCCCTTCAGCATTGCAACGCATGCTAGAGCTACAGGAGAGCAATGTTCGAAAAGTGGACTTTTTTAACTCAGCTCAACACTATCTCTTGGATAGAAAGGTAAGTGAGCTGTCTTAAAATTATAGTATTCAACATTACCAACCCATTCTTTCAAAGAAAATATTTCCAATATCCATTAAATTAAGGATAAACCTCTAAATGTTTGAAGATGAATGAATTGTTGGGTACACAAAATCAAGAGAATGAACTCTTTAGCATTGATGCGGTCAAAGATTTTGTGAAGAAAAATAATCCATTCTTTTAAAAAATAAAAATTAAACATAATTTTTTGGGGTTATTACATCCCAGTGGATGTTAGGAGGGGAAAAAAAAAGAGTCTGTGAAAAAGTTTACAATTTTGATTATTAATATTTATAAAGTTTTTCACTAATTTGTAATTATTTTTTAAAACTCCATTGATATGATATTTTCCCTAATTTTTTTTCTAGAATGATGTAACTGTGGTATTTTTAGTAATTAAATGTCATTTTAATGAGCAAATGATTTTAACAGGACAAGTCTCAGTGCAACCGCATTATTTTGTATACAAATGTTATACGTTTTTTCTATTTGTATATCATTATTCTTTTGTTAATTGTTCCTAGCTCCGAAATAAATGGTGTTAACACTAAGGGATTGTTTGTTTGGACGAACTAGATAGGAGTGGATTGCAATACAATAGACTGTTAGTCCTAAATAGATAGGGGTGGATTGCAACACAATAGACTGTTTGAGCTATATCAACACTTCAATAGATAAACATATGAGCTGTATCAACACTTCATTAGAAAAGCATATAAGCTGTATCAATGGAGTCCATCCCCTATCTCCTCCCAAATAATATCCAGTTTAGGAGTCCATCCCCTTTCTTCCCCTAAACCGTGGAGTACATCCCCTATCTCCTCCCACACAACACAATGTATATAAACACATAACATACACTTGTTCAATCAATACACAAATTCGATGTATTATTCCAATTGTCATATTCGATGACATATTCCATTGATTAGTTTTAGTTCGCCTAATCATCATGCATTGTCTACAACAATCAAGACTATCCTCCTCCGATAGCCCAAAGCAATTATTTCTAAACAGATCATTTATCAACATTTTCGAAAGTGAGCGATTAATAAATCCAACTCCACTATTCCATATCATAATGAGCCAATTTCAGTATATTCAACTCAATTTCATATAACCCCAATTTTCCCAAATTAATTATACTAATTAGTTCATACCACAAATTAAGGCTTTCTCCCCCATTTCTCAATATTGACCCAAGGGTCCAAATAACAACAACCAACAACAATGCCATCATTTTAAGACCCAAAACACATATTTATGAGTCAAAATAACAAAATCCCTCATTATACATTTGAAACCCTAAGTCCCAAAATTACCCAACATCAACATTTCATCAAAATGACCAATAATTTAAGTCAAAGACCATGAGAATGAGTAGTTATCCCTACCTCAAATTCGGAGCTCGAGGGAAGATGATGAAGAAATCGAAAATGCTCCAAACTTCAAGATCCTTGGATCAAAATGTAGCCCTCAATTATCCCCACACTTTTTACAAAGGCCCAAGTGTAAGGGATCACTCCTACTAGATCAATCCCTAGAGAGAAGGTGAGTTTTTAGAGTGAAGAGCTCTCAAAAAGGGTTTTAGAAAAGTAAGAGAGAGAAAGGAAATGTAAAAAGTGATTCAAAATCACCCAGCTGTCATCTGATATACGACTAGTCCGCTCGAGCGGAGAATAGGACGCTCGAGCGTAATGTTTTAAAAATTGAACCGATGATCGAACCGGAAAAGTGATCGGGTGGACGGGTCACTGGTTCAACCGTTGAGTTGAACCGGAATCGAACCGTGACGTAATAAATATATTAAATTTATATTTAAATAAAAATATAAGTAATAAAATTAAAAATAAAAAAAATAAAATATTAAATTATCTTAAATATTTCTTCTAATATTTTTTTTTACTAAAAAATATAATAATATATTTTAAAATATTAATAATTTTAATTATGGAAGAGAAAATCAAATATTCAATATTCCTTCCATATGATTTTAATTCAAATAATTTAATTGAAAGAAGAACTAAAATTTTGGAGGGATATCAAAATTTCAATTCTCCCTCCAATAAATTTGATTGAATCCCACATGGATTTTTTTAGTTTTTTTGAAGATTTTTTTTCTTATAAATAGGTAGAGACTCTCACAATAATTTCAAGCTCTTAATGGGATTCCTCACAAGAGGAGACCCTTGAAAAAGAGTTTTCAATTAAAGTTTTCTTTTATATATATAATATATATATATATATAATAAGAAAGAAAGAAAGAAAAAAAAAATAGAAAATATCCAAAACAATTCAAAATTTTCAATCTAAATAACCTGGTGAACCGGCGCCGGGTCGACCGGTTCGGCAGTTGGACTGCCGGTTTTCCCGGTTCTCTTTAAATACACCAGTTTTTGGCTTTGACCGGTTCAGAGGGTATATCCGGACCGGAACCCCGACCGGTCGACGATTCAACCGGTTGAACCGGCCGGTCCGGTTCGGTTTTTAAAACCATGGCGTCAAGCACAAAAACTGGACCCGCTCGAGCGCCAAGACACATCAACAAAATACACCCGCTCGATCGCAAAGGAAAGTCCGCTCGAGCGCAGATTACCAACTTCCAGTACTTTTACAGACACAGAACACCCGCTCGAGCGCCAAGTGGCCCACTCGGGTGCGATCCGCTCGAGCGTAAGTAAATCTGCTCAATCATGAAAAACACATCTGCAGAAGTTTTGCAGAGGCACAGATACTGAGAGTGTGCAAACTCCGCTCGAGCGTGAAAGGGTCCGCTCGAGCGTACCACCAAAAATCTGGGCAACAAGGAATGGGACTAAAGCTCAATCAACCTGTTCGAAACACGCCCAACACAACCCAAAACTCGAATATATGGAATTAAAGGATGACAACAAGATATACAACCACCAACTCCACGGAACCTAAGTCCGGAATACAATAAGTAAAGAAAGGGAAAATCGGGATCGCTATAACCTCCCCCCTTAAGGAATTTCGTCCCTGAAATTAGGTATAAGTTTTTCAAAAACACGATTTCTCAATTACCAACATTATTACAATGCAAAATTCAACAACTTGACCCATTACCGGTCATTCCATCTCTATTCAAGAGGCAAACTTCCTTATAATTTCCAACATGCATTATCAACATGCATCACAAAACATATTCAATGCCAACAATACATTTGCATCTCTAAAACATCATTAACATATACGATATTAAGATCAACTCCCATATAAGGCAAGTTCCAAACTATTTCATAAACCAAAACATTTACAATATTTTAAAGTTAAGACATGTTCAATGCTCTTAAAGTTTATCAATATTACAAAATTCTCATTACATGGTTAAACAATTACAAATAAGTCCGGATACTTTTTACGGACATCCAACTCACGTTCCCAAGTGGCTTCCTCCACTCCGTGATGTTTCCACAACACCTTCACCAAGGGAATGGTCTTACCGCGCAAGACTTGCTCCCGCCTATCCAAGACCCGAACCGGTCTCTCCTCATACGAGGCATCCTCATTAACCTCTAAGTCGGTCCAATCCAATACATGCGATGGATCCAGCTCGTACTTCCGAAGCATACTAACATGAAATACGTCATGCACCCCGGACAACTGCGGCGGTAAAGCTAAACGATAAGCGACCTCCCCAATCCTCTCAAGGATCTCAAAGGGACCGATAAACTGAGGTGATAACTTCCCACTCTTCCCAAACCTCATCAAACCCCGCCTAGGTGATATTTTCAGAAAAACATGATCACTTGTCTCAAATGCCAAAGGCCTCCTCCTATGGTCAGCATAACCCTTTTGGCGACTCTGAGCTGTAACAAGCCTCCTACGGATAAGCTCAACTTTCTCCGTCGTTTCCCGAACCAACTCTAGGCCCAACAAAGGTGCATCACCCACCTCGGCCCAACAAACCGGAGACCTACACGGTCGGCCATACAAGGCCTCAAACGGTGCCATACTGATACTAGACTGAAAGTTGTTGTAGGCAAACTCCACCAAGGGCAAGTGCCTCTCCCACGTCCCACTAAAGTCAAGGACACAACCTCGAAGCATATCCTCAAGGATTTGAATAACACGCTCGGACTGCCCATCAGTCTGAGGATGATAAGCCGTGCTAAAGGTCAATCTAGTGCCCAAGGCACTCTGCAAACTTGGCCACAACCTAGCAGTAAAATGAGGATCTCTATCTGAGACGATCGACACTGGGACCCTGTGCAACCTCACTATGTCCGGAATATACAAGTCGGCAAGATGATCTACCGAATCTCTCACATGCATAGGGATAAAGTGCGCCAACTTAGTCAACCGGTCTACAACCACCCAAATAGCGTCACTACCCCGCTGAGTCCTCGGAAGCCCTACAACGAAGTCCATAGTGAGATGCTCCCACTTCCACTCGGCAATAGGCAAGGGTTGCAACAAACCCGCTGGCCTCTAATGCTCAGCCTTCACCTGCTGACAAGTAAGACACTTAGACACGAAAACTGCCACGTCTTTCTTCATACCCTGCCACAAAAACTGACGACCCAAATCACAATACATCTTGGTGCCTCCCGGATGCACCGCAAGGCGTGAATGGTGAAACTCTCGGAGTACCTCTTCTCGGCGAGACTTCGATACAAACAATTGGTCTCGGTGCCTCACACTCAGGTCGGGATACACAGACAAACCCTTATCAACCTTCCCACTGGAGATCTTTTCCCAGAGGGATTCTACCTCAAGGTCACCTCCCTATGCCTCTAACACTCGAGTCACAAGTGTAGGCTGCGCAACAACAGAAAACAAGGCTGCAGCCTCAACAGATTCACCCAAAAGCAAGTCAAACTCGCCAAATGCACCCAATATCTCCCATTCCCTGATGGCTATACAAGCTACATCACTAATGGATTTCTTACTAAGGGCATCGGCCACAACATTGGCCTTTCCCGGGTGATAGTGCAACTCAAAATCGTAGTCCTCAATGAACTCCATCCACATTCTCTGCCTCAAATTCAAGTCTCTCTGTATGAACAGGTACTGCAAACTCTTATGGTCCGAGAACACCTCGAACCTCTCACCATAAAGGTAGTGCCTCCAAATCTTCAACGCAAAGATCACAATTGCTAATTCTAGATCATGTGTAGGGTAGTTCCTCTCATGAATTTTCAACTGATGTGAGCCATAGGCAACCACTTACCCCTCTTGCATCAACACACAACCTAAACCCTCTCGTGAGGCATCACAATATACTGCATAACCCAAACCTCTCTCCGAAATAATCAAAACCGGAGCGGTGGTAAGTCTAACCTTTAACTCTTGGAACGACTTTTCACAAGTCTCATTCCATACAAACTTGACCCATTTCCGTGTCAATCTAGTCAACGGCGAAGCTAGCCTGGAGAAATCTTTTACAAACCGGCGGTAATACCCAGCTAATCCCAGAAAATTGCGGATCTCAAAAACGCTCTTAGGTTATGCCCAATCTCTTACCGCCTCAATCTTGGATGTATCAACAGACACCCCTTCCCCGGATACCACATGGCCTAAGAACTTGACCTCTCCTAGCCAGAACTCACATTTCCCAAACTTGGCATACAACCTATGGGCTCTAAGCAATTCAAGCACCACGCTCAAGTGTTCCTCGTGCCCTCCTCCGAAGGTGAATAAATCATAATGTTGTCCACGAAGACAACTACGAAACGGCCTAAGAATTCCCGGAATATCCGGTTCATCAAATCCATAAAGACTGCCGGTGCATTGGTGAGCCCAAAAGGCATCACCAGGAACTCATAATGGCCATACCGCGTACGGAATGCTGTCTTGGGAATATCCTCCTCCCTAACCCTCAACTGGTGGTAACCCGATCTCAAGTCTATCTTAGAGAAACAACGGGACCCCTTCAATTGGTCAAACAGATCATCTATACGGGGCATAGGGTACTTGTTCTTAACCGTAGCCCGATTCAATTTTCGGTAGTTAATACAAAGTCTCAAGGCACCATCTTTCTTTTTAACAAAGAGGGCCGATGCTCTCCACGGTGAAACACTAGGACGTACAAAGCCCTTATCTAGCAACTCCTGGAGCTGAACCTTTAGCTCACTCAACTCGGCTGGGGCAAAACGGTAAGGTGCCATAGTAATCAGCGCCGTCCCGGGCACTAAATCGATAGAGAACTCGATCTCTCGGTGAGGTGGCAAACTAACAAGGTCCTCGGGAAAGACATCCGAGTACTCACAAACCACTCTCGGCAATACAATCTGGGTCTCATCACACTCACTACTCAAAAGGCTAGCGAGAAGACCACTAAGCTCACTCCGCCCTCGCGGATCATATACCGGTGACAACACACTACTAACCCGATCTCCCAAGAAATGGAAACAATCCCCTCTCACGGTACATACTGTGACCCTCTGGAGGTAACAATCAATAACAGCCCGGTATGACGATAGCCAGTCCATACCCAAAATAACATCAAAACCCGACAAGGGCATAACTACAAAAGGAAACGGAAGCCGACGATCGGCGACCTCTATATCACAACCTCTACACCATTGTTTCAAAATCAATTCACCCCCAACAGGTGATACAACACATATAGGAGATGCTAACTGTGCCAACTCCAACCCCAAAACAGATGCAAAATGCAGCAGATATAAAGGAATGAGATGCACCCGTATCAATCAACACATTGGCGACCGAGTTGCAAAACAAAAAGGTACCTCTCACAACAGATGGAGCCAGTACAAGATACTGCGCGGTAACAGCATACACGCGCCCTGTAGGCCCCTGATCCACCTGCTCACCCCTAGGAGCAAAAGACTGCTGCACAGACTGGGACGATGAAGCCCCATGATTGGCCCTCGAGGCCTGAACAGACTGTGCTAACTGAAAACTCTGCGTCTGCCTAGAACCAGACGCGCCCGATGTGGCACCCAACTGCGGGCAATACCTCTTCAGGTGCCCCGTCTGACCGCACTAATAGCAAGACAGTGGCTGACCTCTGCTCTGACTCTGGCCCTGAGGTCGAGCTGATGATGAAACTGCTCTCTGACCTCCTTCCCTCTATGGGCAAGCTGGAGACTTGTGGCCCAGCTGACCACATTTGTAACAAGTGATGTCTCTCTGGCTGCCTCTCCCAGAGCCTGCACTCGGCACTGGAAAGGTCGATCTAGCAAAAGCACCCTCAGACTGCTGAAGGTTAGAACCGCTATGTCTCCTGCCATCACCCTGGCCATCATGACTCTTCTTGGAGCCTTTCTGCCCCTTCTTCTCCTCCTGCATCATAATCTCCATATGCGCCGTAGCGTCTACAAGACGCCCAAAATCTCGAGTCATAGACCCTCCAACTCTCATCTTGAGCCCGCGTCTCAACTTCCGCTCAAACTCAATGCAACGGCGTTCCTTGGATGCTACAAGCTCAGGTGCAAACCTGGACAAACTAGTAAAAGCGGCCTCAAACTCGGCCACAGACAAACTTAGCTGCTTGAGCTGGCAAAATTGGTCCCTCAGCTTCTCCCGGATAGCTGGAGATAAGTACTTTTCCTGGAAAGCATCCACAAAAGCCTCTCATGTCCCTCCAATACGACCCCTCATGAACTTCCATCACTGACCCGCATCCCCCTTAAGCTGGAAAGATGCTAAGGTCACTTTCAATGCTCCGTCTTCGATGCCAAGCATCTTAAACGTTTTAGTCATCTGTTCCAACCACTCGTCAGCCTTAAGTGGCTCTTTCGGATCCCCCAAAAACTCATCCGGATTCGACCGGAAGAACTCCCTCTTCAAGAAGGAAGGCCCTACGCCAACAACCTGGGCCTGAACTGGATTCTCAGCTCTGAGAATGCCCATGGACTCCCTCAAAGCGTCTGCTATCCCACGGGCTAAGGCGCCCGAGGCCTGCTGATCTGTTGGCTCGGCCACATTGGCCTGACCAACCTCCTCTTGCTGCGCCGGAATCTCATCCGGTATAGGCATCTCTTGCCTACCATGCCTACCACGCCTACCACCTCGTCCTCGTCCTGACATCCTAATAAAGGTAATGAAGACATTAGCACATTCATAAATGTGCCGAAACTATAACACTCGCGTTCTAATACATGGACAACTGTAATTCACTCCACGTAAGCACATAATCACATAAGCACCTACGAATTTCATTTCCGGATAATGATAGTCCCGAGGCGTTACTAGATTTCCGGTTAGAAACAGCATTGATCAAGTGCTTTTCCAACAAGACTCACAGAAACCCAAGGATCCAATTAACATCCTAGAAATTAAATCCCATACCCAAGCAGTCACATAAACATGTTATCACATAAGCATATAACATTACACCTAAGTCTCTAACAAGCAAGACAAACCCATTGTGATACTAATCACTTCCCACGTACCCAAAGTATTCAAACCCGGTACGCTCTGATACCAAGTTGTAGCGCCCTCAAAATAAACCCATAAATCATACAATATTGACATGCTTAGACAATGAGAATAAAGTATAATTACATTTCATCAGAGTCCATCTTACAAATGTATTACATGTTGACATCAAAAGTAAATGCCCCACGGGCTTACAAATTTCCAAGTCAACACTTGGTTACAAAAAGGAGAGTACTAACTCTACACAAAATAAGCCATTGGCTTGATATACATGTAATACAATCAAAAACAACAAAAAGAGTCCAACATCCTCAAGTCTCCCCAGGCTACGTCCTTGGAGGTGGCATAACACCTGTACCTGAAAATGATGTCCCATATAAGGTCAGCCAATGCCCAGTAGAGATATGCTAAACATAACATGAGCAATAACTAAAACATTGTCATTTGATAAATGTTTAACTCACGTAAATCAATTTATAATCATTTCAATTTCATGACAAATGTGTTCATGTTTAATTCTATTTTCCATTTCTTATCCGATTCCCAATCCATAACCATGGCTCAGAACCTGGCCTAAACAATTTAAATGAGATCACATCCTATATCAATAATACTTCCATTTCAAATGAGATAACACTCATATTAAACACTTCACACTTCACATTAGATAAGCATATTAGCTGTATCAACACTTCAATAGATAAGCATATGAGCTGCATCAATGGAATCCATTCCCTATCTCCTCCCAAATAATATCCGGTTTAGGAGTCCATCCCCTATCTTCTCCTAAACCGTGGAGTACATCCCCTATCTCCTCCTATACAACACAATGTATATAAACACATAACATACACTTGTTTAATCAATACACAAATTCGATGTATCACTACAAGAAAAATAGTCTTTAGAGATGAAAACTAATGACGAAAATTTTTTTTGTCACAAAATACGTATCTTTTAATGACGAAAATCATATTTCGTCTCCAAATGTACCCTTTTTGGAGACAAAAATAAAATTTCGTCACCAATCTAAATCATAATAAAAACATTAGGTGACGAAATTATTTTTCGTCATTATTTATATTTTTTTTGTCACCAAATATTTTCCCGCTAATATTTTTGGAGGGTGCCAAAATTTTGAGATTTTTGGTGACGAAAAAATTGGTCACCAATTATAAAATTATTAATGACGAATATATTTTTGTCACCAATAATTTTTAATATTTTAATATCATTTAGTGACAAAACTATTTTTGTGGCAAATATTTTTATCTCTGGTGAAGAAATAATTTTGTCACCAATAAATAATTTAGTCACTAAATATTTTAGGGGGAAAATAAAAATGTTTTGGCGCAATGGTTCTTCTTCTCAAACACACACACACAATAATTTCTCAGTTCAAACCTATTTCACACACACACATACACACGTTATACTCATTCACACACAGACTTCCCTCACCGCCGCTGCTACCATTGCATCAACCCACCGCTGCTGCTACCATTTCATCGACTCACCGCCGGTAGCCCTCACCGCCGCCGTTGGTTTCTCCTTCCCTTGCTGCAAAGGTATGTCTTCTCTTCTTCTCCTTCTTCTGTCTCTCTCTCCCTTCCTCCCTTTCTCCCTCTCGCTCTATTTCGTTGCCGACCACAGAGAGGGTGCCGTTGACTGCACTCACTCGAACGGCACTGCCCCTTCGTCTCTTGCATAGCCGATCGCGAGCAGCACCGATCGTGACCCTCTCTATGGTTGCTGCTATCTGCCCTCTCTCTGTTATTGTTCTTCATATTTTTTTTTTGGAGAAGACAAGCTTTATCGGTTAGTGCTCGTTGTGGGTAAGTAGATATGCCCGTATGTGGCCATATTTGTTCACTGCTTCCTGCGAAAAAAACATTTTGTATATTTAGAAATAAAAACAAGATATAAATTATATCTCTTAGATCTCTATAATAAACCAATTGATTTTTATAATATATAAAAAAAAAATTAAATTAAGAAAAACCCATAATTTTTCTACTCTAAATAGACCCATCAAACCCCTGAAGATTTCAGATTGTGTTGAATCTTTCCCTCTTCTCTCTCACTGAAAGATACTCAAAAGCCTCCTCATCTGCCTCTCATTCATAAGGTAATTTTGATTTATTTCTTTTTTTAATTTTTCAATTTAATTTGTTATTGCAAGCTTGGATCTTTCATTCGATTGATCTGTATATTGATGTGAATATCAATGGATGGTACTTTTTGTTTCAAATGATATATGGGTTATGCTCTGTTTTCAAGTTTAACATTGATTTGTTTTGTTTTTGTTAATATAATTTGTATTTTTATAATTTGAGAATGTGGATAAATATTACTCACCTAGGTAATAAATATTCCTCCGCCAAACTCAATCCTGTAATTCCTTTATCTTCTATGAGTTTTGGTTTTGAAACAAAAAGATAGGTTGCAATCCAACAAATTTAGAGAAAATAGTGCCAAATTTTGCTTGATTTGTTTAGAGCTCAAAGAATTACAGTGAAAGCCAATGAAGAAAAATTAGGGCTTATATAATATGAAAATATTTATGCCCTGCAATTTATTATGTACTGAATTGTTTCATTACATTTTTGAAAAAACCTGTTTTAGCAAATTTTTTATTTTATTTTCTGTTTCGTGGATTTTGGTTTTCAAAGCATAGGAAATTCACTCCAAGAAATGCAGAGAAAACACTACCAGGTTTGTTTGATTTGTTTATTGTCTACACACAAGAAGGGGGCTTACATAGTGGAATATATATATATACATAATAAATATACAAATAGAAGGTGGCCAGCTATGATTTCTTGGGACTATCTCGACACATGTGCACCAAAAGACTAAAGTTGAATTTATTTATTTTTCTTTGAATAGTTAAAGTTGATTCATATAATTTGGTCATTGTAGGAATGTGATTCTGTACATTTGAAGGTGGAATTGTTAATATAAATTTCATTCCATGTCTTATGTATTTAGGAGCTTAATTTATGGGTTTTAATTAATTGTGATTTCTAATTTAGCTTATTGGTTTTTAATGAATAATTCTATGCATACTAACAATCTTACTAAAATTATAAATGGTTAGATGTGATTGGTTATCAAAAAAAATAACAAGATTTAAACCACCAATAATATTTGGACATGGATGTTTTTAGTAGGATTGCTTTTTTGTTTTTTGTTTTAGAGAAGGGGAGGTGGTTGTAGGCCATTGTTTGTCCCATTGTCATGCCAACAATCTCATCGTCATATGCTATGATGGTCCTACAGAGAACAAAAGAAAATTAGAAGGAAAATAATTACAAAAACATATTCACAGATCAATCTTGAGTTCCATCTTAATCAAGACATTCTATAAATGGGTATTCTTGGGAGGTATCATGTCTTGTTTTTATAGTTTCTCAACATTTCACATAGGCTTGGTACATCTTAAAATGTTTCGTTTTTGCATATACCATAACTTTTAATTAATAAGGTCATGCATTGAATTAAACTCTATACTATTAAAAGTCATCAAGATGGGCTATCTATGACAGTAATTATGAATCTTGACCTGATATGGATTCGAGCAGAAAATTATTAGATTGAAAACAGTCTCATATGGAAAAAGAACAAAAAACTATTCCTTCATCCGGAGCTGTTTTAGATTAACATTTAGTTCATGATACCATTCGTTAGAGAGAATGTTTAGATTCCCCCTTTTTTATGATATAGATTTGCTTTTAATTTATTGCTCATATTTTACTAGTTAATTTAATATTCACATTTTAATGTGAATATTCTTTGCTTGTGTCACATTGGTGCTGGATAGATATAGTTGGTACCTTTTGAATTATGTTATGATATTTTCTACTGCTTCTTGAAAACTATGGAATCAGGTGTGTTTATCAATGGGGTTTCTTGTCATCCCTCATATGTGATTCGAAGTATTTGGGCTTCAAATTGTAACTCCGTTTGAAGGATTTAGTGATTTTTTTTTTTTTTTAAAGTTAACCTGTTAAATGTATTTTACTACTAATTTTTGTTCTTTATCCAAAACTTATGTTGATTTTGTTCTTGCAGGTGTGAAAGTTCTTGAACATGTGTCAAGGGGAGTTGATTGGGGAAGCTTGATATTCTTGTGGTGGATACGCTCTTGGGATTGACTGGTGATGCTCAGATATCTATTTTAGAACTACAATTATTAGGTAGATAAAAGAATATGAATACAGATTTAGAGGTTTTGATGCCTTAACTAGAGGACCAACAACTGGAACGACCCTTTGTTAGATTCATGTTTCAAGCCTCAATAACGAATTTACTACTCAAATCATGTATGAAATTGAGATAGCCAAATGTCATAGGATGATATATTTCCTTCTTTTTAATTTTACCAATCTATCTAAAGTCAATATTGAAGCGATGCTTCATTTACTTATCTCTCTCTCTCTCTCTCTCTCTCTCTCTCTCTCTCTCTCACACACACACACACACACGCACACACAAATTCACACAATCAAACAACAATGAATTGTCAACACGAGCACGTCACTCAAGTCTAAATAAACTTGTAGAAACAAACAACATCTCGGGGGCCAAAATCATGCAACAGCCACGAGACGGCCCGGGAAACACCTCAAACACCTCGGGACGGACCAATGTAAGTTGTAAAAACTTACGGAACTAGCACGAGACTCCCAGTTTGAAAACTAAGTCCAAAAATACACTTTTCCACACTTAAGCTTGAAAATAGGCCTTCGGAGGCCAAAATCGTCCAACAGCCACGAGACGGCCCGGGAAACACCTCAAACACCTCGGGATGGACCAATGTGAGTTGTGGAAACTTACGGAACTAGCATGGGACTCCCGGTTTGAAAACTAAGTCCAAAAATGCACCTTTTCACACTTAAGCTTCAAAAATAGGCCTTCGGGGGCCAAAATCATGCAACAGCCACGAGACGGCCCGGGAAACACCTCAAACACCTCGGGACGGACCAATGTAAGTTGTAAAAACTTACAGAACTAGCACGAGACTCCCAGTTTGAAAACTAAGTCCAAAAATGCACTTTTCCACACTTAAGCTTGAAAATAGGCCTTCGGAGGCCAAAATCGTGCAACAGCCACGAGACGGCCCGGGAAACACCTCAAACACCTCGGGATGGACCAATGTGAGTTGTGGAAACTTACGAAACTAGCATGGGACTCTCGGTTTGAAAACTAAGTCCAAAAATGCACCTTTTCACACTTAAGCTTCAAAAATTTGACACTGGAGTGGTGGTCAGTCTAACCTTCAACTCCTGAAACGACTTTTCGCAAGTCTCACTCCATACAAATTTGACTCCCTTCCGAGTCAATCTAGTCAACGGTGAAGCTAACCTGGAGAAATCTTTCACGAACCGACGGTAATACCCAGCTAATCCCAGAAAACTGCGGATCTCAAACACACTCTTAGGCTGTGCCCAATCTTGCACTGCCTCAGTCTTGGATGTATCAACAGACACCCCTTCCCCAGAAACTACATGGCCTAAGAACTTCACTTCTTCTAGCCAGAACTCACACTTCCCAAACTTAGCATAGAGCTTATGGGCTCTAAGTAACTCAAGCACCACTCTCAAGTGTTCCTCGTGCTCCTCCTCTGAAGGTGAATAAATAAGGATGTCGTCCACAAAGACGACTACAAAACGATCTAAGAATTCCCAGAATATCCGGTTCATCAAATCCATAAACATTGCCGGTGCATTGGTGAGCCCAAACGGCATCACCAAAAACTCATAGTGGCCATACCGTGTACGGAATGCCGTCTTCGGAATATCCTCCTCCCTGACTCTCAACTGATGATAACCTGATCTCAAGTCTATCTTAGAAAAACAACGGGAACCCTTCAGCTGATCAAACAAATCATCTATGCGAGGCATCGGGTACTTATTCTTAACCGTAACCCGGTTCAATTTCCGATAATCTATACACAGTCTCAAAGCACCACCTTTCTTTTTAACAAAAAGGGCCGGCGCTCCCCACGGCGAAACACTAGGACGAATATAGCCCTTATCTAGCAACTCCTGGAGCTGAATCTTCAACTCAACTAACTCGGCTGGGGCAAAACGATAGGGTGCCATAGAAATTGGCGCCGTGCCGGGCACTAGGTCAATAGAGAACTCAACCTCTCGATGCGGTGGTAAACCAACAAGATCCTCAGGAAAGACGTCCGAGTACTCACAAACCACCCTTGGCAACACAATCTGGATCTCATCACCCTCACTAATCGAAAGACTAGCAAGTAGACCACTAAGCTCACTCCGCCCTCGCGGATCATAACCCGGTGGCAAAACACTACCAACCCGGTCCCCCAGAAAACGAAAACACTCCCCGTTCACGGTACAACAAGTGACCCTCTGACGGTAGCAATCAATAACTGCCCGGTATGACGACAACCAGTCCATACCCAAAATAACATCAAAGCCCTTCATGGGCATAACTACAAAAGAAAAAGGGATTCTATGATCATCGACCTCTATATCACAACCCCTAACACCTTGTTTCAAAATCAATTCACCCCCAAGAGGTGACACTACACAAATAGGAGACGCTAACTGTGCTAACTCCAACTCCAAAACAGATGCAAATGCAGCAGACACAAAGGAATGAGATGCACCCGTATCAATCAAAACATTAGCCACCGAGTTGCAAAACAAAAAGGTACCTCTAACCACAGATGGAGCTGGCACTAGATCCTGCGCGGTAACAGCATACACGCGCCCAGATGACCTCTGATCAACCTGCTCACCCCCAGGAGCGTAAGACTGCTGCACAGAATGGGACGAAGAAGCCCCCTGATTGGCCCTCGAGGCCTGAACTGACTGAGCAGGCAGCTGACTCTGAGTCTGCCTTGAACCAGATGCACCAGGTGTGCCACTCAACTGCGGGCAAAACCTCTTCATGTGCCCTGGCTGCCCGCACTGATAACACGAGAGCGGCTGACCTCTACCCTGACTCTGGCTCTGAGATCGAGCCGAAGAAGATGCTGCTCTCTGAACTCCTCCCCTCTGAGGACAAACTGGAGACTTGTGGCCCAGCTGACCACACTTGAAACAAGTGATGTCTCCCTGACTAGCTTTCCCCGAACTAGCACTCGGCACAGGAAAAGTAGACCTTGAGAAGCTACCCTGAGGCTGCTGAGGAGTGAAACCTCTCTGCCTCCTGCCATCACCCTGGCCATCCTGACTCCTCTTGGAGCCTTTCTGCCCTTCCTCCTCCTCCTGCATCATGATCTCAGTATGGGCTGCTGCATCAACCAAACGCCCAAAATCCCGAATCATAGTCAGTACAACCCTCAATTTGAGGTCGCGCCTCAACTTCCTCTCGAACTCTATACACCGGCGCTCCTCAGACGCCACTAACTCAGGTGCGAACCTGGACAAACTAGTGAATGCAGCCTCAAACTCAGCCACAGTAGAACTCGACTGCTTAAGCTGACAGAACTGGTCTCTCAGCTTCTCCCTGACTGCCGGAGATAAGAACCTCTCCTGGAAAGCATTCACAAAGGCCTCCCATGTAGCTCCTATGCGACCCTTAGTGAACTTCCACCACTGACCCGCATCTCCCTTCAGCTAGAACGATGCCAAGGTCACTTTCAACCCCTCATCTTCGATGCCAAGCATCTCAAATGTCTTCGTTGTCTGTTCGAGCCATTCGTCTGCCTTAAGCGGCTCTTTAGGATCACCTAAAAATTCATCCGGATTGGACCGGAAGAACTCCCTCTTTAGAAAAGAAGGTCCAGCTTCTGCAACAACAACTTGGGCTGGGTTCGCAGCCCTCAGAATGCCAACTGATTCCCTAAATGCCCCTGCTATCTCTCGAGCTAAGGCGCCCATAGCCTGCTGGCCTACTGGCTCGGCCACATTGGCCTGACCAACACCCTCCTGCACTACCGGAATCTCCTGTACTACTGGAATCTCCTCTGGCACAGGCACTTCCTGCCTACCCAGCCTACCACGCCTACCGCGTCCTCGTCCTCGTCCTGACATCCTAATACAAGAAACAAAGACGTTAGCACATCAATAAATGTGCCGAAACTAAACATTCTCATCCTAATGCATTGGACAATATTAATTCATTCCACGTAAGCACATAATCACATAAGCACCTACGAATTTCATTCCCGGATAATGATAGTCCCAAAGCGTTACTATAGTTCCGGTTGGAAGCAGCAGTGATCAAGTGCCTTTCCAACAAGACTACTAGAAACTCAAGGGTCCAATCAACATCTCAGAAACTACGTTCCATACCCACATAAGCACATAAACATGTTATCAAATAAGCATACAACAGTACACTAAGTCTCTATCAAACGAGACGAACCCAATGTGATGCTAATCACTTCCCACGTACCCAAAGTATTCAAACCCGGTACGCTCTGATACCAAGTTGTAACGCCCTCAAAATAAAACCCATCATATATGAGATTAACATGCATTTATAATAGAAAACGAAACATTCTATTATCCATCAGAGTATTACTAAATAAAATCATTACATGTAACATCAAAATAAATGCCCTACGGGCTTACATCTTGCCAAGCCAACACTTGGACACAAAGAAATAAGAGTCTAACTCAATACAAATAAAGCCCTAGGCTTGAATGTTTACATGTATCAAATAAAAACAAATAAATAAAAACAAGTCTTCGAGTCCAAATCCTCACAAGCTAAGTCCTTGGAGGTAATGAACCACCTGAACCTGAAAATGAAGTTCCCATATAGGGTGAGCCACAGCCCAGTAGAGAAATACTAAACCAAGCATATGAATTAACTAAAGCAGTAGCATCTGATACATCGTTAACACCGGATAATCAATTTACAAATTTATGGCACGAATGTCTATATTGCCTATGACACAATGTCTATGGCATAATTCACCTTTCATTTATGGCTCAGAACCTGGCCAAATAACTCAACTGGGGTTTCATCTTTTATTAACAATACTTCCAATTCAACAGGAATAACCATTCAAGTTAAACCTAACATAACGAATACACATGTTGGTATTATAACAATCACAATCAAATTCACTTCCATACTTCCCAACTGATACACATTTTGGTGATGTATCATATCAACAATAAATAGAAATATTTCTATTATCAATAAGCACACATAAAAGTGATGCTAATGGAGTCCATCCCCTATCTCCTCCCAACAATTTCGGTTTAGAGGTCCATCCCCTATCTTCCCCTAAACCGTGGAGTTCATCCCCTATCTCCTCCAAAACAAATGCATATGCAATGAAACACACAATTGCCATATACAATACATAATCAATACATGAATGTTCTGTATTAATTCAACAGTCAAGGTAAATGACTAAGTTTCAGTTATACCTAAGCCGCATGCAAGGTCTACAACAATCAATGACTATCCTCCACCGATAGCCCAAAACAATTATTTCTAAGCAAGAAATAACTATTACAATAAATGTAATTTCAATACTTTCAATATTCTCTAAGGTAAGTATTTAAACTACCAAATACAACAATAAACCACTAAATTTCCCAATCTCATGAATTTACCCCAATATCACAATCTGCCTTTAAATTAATTATATAAATTAATCTATGACAAAACCCTAAGGTTTCTCCCAAAATTACCAAACTACCCCCACATACCAAAATACCACCACTTAGGATTAAAGCGTATAAATGGAGTAGGAAAACCCTACCTCGAAGAAATAACTCAAGAAGGAGAAGATGAAGATGATACCCAAAACTCCAAAGTGCTCCAAACCAACAATTTCTCAGATTAAAATGTAGCCCTCACTCTCCTCTACCTTTTTAATGAAGGGACTAGGGTAAATACACACTCTAAATAGATCAATCCTAAGAGAGAAGATGAGTTGGGAGAGAGAGAACTCGTAATCTAAGGTTTTATAAACTGAAAGGGCTGAAAAACTGTTTTAAAACACGCTGCTGCGTATTTAAATCTGATAGGCTCGCTCGAGCGAAGACCTGGTCGCTCGAGCGACCAGACACAAGAAATACTCGCTCGAGCGAAGAAAATCTCGCTCGAGCCAAGAATGCAATGCTTCAGGTCTGCAACCCAGAAGCATGCTCGAGCGACAGAATGCTCGCTCGAGCGAAGAACTCGAAAACATACACCTCGCTCGCTCGAGCGACGAAAAGCTCGCTCGAGCGAATAAACACCGCTCTCAGGTCTATACTAGACGCAATCGCTCGCTCGAGCGAAGAAACCCTGGCTCGAGCCACCAGACACAAACTACAACTCTCGCTCGAGCGACCAAACCCTCGCTCGAGCGACCAACCCAAAAACTGGACAGCAACACTTGGCTTCCGAACCTAACCAACCTGTAACAAAACCTGCCCAACACATCCTATAACCCAAAGCTAAGGAATTAAAGGACAACAACAACAATAATACAACAATGGAATCTACGGAACATAAGTCCGAATACAATAATCAACAGAGAAAAGACCGGGGTCGCTATAACGGGACTCCCGGTTTGAAAACTAAGTCAAAAAATGTACTTTTCCACACTTAAGCTTGAAAATAGGCCTTTGGGGGCCAAAATCGTGCAACAGCCACGAGACGGCTTGGGAAACACCTCAAACACCTCGGGATGGACAAATGTGAGTTGTGGAAACTTACGGAACTAGCACGGGACTCTCGGTTTGAAAACTAAGTCCAAAAATGTACTTTTCCACACTTAAGCTTGAAAATAGGCCTTCGGGGGCCAAAATCGTGCAACAGCCATGAGACGGCCTGAGAAACACCTCGGGACGGACCAATGTGAGTTGTGGAAACTTACGGAACTAGCACGGGACTCCCAGTTTGAAAACTAAGTCCAAAAATGCACTTTTCCACACTTAAGCTTGAAAATAGGCCTTCGGGGGCCAAAATCATGCAACAGCCATGAGACGGCCCAGGAAACACCTCAAACATCTCGGGACGGACCAATGTGAGTTTTGAAAACTTACGGAACTAGCACGGGACTCCCGGTTTGAAAACTAAGTCCAAAAATGCACTTTTTCACACTTAAGCTTGAAAATAGGCCTTTGGGGGCCAAAATCGTGCAACAGCCATGAGACGGCCCGAGAAACACCTCAAACACCTCGGGACGGACCAATGTGAGTTGTGGAAACTTACGGAACTAGCACGGGACTCCCAGTTTGAAAACTAAGTTCAAAAATGCACTTTTCCACACTTAAGCTTGAAATAGGCCTTCGGGGGCCAAAATCGTGCAACAGCCACGAGACGGCCCGGGAAACACCTCAAACACCTTGGGATGGACCAATGTGAGTTGTGGAAACTTATGGAACTAGCACGGGACTCCCGGTTTGAAAACTAAGTCCAAAAATGCACTTTTTCACACTTAAGCTTGAAAATAGGCCTTCGAGGGCCAAAATCGTGCAACGGCCACGAGACGGCCCGGGAAATACCTCAAACACCTCGGGATGAACCAATGTGAGTTGTGGAAACTTATGGAACTAGCACGGGACTCTCGGTTTGAAAACTAAGTCCAAAAATGCATGTTAAATTGTATATGTTATGGATAAGATAATAATTGTCTAACTGGCATTTTTCTTTTCTTTTTTTGCGTTTCATTTTTTTGTAGATTCGAGATTTGATATGGACGTGTTTGGTAATTTGGAGGGCAGATGGTAGCTCATTTTGTGTTTTTGTTCATATTACCTTACATGTATTTTGGTTGTGTTGTAAATTTTATATTTTTGTTGGTATTACGGGGCATGTTTGGTAATCCGCCCTTGATATTTTATTTTTGTTGATATTAGTAGACATGTTTTTTGTTGGATATTAGGAGATGTGTTTGGTAATCTGCATACAGTTGATATTATATTTTTGTGGATAATGTAGACGTTTTTTGTGGATATTAGGAGACATGTTTATAATCCGCATGCAGTTCATATTGTATTTTTGTGAATAGTGCTAAAATTCGATTGTGATGTTTATGAAAATTAATATATTTTTTTATTGATTTGTAATAGATATTTTATTGAACGGGTTATTGAAATGCGTAGGGAATTGTTACTGAAAAGAAAAAATTTCGGAAGAAAATAATACCTCTATTTCCAAAATTTTTAATTTTTATTAGTAACGAAATAAAAAATGTCGCTATTAGTTTTCAAAAAACATGACGAATAATTTTGTCACTAATGAAATAGTACGAAACAAATAATTTCGTCACATTTGCTGAATATTTCGTCGCTAAATTAAAATATTTGGTGACAAAATGTTTTTTGTCATTGAATAATTTTCTTTTTTGCTCATTTTAGTGACGAATTTTTTTGTCACCTTAATCCATATCATTGGTGAGGAAAACTTTCATCACTAAAATATATTTGGTGACGAAATATTTCGGCGCAAAAAATAATTAAAATAAAATATTATTTAGTTTTGGTGACGAAATTGGTGTTTTAGAGGACGAAAAATTCAACATTTGGAGACGAAACATTTCGTCGCCAAAAATGAAAAATAGGTGACGAAACTGTTTTTCGTCACCAATTACTTTTTGTGACGACGTATAGGCCACGAACCTGGTGACAAATTTTTTTCGTCACAGATCACTTTAGTGACGAAATTTTGATGTTTGGAGACAAAATCAGTCTGTCACTAAAGGCCTTTTTTGTTGTAGTGTATTATTCTAATTGTCATATTCGATGACACATTCCATTGATTAGTTTTAGTTCGCCTAATCATCATGCATTGTCTACAACAATCAAAACTATCCTCCTCCGATAGCCCAAAGCAATTATTTCTAAACAGATAATAAATGCATCACCAGATAATTTATCAACATTTTTGAAAGTGAGCGATTAATAAATCCAACTCCACTATTCCATATCATAATGAGCCAATTTCATTATATTCAACTCAATTTCATATAGCCCCAATTCTCCTGAATTAATTATACTAATTAATTCATACCACAAATTAGGGTTTTCTCTCCCAATTTTCCTAAATTAATTATACTAATTAATTCATACCAAGGGTCCAAATAACAACAACCAACAACAATGCCATCATTTTAAGACCCAAAACACATATTTATGAGTCAAAATAACAAAATCCCTCGTTATACATTTGAAACCCTAAGTCCCAAAATTACCCAACATCAACATTTCATCAAAATGACCAATAATTTAAGTCAAAGACCATGAGAATGAGTAGTTATTCTTACCTCAAATTCGGAGCTCAAAGGAAGATGATGAAGAAATTGAAAATGCTCCAAACTTCAAGATCCTTGGATCAAAATGTAGCCCTCAATTATCCCCACACTTTTTACAAAGGCCCAAGGGTAAGGGATCACTCCTACTAGATCAATCCCTAGAGAGAATGTGAGTTTTTAGAGTGAGGAGCTCTCAAAAAGGGTTTTAGAAAAGTAAGAGAGAGAAAGGAAATGTAAAAAGTGATTCAAAATCACCCAGCTATCATCTGATATACGACTAGTCCGCTCGAGCAGAGAATAGGACGCTTGAGCATCAAGCACAAAAACTGGACCCGCTCGAGCGCAAAAAGTCCCGCTTGAGCGCCAAGACACATCAACAAAATACACCCGCTCGAGCACAGATTACCAACTTCCAGTACTTTCGCAGACACAGAACACCCGCTCGAGCGCCAAGTGGCCCGCTTGAGCGCGATCCGCTCGAGCGTAAGTAAATCCGCTCGATCGTGAAAAACACATCTGCAGAAGTTTTGCAGAGACACATATACTGAGAGTGTACAAACTCCGTTCGAGCGTGAAAGGGTCCGCTCGAGCGTACCACCAAAAATATGGGCAACAAGGAATAGGACTAAAGCTCAACCAACCTGTTCGAAACACGCCCAACACAACCCAAAACTCGAATATATGGAATTAAAGGATGACAACAAGATATACAACCACCAACTCCATGGAACCTAAGTCCGGAATACAATAAGTAAAGAAAGGGAAAACCTGGATCGCTATAGGTTGTCCCACATTGAAACTTTAAGAGAGCTTGTGTATGTATATAAGCTCTAGACTGCAACACTTGGGTTGGGCCCCAAGGGGCACCCCAAGTTTGTAGAAGGGAGGAGTTATGGACAAAGTGAACCATAGCCCAAACCACCACGAGCACCGTCCGTCCGTCCTGGCGCGGGTGTGGGTGGTGGGTCGAGTCGGTTCTAAAGACTAATTTTTTAGACAAAATTTATTTGAATTTTTCCTAAATTTCTTGTGAGAAAAATTAATTTAAATTTTGTAATTTGAATTTGAATTCAAATTTTATTGTCCAATAATTGTGCCTCCAAGTTCCATTCTTTCCCAAACTGTTTAATAGGTTTTTAACTGCTAGAAAACTGCCAGCAGTTACAGATTCAAACAGGTTGCAGATCTGTTCAAAATTTGAACTAAATCTGTTCAAAACAGTGTCACATCTGTTCGGCAGTTTATACACCTGTTCGAACAGATTTTTGGTCACCTTTTGTGCCTATATATAGATACATTTCCTGCAGTCCAAATCATCCAAAAAACAGTCTGAAATTATTCCATTTTGCTGTCCAGATTTTATTTTTTTACATTATTCTTCATATTAGTTATTTAGAGAAATATTCAGAGAGTATTAGAACACAAGGTTCTAGTTCGCCGAACAAATTTGGTTGAAGTGCTACTACAAATTTGTGAAGATCATTATAGGAGATAGATGTCACTCAACCGTAAGCACTGTAGCGGGGCGAATCTGTCTTAAGGACAGAGTGTCACACACTCGACTTGGTCTTTTATTTTTTAATTCGGTTCAAGAAATAAATTCGGTATGTTATTTATTTATTTGTTTGGTTTTGTTTCAATTTATTTAATTTACACAGAAGATTGTTCCAACAATCTTAAGACAGATTCGAATTATTCTATTTACAGAATTTTTCGTTTGTTCCCTTTTCTCTTTCTTGTTCTTACAAAAATTATTTTCTATGGATTTACTAATTAATATTCTAGTTGGAAAAAAAAATAGTGGTTATATGCTATTGGACAGATAGTAGTAATATATTGTTTATTTTCTTTGACAGCTAGTAGTAATATACTGGTGTCATTAACAATTCAGAATATATATTTGTAGACTTTTGTCAGAAATTAATTTTGGTTTTTAGAAATTATTTTCTAAGTGTTCATTAATTAAAATTCAGTTTCAGTTTTTTAATTATTGAAGTGTTACAGAAATTTAATTTTCTGTGTGGAATTAATTTGGTTAAATAAAATTTTACTTTATTTCCAAATTAATTGAAAAATAAAAGTTACATTCTTGTTGCTTTTATTTTTATAGAATTTAATTCTGTGAATTTGGATTAATTTTCTGTGTAGTATAAATTCTAATTATAATTTTGTTTTATAATTTAGAATTCATGGCTACTGAAACAAATGCTCAAACAAGTACTAGTGTGGTGGCTACAATTGCACCAACCCCCTCTCCTACTGTGACAGTACAAGTAAATTACGGTGAGAAGCCAGAGAAGTT
Source organism: Camellia oleifera (assembly GCA_022316695.1). Taxonomy (NCBI): domain Eukaryota; kingdom Viridiplantae; phylum Streptophyta; class Magnoliopsida; order Ericales; family Theaceae; genus Camellia; species Camellia oleifera. Next base: position 112,892,471 of record CM039317.1, read on the forward strand.
CTCAGGATCTGATGTTAAAAGATGGCAACAAAAAATGTTGTTCTATCTTACAACTCTTAACTTGGCTCATTTCCTCCGTGAGGATGCTCCTATTTTGAAAGAGGATGAAACTGACCGGCAAGTGTTTGCTGCGTTTGATGCCTGGAAACATGTCAATTTCCTTTGCCGGAACTACATCTTGAACGGACTTGACAATACATTATACAATGTCTAGAGTCCTATCAAGACAGCAAAGGAACTTTGGGAGTCTGTGGAGAAAAAATACAAAATGGAAGATGCCGGCTCAAAGAAATTTGTGGTTGACAAATTCATGGACTTTGTAATGGTTGATTCTAAGACTGTGATCAGCCAAGTTCAAGATCTCCAACTCATTCTGCATGACATTCACGCAGAAGGCATGTCTTTCGGTGAATCTTTCCAAGTTGCAGCCTTAATTGAGAAATTACCACAAGCCTGGAAGAAATTCAAGAACTACCTCAAACACAAGCGTAAAGAAATGTCTTTGGAAGAATTAATTGTGCGTTTGAGGATTGAGGAGGACAACCGCAATTCTGAAAAGCGGGTTGGTAAGCATCCTATGGAGTCTAAGGCAAATGTGGTGGAACATGCTTCAAAAACCAAGAAACGAAAGTCTTCTGGAGAAAGTTCATCACAAGGCTCTAAAGGGGGGGAGGGGGACAATAAAAAGTACAAGTTTAATGGCAAATGTTACATCTGTGACAAAGAGGGACATCGGGCCAAAGATTGCCGTAGCAAAGGCAAAGGCAAAGGCAAAAGCAAAAGAAGAACAAGCAAGAAGCCTGCTCAAGCCCATATGATCGAAGTGGACAATATTTCCAATAGTATAGATGACATCAATCTTTCTGCAGTTATTTCCGAGGCAAATCTTGTCGGAAATCCTAAAGAATGATGGGTGGACACTGGTGCTACTCGCCACATTTGTGCCGATAAAAAGATGTTCACATCTTATTCTACAGTGGATAATGGTGAACAATTTTTTATGGGCAACTCCGCAACTTCCAAAGTTGATGGACAAGGGAAGATTGTTCTCAAGATGACATCTGGAAAGGAACTCACTCTCAACAATGTGCTGTATGTACGAAACATTCGCAAGAACCTTATTTCCGGATCTTTGTTGAGTAAGAATGGGTTTAGGCTAGTGTTTGAGAGTGATAAATTTGTACTTACTAAGAATGGGATGTATGTAGGAAAATGTTACATGTCTGATGGCCTTTTCAAGATAAATGTAATGACTGTTGTACCCTCAATTATTAATAAAAATACATCTTCTTCTTACTTGCTTGAGTCTTCAAATTTATGGCATGGTAGACTAAGACATGTTAATTATAGATCTTTACGTAGATTAATTAATATTGAATGTTTACCTAAATTTGACATTGATTCAAATCATAAATGTGAAATTTGTGTTGAGGCAAAATTATCCAAAACTCCTTTTTATTCAATTGAAAGAAGTACGGAACCATTTAAATTAATTCATAGTGACATTTGTGATTTTAAATCAATTCAAACTAGAGGTGGGAAAAAATATTTTATCATTTTCATAGATGACTATACTAGATATAGTTATATTTATTTAATTCGAACTAAGGATGAAGTTTTGGAAACTTTCATTCAATACAAGAATGAAGATGAAAATCAACTTGGTAAGAAAATCAAAAAACTAAGAAGTGATAGAGGTGGTGAATATGAATCACCTTTTGGTGAATTTTGTAAAGAACATGGTATAATTCGTCAAACCATCGCTCCTTACACCTCAGCAAAATGGAATTACTGAAAGGAAAAATAGGACTTTAAAAGAAATGATGAATGCCATGTTAATAAGTTCTGAATTACCTCAGAACTTGTGGGGGGAAGCAATACTTTCTGCTAATTATATACTTAATAAAGTACCCCGAAAGAAAGTGAATCAAACACCTTATGAAATGTGGCATGGAAGAGTACCATCCTACAAATACTTAAAAGTGTGGGGTGTTTGGCTAAAGTGGTTATTCCTAGTCCTAAAAAGACTAAGATAGGTCCTAAGACCATTAATTCCATTTTTATTGGTTATGCCAAGAATAGTAGTGCATATTGGTTTTTGATTCATAAATCAGAACATTCCGAAATGCATATAAATACTATTATTGAATCTCGGAATGCATCTTTTTTTGAACATGTATTTCCAAATAAGACTAGACAAGAGACTAGTACTAATAAAAGATCTTTTGATGCTATTACTAGTAATGATCAAGAACATGATCAAGAGCAAGAGTTAGATCAAAATGAGGAAGAGGAACCTAGGCATAGTAAACATGCTAGAACCTCGAAATCTTTTGGTCCAGATTTTCTAACATTTTTGTTAGAAAATGAGCCTTTAACTTTTAAAGAGGCTATGTCCAATCCTGAAGCTCCTTTATAGAAAGAAGTTGTCAATAGTGAAGTTGAATCCATTTTGCAAAATCACACTTGGGAATTGGTAGATTTGCCACCAGGTTGTAAACCTCTTGGGTACAAGTGGATTTTCAAAAGAAAAATGAAAGCGGATGGATCAATTGACAAATACAAGGCAAGACTTATGGTCAAAGGTTTTAGACAAAAAGAAGGTCTTGTTTACTTTGACACATACTCACCGGTTACTAGAATAACATCCATTAGAATGCTAATTGCCATTGCATATCTATACAATCTAGAAATTCATCAAATGGATATGAAAACCGCTTTCTTAAATGGTGAGTTAGATGAAGAAATTTACATGGAACAACTAGAAGGTTTTTCTATTCTAGGAAAAGAAAAGACAGTGTGTAAATTGGTTAAATCATTATATGGTTTAAAACAAGCGCCAAAGCAGTGGTATGAGAAATTTGACAAGGCAATGATGTCAAATGGTTTTAAAATTAATGAGTGTGACAAATGTGTTTATATTAAAAACACAGACAAAGGTTATGTCATTGTATGTCTTTATGTAGATGATATGCTCATCATAGGTAGTAATAATGACATGATTAAAACTACCAAGAAAATGTTGAATAATCATTTTGACATGAAGGACGTGGGCATTGCTGATGTAATTCTTGGTATGAAAATTACTAAAATATCATAAGGATATGCTTTGTCACAATCTCATTACATTGAGAAAATATTTGACAAATTCAGCAAAGATGATGATCATCTTGCCAGAACACCTGTAGACGTTAATTTGTTTCTATCTAAGAATGTACAATAAAGTATTTCTCAATTAGAGTATGCCCAAATTATTGGAAGCTTAATGTACTTGATGAATTGCACTCGTCTGGATATAGCTTATGCAGTAAGTAAATTAAGTAGATATACGAGTAATCCAGGAGTAGAACACTGGAAAGCAATCATAAGGGTTCTAAGATATCTCCGATTTACTCGTAACATTGGGCTGAATTATACTAGATATCCAGCAGTACTTGAAGGTTACCGTGATGCAAATTGGATATCGGATACTAGAGACTCAAAGTCCATCAGCGGGTATATCTTTACTCTTGGTAAGGCAGCTGTTTCTTGGAAATCTTCCAAACAAACTTGCATAGCTAGGTCTACTATGGAATCAGAATTCATAGCTTTAGATAAAGCTGGGAAAGAAGCAGAATGGCTTTGCCACTTCCTTGAAGATATTCCAATATGGCCAAAGTCGGTGCCTGCTATTTACATATATTGTAATAGTCAATCAGCAATTGGTAGAGCACAGAATCATATGTATAACGGTAAGTCATGATACATTCGTCGTCGACATAACACCGTGCGACAACTACTCTCCAATGGAATTATTTCCATTGAATATGTGAAGTCTAAAGACAATATAACAGATCCACTAACCAAAGAGTTAGCAAGAGAGTCAGTTGAGAATTCATCGAGGGGAATGGGACTTTAGCCTATTAAATAAGAATTACCACAACGGAAACCCAACCTAGTTGACTGAAGATCCCAAGATCTAGGTTCAAAGGGACAATCGAGTTGTGTATGACTTAGAAGGATCACTAGGGAGTCTAACTCCTACCCATTTCTATGATAAAATAGTGATGTCTGCAACGTTTTAGGTTAAGTAAAATTTTAATGATTCTTATTTCTAAGTACACCTAGTGGAGTATAGCAGGATACTCTTTATAAAAATCACCTATGTGAGTGTGAACTGGGCCGGTTCTATGAGATTTGTAAAGGGCTATAATTCTCTAGAGCACTCATGAAAGACCAGGTTGTTCAGGGCCAAAATGAACACAATAGTGAGAACTAAATTGTGTTTGGGGATATACTGTGTGAGTTCTATTGTCTTGGTTTACACAAACGGTTGAACAGTTTAAGACATCATATTCACTGGTTAGCTAGTAAATCCGATAGTGTCTCACAAGGGAAGGTTCAAAGCCAGAAGCTACCTATCCTTTGCAGAATATTTTCAATTTCTGTACTCTCTGTATTTAAATCATGTTGTTGCATTTTCTCTCCGTCAAATTCCATTCATGTGGGGGATTGTTGGAAAAATGGTGTAATATAGGCTTATTTTAGGCCATTTTTTAGCCCAAAATGGAGTGGGCCCCAAATGTCTTTTAGGGCGGGTCCGAAGAGGTGACGTGTTCCTTGTCGCGTAGCAAGTCACACGGTAAAGACGGTTCGTCAAAACCATTTATGAGTGAATGAGAAGTTGACGTCGTTTTCGGGTTCGTGGATTGAGAAATTTAAAGAAATAAATATGGGTTTCTTGAAATGGGTTGTCCCACATTGAAACTTTAAGAGAGTTTGTGTATGCATATAAGCTCTAGACTACAACACTTGGGTTGGGCCCCAAACCACCACACACGCGCACCGCCGTCCGTCCGTCCGTCTTGGCACAGGTGTGGGTGGTGGGTCGGATCGGTTCTAAAGATTAATTTTTTAGACAAAATTTATTTGAATTTTTCCTAAATTTCTTACGAAAAAAATTAATTTAAATTTTGTAATTTGAATTTGAATTCAAATTTTATTGTCTAATAATTGTGCCTCCAAGTTCCATTCTTTCCCAAACTATTTAATAGGTTTTTAACTGCTGGAAAACTGCCAGCAGTTTACAGTTGTAACTGCCAGCAGTTATAGATTCAAACAGGTTGCAGATCTGTTCAAAATTTGAACCAAATCTGTTCAAAACAGTGTCGCATCTGTTCGGTAGTTTATACACCTGTTCGGACAGATTTTTGGTCACCTTTTGTGCCTATATATAGATCCATTTCCTGCTGTCCAAATCATCCAAAAAATAGTCTGAAATTATTCCATTTTGCTGTCCAGATTTTATTTGTTTACATTATTCTTCATATTAGTTATTTAGAGAAATATTCAGAGAGTATTAGAACACAAAGTTCTAGTTCGCCGGACAAATTTGTTTGGAGTGCTACTACAAATTTGTGAAGATTATTGTATCCTGGGAGATAGACGCCACTCAACCGTAAGCACCGTAGCGGGACGAATCTGTCTTAAGGACATAGTGTCATATACTCGACTTGTTTTTTATTTTTTAATTCAGTTCGATAAATAAATTTGGTACGTTATTTATTTATTTGTTTGGTTTTGTTTCAATTTATTTTATTTATACAAAAGATTGTTCCAACAGTTGACGCACATATGGAAGAATATTTCCCAACAAACTCATTGTTTCGAAAATCTAAGATTTCTAACAGTGCAGCACCATGACAACCTGAGATATATATTCACAATTTCCATGGCCAACGTTCTTGTGAATCTACAAAATCTAACAGTTGAACATTGCGAGAAGGTAGAAAAAATTGTCATCAGGGAAAACGAAGAAGAAATCTTTTCGCGAGAAAATATGGTTGTCAAGCTTAGATATCTTCCAAGTCTCGTGTGTTTTGGCCCGGATGTAAATGATACTGAAATTCCAATCGTAATAGCCAAAGCAAGATTCTGCTCCAAATTTCCAGGTAAAACTCCAATTTATATGTTTGCAAGTTTTCGACGAACTCAAGAAGGCAACTTCACTACTCAATTTTTTAGCTATACATCTTACAACTTAGAAAAAAGTAGTTATGATAAGGTAGTATTTGAATCACTGAAATAAAAGATTGAAATGGAATAATCATTTCTTAACCTCTTTATGAAATGATCATTCTTTTATAATAGTAAACAATAATTTTATTTATAATATATTTTATATTATATTTTTAGTACACCAAATATGAAAATATATGTTGTAAATGACCATTCTATTTCATTTAATTTTAAATGTCCAAACATAAGATAAAGGAACACAAACCTATGTCATGTCCAATGATAATTGGACAATGCTAGGACATAATATTCTACATAATCTCTCACATTACTAATGAATATGGTTAAACTTTAGGGAAAATTACAATTAGGTGCTTATAAGTTTGCAAAATGATAATATTTATTTATTTATTTTTATTTTATTTTATTTTTGACAAAGTTAGGAAATTTGCAAGTTAGTAATTAGATTAGAGTTAATTGCACTTTTAACTCTTGTAGATTAACCAAAGTTTCACTTTGGTCCCTATGATTTCAATTTGAACAGTTTGATCTCTATACTTTGAATCTAGTTTTAGTTTGGTTCTTCTATTTAAATTGGAAGTTAAAATTAATGATTTTGGAACACTTATTAGTCTTTTAAATGTACACATAGAAAAAATTAACGAAAATTTGGATGAGAGAACCAAATTGAAACTGGAATTAATATAGCGACCCCGGTCTTTTCCCATTTGATTAGTGTATCCGGACTTATGTTCCGTAGATTCCGTTGTTATCAGATTGTTGTTGTCATCCTTTAATTCTATTTGATTGAGTTTTAGGATGTATTTGGCGTGTTTCGAACAGGTGGGTTGAATCTGAGTCAAGATGTTTGTCGCTCATTTTTTAGCCTTTCCGCTCGAGCGGACATTTCTGCGCTCGAGCGGAGTTTACACCCTTCCAGCATTTTTTTTTTGGTTCCTGCAAAACTTCTGCAGGTGAGAATTCTACGCTCGAGCGGGCATATTTGCGCTCGAGCGGATATTGTTTTTGTTCTTTACGCTCGAGCGGTGTGTTGTGCGCTCGAGCGGACCTGTCCAGTATTTAAAGGCAGCAGCGGGATTTTTAGGGCAGTTTTTCATTCTTTTTTATCTCAAACCCTAAAGTTCGACTTTTCTTCTTCTCTAAACACCTTTTACCCTAGGTTTGATCTAGTTAGGGTGTGTTTCTACCCTAGTTCCTTTACAAAAAAGGTAGAAGAGAGTGAGGGCTTTCATTTAATCTGAGCATTGTTGGATTTGGAGCACTTTGAAATTTGGGCAAACATCTTCGTCTCCTTCTTTTGGGTTCATCGCTTTGAGGTAGGGATTTCCTACTCCTTGTATACGTTTTAATCCTAAGTGTTGGTGTTTTGGTATGTGGGAGGTGGTTTGGTAATTTTGGGAAAAACCTTAGGGTTTTGTTATAGATTAATTCATGTAATTAATTTAAAAAGGGGAATTGTGTATTGGGTTAAATTCATGAGATTTGAGAAATTGAGATTGGTTGATGTAATTGAATAATAAATCACTCATATGTGGATTTGATAATGTATATACATTGTGATATTTATTTCTCGCTTAGAAATAACTGTTTTGGGCTATCGGTGAAGGATAGCCATTGACTGTTGTAGACCTTGCATGCTGCTTAGGTATAACTGGAATTAAGTCACATATGTTGACTGTTGAATTAATACAGAACATTACTTGTATTGATTGTGTGTTGCATATGGCAATTTGTATGTTTCATTGCATATGCATGATGTTTGGAGGAGATAGGGGATGAACTCCACGGTTTAGGGGAAGATAGGGGATGGACCTCTAAACCGGATTTGTTTGGAGGAGATAGGGGATGAACTCCACGGTTTAGGGGAAGATAGGGGATGGACCTCTAAACCGGATTTTGTTTGGGAGGAGATAGGGGATGGACTCCAATAGCATCACTTTTATGTGTGCTTATTTATATTGAAGTGTTTTTATTGATACAGCACAAAAATGTGTGTCAATTGGGAAGTATGGAAGTGAATTGATTATGATTGATATAATACAAACTCGTGTATTTGTTATGATTAGGTTTAACTTGAATTGTTATTCCTGTGGAATTGGAAGTTTTGTTAATAAAAGATGAAACCCCGTTGAGTTATTTGGCCAGGTTCTGAGCCATAGAAGAAAAGTAAGATGTGCCATGGACAATGTGTCATAGGCAATATAGACATTCATGTCTTAAAAAGTGTAACTGGATTATAGCGTGTTAACCATGTATTAGATGCTAATACTTTAGTTAATTCTTATGCTTGGTTTAGTATTTCTCTATTGGGCTGTGGCTCACCCTATATGGGAACTTCATTTTTCAGGTACAGGTGGTTCACTACCTCCAAGGACTTAGCTTGTGAGGAATTGAATTGGAAGACTTGTTTTATTTTGTTTTATTTATTTTATTTGAACAATGTAAACTTTCAAGCCTAGGGCTTTATTTGTTTTGAGTTAGGACTCATGAATTTGTGTCCAAGTGTTGGCTTGGCAAGATGTAAGCCCATAGGGCATTTATTTGATGTTTTATTCCATATTACTTTGGTGACTTAAATAATATACTGTTTTTTTTTTGTAATGCATGTCATGTTTCGGGTTTAATTTTGAGGGCGTTACAACTTGGTATCAGAGCGTACCGGGTTTGAATACTTTGGGTACGTGGGAAGTGATTAGAATCACAATGGGTTCGTCTCGTTTGATAGAGACTTAGTGTAATGATTGCATGCTTATATGATAACATGTTTATGTGACTATGTGGGTATGGAATGTAGTTTCTGGATGTTGATTGGACCCTTGAGTCTCTGAATGTCTTGTTGGAAAGGCACTTGATCAATGTTGTTTCCAACCGGAACTTTAGCGACGTCTCGGGACTGTCATTATCCAGGAATGAAATTCGTAGGTGCTTATGTGATTATGTGCTTACGTGGTGTGATTTATTGTTGTCCAATGTATTAGGACGCAAGTGTTATAGTTTTGGCACATTATTTAGAGTGCTAACGTCTTTGTTTCCTTCATTAGGATGTCAGGACGAGGACGAGGTCGCGGTAGGCGTGGTAGGCAGGCTAGGCAAGAAGTGCCTATACCGGAGGAGATACCGGCAGTTCAGGAGGGTGTTGGCCAAGCCAATGTGGCCGAGCCAGCAGGCCAGCGAGGTATGGGTGCTTTGGCCCAAGAGATAGCTGGAGCTTTTAGGGAGTCAGTGGGCATTCTTAGGGCTCAGAATCAGGCTCAGGTAGTTGTGGCAGATGCAGGGCCTTCTTTTCTGAAGAGGGAATTCTTCCGGTCTCAACCGGATGTGTTTGTAGGTGATCCTAGCGAGCCGCTTAAGGAAGACGAGTGGCTCGAACAGACAACGAAAACGTTTGAGATGCTTGGCATCGAAGACGAGGGGTTGAAGGTGACCTTGGCATCGTTCCAGCTGAAGGGAGATGCGGGTCAGTGGTGGAAGTTCACCAAGGGTCGTATTGGAGGTACGTGGAAGGCTTTTGTTGATGCTTTTCAGGAGAAGTACTTGTCTCCAGCTGTTCAGGAGAAGTTGAGAGATCAGTTCCGCCATCTTGAGCAGAACAGTTTATCAGTGGCCGAGTTTGAAGCGGCATTCACTAGTTTGTCCAGGTTTGCACCTGAGTTGGTGGCAACTGAGGAGCGCCGCTGCATTGAGTTTGAGAAGAAGTTGAGGCGTGGCCTCATGCTGAGAGTTGTTGGGTCCATGATTAGGGATTTCGGGCGATTGGTTGATGCAGCAGCCCACACTGAGATTATGATGCAGGAAGAGGGGGAAAGACAGAAAGGCTCCAAGAGGAGTCAGGATGGCCAGAGTGATGGCAGGAGGCAGAGAGGTTTCACTCCTCAGCAGCCTCAGAGTAGTTTTTCTAGATCCACTTTTCCAGTGCCGAGTGCTAGTTCTGGGAAAGGCAGTCAGGGAGACATTACCTGTTTCAAGTGTGGTCAGCTGGGCCACAAGTCTCCAGTTTGTCCTCAGAGGGGAGGAGTTCAGAGGGCAGCATCTTCTTCGGCTCGATCTCAGAGCCAGAGTCAGAGTAGAGGTCAGCCGTCCTCTTGTTTTCAGTGCGGTCAGCCAGGGCACATGAAGAGGTTTTGCCCACAGTTGGGTGGCACACCCGGTGCTACTGGTTCGAGGCAGACTCAGAGTCAGATGCCTACTCAGTCAGTTCAGGCCTCGAGGGCCAACCAGGGGGCTTCTTCGTCCCAATCTGTGCAACAGTCTTTTGCTCCGAGGGGAGAGCAGGTTGATCAGAGGTCATCTGGGCGCGTGTATGCTGTTACCGCGCAGGATCTTATACCAGCTCCATCTGTGGTTAGAGGTACCTTCTTGTTTTGCAATTCAGTTGCTAGTGTATTGATCGATACGGGTGCGTCTCATTCCTTTGTGTCTGCTGCATTTGCATCTATTTTGGAGTTGGAGTTAGCTCAGTTAGCATCTCCTATTTGTGTAGTGTCGCCTCTTGGGGGTGAGTTGATTTTGAAACAAGGTGTTAGGGGTTGTGATATAGAGGTCGATGATCATAGAATCCCTTTCTCTTTTGTAGTGATGCCCATGAAGGGCTTCGATGTTATTTTGGGTATGGACTGGTTATCATCATACCGGGCATTTATTGATTGCTACCGTCAGAGGGTAACTTGTTGTACAGTGAGCGGAGAACGTTTTCATTTTCTGGGGGACAGGGTTGGTAGTGTTTTGCCACCGAGGTATGATCCGCGAGGGCGGAGTGAGCTTAGTAGTTTACTTGCTAGTCTTGCGATTAGTGAGGATGTTGAGACTCCGATTGTGTTACCAAGGGTGGTTTGTGAGTACTCGGACGTTTTTCCCGAGGATCTGGTCAGTTTACCACCGCATCGAGAGATTGAGTTCTCTATTGATTTAGTGCCCGGTACGGCGCCGATTTCTATAGCACCTTATCGTTTTGCCCCCGCCGAGCTAGTTGAATTGAAGATTCAGCTCCAGGAGTTGCTAGATAAGGGCTATATTCGTCCTAGTGTTTCGCCATGGGGAGCACCGGCCCTATTCGCTAAGAAGAAAGGTGGTGCTTTGAGACTGTGTATAGATTACCGGAAATTGAATCGGGCTACGGTTAAGAATAAGTACCCTATGCCTCGTATAGATGATTTGTTTGACCAGTTGAAGGGTTCCCGTTGTTTCTCTAAGATAGACTTGAGATCGGGTTATCATCAGTTGAGAGTCAGGGAGGAGGATATTCCAAAGACGGCATTCCGTACGCGGTATGGCCACTATGAGTTTCTGGTGATGCCGTTTGGGCTCACCAATGCACCGGCAGTGTTTATGGATTTGATGAACCGGATCTTCCGGGAATTCTTAGATCGTTTTGTGGTCGTCTTCGTGGACGACATTCTGATTTATTCACCTTCAGAGGAGGAGCACGAGGAACACCTGAGAGCAGTGCTAGAGTTACTTAGAGCCCATAAGCTTTATGCTAAGTTCGGGAAGTGTGAGTTCTGGCTAAAAGAGGTGAAGTTCTTAGGCCATGTAGTTTCTGGGGAAGGGGTGTCAGTTGATACATCCAAGACTGAGGCAGTGCAAGATTGGGCACAACCTAAGAGTGTGTTTGAGATCCGCAGTTTTCTGGGATTAGCTGGGTATTATCGCCGGTTTGTGAAGGATTTCTCTAAGTTAGCTTCACCGTTGACTAGATTGACTCGGAAAGGAGTCAAATTTGTATGGAGTGAGACTTGTGAAAAGTCGTTTCAGGAGTTGAAGGTTAGATTGACCACCGCTCCGGTCTTGATTATTCCGGAGAGAGGGTTGGGTTATGCAGTCTATTGTGATGCCTCACGAGAGGGTCTGGGTTGTGTGTTGATGCAAGAGGGGAAAGTGGTTGCCTATGGCTCACGTCAGTTAAAAATTCATGAGAAGAATTACCCTACGCATGATTTAGAATTAGCAGCTGTGATATTTGCCTTGAAGATTTGGAGGCATTATCTTTATGGCGAGAAGTTTGAGGTATTCTCGGATCATAAAAGTCTGAAATATCTGTTTACACAGAAAGACTTGAATTTGAGGCAGAGGAGGTGGATGGAGTTCATTGAGGATTATGACTTCGAGTTGCACTATCATCCGGGGAAGGCCAATGTTGTGGCTGATGCCCTTAGCAGGAAATCGGTTGGTGACTTAGCTAGTATAGCCATCCGGGAGTGGGAGATGTTGGGTGCAGTTGGGGAATTTGATTTGCATCTGGGTGAATCCGTTGAGGCTGCGGCCTTGTTTTCTGTTGTCGCACAGCCTACACTGGTGACTCGAGTGTTAGAGGCTCAGAGGGGTGATCTTGAGGTAGAATCTCTTCGAGAGAAGATTTCTAATGGGAAGGTTGAGAAGGGTTTAATGGTGTATCCCGACCTGAGTGTGAGATACCGAGACCGTCTGTTTGTGCCGGAGTCTTGTCGAGAGGAGGTACTCCGAGAGTTCCACCATTCGCGCCTTGCGGTGCATCCGGGAGGTACTAAGATGTATCAGGATTTGGGTCGCCAGTTTTGGTGGCGGGGTATGAAGAGAGATGTGGCAGCTTTCGTATCTAGGTGCCTTACTTGTCAGCAAGTGAAGGCCGAGCATCAGAGGCCAGCGGGTTTGTTGCAACCCTTGCCTATCGCCGAGTGGAAGTGGGAGCATGTCACTATGGACTTCGTCGTGGGTCTTCCGAGGACTCAGCGGGGTAGCGATGCCATTTGGGTGGTGGTAGATCGATTGACGAAGTCAGCGCACTTCATTCCTATGCGAGTTAGAGATTCAGTAGATCATCTTGCTGAGTTGTATGTTCGGGACATAGTGAGGTTGCACGGGGTCCCAGTGACGATCGTCTCAGATAGAGATCCTCGTTTTACTGCCAGGTTGTGGCAGAGTTTGCAGAGTGCTTTAGGCACTAAGTTGACTTTTAGTACGGCTTATCATCCTCAGACTGACGGGCAGTCCGAGCGTACTATTCAGATCCTTGAGGATATGCTTCGGGGTTGTGTTCTCGACTTTAGTGGGTCGTGGGAGAGGCACTTGCCATTAGTGGAGTTTGCCTACAACAATAGCTTTCAGTCTAGTATCGGTATGGCACCGTTTGAGGCCTTGTATGGCCGACCATGTAGATCTCCAGTTTGTTGGGCCGAGGTGGGTGATGCACCTTTGTTGGGTCCGGAGTTGGTGAGAGAAACGACGGAGAAGGTCGAGCTTATCCGTAGGAGGCTGGTTACAGCACAGAGTCGTCAGAAATCTTATGCCGACCGTAGGAGGAGACCTTTGGTGTTTGAGGTAGGTGATCATGTCTTTCTGAAAATATCACCTAGGCGAGGTTTGATGAGGTTTGGAAAGAGCGGGAAGTTGACCCCTCGATTTATTGGTCCCTTTGAGATCCTTGAGAGGATTGGCGAGGCTGCTTACCGTTTAGCTTTGCCACCGCAGTTATCCGGAGTTCATGACGTGTTTCATGTGAGTATGCTTCGGAAGTATGAGCCGGATCCATCGCATGTGTTGGATTGGACCGATTTAGTTGTTGATGAGGATGTCTCATATGAGGAGAGACCGGTTCAAGTCTTGGATAGGCGGGATCAAGTTTTGCGTGGCAAAACCATCCCTTTGGTGAAAGTTTTGTGGAAGCATCACGGAGTGGAGGAGGCCACTTGGGAACGTGAGTTAGAAGTCCGTGAGAAATATCCGGAATTGTTTACTGATTTATAATCTTGTATTTAGATTATGTAATATTGTTGAACTTAAGAATTTTATATATGTCTTAAGTTGGAAAACATTGAGAATGTTTTGGTTTGTGGAATTATTTTAAAACTTGCCATATTTTGGAAGTTTATTGGAACATTGCATATGTTGGTTTGTTATTGGATATCATGGAATTAATTATGATATGAAAATGAGAATCTTGTATTTCAAAAAAAATATTGAACTTGAAAGGAAATTGTATACTGCTAATGCAGGTTGAAAGATATACTGTTTTTTTTTTTTTTTTTTTTTTTTACATATTGTGAGATGCCTCTTGATAAAGAGATGAAGTGACCGGTATTGGGTCAAGTTGTTTATTGCCGTGTTTTATATCATTGGGTATTGGGAAAAACTCATTTTTACAAACCTATGCTTAATTTCGGGGACGAAATTCTTTTAAGGGGGGGAGGTTATAGCGACCCCGGTCTTTTCCCATTTGATTAGTGTATCCGGACTTATGTTCCGTAGATTCCGTTGTTATCAGATTGTTGTTGTCATCCTTTAATTCTATTTGATTGAGTTTTAGGATGTATTTGGCGTGTTTCGAACAGGTGGGTTGAATCTGAGTCAAGATGTTTGTCGCTCATTTTTTAGCCTTTCCGCTCGAGCGGACATTTCTGCGCTCGAGCGGAGTTTACACCCTTCCAGCATTTTTTTTTTGGTTCCTGCAAAACTTCTGCAGGTGAGAATTCTACGCTCGAGCGGGCATATTTGCGCTCGAGCGGACATTGTTTTTGTTCTTTACGCTCGAGCGGTGTGTTGTGCGCTCGAGCGGACCTGTCCAGTATTTAAAGGCAGCAGCGGGATTTTTAGGGCAGTTTTTCATTCTTTTTTATCTCAAACCCTAAAGTTCGACTTTTCTTCTTCTCTAAACACCTTTTACCCTAGGTTTGATCTAGTTAGGGTGTGTTTCTACCCTAGTTCCTTTACAAAAAAGGTAGAAGAGAGTGAGGGCTTTCATTTAATCTGAGCATTGTTGGATTTGGAGCACTTTGAAATTTGGGCAAACATCTTCGTCTCCTTCTTTTGGGTTCATCGCTTTGAGGTAGGGATTTCCTACTCCTTGTATACGTTTTAATCCTAAGTGTTGGTGTTTTGGTATGTGGGAGGTGGTTTGGTAATTTTGGGAAAAACCTTAGGGTTTTGTTATAGATTAATTCATGTAATTAATTTAAAAAGGGGAATTGTGTATTGGGTTAAATTCATGAGATTTGAGAAATTGAGATTGGTTGATGTAATTGAATAATAAATCACTCATATGTGGATTTGATAATGTATATACATTGTGATATTTATTTCTCGCTTAGAAATAACTGTTTTGGGCTATCGGTGAAGGATAGCCATTGACTGTTGTAGACCTTGCATGCTGCTTAGGTATAACTGGAATTAAGTCACATATGTTGACTGTTGAATTAATACAGAACATTACTTGTATTGATTGTGTGTTGCATATGGCAATTTGTATGTTTCATTGCATATGCATGATGTTTGGAGGAGATAGGGGATGAACTCCACGGTTTAGGGGAAGATAGGGGATGGACCTCTAAACCGGATTTGTTTGGAGGAGATAGGGGATGAACTCCACGGTTTAGGGGAAGATAGGGGATGGACCTCTAAACCGGATTTTGTTTGGGAGGAGATAGGGGATGGACTCCAATAGCATCACTTTTATGTGTGCTTATTTATATTGAAGTGTTTTTATTGATACAGCACAAAAATGTGTGTCAATTGGGAAGTATGGAAGTGAATTGATTATGATTGATATAATACAAACTCGTGTATTTGTTATGATTAGGTTTAACTTGAATTGTTATTCCTGTGGAATTGGAAGTTTTGTTAATAAAAGATGAAACCCCGTTGAGTTATTTGGCCAGGTTCTGAGCCATAGAAGAAAAGTAAGATGTGCCATGGACAATGTGTCATAGGCAATATAGACATTCATGTCTTAAAAAGTGTAACTGGATTATAGCGTGTTAACCATGTATTAGATGCTAATACTTTAGTTAATTCTTATGCTTGGTTTAGTATTTCTCTATTGGGCTGTGGCTCACCCTATATGGGAACTTCATTTTTCAGGTACAGGTGGTTCACTACCTCCAAGGACTTAGCTTGTGAGGAATTGAATTGGAAGACTTGTTTTATTTTGTTTTATTTATTTTATTTGAACAATGTAAACTTTCAAGCCTAGGGCTTTATTTGTTTTGAGTTAGGACTCATGAATTTGTGTCCAAGTGTTGGCTTGGCAAGATGTAAGCCCATAGGGCATTTATTTGATGTTTTATTCCATATTACTTTGGTGACTTAAATAATATACTGTTTTTTTTTTGTAATGCATGTCATGTTTCGGGTTTAATTTTGAGGGCGTTACAATTAAGATGTAGGGATCAAAGTAAAATTTGAGTCAAATTATAAAAATGAAAAATAAAATTAACTTCTAAAAATATTTTTACAAGGTAAATATTAGTCAGTCAAAAGGGTGAAATAATGTACTAAACCTAACCACATAGCTATCTCACTAACAACCGTGGTGTATCCAACACGGTAATACTATAAATTTAGACTTAACTACATACATTTGTCATTTTGTGATTTAGATATATTCCACATAAGGATCACATACTACACAAATTCAATCTCAACTACACATTTTCATTCTAGGTAAATTCGGCATAGTTAAGTGGAGTTCATATACCTATTGGTGTCCAACAAGAAGGAAAATCCCTTATGGAGGTGGTGCAAGTATTTTTTTTAAATATATTTTTATAGTAAATATTATGTAATTTAGTAAAATTACAATAATTTGTGATTCAAAAATAAAATTTGATATTTTTGTAATGTTTAACTTTATTTTTTAACAATAAACTCTCGTAATTCTACCAAAAAAATTACATAAAAATTGTCACAAACTGTCATAATATATACCAAAAAAATATATAAAAATGTGCATGGCACACACTCTATCCCATACTTGAGATACAAATTATGTTAGCAGCACTTAACTTTGTATGTAAGAATTAATAGTATATATATATTCTTAAGATGGGTCATACAATGCACACCTATTTTTGGAGTATGTACTATATGCAAATTATGATAATTATGGTATTCATATTATAAATATCATAACAAAATCACTTTTAGTCAGAATTAAAAGAAAAATAATGGGTCATAACCAAAAATCTCTTGAGACATAACTAAAGATCTCATTAGTCATAATTGAAATAGTAACCACAATATGTCATAATTAACACCATAATAAGGCCAAGTTTGGCAACCCAAAAATAATCCATCTTTTTATCTTTTTTTCATCACATCATCTCTTTACTTTTTTGCATATTTTTTCATAAAAAGACAAAAAATGCACTTATTTAGGTCATCCCAAACAACCCCTAAATATCATTTGAGGTATAACTAAATTTTTTTCTATCATAACCAAAATAACAATTACAATAAGTCATAACTAAATCGTAACCAACACTACAATGAATCATACCTAAATCAAAACAAACATTACTATTGATTATAACTAAGAATCACAAAATTCATAAGTAAACATTTTGTTTTGGACAAACTTCACCTTATCCCCTGTAATTTGAGTCATGTGCGGTTTACCCTTTAACATTTGGAAATAATTACATAACCTCCATATAATTTATGGACTAAAGTGCACCGTTAAATATTTTGTTCAACTTAACACTAAGTGTGAAATGCGTGTAAGACGTAAGGGGGTTATATGTTCATTTTCAAATTTCAAGGGGACAAATCGCACAT
This sequence comes from Camellia oleifera, assembly GCA_022316695.1. Taxonomy (NCBI): domain Eukaryota; kingdom Viridiplantae; phylum Streptophyta; class Magnoliopsida; order Ericales; family Theaceae; genus Camellia; species Camellia oleifera. The sequence goes on from CM039317.1 coordinate 112,910,012, forward strand.
GCAATAAAGCACAACGGATTAAAGTGCATTTTACCTTCTAAACAAATGAAGAAAATATAAAAGTATTTTAATCTTTTTTATTAAATCTTTAATGGATCTAACGGTGCACTTTAGTCTACAAATCACAAGGGGTTACATTATCATTTCTAAACGTTAGAGGGGTAAACCACTACAGGAAAAAGGGGTTTAGGTGGCGTTTTTTTAGCGACGTATCTTTAAACGTCACTTTTTTTAATATTTAACGATGTTTTAAGAAAAGTCGCATATTTATTTAACAAAACGACACTGTTTTGTTATAGGATGCGTTTAAAAACGCCTTTTCAAACCCTAATTTTGAATCTGAGACTCACAACACCCAAATCTCTCTCTCCTCTCTCAGAGCTCCACCGCTTGTTCATTCTCAGAGCGATTTCGAAGCTCCACTGCTTGTTCATTCTCCGAGCGAGGTGGCGAGGACCAACGAAGGGTCAAAATCTCTCAGTGATTTCATTGCTAAATCTACTCTCTCTCTCTCTCTCTCTCTCTCTCAACCCTCTCTAAACCTTTATCAGAGCGATTCAGGGATTCATCTCAATGATTTCATCTCAGAGATTCAGAGATTCAGAGCGATTTCATCCTAGTGATTTCGTCGAAGAGATTCAGAGATTCAGATCGGTCTCCACCATCTGCACAATCGTCTGCACCATCATCTGCACCATTGTCTACTAAGGTGAGCTCCACCGTCTCTCTCTCTCTCTGAAGCTCTTCCTTCCCGCTCTCTCTCTCTCTCTCTCTCTCTCTCTCTCTCTCTCTCTCTGTTTCACTGATTGATGAGTTGTATGTGCTCTGTTTCAGTAATTGGTTTTCACTGATGAGTTGTATATGCTCTGTTTCATTGCCTTTTCTTTGTTTGGTTGCTGAGAAAACTGGGAAAAAATATTAACGAATATAAATCTGGATTGTTTTCTTTTTTCATGCACTTGATTTTGCTGTAATTTCAGTTCTAGCATTCATTTGAGATTCAAGTTTATGACTGATATTACTCCGTCTCATTGACTGTGGTTTGTTTGAGGGAATTCTGCTTAGTATTTGTGGAGTTTGGAATATGATTCTTGTGACCTCAAAAAGCGGATTAATGGTTAAATATTTTATTTCTCACTACCTAGCCCCTTGACCTAATAATTATTTGTTATACATGTAATGGAATTAGTCAGGGCAAAGCTTCTAGTAAAAATATATATGTGTGTGTGTGTGTGTGTATGGGCATTTGTATAACATGCATACAGAAACCCAAGGGAACAAGGACACACTACTATACTTGGGGATCCCAAATCCTATTATCTTTTGATTTTGGGTTCAACTTAATGAGTGGTTTTCGATGGAATTTAATAAATGGGGTTTTTATTTTAATTGAAAAAATTATTTATAGATTGTCTTGAAAGAATAACTAGAAGAGTGGTTTCCAATGGAAGAAAGTCGACCAATATATATGTGTGCATGTGTGTGTGTGAATGCAGTCCCATCCATGTTGGGATGAGTTTGGAAGGAATATCTAAAATTTATGAGATAAATTATTTGCAAGAAGGGCAATTGCTAAAATTAAATGATGCAAAACCACTTTCCACAATCAAAAGCTATGCATTCTCTTTCTGTTTATTTTTTGAATGTTGATCAAAATTTGTGCGTAATCAGAATTTGAAGAAGGTGTCATGTTCCACTGTGCTTACTTTAGCATATCAGAGCCTTGGAGTGGTTTATGGTGATCTCAGTACCTCCCCTCTGTATGTTTACAAGACCACCTTCTCCGGGATGCTGATCCTTCATGAGGATGATGAAGAGATTTATGGGGTGCTTTCCTTTATTTTCTGGACATTCACTCTCGTTGCTCTCTTCAAATACATCTTCATTGTGATATCAGCCAATGACAACGGTGAAGGTACAGTTTGTCGTTTCGTGGTTTTGTTTACTGGTTGCTTGAAGACAAATGAGCTTGGGTTGTTGTCCACTTGTTTTTTGTTGGTAAATATGCAATATATTGTTGAGAAGGAACTAAAAGGACAGAGTAACATATTAGGGCTTGTTTGGCAGTATTTTCTTATTTTTATTTCTCATTTCAAGATGTTCTTTTATTCTTTTGGGCTTATTTTTATTTATTTTTTCTTTGAGTAATACTTTACAAACAGAAATGATAAGGATATGGTTGATTTGGCTCCTATCAGTCCAAAATGATAATCAAAAGTGCTTATTTTCATCGCTTTGAGAGAAGATTCAACAAAAATTTACCATTTTTAACATTTCCTTTGAGATCACTTTCATTTCATTTTAGCAAATCTGCACATAACCACACATTTCTCTAATTTTTCTTTTTATTTTTTATTTTTCCTATGTCAAATTTGCCTTCATAGTGCAGGTGGTACCTTTGCATTGTACTCCCTACTCTGTTGACATACTAGACTTAGCATTCTACCAAATCAACAAAGATCAGATGGTACCTTTGCATTGTACTCACTCCTGCAGTATCAGGTAGCTTGATCTGATGCAACCTCTTCGATACTGTTTACTTCAAGTTTTTTATGTCTCACCTGGATCCGTTGAATTCCAACCATTCTTTGGGGTGTGATTGGATCTTAGAAGCTACTTCATTCACTTTTCCCTTTCCATTTCTTTTCCCTCCACAAATTCAAGATCCAAACACAACCTAAGCCAACACTACAGGGTGTGGGGTGTACACATAACTTTAGTAGCTTATCCTTATGCAATTGCATTCCATGTCGTTTAATAAGTTGTAAGTTCAACTAAAACCATTAAACTATCCATGTCATAGACATAGTCCTTTCTTGTTTCTCGCATTATCTGATGTCAATAATGGATGTGAACTCCCTAATTCAATAATTCAATTCAGCCAATCACCCCGAATATATATATATATATGTTTCCTCAAGAAAGGATAGGCTTGATATGGACAATGATTGCACTTAAATAATATAATTTATTTATTTGCTCAAAATCTTGTGTTTATGTAACCCATGCATAATACATATAATTGAGCTCTACTTCTATCCTTCTGTATTTGACTTGGATAGTTGAAGATCTCTCAAAATTCTCTGAAGCAGACTGTTTGTTGGTGATTTTTCTCATGGAGATATATCTGCATCTAGAATCTGGATACAGCCAAGACCACAATTTAAGTTGAATTTACTCTTTGATGTGGTCAAACTGAATTTCTATTGATTGTTAGCATATTCATGCAGCACGAAAAATTTATGGTGGTAGAGTAAAGAACCTTGATCGAAGATTGTAGTATTAGGTAAATTTGAAATTGGCAACAATTGCATTAACAGCTAAGAAACATGGACACGGACACAATTTAAATATCTATTTTAGAAAAGTTGAATTTTGTCTCTGTATGTGTCTAAAAGATGTGCTTTCTATATGAATTCTAGGATGGATATCTTCTTTTATTTTCCCTAAATATCTATTTTAGAAAAGTTGAATTTGCAAGATAACAGAGCCGTTTTGCAATTAAGAGATTTGGGTGTTTCCTTTTTTCAGTTCTTTCAGCAGTTTCTGGCATTAAGCTTAAATTCACAGGACTTCATGAGAGTAAGTTTAGTTTGCTTTGCTACAATTTTAAGTATTTAACCATTGAATGCTGTCAATATCTGATAGACTTTTTGTGTATTTCTTTTCTTCCAGACTATATTGTTATAATCTCATGTGTCATTTTAGTGGGGCTTTTCTCTCTTCAGCATCACGGAACACATAGAGTTGCTTTCATGTTTGCTCCAATTGTCACAGTGTGGCTTCTCTGTATCGGTGGCATAGGGACATATAACATTATCAAGTGGAATCCACGTATATTTCACACACTTTCTCCAATTTACATGTTGAAGTTCCTCGGATGCACCAACATTGAAGGTTGGGTGTCCTTAGTGGGAGTGGTTCTGTCAATTGCAGGCTTTTTTTTTTTTTTTTTTTTGGGGTCACGCTTCTGTTACAAACACAGCAATATACTTAATGAACAAAGCTATGGAAACTTTTTTTTCTCGAATTACTGTCTTAGGTGTGGAGGCAATGTTTGCTGATTTGGGCCATTTTTCCCCGCTGTCAATTAAGGTATAATTTGTTTGCGCTATAAATATCTCACATTAAAGCCTTGAAAGTATAAGAGAGAAGCAGCATCAAAAGTTTATTTTAAATATGACCTTGATGTTGTAGCACTTTGTGTTCATATTCCAGTTAGCTTTCACATTTTTTGTATATCCTTGTTTGGTTCTTGCACATCATGACTTTTAATTCCTGGTTTTAAATTTTTATCTTTGAGACATCACATCTTGCACCTGCCGCGGGCTTATCTGTTGGTCAATCTTCAATTGCTGATGAAATTTCTGAACTTAGTAAGATACCTAAGCCTGAGACAGGTATCTGTTATGACGCAGAAGATTTTTTGCTAGATTTAGAAAGGTTTTACACTTGAGCATCTTTTTTATCTGGTAAGTAGTAGATTGTGTTGATTTCACCTTTCACATATAATTCTGATGTAACTTTTATTCCTTGCAGCATTCCATTTTCTGAATCTGATCTGCGCAAGGCCTCTGAATCATTGAAGAGAGTTGCAGCGGTGGTTTTGGCAGCTCATGACTAAATTGAAGAGTGCACATCAGATCTCATTTTATTTTTCCAATGATCTTTCAAACATTTCTTTGACTGCGTCAACAGAAAAACCTGGGAATTTTTTGTTTCTTGGTTGATGCTTTCATAGTACTTGCATGTATAATTAGTTTGAATTGCATTTTTTGGGCTGATCTGTTTTGTAATAACTTTCAACTTACCACTAGGCACTAGTTTAACTTTATTTCATCTTGAAATTGAAATATTTTTGCATATTGAGAAGCATGAATTGATCTAGTATTATGTTTACATAAATATAGTTAATATATTGAATATTTTTCATCTTTATCACAAGTATTTTTTTTTAAGTTAAATCTCAAAGAATTAATACAATTTCAAAAAAAGAAAAAAAAAAAGTGAAGCTATAAGGTCATTTTTAATCGCCACTATAGAATAATGCCAACGATTATATTTTTAAAATAGAAAAGATCTATCACGACGTTTTTAAAACGTTGCTAAATGTGGTGTGGTGTGACGTCATTGTACAGTTATGCAACACATTTAGTGGCGTTTTTTAAAATGCCGCCTATACTAATATACCGACGCTTTTAAAGTGTCATAAAGCTATAGCGTCGGCCTCATCTTCGACGTTTGGTACTAAACGTCACAAAAATAATAGCGGTGTTTTTGATAGCTATAGCGGCATTTTTTGAACGCCACTAAAAGCCTAATTTTCAACAGTGAACCGAACATAACCTAAACTATAGGAGGTAAAGTGAAGCTTACCCTTTTTCTTTCGAACGGGATAATTTATAGAATTTCTCTCTTCAGATATGCTTCATGCCACCGGCAATTGTTCACAGTATAGATGATGTGGCTAGGTTGATTATTTTACAAACAAATTGATTTTTACTTCAACAACATTGTCAAACATTAACATTACTCTCTTTAATTACTACATAGGCAATGAGGATGGAGTTGGCTTGGACTTTAAGTATCTCGACAATGACTTTTTTGATCAAAATCTTGACGTTGATGATTTTGTCGAAGAAGATGACTTTGACGACTTTGTCAAAGAAGATGACTTTGATGACGATGACAATAAACAACGTTGTCAGGTATTAACAATTGCAGATTATCAACTCTTTAGAGGAAAGGTTTATGCATACATATACCCCATTGATCCACACACGAAAAAAATAAAAAAGAAAAAAAGGTCATTGCGCAAAATGTTAGTTCTTCTTGTTTTTACCAATTAACTTTATTTTTGAGGAATGCCAAGTACGGAAATTTTATGGTTGTGTGTACTATATGAACTTTTAGTTACAATTTATGTATCATTTGTTATGACCTATAGTGTTGTTAGTTATGACACATTGTGATGTTGATTATGATATTATTTTACTTATGATCCAAGAGTTGTTTGGTTATATCTCATGTGATGTTTTGTTGTAACTCACATTTTTTTTTTTTTTAGTTATGACTCTCATGGTATTGAGTTATGCCATTTATGATAATCAAAATCATAAATGACATAACTTGCATATAATGTTTTTCTTCCTATTCCGATATGTTCAGCTTTAAACATATCACAAAGGATTATCCAGTTCAAAAATGCAATCATTCTTCCCACGAAAATGTAGCTAATTTTGCTTCTTTTTTTTTTTTTTTTTTTCCTCGCTCGAGAACTAGCAAGTTGTAAGTTGGGGGGTGTGATTGAGGCCGAAATGTATACCATTGAGGCCGATAATTGAGATTTCTTAATCCTCTTCTTGTTGCAACTTTGTTCATTTTACTAGTGTTGATGTGAATCAGGTTGGATGCGTTTGAAGTACAAAAACGAGCCAAAAAGTGATATTTTAGCCGAAAAGCATGCACTGCACGTGCGGAGGGTCATTCCTGCACATGCGGCCCCCTTCCTGAAGATCAAAATGGACTGCATAATCCACATGTGTGAAGCCGCACACGTGCAGCCAAATTTTCCTGCATGTACGAGCACCTCGATTTTCGTGCATGTTTTTTTTTTCCCCTTTCTAAAGTCACTTGTTTTGCTAGAAAAGTATGAAAGAAGGAAAAGAAGGCTATTCTCGGGTTTGAAAATTCTCTGAAAAAAGGGCAATGGAGGCTAGGGTTTTGGAGTTGAAGGATTTGAGGTCTTCCATGGCAGCTTCTTCTTCATCATTTTTCCATTCCTCCATGAGCGGCTAGGCTTCTACTTTTTGTGATTGTTGAATATTTTTCATACAATGGTTTTCTATGTGTTGTACTCAAAGTGCAAGCCAAGTCATATTAGGAGAGACAAGTCATGTTGGTACCGTAGTCTAGAGTGAACGACTCGTACTACTTGAGATAATTCGTGCCTATACGTTGAACGCAACAATCCTTTTGATAAATGTTTCAAACTTGTAGTTGCGAAACATTGGGTAGTTCAAACCATATTGCAATTAGATGCCGATGTTAAACCCTATTTATGCAACTAGTGGTGGATTCTTTGCCCTAGGATCTTCCCCAAATCGAATTCTCAACCTTAATCTTTAGTGTTAATTTAATTTTCTAGTTGTTATTTTAATTCTCACTTTAATTTAATTCCCATCAATCATTCTCTTCTAAATTAATCTAGTAATCTTGCTATTAAAATTAGTTGAATTTCACATTAGTCCCTGTGGATTGATTCCTAGACTTGCCATTATTCTACGGAATTTAGGTAAAGTTTAGTCTTTATTTTTGGTGTGCTTAATGACCCACCATACCATTATCATCTCTCTACCACCAACCACCCTATAACCACCATTGTCACTACCATTGCCATAGCCACCACCCACCACTATCACAACTCACACCATCGCTACCACGACTATTAGTATCATCATTTTTAGAGTCCTAACCAAATATAGGACAATGTGTTCCATGGAACACATTTTTCAAAAAATCTCATAGATTTTTGTTTCCCCTTCGAATCAGACAAAGCATAGTACATAGTAGTTTGTATATAGGCTTCTTTTTAATGAAAGAGATAAATTTTGAAATAAATTTATGCTAAAATAAAAGTACAAACAAATAGACGGAATATATATGTTTGTTTGTACTTTGTTGCTGTTTTAGCATTTTTATCCCTTCTGATTTTTCTAATAATTTTCTTCTTCTTTTGAGGTTGACCTAATAACTATTTAGCTTTGCTGTTTTTTGGCATCTCTAGGTTTGTTAACTAAACCAACTAAGAAAAAGCATATGTTGTTGAGACATCCGTGTTGTTTGTTCTTTTTTTAGTACTCCCTCCGTTCCAAAATATTAGTCCCTTATTCCATTTTTCATTGTCCCAAAATATTAGTCCCTCTTCAAAAATCAAGTACAAAAATAATATAAATTTCCTATTTTGTCCTTTTAAATTAATAAATAATATAAAAAGTACAATTATGGCATTGATATTCCCAAAAAATGTACTATCAAAAGGATAATTTTGGAAAATCAACTTTTTTCAAATGTAATAATTGTACTACCAAAAAAAGTTGGATTCCCCAAAATGGACCATTATTTTGGGACGGAGGGAGTATTTTTCTTCTCTCTAGTTTCTCTATAAACTACTTAGATTTGGCTTTTTTCTTCATAAGTGATTTTCGAGGCATGATTTTCTCAAATTCTATGAGGATCAAGAAGTTGGAGAAACCAACGAAGGTTGTAGGGTGGTCTCATATATCTATGGAAACTATTTAGTTGTTATGATTACGTTTTATCGGACTATTGTCTAAATTTGAATAAGCTATTAGCTCTTACTACTTGCTCTTTGTAGTGTGTGTTCTTGTTTGTTGGGTTGGTGATGCTGCTAGCAAAACCTTGTGAACTGGACACACTTTATTATTAGCCATGTAATAATTTATAAGTGAATTTGAAATTTGTGTTGTGTGCAATTGCACCCATGTCATGAGTAATTGTCAATATTATTGAATAAATTATAGAGGAGACTCAAAGAAGTTGCTTTTAATCTTAATGTGGGTTGATTGATTGAAAAATGGGTAGTTGCACGTCTAAACTTCCAGGTTGATATTACTTTACTAGATAAACTACAGTTATACTCCCTGCAATTTAATATCTTTTGTGTTTAAGTCCTTAAAGTTTTTATTTTGTCAATTAAGTCCCTAAAGTATTAAATTCCAATCAATTTAGTCCTGAAGACAATACAAAATAAAATATAAGCATAAAGGTTATATAAAATTGTTATAAGGCCCGGATCCGCACATGCGTTTTAGAATTGTAGAGTTTGATTTCTCAACATTGCCAATATTAATAAATAAGCATTAGATACATCAAAGAAGTCGAATAAAATAATCTATATATTAGTGTTGCACTATAAATAATTATCGAACAAAATAATTATTTGAAGGTTGATTCTCCAGATTTGTAGTTCTCTCTTCCGGTTTAGTGAGTTTCAATTCATTTAGTTTTTATTTATTTATTTATTTATTTTTTATTTAATAGATTGTGTACATTCTAACTCAGATCTGGCTTCTCTCTTCTGATTTGCTGTTTTTATTAGATCTAATCATTCATCAATTGATCGATTCATTCTGTGCTGCTAAACTCAAACTCAAATCTGTAAGCTTAACTTTAATTTCAGACATGTATATATGCATTTGTTTTGTATGCACTTAGATTTTTTATTTTTCGGACCTATTTGAGATATATATATATATATATAAGTGTGAGTGTGTGTGCTTTCTCTGATAAAAGGAGAGTTTGAATTCAATTTAGTGGACACAATGATTGATTAACTGTTGCATAATATATATATAGAGCTTCTCCATGCTACTTTATGAAAGAATTTATCCAAGTTTTTGAAGCTTTTACTTGGAATACCAAAGTTGAAGAAGTTACAGTGAAAAAAAGGGTAAAACAGAGTATATAAAAGGAGTTGTAGATGAATAAGGTTGTCTGATATGTTGTAATCAAAGGGCTTCTCAACCTTTACAAAATGATTTCCATTTCTTTCAATAAGTAATTTTCTATTTATTTAATTTTTAGTTTTTGAACGCTTCAGTATACTGTGATGTTTAATTTTTGGTTTTGGTGCTTAGAGAGTAGAATATATCATTGTAAACTGTTATGTTCTATCACAATGTGTTTTTTTGTTTTTGTTTCTCTCTGCTTGGTCTTCTTAGGCTTGATAAATATTTCTTTATTTCTATATTAATTTTGCTATGATCTTCTGTGCTGATGGACTAAATGAAATTTTATGATGCAATTGGCAACATCTATTATGGTGTCAACATCTATCTTTCAATTAAAATGATAAATTGGCATTATATAATTTAGAGTAACAGTCTGAGTTCTTAAATGGTGCTTGTGGTCATATATGTCCTCACATCTTGGCAAATATGTTGTTTCATTCCTATTTTACTAGTACTCAAAATAAAATAAAAATACATAGCTAGTTACTTAATCAAGAAACATGAATAAGACATGTCGTAACCAAAAGCATCCTTTTTTTTGATCAGCGAAGAAGAAGCATACATTTCATATGAGTTTACATCAATAAAGAAGAGGAAGTGCGAAAAGCAACAGAATAAACTACCCCAATCCCAACTAGGTTGGCACCAAGGAGGATACACTTAATCATATGCTAGCACGACCACAGAAATAAAACACACCCAGCAACTGCAGCAGCCTCCACTGATGCAGGGGAGAAGCAACCACCCAGACAAACTCAAGGCCCACCCCTTGTGCAAAGTCTAACTTGCTGAAGATTATGAACTAAGTCATTGACTGAGTAATTGAAGAATGGGCAGCAGGTTTTAACCCACAAAGCAATCCTAACCTTAATGGATTCGCACAGACCATCCAGATCCACCTGTGAACTGTTGAAGATACAATCATTTCTCTGCTTCCAAGTCGACCATTGCACAGCCAGAGGGAGTGCTCTCCAGATCATCATCTCCTGTTTTTTGAGCTTAATACCAGTGCACCAACATAATAAGCTACTCACAGACCCAGGCATTAGCCACTGTATACCCCACTAGTTTATAATTCTAGCCCAAATCTTCCAAGTAAAGGGGCAAAACAGTAGCACATGGTTGACACTCTCCACCTCCTCCTTACAAAAAGTACACTTAACTTCTATATCTTCACTGAGCACTCCAATTCTTTGGAGATAGCTAGCTGTCTTAATCCTACCTTTCCAGGCTAACCAACCAAAAAAATAAACCTTGGGTGGAGAGACATTCTTCCAAATGAAATCTGCTATTTTTCTATTAGCCACATAACTCACACCACTTGAACCCTGATGCATCTGCATCCCATCTCAACCTATCACTTCTCTCTTCCCTAAGAGCAGGTGCATTGAGTAACATCTCATCCAGCCTCCTCAATTCCTCAACCTTCCACTGAAATAGGGATCTTCTGAACCTAAGATTTCCCTCCTCAAACTCATTCCTCCTACTCAGCACCAAATTCACAGATTCAGTTTTGTCCATTAATAAAGAAAAAAGTCTAGGAAATTCCTCTTTCGAACAAACATAGCCAATCCATTTGTCCACCCAAAATTGTGTTCTCCTCCCATCCCCGATAACTAGACCTATGTTGCTTTTGAAGAAATCAACCAGTTCAGGTCTATACCTTTCCAGATCTGAGAAGACCTGAGATTTACAACTGGTAGTGGCCACCATCCACATCCAGCCTCACTGTATTTGCTGCAGATCACCCGCTTCCACAAAGCATCATAGTTAGACCCAAACCTCCACCACCACTTCAAAAGAAGACAATCATTCACAAGTCCGAGTCTCTTAACTCCTAAGCCCCCTTGACTTTTACTTTGTGAAATAACTTCCCAGCTAACCAGATGAATTTTTCTTCTAAGCTCATCACCTCCCCATAGGAATCTAGATTGAATTTTGTCTATTTCCTTTGCAACCCCTTCTGATATCTTAAACAAGGATAAGTAAGATAGCACATATTTTATCAAGGTCAATCCACCAGCAAAGGATAGGAACCTCCTCTTCCAAGAAGCCAACTTTTGTTTGCATTTATCAATCACTGGCCGCCATGTCCTCCTTTTCCTTGGATTAGCTTCCAATGGCAGCCCCAAGTATTTTAATGGCAGACTCTGATGAAGACAATTCAATTTGGTAGCAAACTCTTTAGTGAGCTCCTCATCAATCCCAACCCCACATACCACTCTTATAATAATTAATCTTCAGCCCAGATAATACTTCGAAACACCTCTGGATCCTTTTGATAGCAACAATCTCCTCCCATTCTGCCTCACAATATAAAATTGTGCCATCTGCAACAGGAGATGGATGATCCTAACCTCATTAGAGCCTACCACTACCCCTTTAATCAATCCCCTCTGCAAAGCTCTCTCCAATAGAACATTGAGACCCTCAGCTACAATGTTAAACAGGAATAGTGATAATGGATCACCTTGTCTCAGCCCTAAACCCTAAACCAAAAGCATCCTGATATGAGTACAAGAGGTTATATATATAGATATATCTATATATACAAACTAATGCAGAATATAAAGAAACCAATGATGAATTTCTAAGAAGGGAATAGTTGAGCGCACACAGAACTGTGTACACACAAACATGAAAAGATTAAATGAAAAGAACCTAAGCCTGTATTAGCTAGGCAGCAAGGTGAGAAGCATGCCAACTAGATTTGTTAAAAGCATAAACTTATCTAAAACTAATAGTTCTTTTTAAAAGCATTACTCAAACAAACCCGAAGTTCATAACCAATACTAACTTTACATAGGCATATGCTTCACTAATGTATCAAATAATGCTACCTCGAATTTTAATAAAATCATAAATTTAGATAACGGAAATGAGGAAACTGAAAAGCATGAGAGCTTAAAGAAAAATTAGAAATGAAATAATGAACAGTTTAATATATGTATATATTTATTAGGTTTTCCTTTAAGCCAATAAAAAGAAAATTCTACACCAAGTAAAACTATAGTAAAAGTAAGAGTAGTGCTATATGATTCGCATGATTTTTCTGAATTTTTCATCCGACACCACATGGCATTCCTGTTAAGTACTTGCCATTGTAATGTTCTATCAACTGCAATCATAGAATTTTCTGCTTTGTGATCAATCAGAATAATTTTGTTCTTGTGACTTTTGAACCCGATTGCTAGGTTCTCTAATTATTTATTTATTTAAGAAAATGATGCATTGCTTGAATATATCATAATCTATCAAGAGCATTGTAGAAACTTTTAGTTTCTTCATTAATATGCTTCATGCTAGAAATGCTTCTAGTATGCTTAATAGTTCTGATTTTGATTGTAGCACTGGGATGCAAAAACCATGACAGTCGTTAATTTAGCAAGTAATGATCCATGCATGCATAAATAGCCTTAGACCCATCCAAGAATCTTCATTAGAGATACGTAGTCATCTTTGGTGAAGTTCTTTTTGGATTGTCCAGTTTGGATAGTTCAGTAGCACAAGTTTATATTGTAATTAGTAGTTCCGGGTTCATGTTATTTGTTCTTGTCAAATGTAGGTTCAAATATCAAAGAAAGGAAAGAAAAAGAAGAAGAAGAAGACGTAAATAGGACAAACTCAATGTCAAAGGGCCTCTTTTTTGTTGTAAGTTTGCTTAAATTTACTTAAGAATCTAGTATCAATTCTTTTTTCTCTTCTAGAATCTTGCAGTTCTTTTTTTTTTTTTTTAGATAAACAATACATATCTCATTTATATAATTATGATAATGTAATCTGTTTTGCCACCAGCTTCATATATGTATGTGATTGATGAGTTTTTTCATACTGATCTTATGCAATTAACTACAAATAGCTTCTGAGGCGGATCCACAGGACTTTGCTTAGGATGGGTTCTTGATTATATATATATGTGAACAAAGAAAAAGAAAAAACTAGAAGAGCGTATGAGTTTTGGTTATGTGAAATATGAATTAAAATGTGTGCAAAAATCTCAAGTTCCATCTTGATCATGACATTCTATAAATGGGTATTCTTGGGAGGTATCATGTTTTGTTTTTATAGTTTCTCAACATTTAGCATTTAAAAATGAAGAGGGCTTTGAAGGTTGACCATTTCTAACTTTTAAGTGAGACCTCTTTCCATAGGTTGTTGAATTTTGGTCAGGCTACAATATAAAACTCAAATCATGCTTAGATATTTTTATATGTTTAGAAATAATAAGGATTAATAACAGAACAGTGGATTAATTGTTGAAAGTAGTCAACTGCTTCTATTTTATCTTCTTGATATGCATATGTTACAATTTTTGTTTTTTCAATGCATGGTGATTTAGGAAAGAACATTTCTTGGTGCCTTATTATAATCGTTCTGATTTTCTTGGTGCATACTGTTTGATTCACCTATTTTTTTAAATTAAAAATTTGTTAATTTATTTTTGGCAGTGGTACAAGATCATTCCAATTTCATGATGTTTTTTCTCTGGAAAATGAAGGTTCTGATGACATGACAGCCTTGGTAGATAAACAGGTGTGCTTAATAATGGATTTTCAAAGTGGAGTTGTTGCAGATGATTCAATATAACTGTTTTCTGTTTACTTAGAGCACATACTGATGATCTGCTTATTTCTGTTTTAGATTTTTGAAATGCAAAGTTCTCAGCTTGTTTCTTATTTTTGATTGCACCTTCTGAAAGCAAGGATTGAGTACACTATATTTTTATTTTGATGAAACATATATATTTTTCTACATCATATTTTTGGCATTTGTTCATTAGGATTGATAAAACATTTTTGTGCTCATATGCACAGCAGGTATAATTCTGTAAGAGGAGCTAATTTCAGTTCGCTAAATTAATTAGTCCCAATAGCCCAAGATTAGTGGGCCCGAATTTATCGCAAGTCTAAGATTGGTGGGCCCGGATTTATCGCCATCAAACGGGCTGAATCGCTCTAGGCCTCGAAAGGGTTCGGATCCACGAACTTAGAGACTTACTCGGACCCGGACTCGAAAGGGTATTGAGCTATCCTAGAGATCCGAGGCACTCGGACTTGAAAGGATTCGGATCCACGAATCTAGAGATTCGAGGCACTTGGCTTCGAATGGATTCAAACGCAATCTAGAAGCCGCTCCGTTAATGAGTCCTAGAACACTTGCGGGCTCGGAGCTTTTCGGGATCTACGCATTAGAACCATGGACGTAATGGAGTTCGAACAAAGGACCCGATCCCGAGGACGGTGAGTAGAGATAAATTCACTCTTCGGTTAAACTAGCCTATACCCGGGTCGAGGTGGCATGACTCCGGGGGGTCCCTGAGACTCGGCAATATTTGCGGCAGGGCGTTCTCTTGAACTACCCCTGACCCTTATGCGGAAGGACGTCCTCTGGGACTACCCCTGACCCTTTGGGATGATTGGGGATCATTGGTTAGGTGTGGCTAAGAAGAAGGGTTCGCCGAGGGGTTGATCTCCTTTTCGGGGTTTTTCTCATCCTCGGAGAGGTCACCTCCTCGGACAAGGTGGTTAGAGAGAATATTCCCCATGTGCCTTGCACATGGGCTCCATCCTACATCATGAGGTGCCTATAAATAGCACCCACCCATAGCTTTACAAGGGATGGATTTTGGAGATTTAACTTTTGGGAAAGAACTAATTTCCCTTCTCCATTATCAACCTTGAGAGTGAAAGTGGGAGATCCATGGGAGAGCCTTGCCATTATTCTCTCTCTAGCCATTTTGCCTTCTTCTTCACCCAATCTCTTATCTCCATCATCTCCCTTTCTTTTGTGTTCTTGAGTTGAGACTATTGAAGAATCTAAGCCTCTCATAATATTCTAGAGAATTCGAAGTTGTTCTTCAAAGATCTTCGAATTTTTTCAACTACTTTCTTGAACCCTTTCATACATTTGGCGACTCTGCTGGGGAGGCGGATTGGTTAATGGTCTCAACGAGATCTGGAACTCATACAACACAAACAAAAATGGCAGATAATGAGACTCATCAACAAGGCTCTTCCAATGGTGGTAATGAAAGGACTCAAGTTCAAAGACTCACCTCTCATCCTTGAAGCCATTCAAGAACTCCAACACACTCAACAAGAGATTCTCACAACCCTTCAAAGTCTCACCCACACCATGTTGGTGATGGGTTCGAATTTCGCACCACCAGTAACAAATAAAGGTCAAGTCGGCACTGACAAGCATCAACAACTTCATGGCAATGTTGGAAATGGTCAAAACCATCAAGATCCACCCCAAATTCTCCCTGAAGTTGTACAAAATGGTGTGCAGAATCAAGTGCTAGGAGGAACAAGTCATGGCCAACCTACGGCCCGTGGAGCGCAAAATCACGCACCTGGAGGATCAAGCCATAGTCCAGCAGCGGTTGGAGGAGTTTCCGGCGTGATGAATGGTGTTCCAACAGCTGTGGAAGTTCAAAGAAGGCCTACAGAAATTTCTCTACAAAATGGTATTCCATCCATGCCTAATTTTGTTCCACCAATTGTAAATTCTACTCATATACCGAGTGGGTCTCCTTCAGCGCCGACAACAAATTTGCAAGCACAACCCGGTATAGCGGCCCCGTGTGGTGGACTTTACGGGCCTCAATTCAATGTCCCATCACTAAATGGCGTGTCCATAGGTGTTGATGGCCAATTTCATTATGTGTCTTCACCGATGGTGAATTCTCAACACCCAAATGGCCAAGTCGCCCCTAGCTCAATCTTCGGGTCTACAAGTCAGGTTCCGGGAATACCACCATCAAGTTCTCTCCCTCAACAATTTCTCACTCTCGCCGATGTGCAAGCCATGTTCGATCTTGAACGGAGCAAGAGGACTTTACCCTCTTTGCCAGATCCGGATGTCAAGCCACCATACCCTATCGAGGTGTTGAGTTATTCATACCCGGAGAGGTACACGGTGCCGAAGTTCATCAAATTCAATGGCAAGCAAAGAAATGCTCGAGAACATGTTGTTCGATTCATTGAGACTTTGGGGATTCATGGTTCAAATCATGTTGTAACGCCCTCAAAATTAAACCCGAAACATGACATGCATTACAAAAAAAAAACAGTATATTATTTAAGTCACCAAAGTAATATGGAATAAAACATCAAATAAATGCCCTATGGGCTTACATCTTGCCAAGCCAACACTTGGACACAAATTCATGAGTCCTAACTCAAAACAAATAAAGCCCTAGGCTTGAAAGTTTACATTGTTCAAATAAAATAAATAAAACAAAATAAAACAAGTCTTCCAATTCAATTCCTCACAAGCTAAGTCCTTGGAGGTAGTGAACCACCTGTACCTGAAAAATGAAGTTCCCATATAGGGTGAGCCACAGCCCAATAGAGAAATACTAAACCAAGCATAAGAATTAACTAAAGTATTAGCATCTAATACATGGTTAACACGCTATAATCCAGTTACACTTTTTAAGACATGAATGTCTATATTGCCTATGACACATTGTCCATGGCACATCTTACTTTTCTTCTATGGCTCAGAACCTGGCCAAATAACTCAACGGGGTTTCATCTTTTATTAACAAAACTTCCAATTCCACAGGAATAACAATTCAAGTTAAACCTAATCATAACAAATACACGAGTTTGTATTATATCAATCATAATCAATTCACTTCCATACTTCCCAATTGACACACATTTTTGTGCTGTATCAATAAAAACACTTCAATATAAATAAGCACACATAAAAGTGATGCTATTGGAGTCCATCCCCTATCTCCTCCCAAACAAAAATCCGGTTTAGAGGTCCATCCCCTATCTTCCCCTAAACCGTGGAGTTCATCCCCTATCTCCTCCAAACAAATCCGGTTTAGAGGTCCATCCCCTATCTTCCCCTAAACCGTGGAGTTCATCCCCTATCTCCTCCAAACATCATGCATATGCAATGAAACATACAAATTGCCATATGCAACACACAATCAATACAAGTAATGTTCTGTATTAATTCAACAGTCAACATATGTGACTTAATTCCAGTTATACCTAAGCAGCATGCAAGGTCTACAACAGTCAATGGCTATCCTTCACCGATAGCCCAAAACAGTTATTTCTAAGCGAGAAATAAATATCACAATGTATATACATTATCAAATCCACATATGAGTGATTTATTATTCAATTACATCAACCAATCTCAATTTCTCAAATCTCATGAATTTAACCCAATACACAATTCCCCTTTTTAAATTAATTACATGAATTAATCTATAACAAAACCCTAAGGTTTTTCCCAAAATTACCAAACCACCTCCCACATACCAAAACACCAACACTTAGGATTAAAACGTATACAAGGAGTAGGAAATCCCTACCTCAAAGCGATGAACCCAAAAGAAGGAGACGAAGATGTTTGCCCAAATTTCAAAGTGCTCCAAATCCAACAATGCTCAGATTAAATGAAAGCCCTCACTCTCTTCTACCTTTTTTGTAAAGGAACTAGGGTAGAAACACACCCTAACTAGATCAAACCTAGGGTAAAAGGTGTTTAGAGAAGAAGAAAAGTCGAACTTTAGGGTTTGAGATAAAAAGAATGAAAAACTGCCCTAAAAATCCCGCTGCTGCCTTTAAATACTGGACAGGTCCGCTCGAGCGCACAACACACCGCTCGAGCGTAAAGAACAAAAACAATGTCCGCTCGAGCGCAAATATGCCCGCTCGAGCGTAGAATTCTCACCTGCAGAAGTTTTGCAGGAACCAAAAAAAAATGCTGGAAGGGTGTAAACTCCGCTCGAGCGCAGAAATGTCCGCTCGAGCGGAAAGGCTAAAAAAAATGAGCGACAAACATCTTGACTCAGATTCAACCCACCTGTTCGAAACACGCCAAATACATCCTAAAACTCAATCAAATAGAATTAAAGGATGACAACAACAATCTGATAACAACGGAATCTACGGAACATAAGTCCGGATACACTAATCAAATGGGAAAAGACCGGGGTCGCTATAACCTCCCCCCCTTAAAAGAATTTCGTCCCCGAAATTAAGCATAGGTTTGTAAAAATGAGTTTTTCCCAATACCCAATGATATAAAACACGGCAATAAACAACTTGACCCAATACCGGTCACTTCATCTCTTTATCAAGAGGCATCTCACAATATGTAAAAAAAAAAACAGTATATCTTTCAACCTGCATTAGCAGTATACAATTTCCTTTCAAGTTCAATATTTTTTTGAAATACAAGATTCTCATTTTCATATCATAATTAATTCCATGATATCCAATAACAAACCAACATATGCAATGTTCCAATAAACTTCCAAAATATGGCAAGTTTTAAAATAATTCCACAAACCAAAACATTCTCAATGTTTTCTAACTTAAGACATATATAAAATTCTTAAGTTCAACAATATTACATAATCTAAATACAAGATTATAAATCAGTAAACAATTCCGGATATTTCTCACGGACTTCTAACTCACGTTCCCAAGTGGCCTCCTCCACTCCGTGATGCTTCCACAAAACTTTCACCAAAGGGATGGTTTTGCCACGCAAAACTTGATCCCGCCTATCCAAGACTTGAACCGGTCTCTCCTCATATGAGACATCCTCATCAACAACTAAATCGGTCCAATCCAACACATGCGATGGATCCGGCTCATACTTCCGAAGCATACTCACATGAAACACGTCATGAACTCCGGATAACTGCGGTGGCAAAGCTAAACGGTAAGCAGCCTCGCCAATCCTCTCAAGGATCTCAAAGGGACCAATAAATCGAGGGGTCAACTTCCCGCTCTTTCCAAACCTCATCAAACCTCGCCTAGGTGATATTTTCAGAAAGACATGATCACCTACCTCAAACACCAAAGGTCTCCTCCTACGGTCGGCATAAGATTTCTGACGACTCTGTGCTGTAACCAGCCTCCTACGGATAAGCTCGACCTTCTCCGTCGTTTCTCTCACCAACTCCGGACCCAACAAAGGTGCATCACCCACCTCGGCCCAACAAACTGGAGATCTACATGGTCGGCCATACAAGGCCTCAAACGGTGCCATACCGATACTAGACTGAAAGCTATTGTTGTAGGCAAACTCCACTAATGGCAAGTGCCTCTCCCACGACCCACTAAAGTCGAGAACACAACCCCGAAGCATATCCTCAAGGATCTGAATAGTACGCTCGGACTGCCCGTCAGTCTGAGGATGATAAGCCGTACTAAAAGTCAACTTAGTGCCTAAAGCACTCTGCAAACTCTGCCACAACCTGGCAGTAAAACGAGGATCTCTATCTGAGACGATCGTCACTGGGACCCCGTGCAACCTCACTATGTCCCGAACATACAACTCAGCAAGATGATCTACTGAATCTCTAACTCGCATAGGAATGAAGTGCGCTGACTTCATCAATCGATCTACCACCACCCAAATGGCATCGCTACCCCGCTGAGTCCTCGGAAGACCCACGACGAAGTCCATAGTGACATGCTCCCACTTCCACTCGGCGATAGGCAAGGGTTGCAACAAACCCGCTGGCCTCTGATGCTCGGCCTTCACTTGCTGACAAGTAAGGCACCTAGATACGAAAGCTGCCACATCTCTCTTCATACCCCGCCACCAAAACTGGCGACCCAAATCCTGATACATCTTAGTACCTCCCGGATGCACCGCAAGGCGCGAATGGTGGAACTCTCGGAGTACCTCCTCTCGACAAGACTCCGGCACAAACAGACGGTCTCGGTATCTCACACTCAGGTCGGGATACACCATTAAACCCTTCTCAACCTTCCCATTAGAAATCTTCTCTCGAAGAGATTCTACCTCAAGATCACCCCTCTGAGCCTCTAACACTCGAGTCACCAGTGTAGGCTGTGCGACAACAGAAAACAAGGCCGCAGCCTCAACGGATTCACCCAGATGCAAATCAAATTCCCCAACTGCACCCAACATCTCCCACTCCCGGATGGCTATACTAGCTAAGTCACCAACCGATTTCCTGCTAAGGGCATCAGCCACAACATTGGCCTTCCCCGGATGATAGTGCAACTCGAAGTCATAATCCTCAATGAACTCCATCCACCTCCTCTGTCTCAAATTCAAGTCTTTCTGTGTAAACAGATATTTCAGACTTTTATGATCCGAGAATACCTCAAACTTCTCGCCATAAAGATAATGCCTCCAAATCTTCAAGGCAAATATCACAGCTGCTAATTCTAAATCATGCGTAGGGTAATTCTTCTCATGAATTTTTAACTGACGTGAGCCATAGGCAACCACTTTCCCCTCTTGCATCAACACACAACCCAGACCCTCTCGTGAGGCATCACAATAGACTGCATAACCCAACCCTCTCTCCGGAATAATCAAGACCGGAGCGGTGGTCAATCTAACCTTCAACTCCTGAAACGACTTTTCACAAGTCTCACTCCATACAAATTTGACTCCTTTCCGAGTCAATCTAGTCAACGGTGAAGCTAACTTAGAGAAATCCTTCACAAACCGGCGATAATACCCAGCTAATCCCAGAAAACTGCGGATCTCAAACACACTCTTAGGTTGTGCCCAATCTTGCACTGCCTCAGTCTTGGATGTATCAACTGACACCCCTTCCCCAGAAACTACATGGCCTAAGAACTTCACCTCTTTTAGCCAGAACTCACACTTCCCGAACTTAGCATAAAGCTTATGGGCTCTAAGTAACTCTAGCACTGCTCTCAGGTGTTCCTCGTGCTCCTCCTCTGAAGGTGAATAAATCAGAATGTCGTCCACGAAGACGACCACAAAACGATCTAAGAATTCCCGGAAGATCCGGTTCATCAAATCCATAAACACTGCCGGTGCATTGGTGAGCCCAAACGGCATCACCAGAAACTCATAGTGGCCATACCGCGTACGGAATGCCGTCTTTGGAATATCCTCCTCCCTGACTCTCAACTGATGATAACCCGATCTCAAGTCTATCTTAGAGAAACAACGGGAACCCTTCAACTGGTCAAACAAATCATCTATACGAGGCATAGGGTACTTATTCTTAACCGTAGCCCGATTCAATTTCCGGTAATCTATACACAGTCTCAAAGCACCACCTTTCTTCTTAGCGAATAGGGCCGGTGCTCCCCATGGCGAAACACTAGGACGAATATAGCCCTTATCTAGCAACTCCTGGAGCTGAATCTTCAATTCAACTAGCTCGGCGGGGGCAAAACGATAAGGTGCTATAGAAATCGGCGCCGTACCGGGCACTAAATCAATAGAGAACTCAATCTCTCGATGCGGTGGTAAACTGACCAGATCCTCGGGAAAAACGTCCGAGTATTCACAAACCACCCTTGGTAACACAATCGGAGTCTCAACATCCTCACTAATCGCAAGACTAGCAAGTAAACTACTAAGCTCACTCCGCCCTCGCGGATCATACCTCGGTGGCAAAACACTACCAACCCTGTCCCCCAGAAAATGAAAACGTTCTCCGCTCACTGTACAACAAGTTACCCTCTGACGGTAGCAATCAATAAATGCCCGGTATGATGATAACCAGTCCATACCCAAAATAACATCGAAGCCCTTCATGGGCATCACTACAAAAGAGAAAGGGATTCTATGATCATCGACCTCTATATCACAACCCCTAACACCTTGTTTCAAAATCAACTCACCCCCAAGAGGCGACACTACACAAATAGGAGATGCTAACTGAGCTAACTCCAACTCCAAAATAGATGCAAATGCAGCAGACACAAAGGAATGAGACGCACCCGTATCGATCAATACACTAGCAACTGAATTGCAAAACAAGAAGGTACCTCTAACCACAGATGGAGCTGGTATAAGATCCTGCGCGGTAACAGCATACACGCGCCCAGATGACCTCTAATCAACCTGCTCTCCCCTCGGAGCAAAAGACTGTTGCACAGATTGGGACGAAGAAGCCCCCTGGTTGGCCCTCGAGGCCTGAACTGACTGAGTAGGCATCTGACTCTGAGTCTGCCTCGAACCAGTAGCACCGGGTGTGCCACCCAACTGTGGGCAAAACCTCTTCATGTGCCCTGGCTGACCGCACTGAAAACAAGAGGACGGCTGACCTCTACTCTGACTCTGGCTCTGAGATCGAGCCGAAGAAGATGCTGCCCTCTGAACTCCTCCCCTCTGAGGACAAACTGGAGACTTGTGGCCCAGCTGACCACACTTGAAACAGGTAATGTCTCCCTGACTGCCTTTCCCAGAACTAGCACTCGGCACTGGAAAAGTGGATCTAGAAAAACTACTCTGAGGCTGCTGAGGAGTGAAACCTCTCTGCCTCCTGCCATCACTCTGGCCATCCTGACTCCTCTTGGAGCCTTTCTGTCTTTCCCCCTCTTCCTGCATCATAATCTCAGTGTGGGCTGCTGCATCAACCAATCGCCCGAAATCCCTAATCATGGACCCAACAACTCTCAGCATGAGGCCACGCCTCAACTTCTTCTCAAACTCAATGCAGCGGCGCTCCTCAGTTGCCACCAACTCAGGTGCAAACCTGGACAAACTAGTGAATGCCGCTTCAAACTCGGCCACTGATAAACTGTTCTGCTCAAGATGGCGGAACTGATCTCTCAACTTCTCCTGAACAGCTGGAGACAAGTACTTCTCCTGAAAAGCATCAACAAAAGCCTTCCACGTACCTCCAATACGACCCTTGGTGAACTTCCACCACTGACCCGCATCTCCCTTCAGCTGGAACGATGCCAAGGTCACCTTCAACCCCTCGTCTTCGATGCCAAGCAGCTCAAACGTTTTCGTTGTCTGTTCGAGCCACTCGTCTGCCTTAAGCGGCTCGCTAGGATCACCTACAAACACATCCGGTTGAGACCGGAAGAATTCCCTCTTCAGAAAAGAAGGCCCTGCATCTACCACAACTACCTGAGCCTGATTCTGAGCCCTAAGAATGCCCACTGACTCCCTAAAAGCTCCAGCTATCTCTTGGGCCAAAGCACCCATACCTTGCTGGCCTGCTGGCTCGGCCACATTGGCTTGGCCAACACCCTCCTGAACTGCCGGTATCTCCTCCGGTATAGGCACTTCTTGCCTAGCCTGCCTACCACGCCTACCGCGACCTCGTCCTCGTCCTGACATCCTAATGAAGGAAACAAAGACGTTAGCACTCTAAATAATGTGCCAAAACTATAACACTTGCGTCCTAATACATTGGACAACAATAAATCACACCACGTAAGCACATAATCACATAAGCACCTACGAATTTCATTCCTGGATAATGACAGTCCCGAGACGTCGCTAAAGTTCCGGTTGGAAACAACATTGATCAAGTGCCTTTCCAACAAGACATTCAGAGACTCAAGGGTCCAATCAACATCCAGAAACTACATTCCATACCCACGTAGTCACATAAACATGTTATCATATAAGCATGCAATCATTACACTAAGTCTCTATCAAACGAGACGAACCCATTGTGATTCTAATCACTTCCCACGTACCCAAAGTATTCAAACCCGGTACGCTCTGATACCAAGTTGTAACGCCCTCAAAATTAAACCCGAAACATGACATGCATTACAAAAAAAAAACAGTATATTATTTAAGTCACCAAAGTAATATGGAATAAAACATCAAATAAATGCCCTATGGGCTTACATCTTGCCAAGCCAACACTTGGACACAAATTCATGAGTCCTAACTCAAAACAAATAAAGCCCTAGGCTTGAAAGTTTACATTGTTCAAATAAAATAAATAAAACAAAATAAAACAAGTCTTCCAATTCAATTCCTCACAAGCTAAGTCCTTGGAGGTAGTGAACCACCTGTACCTGAAAAATGAAGTTCCCATATAGGGTGAGCCACAGCCCAATAGAGAAATACTAAACCAAGCATAAGAATTAACTAAAGTATTAGCATCTAATACATGGTTAACACGCTATAATCCAGTTACACTTTTTAAGACATGAATGTCTATATTGCCTATGACACATTGTCCATGGCACATCTTACTTTTCTTCTATGGCTCAGAACCTGGCCAAATAACTCAACGGGGTTTCATCTTTTATTAACAAAACTTCCAATTCCACAGGAATAACAATTCAAGTTAAACCTAATCATAACAAATACACGAGTTTGTATTATATCAATCATAATCAATTCACTTCCATACTTCCCAATTGACACACATTTTTGTGCTGTATCAATAAAAACACTTCAATATAAATAAGCACACATAAAAGTGATGCTATTGGAGTCCATCCCCTATCTATGTCCTCTGACTGAGAGAATTCTCCAAGTCCCTCACCGACCGAGCATATAGTTGGTATGTTAATTTGGCCCCAAATTCTGTCCGAAGTTGGGAAGAGATGGTCAACAAATTCCACGCCAAATTCTTTCAGGTGGCCGAGAAAGTGACCACAGTTACCCTGTGTAAGGAAAAGCAGCATGAGGGTGAAGACATTCTCAAATATGTGAAGAGGTTCCAAGACAAAGCCGTGGACTGTCATGAGGCTGTGGAGGAAAGCTACTTGGTCCAAATCTGTGTTGAAGGGGCATTGAACGGATACAAGATGCTTCTAGTTAATCACAAGCTACCCACCTTCTCGGCACTAATTGAAGCATCTCGGAACATCAACATACTTCAGCCTCAGGAGATCGAGTTCAACACTAGTTATAAAACCAGCTTCAAGACATCCCGAGGACCTTCTGTTACTGCGGCTTCCGCGTCTTCTACCCGAAAGTCGCAGGGGGAGGAATTCAGAGGTCAGAAGAGGAAACACTTCGAAGATGACACTCTTTTTTCATGTAATGTCGAGGAGGTGAAGGCCTTAGTTAAAGAATGGGTGGCAGACGGGGAACTGAAGTTGCCTCATGTCGAAGAGCTTTTGCCGAAGAAGGACCGTGAGGGTCCTAATTATTGTGTTTTCCACCGATCACTAGGACATCCTACAGAAAAGTGCCGGATGCTTAAGAAGATCTTTAGAAAAAAAGTCGAAGCACATGAGATAGAGTTCAGAGAACAGGAGCCCCAAGATATCTTAGAAGACATGGCTATGATAGTGCATAATGGCCACAACCCGAGCAGCTGGTGAAAGCTTCCCAAATGATCTTGCAACTCTAGGGGCAAATGTCAACATTCCACAGAAGAAGTCTATCTATGACATTTACAGTTTGCATTTACTGCATTGTCCATGAAGTTCTATCTTTCTTATGTTATGAAGAAATTTATTTCCTCCATATTATCCATTAGAAGTTATTTTCTCTACATTGTATATCTTCATTGTGTTATGTTGCTTGAAACAGTTTTCAATTTTTGTTTCCCCTCAAAGAAGAAAAAGGAATAGTAGACTCAGTTACCAACCTAAAGGGAGTTTTCTTGACACAGTAGAAGTGTACTTTCACTCGGACCTCCGAAGAGTAGCCATGGCTTCCATCAATGCAAGCTTTGAGGGTCTTTCTTGCTGAAGTAGAGTGTGTGCTCCCACTCGAACTTCCGAAGAATAAGGTCTTTCTTATTGAAGCAGAGTGTGTGTTCCCACTTCGACTTTCGAAGAGTAGCCCTTACTTCTGTCAGTTCAAGCTTCAAGGATCTTTCTTGTTGAAGTAGAGTATACTCCTACTCGGACTTTCGAGGGACAACCTTTGCTTCCATTGATTACCGAAGAAGAGAGTATACATACATTTAGACTTTTGAGGGACAACTCTTGCTTTCATTAGTGCAGGTCCGAAGAACAGCCCTTGATTTCATCAACACAAGCTCCGAGGATCTTTCTTTTTAAAGTAGAGTGGACTCTTACTCGAACTCCTGAGGGATAGCCTTTGCTTCCATTAGCTGCCGAAGTAGAAGTGCGCATCCACTCGGACTTTCGAGAGACAGCCTTGTTGCTACTCGGACTTTTGAGGGAGAGCCTTCCGAGGGGCAATTCTTGCTCTCATTAGTGCGGATCCGAAGAACAGCCCTTGATTTCATCAATATGAGATCCGAGGATCTTTCTTTTCAAAGTAGAGTGGACTCTTACTCGAACTCCCAAGAGATAGCTTTTGCTTCCATTAGCTGCCGAAGTAGAAGTGCACATCTACTCGGACTTCTGAGGGATAGCCTTGTTTCTGCTCGGACTTCTGAGGGAGAGCCTTGTTTCCGCTCAAACTTCTGAGGGACAGCCTTGTTTCTGCTCGGACTTCTGAGGGACAGCCTTGTTTCCGCTCGAACTTCTGAGGGACACTTTGCTTCTGCTCGGACTTCTGAGAGACAATCTTTACTTCTGTTGGTGCAAGCTTGGTAGACTCGGTTATCTTCCAGAGGAATCTTTCTTGCCAAAGTAGGGTGTGTGCTACTTTCGGACTCCCGAGGACAGTCTTGCTTCTGTTCGGACTTCCGAGGAACAGCCCTTGCTCTCATTAGTGCGGGTTCTAAGGGCCCCGAGGTCATGGATTTCAATCAAGAATTCATTTGCCTGAAATAGCAAAGAAATGAGATGAGCAATATCAATTTCATATCCTAATTCAGGCATTATCCGAATGGGTCAACATCAACAACTACACATTTGTTCTATTCTCTTCAAATTTTCAACGATGGTATTCAACAACAAGAGTTCAAACAGTAACTATTCCAACATTCACAAGGATAGCGATGGATAAATTCACCAGAAACAACCAGCGAGTGCTCAATATTTTTCAATAGCTCTATTTGTATCAAAATCATCAAAGCACGGGCTCAAGTTTTAAATATCAGGAGGAGTGCAATGTCATGGTGTGTTTTTATCTTGCAAAATCAGCAATGAAATTCAATAACCCACTGTTAAAGATTTATCTATATCCAGTCCATCAATAAAAGTCCCAAATCTCAAGCAAGGATTTGAAGATGTATATAATCAGAGCACTAGTTCAAGATTGTTTGCAAGCCTCAAGACTGAAATAAATTATCACCAGAATTCCCAAATTCAAAAATGTATCAGTGCATATTTATTTTGAGTACAAAAGTCCATCAAAACAATAAGAATGAAGGTGGGAGCTTCCACCAAATTCAAAGAGCTTACTCAGAGGTTTAGGCCAACGGAGGAAGAGCACTGCTGTGTTAGAGTCAATGTGGAAGTAGAAAATAAGCCACGAATGGGTGGAACCAGTACCGAAGATAGCCGGAGTAAATCAATAACAGCGCCGGCAGTGGGCAATAAAGAATATAGTTAGACCGACGCCGCATTGAGTGGGCGGCGTGGTCAATAACCAGTTACAGTTGAGGCCGAAGGCAGTGTTGAAGATGTAGCAGAGTTGGCGTTGACGTTGATCAACAAGACTGAGCTAGGCTGGGCAAGACCACACACGTTGCGTTAAGTGGGCGAATGTGCGTGGTCAGCGTCGGACAAGTTGAAGCCGGAAGCAACAGTGGTACCACAGAAGAGTCGGCAACCACACACGTCACGTTGAGTAGGCGACGTTTGTGGTTTGCATTGGACCGTCGAAGCCGGAGGAAGAGTGTCAGCAAAGAGAGGCCGATGGTAGACTGGTTCGATCTCGGGGCAAGGCGTCAAGCGTGACATCATTCCTATCACATCTCTGCCCTTGACATCAATATTTCAATGCAAGCATCAAATATTCTATTTATGTTAGATTTGTCAACATGAGTTCAAGATTTAGTAACAGTAGTTCAAACACATAAGTGAGCAGTAAAATTTCATCATTCTCGGATGTAACAAGTCTCAACATCAGTATAGTTCAGATCCCAAGTGAGGATTCAAAATGTATTTTATCAAGCATTATCAATAAATAATTTGAAATGTAAATCCTCAGATATTTCTGGAAATAGTCTAGAGATATACCATAAATCAACAACAGACACAGTGATGAATCAGCTCACAGAAGCAGTGGCAGGTTTCACGGGAGACAGAAGAGAAACAGATGATGTACTTTCTTCTCAAAATTCTGTCGGTTCCTCTCAAAAATCTGGGGACTCATCAATGGCTCAAACCACTGAAAGAATAAGATCATTTTTGCATGACAACTCAGAAGCAAATCCAGGAACCAGATCAAATCCCAACAGTCTTGTTGGCTCTTCTTTTGTGGAGCTATTACGGAGTGCAGAAACCTTGGGTGGAATTTACAATCACAAGACTGGAAATGCATCGTCTTATGAAGAAAATGGGTCCACCTACAAGGATGGTTCAGAATGTGACACACAAAAACAAAACAAGGATAATGTGGATAATAAAACCTCCTCAAGGCAGATCATCACTTCCAATAATTATTGTTTACAAATGACTACTGACTTGGGACTGAAAGTTGAATCCTTTACAATGTTGGGAGAAGAAAGCTTGTCTTCTGATATTTCCAAGAAAAATGAAGAAAACTGCACAAGTGAACAAAGTGAAGTGACGGCAGAATTTGTAAGCCGGACTATGGTTCAAAAGGTCATGGCCAATGAATCTCGATCCTTTGAAAGCTTCATATTATCAACACGAGCCATTCTCAAGGGCGAATCTGATTCGTGACAGGCCTGTTGGAGGTATGAAACCTTGTCTTGGAGCTCCAAAAATCAAGCGATCCTTGTCGTGACTCTTCTGCCTCAACCTCTCAACCTCCGACTCGAACTTCGAAACGTGAGGAAGCAGCAACCATGACGAGCTGGTGCCGGTGCTGGCCTACTGTGACAGTGGCTGGATCTTCGGCAACGGGGCTGGAAGCTGCGATGGAGGTTCGTGCAAATGGCAGCAGTGTTGGGTTGCTGAGAAAGAAAGATGGCCTCTCGATCTAGAGAGACAGAGTAGGCTGAGAGACGAAGTTGGAATGGGTGTAGCGGCTGTGCAAAAAGTTAGTGAGCTAAATAGGGTTTTGGTCCTTTTCTTTAAATAGAAAAAGAGAGGCATCATGCTTAGGATATTCCCTCATATATTCCTTCATATATATCCATACAACATATCCTGCTGACTCATTAACTTGCCAAACAAGAAGAAAATACATGTGAGCCTTATCATTTCATGTGTTAGGAAAATTAAAAAAAAAATATAGGTGCTTTATTTTCTTTGGTTGGAATAAAAGAAAATTTATGTATATATTTTCTCAGATGAAAAAAATAAAAATAAAAAAAGAGTAAAAAATTTTTGCTTGTCAATTTTATCTGTAAATTGAAGTGCGTCATGAACTTTATCCATAGGCTTTATCGTGACAACATTTTTTTTTTGGGAAACGTGATGCGAAGCAGGGCCAAAAAATGACAATATGTGTGCCCGAAAAATTTTAAAAAAATTCCTCATACATGCAAGGGGCAATTCTATAAGAGGAGCTAATTTCAGTCCGCTAAATTAATTAGTCCCAATAGCCCAAGATTAGTAGGCCCGAATTTATCGCAAGTCTAAGATTGGTGGGCCCAGATTTATCGCCATCAAACGGGCTGAATCGCTCTAGGCCTCGAAAGGGTTCGGATCCACGAATTTACAGACTTACTCGGACCCGGACTCGAAAGGGTATTGAGCTATCCTAGAGATCCGAGGCACTCGGACTCGAAAGGATTCGGATCCACGAATCTAGAGATCCGAGGCACTTGGCTTCGAATGGATTCAAACGCAATCTAGAAGCCGCTCCGTTAATGAGTCCCAGAACACTTGCGGGCTCGGAGCTTTCCGGGATCTACGCATCAGAACCATGGACGTAATGGAGTTCGAACAAAGGACCCGATCCCGAGGACGGTGAGTGGAGATAAATTCACTCTTCGGTTAAACTAGCCTATACCCAGGTCGAGGTGGCACGACTCCGGGGGGTCCCTGAGACTCGGCAATATTTGCGGCAGGGCGTTCTCTTGAACTATCCCTGACCCTTATGCGGCAGGACGTCCTCTGGGACTACTCCTGACCCTTTGGGATGATTGGGGATCATTAGTTAGGTGTGGCTAAGAAGAAGGGTTCGCCGAGGGGTTAATCTCCTCTTCGGGGTTTTTCTCATCCTCGGAGAGGTCACCTCCTCGGACAAGGTGGTTAGAGAGAATATTCCCCATGTGCCTTGCACATGGGCTCCATCCTACATCATGAGGTGCCTATAAATAGCACCCACCCATAGCTTTACAAGGGATGGATTTTGGAGATTTAACTTTTGGGAAAGAACTAATTTTCCTTCTCCATTATCAACCTTAAGAGTGAAAGTGGGAGATCCATGGGAGAGCCTTGCCATTATTCTCTCTCTAGCCATTTTGCCTTCTTCTTCACCCGATCTCTTATCTCCATCATCTCCATTTCTTTTGTGTTCTTGAGTTAAGACTATTGAAGAATCTAAGCCTCACATAATATTCTAGAGAATTCGAAGTTGTTCTTCAAAGATCTTCGAATTTTTTCAACTACTTTCTTGAACCCTTTCATACAAATTCAAGTTTGAGCCATTGATGGGTCATATTCTTGGTATTAATTTGTAATTCAAAATTGTGGTTTTGTGTTCATATGCACAGCAGGTACCAAACGATGTAAAGAAATAAAGAAAAAAAATGGCGTTTTTGAAAAAACAGAAATGTAATCATGACATCATGTCAGGCTGTTCTAGTGAAAAGGGGAAGGGTGGCGTTTTTCAAAAAAACGCCACTAAGATGATGTCACCTGATGTCATACATTAATTGTGACGGAAATATGAGCCGGAGTTTAAGATTTTGCAACCCTTCGAAAACCGCCACCTAATATTTTTATCAACGTTTTTGAAACGTTGTAAAGCTATTGTGATGGCCGCATTAGTGATGAAAATATTAAACGTTGTAAAAACTTATAGTGGTATTTTTCAAGCCTATAGCAGCGTTTTTGAAAAGCCACTAAAAGTCGATTTCTTGGCATTATTAAAAGTATTTAACAAAAATCAATTAAAAACTATACATGAAATTCAACATGTATTATTAGATAAAGGTAAGCGATTAGCTCTGTAAAAAATAAGTAAGAAAATAATACATATAATTATCCTTATCCTTACAGGGAAACTCTCCAAATAAACCTTTTGAATTAATACCATCAGAAAAATAAAAAAATAGATCTAAGT
Source organism: Camellia oleifera (assembly GCA_022316695.1). NCBI lineage: Eukaryota > Viridiplantae > Streptophyta > Magnoliopsida > Ericales > Theaceae > Camellia > Camellia oleifera. The sequence goes on from CM039317.1 coordinate 112,941,496, forward strand.
AATCATAGTTTAGAAGAATTAGAAATAATTGCGGAACAAGAAAAATATAATGAAATTAAATATAAAAAATAGTCAAAAAATTGGATAAAATGGATAATTGGGTATTAGAATAAATAGATTATAGTATAATAGAAATAGCGGAAGACCTATGCAAGCAATTAGGATTAATCAATTTGGGAGAAATATACCAATTCTAAAAATATATAAATTTAAATTCGTGTCTTGTATCAATCTTATATAACCTTTGGGTTATGTTTTATTTTTATATTGTCTTCAAGACTAAAATAATTCTAATTTAATACTTTAGAGATTTAATTGAAAAAATCGAAACTTTAATGTCTTAAACAAAAAAAATGTTAAACCCCCTTTAGGGTAAACTACCAATGGGCCTTAATAACTGAACTTAATTCCCATCAAATCCTATTAAGAATAAGTCATAGTAAAATCATCGTTAAAAATAATTTTTTGTGATTTTTTTTGCATATGTCACTAAAAATTGATAATTAGTGATTTTTTTTTTTTGTTAAGGTTTTTATAAATTGTTGCTAAAACTTACGATTAGTGACTTTTTTTGTAATGAAGTTTTCAAACTGTCGCTGAAAATCAACAATTAATAACTTTTTTTAATAGTGTTTGATAAAAACTGTCATTAATTATCATAGGACATATTGGACAATAAGTTCACCTATTATGACTTATACGTAAGTTTTTCTGAACTTTAAGGACTATAATTGTAATTTATCCTACTTTACTTTGTATGCTTTTTGTAAATTTATACCCAAAACTTTACTGTCTTATTTATTTATTTTGTCATTTTTTATTTATGTAGTGAAAATTGCATTGTCCTTTTAATTGTTCATCTTCTCAACAGTAAAAATAAGTTGGATAAAAAAATAATTTCATTAAACGTCACCAGACACATAACAAATTACATTATATTTTTTTAAAATGAACATCAGTTAGGAGCTAATGGTTTAAAATGACTAAACAACACTACTCCATATTTTTTTAAAATCAACATTAATATTTCATCTATTCATCGACATCAAATGGAGCTAATTTTTTTATACAGACGGTGTGCACTGCATGATGCACGAGATCTTTACGAGCCCAGAGTAAAGCTCACAAAATAACATACATAGAAATATAAAGGAGAGTGAGAATAGTAATATGGAGATTACTGTTAGGCAATCTTCACTGTATTTAAAAGATATTAATTCTATTGTGTACAAAACAACAATTAGAATTAAAGAAATAAGAAAATGAGAGAATATGTTTGATTACAAAAATCAAACTTGAAATAAAAATAAATAAAACAAATAAAAACAGATTTTATTTTGTTACAAAAACAAAATTAAAATCTGATTTTAATAAACAAATAAAAAACAGAAAAAAAAATTTAATCAACTTACTTGGTTAAATACTTCAAATAACTTTCTGATCAAGTCCAGTGTTTAACACTGTGTCCTTAAGACAGATTCGTCCTCTCCAAGGTGCTTTCAGAACTTGGACGTCTATCTCCCAGGATGAAATGATCTTATCAACAATTAAATGCAGCACTACAATTTAATTGTTCGTCGAACACACTAAGTGTTTACACTCTTTCTTTCAGAAATAATATGCAGCAATATGGCAGAGATTTAAAGCAGAGAAGGAATACGAAAATTGATGTAATTATCCAAATGGGAGGCTGGTCTATTTATAGATGTTAAGGTGGCTGTAGGATTTGAATTGAACAGGTATGAAACCTGTTGGGTTTGAATTTCAACAGGTTTGAATCTGTTGGTTAATTATTCAAACAGATAAAAACGGGAAGGGCCCTGTTTGGATGAACCAAAATGCCAAACCAGTTTAATTCTGTTTGAAAACGGGAAGGGCCCTGTTTGGATGAACAGAAAATCCAAAACAGTTTATTTGAATTAAATTCAAATGTTTTTGGCCCAAAAAGATTAGTATTGGGCCGAACAAGCCCAACCCAACCTCACACCACGCACCCGCGCCCAAGCCCAGCCCAGCCCGCCCGACCGACCGGACGGACGGCGGCGGCGCGCGCGCGCGTGTGTGGTGATTTTTGGGTCCAATGGGTCTAGCCCATTTTGCCCATAACCTCTCCCTCTAAAACACTTGGGTACCCCTTGGGGCACACCCCAAGTACCAAACCCAAGCCTTATAAACCCTTTCAAAACCTCCCATCAAATCAATGTGGGACAAACCTTATTCAAACCATAAGGAATTTCCACCAAAACTCCATTTCCATGGAGCACACTTTGGCTTCAATTTCCCATTCACTCGGTAATGGTTTTGAGCAACCAAATATACCACGTGAATCACAACGCGGCATAGAACGCGTTACCACTTTGACCTGTGTAAATCGATGCACGGGGCCCACCTAAAAATTAGACCAAACTTAGGAAAAAATTCTGGTTTTACCCAAAATTTTATAACCATTTCCAACAATCCCCCACATGAATGGAATTTGATGACAACGGAAATGCAACAATATGCAGACTTAACGAAAGAGCATAAGTCGAAAATATCTTGCATCAGGATAGGTAGTTTTCGGCCTTGAACCTTCCCTAGTGATAACCTATCGGACTTACTGGCTAACCAATGGACGCGATGCCTTGAATTGTTCAGCCGTTTGTGTAAGCCAAGACAATAGATTTCACACAAAATATTTTCTAACACATCGTGGTTCTCACTGTTGTGTTCATTTTGGCCTTGAACGCTCCTGGTTTTCATGAGTGTTTCTAGAGAATGTAGCCTCTTTCATTCTCATAGAACCGGCCCCAGTTCAACACTCATATAGGTGATTCTTATTGTGAGTATCTTCTTATACTCGCCTTGATGTTATGCTTTAATCAAGATATAAGTAATCATTAAAAGCAAAGCTTATCCTTGTGCCCCTGCAGACAACATATGTTGCAGATATCACTCTCACCATAGGAATGAGTAGGGAATTTTAATCCCTTGGTGATTTCTGGCGAGCCATACATAACTTAGTTGTCCCTTTGAACTTAGTTCTTGGGATCTCCAGTCATATAAGTAGGGTTACCATTATGACGACTCTTATGTAATAGGCTTTAATCCCATTCCCTTTGATGAACTATACACTAGCTCTTTTGTCAAACCTTTTGTAAATGGATCCGCAATATTCTCTTTAGATTTTATATAATCTATTGAGATTATTCCGTTTGACAACAACTGCCTAACGGTATTATGTCGACGACGAATATGTCGTGACTTACCGTTATACATATGATTCTGTGCCCTGCCTATTGCAGATTGACTATCACAATGAATGCAAATAGCTGGCACAGGTTTTGGCCACATTGGAATGTCTTCTATAAAGTGACGAAGCCATTCTGCTTCTTCACCTGCTTTATCTAAAGCAATAAACTCGGATTCCATTGTGGAACGTGCGATGCAAGTTTGTTTCGTGGACTTCCAAGAAACAGCAGCGCCTCCTAGAGTAAAGACATATCCACTTGTGGATTTTGAATCTTTAGTATCCGATATCCAATTGGCATCACAATAACCTTCAAGTACTGCTGGATATCGAGTAAAGTTCAAACCATGATCACGGGTGAATCTTAGATATCTAAGAACCCGAATGATCGCTTTCCAATGGTCTTCTCCGGGGTTACTCGTGTACCTACTCAGTTTACTGATAGCATAAGCTATATCAGGACGAGTACAATTCATTAGGTACATTAGGCTTCCAATGATTTGGGAGTATTTTAACTGAGACACTGCATCACCTTTATTTTTCGATAAATAAAAACTGATGTCTACAGGTGTCCTTGCTAAATTCAAATCATCCTTGATAAATTTATCAAGAATTTTCTCAATATAATGAGATTGAGATAATGCATATCCGTCAGATGTTTTAGTTATTTTCATTCCTAATATAACATCTGCGACCCCCATATCTTTCATATCAAATCTTTTGTTAAGCATTTGCTTAGTTGATTTGATCATGTTTTGACTGCTTCCAATGATAAGCATGTCATCCACATAAAGACAAACTATGACATATCCTTGGTCAGTGTTTTTAACATAGACACATTTGTCACATTCGTTTATCTTAAACCCATTAGTAAGCATTGCATGATCAAATTTTTCATGCCATTGCTTAGGTGCTTGTTTTAATCCATAAAGGGATTTTACAAGTCGACAAACTTTCTTTTCTTGCCCTGATACTACAAACCCTTCGGGTTGTTCCATATAGATCTCTTCATTTAGATCACCGTTTAAGAAAGCTGTCTTAACATCCATTTGATGTATTTCTAAATTAAACAACGCTGCTATAGCAATAAGCATGCGAATGGATGTTATTCTTGTCACAGGGGAATATGTGTCAAAATAATCCAGACCTTCCTTTTGTCTGTAACCTTTAACTACAAGTCTTGCTTTATACTTGTCAATTGAACCATCTGCTTTCATTTTTCTCTTGAATATCCATTTATATCCAAGAGGTTTAGAACCTGGTGGAAGATCCACCAATTCCCAAGTATGATTTTACATAATGGATTCAATTTCATTATTAACAGCCTCTTTCCACAAAGGTGCTTCAGGACCTGTCATTGCTGCCTTAAAGCTTTGAGGTTCATTTTCTAACAGGTATGTCAGAAAATCTGGACCAAAGGATTTTGATGTTCTCGCTCTCTTACTTCTTCTTGGTTCATCATCAGTTAAATCCTGTTGGTTGAGACCATTACTAGTCTCTTGTGCTTGATTGCCATTAGTCTCTTGACTTTGTGTACAATCATAAGTTCTTTTCTGTGAACTTAATTCCTGTCCTTTCTTGTAAGGAAAGACATGTTCAAAAAACACAGCATTCCTTGACTCTATAATAGTGTTCACATTTATATCAGGTATTTCTGATTTATAAGTCAGAAACCGATATGCACTACTATTCTGAGCATAACCAATAAACACACAATCTACTGTTTTTGGTCCAATCTTAGTCTTTTTAGGAACAGGAACTTCAACTTTTGCCAAACACCCCCACACTTTCAAGTATTTGTAGGAAGGTGGTCGACCTTTCCATAATTCATAAGGAATGCTTTTGGTTTTCTTGTGGGGTATTCTATTAAGAACATAATTAGCTGACAATATTGTTTCCCCCCACAAGTTCTGTGGTAAGCCTGAACTTAGTAACATGGCATTCATCATTTCTTTTAGAGTTCTATTCTTCCTTTCAGCAATTCCATTTTGCTGTGGAGAATAAGGGGCTGTAGTTTGGTGAATAATGCCATGTTGTGCACAAAATTCATTTAATGGTGCATCATATTCACCACCCCTATCACTTCTAACCATTTTAATGGTTTTACCAAGTTGATTTTCAACTTCTGTTTTGTAGAGTTTAAACATATCTAAGGCTTCATCTTTACTTCTAAGTAAATAAACATAACAATATCTTGTGCAATCATCGATAAATGTTATGAAATACTTTTTGCCTCCTCTAGTTTGAATAAATTTTAGATCACATACATCAGTATGAATTAATTCTAGAGGTTCAGTTTTCCTTTCAACTGATTTAAAAGGAGCCTTAGTTAGTTTTGCTTCTACACAAACTTCACATTTATGATTAGGATTAATTTCAAACTTTGGTATATAATCCAAACCAATTAATCTACGCAAAGCATCATAATTTACATGTCCTAATCTACCATGCCATAAATTTGACTCAAGAATATAAGCAAAAGATGTGTTATTCTTATTCATAGCAACTTTCGGTACAACAGTCATTACATTCAATTTAAAGAGACCATCACTCATGTATCCCTTACCAACATACATACCACTCTTTGTTAATACAAACTTATCAGACTCAAAAACAAGCCTAAAACCATTTTTACTTAACAAAGAACCAGAAACTAAATTCTTCCGGATGTCAGGTACATGCAGTACGTTGTTGAGGGTTAGTTCTTTTCCTGATGTCATCTTCAAGATTACTTTTCCTTGTCCAGCCACAGTAGAAGTAGAAGAATTGCCCATAAAAAGTTGCTCATCATTTGCAGCCTCATTGTAGGTAGTAAACATCTTCTTGTCCGCACATATGTGACGAGTTGCTCCAGTGTCAACCCACCATTCTTTGGGATTTCCAACCAAGTTAGCCTCAGACACCACAGCAGAGAGGTTGATGTCAGAGATGTAATCCAATTCTGTCACATTGGCTTGATTGGTGGTCTTCTTGCTTGTACTTCCATGATCCTTCTTCGGGCGGCGGCAGTCAGAAGCTCGATGTCCAGTCTTGCCACAGTTATAGCATTTTCCTTTGAACTTCTTGTTGCCATTGTTGTTGCCTTGTTTAGGACCATCTCCAGTAAACTTCCTCTTTTTGTTATGTGGTTTTTGAACTTGTTCAACCACATTAGCCTTGGACTCAATGGGATTTTTCCCATGCCTCTTGTCAGCCTTTCGGTTATCTTCCTCAATTCTTAATCTTACAATTAACTCATCCATGGTCATCTCTTTGCGTTTATGTTTTAAATAATTTTTAAAATCTTTCCAAGCCGGTGGTAACTTTTCCACCAAAGCAGCGACTTGGAAAGATTCGCTAAGAGACATACCTTCTGAATGAATATCATGCAAAATTATCTGAAAATTTTGAACTTGAGATATTACCGTTTGGGAGTCGACCATTACAAAATCTAGAAATTTACCGACGACAAATTTCTTCGTGCCGGCATCTTCTGTTTTGTATTTCTTCTCCAAAGAATCCCATAATTCTTTTGCTGACTTCAGAGGACTGTATACATTATACAGCATGTTGTCAAGGCCATTGAGGATGTAGTTTCTGCACAGGAAATCTGAATGTTTCCAAGCATCTACAGCGGCAACAACTTGCCGATCACTTTCACCCTCTTTCAGTGCTGGAGCCTCTTCATGAAGAAACCGGGCCAAATTAAGAGTTGTAAGATAGAACAACATCTTCTGCTGCCATCTCTTAAACTCGGTACCGTTAAATTTTTCCGGTTTTTCTCCATGATTGATTGGTACATGAACATGGTTCTGAATAGGGACCGATGTTGGTGTAACAACAGGAGTACCACTGCCAGATGCAGTTTCAGTTGTAGTAGCCATAATTTCTGATTACAAAAATCAAGAAAAAATTAAAACACTGAAAATTGATAATTAGTGATTTTTTGTGATTTTTTTTGCATATGTCACTAAAAATTGATAATTAGTGATTTTTTTTTTTTGTTAAGGTTTTTATAAATTGTTGCTAAAACTTACGATTAGTGACTTTTTTTGTAATGAAGTTTTCAAACTGTCGCTGAAAATCAACAATTAATAACTTTTTTTAATAGTGTTTGATAAAAACTGTCATTAATTATCATAGGACATATTGGACAATAAGTTCACCTATTATGACTTATACGTAAGTTTTTCTGAACTTTAAGGACTATAATTGTAATTTATCCTACTTTACTTTGTATGCTTTTTGTAAATTTATACCCAAAACTTTACTGTCTTATTTATTTATTTTGTCATTTTTTATTTATGTAGTGAAAATTGCATTGTCCTTTTAATTGTTCATCTTCTCAACAGTAAAAATAAGTTGGATAAAAAAATAATTTCATTAAACGTCACCAGACACATAACAAATTACATTATATTTTTTTAAAATGAACATCAGTTAGGAGCTAATGGTTTAAAATGACTAAACAACACTACTCCATATTTTTTTAAAATCAACATTAATATTTCATCTATTCATCGACATCAAATGGAGCTAATTTTTTTATACAGACGGTGTGCACTGCATGATGCACGAGATCTTTACGAGCCCAGAGTAAAGCTCACAAAATAACATACATAGAAATATAAAGGAGAGTGAGAATAGTAATATGGAGATTACTGTTAGGCAATCTTCACTGTATTTAAAAGATATTAATTCTATTGTGTACAAAACAACAATTAGAATTAAAGAAATAAGAAAATGAGAGAATATGTTTGATTACAAAAATCAAACTTGAAATAAAAATAAATAAAACAAATAAAAACAGATTTTATTTTGTTACAAAAACAAAATTAAAATCTGATTTTAATAAACAAATAAAAAACAGAAAAAAAAATTTAATCAACTTACTTGGTTAAATACTTCAAATAACTTTCTGATCAAGTCCAGTGTTTAACACTGTGTCCTTAAGACAGATTCGTCCTCTCCAAGGTGCTTTCAGAACTTGGACGTCTATCTCCCAGGATGAAATGATCTTATCAACAATTAAATGCAGCACTACAATTTAATTGTTCGTCGAACACACTAAGTGTTTACACTCTTTCTTTCAGAAATAATATGCAGCAATATGGCAGAGATTTAAAGCAGAGAAGGAATACGAAAATTGATGTAATTATCCAAATGGGAGGCTGGTCTATTTATAGATGTTAAGGTGGCTGTAGGATTTGAATTGAACAGGTATGAAACCTGTTGGGTTTGAATTTCAACAGGTTTGAATCTGTTGGTTAATTATTCAAACAGATAAAAACGGGAAGGGCCCTGTTTGGATGAACCAAAATGCCAAACCAGTTTAATTCTGTTTGAAAACGGGAAGGGCCCTGTTTGGATGAACAGAAAATCCAAAACAGTTTATTTGAATTAAATTCAAATGTTTTTGGCCCAAAAAGATTAGTATTGGGCCGAACAAGCCCAACCCAACCACGCACCCGCGCGACCGGACGGCGGCGGCGGCGCGCGCGTGCGTGTGGTGATTTTTGGGTCCAATGGGTCTAGCCCATTTTGCCCATAACCTCTCCCTCTAAAACACTTGGGTACCCCTTGGGGCACACCCCAAGTACCAAACCCAAGCCTTATAAACCCTTTCAAAACCTCCCATCAAATCAATGTGGGACAAACCTTATTCAAACCATAAGGAATTTCCACCAAAACTCCATTTCCATGGAGCACACTTTGGCTTCAATTTCCCATTCACTCGGTAATGGTTTTGAGCAACCAAATATACCACGTGAATCACAACGCGGCATAGAACGCGTTACCACTTTGACCCGTGTAAATCGATGCACGGGGCCCACCTAAAAATTAGACCAAACTTAGGAAAAAATTCTGGTTTTACCCAAAATTTTATAACCATTTCCAACAATTACTCATTCCTGAATTGGGAGTGGAGTGGGTATCATCATCCTCAATCCACACTTTGCTTGGTTCCTCTTTTCCAAAGACACTTTTCAGAAAATTTTATTTTTTTATTTCTTTTTTTTTTTTTACTAAATTTTTTTAATATTTTAAGCATTTTTTTTTTACTTTTTAGACATACCTAACATAAATATGCCTAAAAAGTAAAAAATTTGTGAAAATTTTTTTAAAAAAATTCACTAAATATCAAAAAAATAAAAAAAAAATACGAGAATTCAGTACATTTTTATATTTTTATGTATTTATTAATTTTTAAAAATATTTTTTCACAAATTTTTTACTTTTTAGATACATCTAAGTAAGGTGCATCTAAAAAACTAAAAAAAAAATGTTTAAAATTTTAAAAAATTTCACTAAAAACAAAAACTAAAAAACTCAAACCAAAATGATTTTTTTTTTTTTTAAGGTGCTTTTGCAAATTTATTGATAGAAAAAATGTCATAAACATTAATTTAGATCAAGATAATGATAGTTGTGGGCTTCCGAATTCACTTACAGATAATTCAGATTTTCAAGTTTGGACCTTTTCCCAAGGAGCTTCTCATCTACATATTTCTTAGAGAAATGTTAGGGATCATAAAAAAAATTTTATGAAAATGATCATTACAAATTTGTGACCCTTAGATTATCTTGTTTAGTGTGTGGTGCTTTATTGTAAGTGTAATCCAAAGGTCACAAATCTTTCATGACTATTTTCATGAAAAACTTTTCATGATACCTAGCATTGTTGTATTTCTTAACCCTTGTTGAGAGAGGCAAGAGCTTGTTTAGATGCAATCCATTAGGCACCAAACAAAAACTCAAATGGGTATCCATTTTTACAAATTGCCGAATTTTGACTGATACGTTACAAAACAAGGTGATCCGGATTGGAATGTGATTTCAGTTATTAAGGATATTATCAAGATCTGTAATTAATTTAATTCATTATCTGGCAAGATATACGTAATGAAGTTTTTTTTCTTTTTCTTTTTTTTTTGAGGAAAACATTATTAGCATTTGCAGTGATTTAATAGTCTTGGGATCACTAACTAATACTAATCTAATAAAACAACATACTAATAGAACAGAAATTAATCTCTTTCCCAATTCCATTGCTACCACGCGCTTCACGCAATCTATCGGATTATATAAATATCTCTTCAACAAACATAGATCTTGGAGACCCATCAAAGAATAAAATCCAGAGAATCTTTCATAAAATAGACTCCTATTTGAAGAGTGAAATCCTATTTGATGCTTTTGAGTTTTTGTCTTTCCTGTTTTGTTGTTTTTTAGCTGACTTTTTTATATTTTAGTGAAATTTTATTTTTATTTTTTAAATACACCTAATCTAAATATATTTAAAAGATAAAATATTTGTGAATAAATCTAAATTTATTTTCAATAATGCAAAAAAAAATTATATTGAATTTTTGTATGTTTTTGTATTTAGTGACACTACTAGAAAATTGATTTTTTGCGTCTAAGTTTTTGCGACTGACTATTTCACCGTCGCAAAAAAACAATATTTGCAACCGCAAAACAGGCGGACGCAAAAAAATAAATGAATAGAAATATAATTCAAAACTATTATTACTGCTTCTTGTTTCTTTTATTTATTTTACATACGAATGCCCTAGCCCCTTTCACTTTCGCGACATACACAAACTCTCCCTCTCGCTCTCTCGCTCTCTTGCTCGCCATAGTCGCAGCTCCAGTGTATGAATCTCTATCTCTCGGTCTCACTTTCTTCATCATGCTCTGTTTCTATGATCTTCAATTTCATTTTCCGACTCGAAATTCGATTTTCTAAGTTGAATTTTCTCGAGAAAGTTACAGCCTCTGCGAGATTTGCTCAACGATGAAACATAAAATTGTTGAGTGAAATTAGGTTAATTGTTTAATCGAACAAAGAGAAAAAACAGAGAGATGAAAAGCACGAACAACAATGCTCTAGACACGATAAGCGCTGCTGCGACTGCCATCGCGTTAGCTGGGACTCAAGCTTCGATTTAGGTAAACAATTTGATTCGAATTTGAACTATAATTTGCGTTGCTTGTTGTGGTTGATGATTTGATTATCTCAATTAGATACATGAATCTCTCGAGTTTCGATTTCTAATTCTAAGCTCTGTATAATCTGAATATCTAGGTTCAAGATTTGTTGATTATCTATGTTAAGTTGATCATTTCACTTTGTTTGATGTAGTTTTTGGAGCAAAAGCTGGTATGTCTTTTTATTTCATAGATTTTTAAGTTTGCAATTCTCTCTAGTAAATGATTTTCACGTATTAAAATTAGCAATTGCACCTTGCGCCAAAAACCTGATCAATTTTTTCCTTCTCCCTGGCCTCTTTCAGTAGTAAGCGACATAAAAAAGAATGCACAAGAATTGTTGGTGAAAATTTCAGATTCAAGTAGGGCAAAAGCTAGAGTTTGAAGGATGTGTTAGAATCAGAGCAATTTCAACCTTCACATACATGTGGAATGAAATCAAGATAAGTGGTGTGAGAAAATATTACAAAGATGATTGGACAACTGCACTAGGCCAGTAAGATACATAAAAGTCGAAAACAGATGGATAAGCTTCGATAGAATTGTTTACTGTAGTAGCTTATTCTGATAACAAAGAAATCCACTGATCCAAAATAGAAGTGACCCTTATAGTGATGTTTGTTATACCTAATTTTGTCAGTTTATTACTGTTCATCAGCTGTAACTTCCTTGTTCTTTTATTTATCATTGTATCTCAAATTAGCTCAAAATTCTGACACTAATGCCATAGGTGTCAACTTAGGCTTTCCCTCTTTAAAGGGCAATAAGCTTTGCCTCTACCCTCTGCCTAAAGTGGACGTGCTTATGTATATACCTTGTACTGGCATTTTAGGTTGAGGCAGAAATAGAAATTCAAGAATTAAAACAGCGATGTATGATGTTGGAATGCACATCACATCCTTCCGTAGTATGCGTTGATGAAATGGCGATGGAGTCAGTTAATGATCCTGAACCGGATCTTGATGAGTTGATATATCTGTCGGAGGATACAATGGTGTATCATGGTTATCGGCATTGGATTCCTACACTCCTACGACAGATGTGATAAAATCTCTCAAGCCAATGAACCATGGCCGTGCTTATGTCTCTATTGCATGGTTGAATGGTGAGCTTTACGTATTTGGTGGTGGAAACGGTAGTTTGTGGGTTGACACAGGTATTAGCTTGCACTTTTTTCTCTCTGATTCACTTAAATATTTATGTCACTAACTTTGGAAATTTATTTCCATGAAGTTGAATCATATGATCCGGCCAATAACTAGTGGAATCTGCGACCTTCTTTGAATGGTGAAAATGGAAGCTTAGCAGGTGCTACTCTAAATAACATAATTTTTGCAATGGGTGGTGCAAATGGGGTAGATTGCTATGTAGATGTTGAAATGTTTGATTTAGATGTTGGTCGCTGGATTTCTTCACGGTCAAAAGGTAATTCCTAAAAATATGTTGGGCTGCATAATACCAGGTTACCTGAATTTGCTTGTAAGGCTTCTCGCTTGCCGCATATCTTGGAAGTTAAATCCATGCTTGAGCTTGTAATATTTTAAACTAAATTAATGAAGGGTATACAATGGTTTATGTAGTCATTATGTTGCTTATGATATATTCAGGTAATATAATAGTAGTTATTGATACATTTGATGGTAAGGGAACATACGTTATTTTGTTTGCAGAACCAAAACATTAGAATACGGTATTTAAGGAATATAACCTTCAATATGGCTTTCTTCATGCTAATTGTTCAGATTGTACTGTGGTCCCTTGTGAGCATTAATTATTTCTAGATGTGTGCACCTTGTATTATTTTAGCCATGCATCAGTTTTGCACTAAGGTGTAATGCTTGGAATGGTAATTTAACATGTAGGCTGCTGATATGCTTATTTTGTTTTTGTTTTTTGGCCTTTTTAAAGATTTGCATTTGCTGCGGCAGAGCTTAATGGTGCAATCTATACCATTGATGGATACAATGGAAAGGAATATTTAAAGTAAGATATCAAATACCCTTTATTTTTATTTCATGTTAAACTATATGTGAGCTGTGGCTCACTCATGAATGCACTTAAAAACATGTCCATGCATTATTATTTTTAGAGGGCTTGAGTTGTGAAAATATATGGGTATGTGCACCTGTCACTTATTACAAAATTCTTATTGTTAATAACCATGCTTGTGCCTTGCTTGTAATCTAATTTTTTAATATCTTGCCACTCTATCATACTTGGATTCATTGTGCCTGGCTTTTAGATGAAAATCATGAACTGTTACAATTTCCCCTTAGTGAAGTAGAAAGAGTTTTTCTTGCTTATGGTTTCATCTACCTCATTTATTAAATATATGTTCGGATAGGTGGAAGTTTTTTGTGATCCCTATGAAGGAAATATATTTGTGTTGAAATTTAGAATCCAGACTCTTTAGTGATTAAATTAATACCGGCTAGCTATGCTTCCATATATGAGATACACTTGTGGGGCATATACATATTGAAATAGGCATGTACAAGGATTGTCAGGAAAAAAAGGAGAAACAAGAAAGAAAAGGGGTTAAATTGAACATTGGTCTATGACATTGCAATTGACATACAACATATCAGCAAAACCCTTTGATCTTTTGCTCTTTTTTCTTGTATGCAGATAAGTACTGACACTTTCCATATACAAAACAGTTAATACAATATCCAGGAGTTCCTCAATCACACAAGCCCTCCTGCTCCCATATGTCCGATAGAAATTCTACCATTTCCTGCCAGAAGGAGCCCAACAACTGTTAGCAAATGTCCGAAGTTACCAGGTATAACATTAACAGAACTGATCAAATCACCAAATTGCAGTGCTGACTTACGGAGAGAGGGATTGGTTGGGAGAAACGTTTATTGTTCATATTACCACTCACTTCACTTCTAAAATTTATGACATCAAGAGTCTCATGGAATCATTTGAAAGCAGTGGGTTTAGAATTTGTTCTGTGATTGCTTTGTTAAGTGTTATTTTGATTGTTAAAGCTCTACTTAGCTCAACTGAACTCATCAAAGCCTTCTCTCAACAATTTTGGGTTGGTTACATGAACCCTGTTGCACTATTCTGCTCCTTCAAGATCTTAATTTTTGTTTCTCACTTCCTACCATATATTGTCTCACGATCTCAACCCATGGTACTTTTGGTTTTCCTACCCACTTAGCATTTATGTGTATGTCTCATTAAATCTGATAATTACGATTTATATGATGATTATTGTGTAAGAAAATGCCGCTTTAATTTATTTGAAAAGGCAGTAGCATGAAAACACATTCTTCATATTTCATTTTGAAAGTTTGAGGGGTATGTTTTATTGATACTAGTCACCATTTATTTGTTTGAAAGTTATATGAGAAAATCTTAATTTGTAAATAATTTATTGGTTCAACTGGTATTTAAGTATCACTGTCCATATTGGCTGGTTCAAACCCACAATTTCCTATTTTTGGACAAGTTAATTATTCATTACTTATACATCCATCATTCCATCTATTTAATGGTTTGTAGAGCTCTGGGAAGTCTTCAGTGCTAGAGAGCATTGTTGGGAAGGACTTTTTGCCTCGTGGATCAGGTAATTAATGCTTTCACCATTCACATTTAATGTTATAGGCTCACAACATGTTTTTTCTATAGTAAACTTAAGATGCTCATTGAAACATAAATCCTATGAACTTTAGAAATAATGTGAAAGTATTGTATGCAGGAATTGTTACTCGACGTCCTCTTGTCCTACTGCTTCATGGGATTGATGAAGGAAGAGAATATGCAGAATTCATATTTTATGTAGTACACTTTTCCTTTCCCTGTTATTGCTTGAATTATGTTTTCCTATTATTTGTGCACTTATAATTTTTTGTTGTTCATGTGTGTGCACATGGCCTTGTGTTACCTCATAAAATTATGGTCATCTAAAGGAGCTTCACAGGGCTATCAAGCTAAGTGAGCGAGCTTTAGTTTCAGCAGATCCAATTGTCACTTCTCTAGGAAACTTCCAACAGGTATTAGACACTCAATTGCTTCTGGCATTTGCATAGTTCATAACTTCCGTTTACTGAATGTCTGGTATTTTCCAGGCCCATGTATTTACTTCAGAAGCTGGAGATTGTGCTGCTTTTCTCTCAAACTATGATACCAAGTCCGTTACAAGAGTGATGTTCAATGTAACGCCCTCAAAATTAAACCCGAAACATGACATGCATTACAAAAAAAAAAACAGTATATTATTTAAGTCACCAAAGTAATATGGAATAAAACATCAAATAAATGCCCTATGGGCTTACATCTTGCCAAGCCAACACTTGGACACAAATTCATGAGTCCTAACTCAAAACAAATAAAGCCCTAGGCTTGAAAGTTTACATTGTTCAAATAAAATAAATAAAACAAAATAAAACAAGTCTTCCAATTCAATTCCTCACAAGCTAAGTCCTTGGAGGTAGTGAACCACCTGTACCTGAAAAATGAAGTTCCCATATAGGGTGAGCCACAGCCCAATAGAGAAATACTAAACCAAGCATAAGAATTAACTAAAGTATTAGCATCTAATACATGGTTAACACGCTATAATCCAGTTACACTTTTTAAGACATGAATGTCTATATTGCCTATGACACATTGTCCATGGCACATCTTACTTTTCTTCTATGGCTCAGAACCTGGCCAAATAACTCAACGGGGTTTCATCTTTTATTAACAAAACTTCCAATTCCACAGGAATAACAATTCAAGTTAAACCTAATCATAACAAATACACGAGTTTGTATTATATCAATCATAATCAATTCACTTCCATACTTCCCAATTGACACACATTTTTGTGCTGTATCAATAAAAACACTTCAATATAAATAAGCACACATAAAAGTGATGCTATTGGAGTCCATCCCCTATCTCCTCCCAAACAAAAATCCGGTTTAGAGGTCCATCCCCTATCTTCCCCTAAACCGTGGAGTTCATCCCCTATCTCCTCCAAACAAATCCGGTTTAGAGGTCCATCCCCTATCTTCCCCTAAACCGTGGAGTTCATCCCCTATCTCCTCCAAACATCATGCATATGCAATGAAACATACAAATTGCCATATGCAACACACAATCAATACAAGTAATGTTCTGTATTAATTCAACAGTCAACATATGTGACTTAATTCCAGTTATACCTAAGCAGCATGCAAGGTCTACAACAGTCAATGGCTATCCTTCACCGATAGCCCAAAACAGTTATTTCTAAGCGAGAAATAAATATCACAATGTATATACATTATCAAATCCACATATGAGTGATTTATTATTCAATTACATCAACCAATCTCAATTTCTCAAATCTCATGAATTTAACCCAATACACAATTCCCCTTTTTAAATTAATTACATGAATTAATCTATAACAAAACCCTAAGGTTTTTCCCAAAATTACCAAACCACCTCCCACATACCAAAACACCAACACTTAGGATTAAAACGTATACAAGGAGTAGGAAATCCCTACCTCAAAGCGATGAACCCAAAAGAAGGAGACGAAGATGTTTGCCCAAATTTCAAAGTGCTCCAAATCCAACAATGCTCAGATTAAATGAAAGCCCTCACTCTCTTCTACCTTTTTTGTAAAGGAACTAGGGTAGAAACACACCCTAACTAGATCAAACCTAGGGTAAAAGGTGTTTAGAGAAGAAGAAAAGTCGAACTTTAGGGTTTGAGATAAAAAAGAATGAAAAACTGCCCTAAAAATCCCGCTGCTGCCTTTAAATACTGGACAGGTCCGCTCGAGCGCACAACACACCGCTCGAGCGTAAAGAACAAAAACAATGTCCGCTCGAGCGCAAATATGCCCGCTCGAGCGTAGAATTCTCACCTGCAGAAGTTTTGCAGGAACCAAAAAAAAATGCTGGAAGGGTGTAAACTCCGCTCGAGCGCAGAAATGTCCGCTCGAGCGGAAAGGCTAAAAAAAATGAGCGACAAACATCTTGACTCAGATTCAACCCACCTGTTCGAAACACGCCAAATACATCCTAAAACTCAATCAAATAGAATTAAAGGATGACAACAACAATCTGATAACAACGGAATCTACGGAACATAAGTCCGGATACACTAATCAAATGGGAAAAGACCGGGGTCGCTATAACCTCCCCCCCTTAAAAGAATTTCGTCCCCGAAATTAAGCATAGGTTTGTAAAAATGAGTTTTTCCCAATACCCAATGATATAAAACACGGCAATAAACAACTTGACCCAATACCGGTCACTTCATCTCTTTATCAAGAGGCATCTCACAATATGTAAAAAAAAAAACAGTATATCTTTCAACCTGCATTAGCAGTATACAATTTCCTTTCAAGTTCAATATTTTTTTGAAATACAAGATTCTCATTTTCATATCATAATTAATTCCATGATATCCAATAACAAACCAACATATGCAATGTTCCAATAAACTTCCAAAATATGGCAAGTTTTAAAATAATTCCACAAACCAAAACATTCTCAATGTTTTCTAACTTAAGACATATATAAAATTCTTAAGTTCAACAATATTACATAATCTAAATACAAGATTATAAATCAGTAAACAATTCCGGATATTTCTCACGGACTTCTAACTCACGTTCCCAAGTGGCCTCCTCCACTCCGTGATGCTTCCACAAAACTTTCACCAAAGGGATGGTTTTGCCACGCAAAACTTGATCCCGCCTATCCAAGACTTGAACCGGTCTCTCCTCATATGAGACATCCTCATCAACAACTAAATCGGTCCAATCCAACACATGCGATGGATCCGGCTCATACTTCCGAAGCATACTCACATGAAACACGTCATGAACTCCGGATAACTGCGGTGGCAAAGCTAAACGGTAAGCAGCCTCGCCAATCCTCTCAAGGATCTCAAAGGGACCAATAAATCGAGGGGTCAACTTCCCGCTCTTTCCAAACCTCATCAAACCTCGCCTAGGTGATATTTTCAGAAAGACATGATCACCTACCTCAAACACCAAAGGTCTCCTCCTACGGTCGGCATAAGATTTCTGACGACTCTGTGCTGTAACCAGCCTCCTACGGATAAGCTCGACCTTCTCCGTCGTTTCTCTCACCAACTCCGGACCCAACAAAGGTGCATCACCCACCTCGGCCCAACAAACTGGAGATCTACATGGTCGGCCATACAAGGCCTCAAACGGTGCCATACCGATACTAGACTGAAAGCTATTGTTGTAGGCAAACTCCACTAATGGCAAGTGCCTCTCCCACGACCCACTAAAGTCGAGAACACAACCCCGAAGCATATCCTCAAGGATCTGAATAGTACGCTCGGACTGCCCGTCAGTCTGAGGATGATAAGCCGTACTAAAAGTCAACTTAGTGCCTAAAGCACTCTGCAAACTCTGCCACAACCTGGCAGTAAAACGAGGATCTCTATCTGAGACGATCGTCACTGGGACCCCGTGCAACCTCACTATGTCCCGAACATACAACTCAGCAAGATGATCTACTGAATCTCTAACTCGCATAGGAATGAAGTGCGCTGACTTCGTCAATCGATCTACCACCACCCAAATGGCATCGCTACCCCGCTGAGTCCTCGGAAGACCCACGACGAAGTCCATAGTGACATGCTCCCACTTCCACTCGGCGATAGGCAAGGGTTGCAACAAACCCGCTGGCCTCTGATGCTCGGCCTTCACTTGCTGACAAGTAAGGCACCTAGATACGAAAGCTGCCACATCTCTCTTCATACCCCGCCACCAAAACTGGCGACCCAAATCCTGATACATCTTAGTACCTCCCGGATGCACCGCAAGGCGCGAATGGTGGAACTCTCGGAGTACCTCCTCTCGACAAGACTCCGGCACAAACAGACGGTCTCGGTATCTCACACTCAGGTCGGGATACACCATTAAACCCTTCTCAACCTTCCCATTAGAAATCTTCTCTCGAAGAGATTCTACCTCAAGATCACCCCTCTGAGCCTCTAACACTCGAGTCACCAGTGTAGGCTGTGCGACAACAGAAAACAAGGCCGCAGCCTCAACGGATTCACCCAGATGCAAATCAAATTCCCCAACTGCACCCAACATCTCCCACTCCCGGATGGCTATACTAGCTAAGTCACCAACCGATTTCCTGCTAAGGGCATCAGCCACAACATTGGCCTTCCCCGGATGATAGTGCAACTCGAAGTCATAATCCTCAATGAACTCCATCCACCTCCTCTGTCTCAAATTCAAGTCTTTCTGTGTAAACAGATATTTCAGACTTTTATGATCCGAGAATACCTCAAACTTCTCGCCATAAAGATAATGCCTCCAAATCTTCAAGGCAAATATCACAGCTGCTAATTCTAAATCATGCGTAGGGTAATTCTTCTCATGAATTTTTAACTGACGTGAGCCATAGGCAACCACTTTCCCCTCTTGCATCAACACACAACCCAGACCCTCTCGTGAGGCATCACAATAGACTGCATAACCCAACCCTCTCTCCGGAATAATCAAGACCGGAGCGGTGGTCAATCTAACCTTCAACTCCTGAAACGACTTTTCACAAGTCTCACTCCATACAAATTTGACTCCTTTCCGAGTCAATCTAGTCAACGGTGAAGCTAACTTAGAGAAATCCTTCACAAACCGGCGATAATACCCAGCTAATCCCAGAAAACTGCGGATCTCAAACACACTCTTAGGTTGTGCCCAATCTTGCACTGCCTCAGTCTTGGATGTATCAACTGACACCCCTTCCCCAGAAACTACATGGCCTAAGAACTTCACCTCTTTTAGCCAGAACTCACACTTCCCGAACTTAGCATAAAGCTTATGGGCTCTAAGTAACTCTAGCACTGCTCTCAGGTGTTCCTCGTGCTCCTCCTCTGAAGGTGAATAAATCAGAATGTCGTCCACGAAGACGACCACAAAACGATCTAAGAATTCCCGGAAGATCCGGTTCATCAAATCCATAAACACTGCCGGTGCATTGGTGAGCCCAAACGGCATCACCAGAAACTCATAGTGGCCATACCGCGTACGGAATGCCGTCTTTGGAATATCCTCCTCCCTGACTCTCAACTGATGATAACCCGATCTCAAGTCTATCTTAGAGAAACAACGGGAACCCTTCAACTGGTCAAACAAATCATCTATACGAGGCATAGGGTACTTATTCTTAACCGTAGCCCGATTCAATTTCCGGTAATCTATACACAGTCTCAAAGCACCACCTTTCTTCTTAGCGAATAGGGCCGGTGCTCCCCATGGCGAAACACTAGGACGAATATAGCCCTTATCTAGCAACTCCTGGAGCTGAATCTTCAATTCAACTAGCTCGGCGGGGGCAAAACGATAAGGTGCTATAGAAATCGGCGCCGTACCGGGCACTAAATCAATAGAGAACTCAATCTCTCGATGCGGTGGTAAACTGACCAGATCCTCGGGAAAAACGTCCGAGTATTCACAAACCACCCTTGGTAACACAATCGGAGTCTCAACATCCTCACTAATCGCAAGACTAGCAAGTAAACTACTAAGCTCACTCCGCCCTCGCGGATCATACCTCGGTGGCAAAACACTACCAACCCTGTCCCCCAGAAAATGAAAACGTTCTCCGCTCACTGTACAACAAGTTACCCTCTGACGGTAGCAATCAATAAATGCCCGGTATGATGATAACCAGTCCATACCCAAAATAACATCGAAGCCCTTCATGGGCATCACTACAAAAGAGAAAGGGATTCTATGATCATCGACCTCTATATCACAACCCCTAACACCTTGTTTCAAAATCAACTCACCCCCAAGAGGCGACACTACACAAATAGGAGATGCTAACTGAGCTAACTCCAACTCCAAAATAGATGCAAATGCAGCAGACACAAAGGAATGAGACGCACCCGTATCGATCAATACACTAGCAACTGAATTGCAAAACAAGAAGGTACCTCTAACCACAGATGGAGCTGGTATAAGATCCTGCGCGGTAACAGCATACACGCGCCCAGATGACCTCTGATCAACCTGCTCTCCCCTCGGAGCAAAAGACTGTTGCACAGATTGGGACGAAGAAGCCCCCTGGTTGGCCCTCGAGGCCTGAACTGACTGAGTAGGCATCTGACTCTGAGTCTGCCTCGAACCAGTAACACCGGGTGTGCCACCCAACTGTGGGCAAAACCTCTTCATGTGCCCTGGCTGACCGCACTGAAAACAAGAGGACGGCTGACCTCTACTCTGACTCTGGCTCTGAGATCGAGCCGAAGAAGATGCTGCCCTCTGAACTCCTCCCCTCTGAGGACAAACTGGAGACTTGTGGCCCAGCTGACCACACTTGAAACAGGTAATGTCTCCCTGACTGCCTTTCCCAGAACTAGCACTCGGCACTGGAAAAGTGGATCTAGAAAAACTACTCTGAGGCTGCTGAGGAGTGAAACCTCTCTGCCTCCTGCCATCACTCTGGCCATCCTGACTCCTCTTGGAGCCTTTCTGTCTTTCCCCCTCTTCCTGCATCATAATCTCAGTGTGGGCTGCTGCATCAACCAATCGCCCGAAATCCCTAATCATGGACCCAACAACTCTCAGCATGAGGCCACGCCTCAACTTCTTCTCAAACTCAATGCAGCGGCGCTCCTCAGTTGCCACCAACTCAGGTGCAAACCTGGACAAACTAGTGAATGCCGCTTCAAACTCGGCCACTGATAAACTGTTCTGCTCAAGATGGCGGAACTGATCTCTCAACTTCTCCTGAACAGCTGGAGACAAGTACTTCTCCTGAAAAGCATCAACAAAAGCCTTCCACGTACCTCCAATACGACCCTTGGTGAACTTCCACCACTGACCCGCATCTCCCTTCAGCTGGAACGATGCCAAGGTCACCTTCAACCCCTCGTCTTCGATGCCAAGCATCTCAAACGTTTTCGTTGTCTGTTCGAGCCACTCGTCTGCCTTAAGCGGCTCGCTAGGATCACCTACAAACACATCCGGTTGAGACCGGAAGAATTCCCTCTTCAGAAAAGAAGGCCCTGCATCTGCCACAACTACCTGAGCCTGATTCTGAGCCCTAAGAATGCCCACTGACTCCCTAAAAGCTCCAGCTATCTCTTGGGCCAAAGCACCCATACCTTGCTGGCCTGCTGGCTCGGCCACATTGGCTTGGCCAACACCCTCCTGAACTGCCGGTATCTCCTCCGGTATAGGCACTTCTTGCCTAGCCTGCCTACCACGCCTACCGCGACCTCGTCCTCGTCCTGACATCCTAATGAAGGAAACAAAGACGTTAGCACTCTAAATAATGTGCCAAAACTATAACACTTGCGTCCTAATACATTGGACAACAATAAATCACACCACGTAAGCACATAATCACATAAGCACCTACGAATTTCATTCCTGGATAATGACAGTCCCGAGACGTCGCTAAAGTTCCGGTTGGAAACAACATTGATCAAGTGCCTTTCCAACAAGACATTCAGAGACTCAAGGGTCCAATCAACATCCAGAAACTACATTCCATACCCACATAGTCACATAAACATGTTATCATATAAGCATGCAATCATTACACTAAGTCTCTATCAAACGAGACGAACCCATTGTGATTCTAATCACTTCCCACGTACCCAAAGTATTCAAACCCGGTACGCTCTGATACCAAGTTGTAACGCCCTCAAAATTAAACCCGAAACATGACATGCATTACAAAAAAAAAACAGTATATTATTTAAGTCACCAAAGTAATATGGAATAAAACATCAAATAAATGCCCTATGGGCTTACATCTTGCCAAGCCAACACTTGGACACAAATTCATGAGTCCTAACTCAAAACAAATAAAGCCCTAGGCTTGAAAGTTTACATTGTTCAAATAAAATAAATAAAACAAAATAAAACAAGTCTTCCAATTCAATTCCTCACAAGCTAAGTCCTTGGAGGTAGTGAACCACCTGTACCTGAAAAATGAAGTTCCCATATAGGGTGAGCCACAGCCCAATAGAGAAATACTAAACCAAGCATAAGAATTAACTAAAGTATTAGCATCTAATACATGGTTAACACGCTATAATCCAGTTACACTTTTTAAGACATGAATGTCTATATTGCCTATGACACATTGTCCATGGCACATCTTACTTTTCTTCTATGGCTCAGAACCTGGCCAAATAACTCAACGGGGTTTCATCTTTTATTAACAAAACTTCCAATTCCACAGGAATAACAATTCAAGTTAAACCTAATCATAACAAATACACGAGTTTGTATTATATCAATCATAATCAATTCACTTCCATACTTCCCAATTGACACACATTTTTGTGCTGTATCAATAAAAACACTTCAATATAAATAAGCACACATAAAAGTGATGCTATTGGAGTCCATCCCCTATCTCCTCCCAAACAAAAATCCGGTTTAGAGGTCCATCCCCTATCTTCCCCTAAACCGTGGAGTTCATCCCCTATCTCCTCCAAACAAATCCGGTTTAGAGGTCCATCCCCTATCTTCCCCTAAACCGTGGAGTTCATCCCCTATCTCCTCCAAACATCATGCATATGCAATGAAACATACAAATTGCCATATGCAACACACAATCAATACAAGTAATGTTCTGTATTAATTCAACAGTCAACATATGTGACTTAATTCCAGTTATACCTAAGCAGCATGCAAGGTCTACAACAGTCAATGGCTATCCTTCACCGATAGCCCAAAACAGTTATTTCTAAGCGAGAAATAAATATCACAATGTATATACATTATCAAATCCACATATGAGTGATTTATTATTCAATTACATCAACCAATCTCAATTTCTCAAATCTCATGAATTTAACCCAATACACAATTCCCCTTTTTAAATTAATTACATGAATTAATCTATAACAAAACCCTAAGGTTTTTCCCAAAATTACCAAACCACCTCCCACATACCAAAACACCAACACTTAGGATTAAAACGTATACAAGGAGTAGGAAATCCCTACCTCAAAGCGATGAACCCAAAAGAAGGAGACGAAGATGTTTGCCCAAATTTCAAAGTGCTCCAAATCCAACAATGCTCAGATTAAATGAAAGCCCTCACTCTCTTCTACCTTTTTTGTAAAGGAACTAGGGTAGAAACACACCCTAACTAGATCAAACCTAGGGTAAAAGGTGTTTAGAGAAGAAGAAAAGTCGAACTTTAGGGTTTGAGATAAAAAAGAATGAAAAACTGCCCTAAAAATCCCGCTGCTGCCTTTAAATACTGGACAGGTCCGCTCGAGCGCACAACACACCGCTCGAGCGTAAAGAACAAAAACAATGTCCGCTCGAGCGCAAATATGCCCGCTCGAGCGTAGAATTCTCACCTGCAGAAGTTTTGCAGGAACCAAAAAAAAATGCTGGAAGGGTGTAAACTCCGCTCGAGCGCAGAAATGTCCGCTCGAGCGGAAAGGCTAAAAAATGAGCGACAAACATCTTGACTCAGATTCAACCCACCTGTTCGAAACACGCCAAATACATCCTAAAACTCAATCAAATAGAATTAAAGGATGACAACAACAATCTGATAACAACGGAATCTACGGAACATAAGTCCGGATACACTAATCAAATGGGAAAAGACCGGGGTCGCTATATTCAATAACATGCACTGTAATTTGCCTCCTTGGTCCATCAGCATCCTTCCCGATTGTAGGAATGTAGTTTTCAATACCGCCAAAGTATGTTGATCTCTATTTAATCTTTCCGGAGTGAAAATCCATTTTCAATCATAATTACTATTGTGCTGAAGTTTCTGATTCTTGTGCCTTCATTACAGGTTGGAGTTCAAACATCACAGATGGAAATGCTGCCAAGTAATGCTGAAATGTTCTCGTGGGATACTTATAATGAAGATATATCATCTCTGGATGACAGCTTGGCATTCAGTTCTGTTGGTCTCTTGGAGCAGATAAATGTCACAAGGGATGCTAGTGATTATCTTTGGTATATCACTAGGTGAGATTTGTTATTCAGATTTCTTTCGAGCAAATGGTTTTGTTGATATCTTCTTCCTCTTACTCAATTTTTGTTCTACAGAAAGTACTCGACAAGTTTATTTCTGACTGATTGTTTCAATTTGTAATTTGTTCAAAAATATTTTCTCAACATGGGATACTTGCATTTGTCTCTATAATTGTATAGTGTACATGAATTGGGACTTGTATAGCTTTAAGCATGAGTATTAAATGCAAATTATGCAATGCTTTTGTGTTGTGATTGTAATCCCCACCCGATCAATTTGTTAACAGTGTTGATATCGGTTCATCTGAATTATTCTTGCATGGTGGTGAACTGCCTACTCTCATAGTGCAGTCAACAGGGCATGCTCTGCATGTGTTCATAAATGGACAACGAAAACAAAAAATTATGCAATGCTTTTATTTATTTGTTTGTTTTTGTTTTTATTTTTATTTTATTTTTATTTTTCTTTTTATTTTTTGCGACGGTAACAAGATGGTCGCCAAAGATTATATTAGTGTTTTTCTTTGTTTTTTGCGACGGCAAAATAGCGGTCGCCATAAGTAGTTTAGGTGGTCGCAAATAATTTGCGACCGTTGCTTTGCCGTCGCAAAAAGTATTTGCCACCCCCATATTCGCGACCCCCATTTGCCGTCGCAAAAAGTCTTTTGCGACTGTTTTTTATTATTTGCGACGGTTTATAGCGGTCGCAAAAAGTGTTTTTTTTAGTAGTGTGAATTAAAAAAAAAAAAACAAAATTTGTACTTTTTAAGTATATCCAAACAAAGTAGATCTAAAATTAAAAAAAAAATTAAACCTAAAATATTTAAAAAATTAACTAAAAAAACTATAAATTAAAATTTAAAAATCTATATATATATATTTTTAAATTTCAAACCGAAGTGATTGAACCGATGAATCTTTTGTGGGATGTGATTGATCTTAATAAATTTTGAACTGCTTTCATGCAAAGGATTCTAGGGTTTTCCATCATGGAATGTGGTGTTGAAATATGTAGGGGATATAATAATTCAACGTAAGATTAGAAAACAAATATGGGAATTTTTTTTTAAGGTTCCTCAAATTAAGATTTTATATCATAAAGGATATAAAATATTTTCATAATAGTTAAGATCCCTCAAATTTTTACAGAGAAATTTCGAAATAAAATTGCTCTAGCTTGCTCACAAATTTCTCTATGTTTTGACCATAGAGAAGTTATATTTGGTTTAGCTTGCAAGTATGGAAAGTTATATTTGGTTTTCCTTTAAGAGAGCCATGATTGTTGCATTATCATTTGGGCTAGAAATTTGTGGCGTTACAGTGAAAATCAAACAAATAACCTAAATTAGTGAGAGTTTAATGTTTTCAGGAAAAATTCAAATGCTAGAGAAAATTCAGCTCAAGGAACAACTAACCAGTGAAAATCAAACAAACAACACAAATTAGTGGGAGTTTAATGTAGTTAGGGAAAATTAAAATGTCAAAGAAAATTGGAGAGAAAATCAAAGAGGCAACTAATCATAGAAAATCAAGTAAGGCAAATAGAGTAAAGTGAATCCAATGCGTTCAGAAGAAATTGTGATGCTAGAGAAAATTCATCTGAAGGGAAAAATTACACACAAGAAGACAACTAATCAGTAAAAATCAAACAAGCAACATAATTTGATGGGTCAGGAAAAATTCAGATACCAAAGAAAATCAATCAAGACACCTAAGTTAATATGATTATAGTTGTGATCAGAGAAAATTAAGATTCAAGAAAAAATTCATCACATGGAATAAACTGACCAGTAAAAATCAAACAAGCAATATAAATTGAAATGCTAGAGAAAATTCATCTCAACCAAACTAATGGCAAAGAAATTGTAGAGAAATTCATCTCAACCAAACTACTAGCTTCAACAAGATCAAGCAAACACATTAAGTAAAGTGAATCTAATGTCATCAGAGAAAATTCATTGTTTGACTATTTTCCAAAATTATACCTCATCTTTGACATCTTTCAAGTTGACTCACAATCCTTTTGTTACGAAGTTTTTCTCTTTTTAAAACTCAGGAAAAAAAAAAATCATTAGAACCAGGAAATGTAGACAAAGATTAATGGGGGAAATTACCAAAAAAAAAAGGACAAATTGTTTTCCTATTTTCTTCTAATGTCATATAGTTTTGCTACAAGTAAGCAGAACATTCTGAGGGGAGCAAAATGAACCCCTCTTACGAAGGAACCCCTCTTACGAAGGTTTGGGCTTAAGATCTGAAACAATTTGACATATTTCCACAACAAAATCCCCCCTGCAACCCCTTTCTCTGCCCAATCCCAATTCCAATCTCAAACCCAAACCCAAACCCAACCATAATCTAAAATTTATGTGTCACCCATGAACCAAAGGCTCAATGTATCAATCAAAATCACATGATTCCTAATAGTTGTAGTAATCGGTGGCCTTTCTTTATTGAAATTTCAAATAGAAAATATAGAGATTGAAAATTGGTATATGTATATATATAGAGAGAGAGAGAGAATACAGAGACAGAAGAGAGAGAGAGAGAGAGAGAGAGAGAGAGAGAGAGAGTGATATATGAGTGTGGGTGAGGAACCTTAGATTATAAAAAAAATTATTGTGGACTTCTCCCATAACTAAAAGTTAGAAAGAGATGTTAGACTAATTTTCCTTAAAAAATTATACATTAATGATAAAGTTTATAAACATTAATAATTAAAATTCTAATTTTTTTTTATATATTTATAAATAATTTTTCAAAACCCATTTACCTATAATTTTCCCAAATATGTATGTGTGGCTGATTAGTTTCTGTTTGACAACTCCTTGTAACTTGAAGCTTCAAAAGAGGTTTGATTTTTTCAGATATTTTAATTTTTTTTAAAGAAAATAAAAATTAACTTAATAAAAATAAATATCAAAAATATATTTTAGAATTTTTAAAAATATTTCTGGCATCCAAAGAAATAAAACTATATAAAAATGAGTGCTTTTGATTTTATTTTTATTTTTGGCACTAAATTAATCTTTAATATTTTATAAAAAAATTCTGAAAATAGATTCTAATAACCAAAATACATAGATGATGAAAAGGAAAAGTAAGCTAAAACGGCATAACTTTAAATGTTTAAAAGGGGGGAGTTATTGTAAAGATTATTTTTTAATATTATTTGTAGTTATTTCTCAAATTATCTCCACCAATCCTGATTGATGAAAATGTCTTGCCCCAAAATTAAAATCCTAATTTAAAAATCTCTGTATAAATTGTTACATAAATTAATACTCCTAACACTATTTAATAAGTTTTCACCCAAAACAAAAGATCAAAGTCTTCTCATAATAAAACTGTCATGTATTAAAGATAGAAAAAAGTTTAGAAATCTCAAATGTTTTACTAACATTTCTACTAAATGTCTTACATGTAAGACATTTAGTAGAAATGTTGATAAAACATTTGGGGTTCCTAGCATTACTCTTAAGGATAAGCATAAAAAGGGCTGCTAAATACCCATACTTTTTTACTTTGGACCCCTTGTTTTTATTTTTATTTTTTATTACAATTTTATCCTAACTTCAAATTCCAATTTTGTCCACATCCCTATTCTCTTAAGTCTAACCCTAACCCTAGTCCCACCACCACTTCTACTCTCACTGACATCCTCCGGCGACCAACCCACCACTATTTCCACTTCCACTAAAAGCCTCCGGTTATGATCTAGGGTTTTTGAGCTCTGAAATTCTTGCTCTAATTGATCACGATCTATTTACTTCTACATCGATGGAATCCATGACAAAAGCAACCATTACATACATAAACATACAAACATCTAGATCTTTTGCTCTCCAATGACCTTTATTGGTTTATCTCTACTTTATCTGTTGCTAGGTGTAGCAATAAAGTTGTGAATGGCATATTCCGGAACTCATTGCCGGAAAAGTTTTGGCGAGAATTGACACAAGTACTCACACCACCGAGCTACCCAGATCAACTCTCTTTTAAGATCTTCATCTTCATCCTTTGGAACCTACTCTCTTTTCTCTCTTTCATTGTAATGCCTCCAGAAATAAATACACAAACTCATCTCATAAGCAGAAATATAATTGAATTAACATGCTTTGATTCATCAGAGTTAATATTCATGAGAGATAGATATACGAAGGAATGAAAGTTACACAGATATTCATTTGTCCTAATGGCTTACATCTTTCCAAGTTGCTGCTTGGTTACAACAAAAATGAGCCTAGCTCGACACAAATTTAAGCCCTTGGCTATACAAAATAGATACAACAAAAATAAAAGCTATTGCTCCAAATCCCTCCAAGCTACTGTCCTGGCAGAAGCATATCACCAACACTTGAAAATGGTTTTTCCCAAATAGGGTGAGCCAAAGTCTAGTAGAAACAATCTAATACAATATATGAGTCTTAACAAAGATATAAGTAAAATGTGCATATACAATGTTCATAGTAAAATCATTCAAGTTTTACAAAATCACAATATGCCAAGTTTTATATCTCAATCCTTGGTATCTCAATTTCATTCACGTCAATTCATTTCATCTCAATCCATGAGCAATTTCATTATTTTCCAGACAACCCAACTAAGACTATAATTCAGTGGTTCTTAAATCAACACAACAATCACACAAATACTTCAATTTGCCATTTTACAAAAATTTCATCCGCGGGAATTGGCACCTATGTATACACGCGGTTTCGGGACTTTCACTCTGGACACATAAGCCAACTTAATTCAATGGAGTCCATTCCCTTTCTCCTCTTAAACATGGAGTACATCCAATTTCTCCTCCAAAAAATCATACATATACAATGTATTTAAAACACAGTCATATTCAATGACAAGCAACAAGAGATTAGTTTCAATTTACCTAGTCCTCATGCAATTTCTACAACAATCATAGCTATCCTCTACCGATAGCCTAATACAGATATTTCTAAACAGATATTTAATCTCAAGACAGATAATTTATTCAAAATTTCAAAGATGAGTGATAATACATATCCTTCTCCACCGTTTATGTCAACATCCATTCAATTCCACATTTTCAATCCCAATTCTATTTATTTATACAAAATAAATATTTGAAACATTTTAGGGCAAACTCCTTCTTTCCCAAATATCAACCCAAATACCAAAATCAACTATTTTGTCACAATATAACCTCATATTCAACTCTATAACCATTTATAACTCATTTACTTAAAACCACTCTTTTGAATTAATACCCAAACCCTAGGTTTGTTCATAGTACACCCAAATTTCCACCATTGTTACAAAACAACTCATAACTAAGTTAAAAGTCATATGAAAGTGTAGAAAATCCCTTCCTCAAGCTTAGAAGACCAAAGGAAGAGATGGAGAAACTTCAAAGACGCCGAAACCAAACTTTAATCGGACCAAAAGAGAGCTCTTGATGCGCACTACCTTTTTAACAAAGGCACACAGGTATAGAGATCACTAGATCTATAGCGACCCCGGTCTTTTCCCATTTGGTTGTTGTATCCGGACTTAGGTTCCGTGGATCCTATCATTGTATAATTGTTGTTGTCGTCCTTTATCTTCTCTTTTTGAGTTATAGGATGTGTTGGGCAGGTTTGTTACAGGTTGGTTGGGTTTGGAAACCAAGTGTTGCTGTCCAGAATTTTGGACCTTTGCTCGAGCGAGGAGTTGGTCGCTCGAGCGAGATTTTGTTTTTGGTTCTTCGCTCGAGCGAGGGTTTGGTCGCTCGAGCGAGAGTAGAATTTTGTGTCTGGTGGCTCGAGCCAGGGTCTCTTCGCTCGAGCGAGCGATTGCGTCTAGTATAGACCTGAGAGCTGTGTTTCTTCGCTCGAGCGAGCTTTTCTTCGCTCAAGCGAGCGAGGTGTATGTTTTCGAGTTCTTCGCTCGAGCGAGCATTCTGTCGCTCGAGCGTGCTTCTGGGTTGCAGACCTGAAGCATTGCATTCTTGGCTCGAGCGAGACTTTCTTCGCTCGAGCGAGGCTTTCTTGTGTCTAGTTGCTCGATCGACCTATCCTTCGCTCGAGCGAGCCTGTCAAGTTTAAATAGGCAGCAGCGGGTTTTAAAACAGTTTTTCATCCTCTTTTTGATTCCAAAACCCTAGGTCCGACTTCTCTCTCCCTCCACTCACCTTCTCTCTTAGGTTTCATCTATTTTTAGGGTGTTTCTACCCCAGGATCTTTATTAAAAAGATAGAGGGGGTTGAGGGCTTCGTTTTAATCTGAACGTTTGACGGTTTGGAGCACTTTGCATTTTGATCATCTTCTCCATTCGTGTTCTTCACTTCGAGGTAGGGATTTCCTACTCCATATTATAGGTGTTGTTCTAAGTTTTGGTATTTTGATATGTTGGGGTTGTTTGGTAATTTTGGGAAAAACCCTAGTTGTTGTAATAAATTAATTTGTATAATTAATTTAAGGAAAATTGGAGAATTTAGTTGAATCCATGGAATTGGGAAATTATAAGCTTAAATGGTGTAGTTGGATAGTTTAATAACACACCCATGAAATTGTTGAGTTTATATTTGTTATAACATTTATTTCCTGTTTAGAGATAATTGTTTTGGGCTATCGGTGGAGGATAGTCGTGATTGTTGTAGACATTGCATGTGGATTAGGGAAAACTGAAACTAATCACATTGGTTAAGTCATCGATTTTGACTGTTGAATTAATACAGAAAATACGTGTATTGATTGAGTATTGTATATGGCAAGTGTTTAATACATTGTATATGCATATTGTTGGGAGGAAATAGGGGATGTACTCCACGGTTTGGGAGGAGATAGGGGATGGACTCCATTAGCACCACTAATATGTGTGCTTATTGATTTATGGAAGTGTTTTTACATGTTATTGATACATCACTAAAATGTGTATCAATTGGGAAGTATGGAAGTGAATTTTGGTTGAGGTTGATACAATACCAACATGTGTATCCATTATGATATAAGAAATGTTTAACATGATTTGATATCCCCATTGAATTGGAAATATTGTTAATGTGAGATGTAGTCTCACTGTTATAGTTTGGCCAGGTTCTGAGCCATATTGATAATAATGGAAAGTGAAACGTGTCATAGACATTAGTGTCATGAAACTGTATAATAATGTAATTGATTATCTTGGTTAACCATCTATCGAATGCTATTACTTTATTCAATGCTTATATTTGGTTTAGTATATTTCTACTGGGCTGTGGCTCACCCTATACGGGAACATCATTTTCAGGTCCAGGTGATGTGCTACCTCCAAGGAATTAGCTTGGAAGGATTTAGAGTTGAAGACTCTGTTTAGATTAGTCGTTATTTCAGTTTATTTGATATTATATGTAAACTCAAGCCAAGGGCTAAATTTATAGTTGAGTTAGTACTCACATTTTTGTGCCCAAGTGTTAAGCTTGGAAAGATGTAAGCCCATAGGGCATTTATTTTGATGTTACATGTGATATCCTTCAATAATGATACTCTGATGAATGAGATAATGATTGGTTTTCTTTTATCAATGCATGCTACTGTTATATATTATGGGTTTATTTTGAGGGCGTTACAAGATCCAGGTGAAAATGTAGAGAGAAGACGAGTTTTAGAGAGGGAGACTCTAGATCTAGGGTTTTTGAAAAGTAGAGAGAGAGAAAAGTGAAAAAGTGATGTAAAATGACCTTTTTACGAACTGATATACGCACAGTCCACTCGAGCGCAAGAGTTGATGCTCGAGCGTCAGACACAATAAGTTGTTTTGGTCGAGCACAAGAAGTGACGCTCGAGTGAAGAATACACACATCCAGTAATTTTGCAAACACCAGACCAACGCTTGAGCTCAAGAAAAGGTCGCTCAAGCGTAGGAAACGCTGCTCGAGCGTAGAAAACACTCTCCTAATATTTTTGCAAACCTGCAAAAGTACTGAGAGTATGCAGACCTGCAGAAGTGCCGCTCAAGCGGAGGACCAAAATCCTGGGCAACAAAGTTTGAAAACTAAACAACCAACCTGTTCCAAATATGCTCGATACAACCTAATAGCCAAACTCAAGTAAGAATAAGGGAAAAAGACATGAACAACCATATGAGGCTATGAAACCCGAGTCCATAATACGAAATGGGTCAGATCTAAACCAAAAACGCTATATTCGTGCTTAACTCTCTCTCTCTCTCACTCTCACTCTCTCACTCTCTCTCTTTCTTCGCGTCGATTTCTCTCTCTACCTCGTAGATTGGTCGATTTCTCGTCATTCGATCACACAGAGTCGAACTTGTTAAATATGTTTGGTGCTCTACAACAGAACATATGCCTTTTGTTTGGTTACATACCACCGAACACTAGGCTTTTGTTCGAAACTGGTTTTTTGAATGGCGGCGAGAGTGGTCGAAAAGGCAAAAATATGGGTTATGGTACCTACTGGAATGTGAGAGAGGTCCAAGAAGTGCAAGGGTAGAGATTGGAAGGAGGAGTAGGAGGTCATTGGCAAGGGAGGGGCATTGGGGAAGGGTCGCTGGAGGGGAAGGGTCGCTATAATGGATTGGAGACTGTTGTTGAAGAGAATAAGGAGTTGTAGGTGGAAGGTGTTGGAGTGGGGTTCAAAGGGTATATTTAGAATTATGGTAGGGGTCTAAAAAAAATAAAGAAAGAAGCAATTTTGGTGGTGGGGGGGCCAAAAAAGTGGGGGGTCCAAAGTAGAAAGGTTGGCATTTAGCAGCTCTTTTAAAAAGTTTTTTTGTTTTCAAAAATTCAGTACACATCACTATTACCAAAATATCTTTAGTGAGTAATTTAATATTTTAAACTTTAAAATGATATAACTTTTGATCTAGATATTGTTTTTTAATAAAATTACTATTTTTAGAATCCTTTCGTCATATCTATCAAATAAAATTCATATTGGCCATGAAATTCGATAAATATATATATTTTTACCGTCGAAAGTAACGTCAATAGTAAAATTTTACTCCGATTGACATTAAATTTTACCGTAAAATTTTAGTTTTTAAATAGTAAAATACCATCATCATCACTAAACATCATAATCACTATGATTGTTAATAAACAAGGCAGTTTTGGCCAAAGTAACTTTTACTGTTATTTATAAATAGATTGTCACTAAGCAAAACTTAAACCATAATAAAAAAATTTACTACGAATTAGTGTAAATTTTTACTATTGATGTTAGTTTTGACCCAAAAAAAAATTACAATTTTTTTTAAAAAAGAATTTCATAGTCAACATCGATCATGTTTGATAGATCTTGACAAGAGGATTCTAAAAATACTAATTTTATTAAAAATCAATATTTAGATCAAAAGTTATGCCATTTTAAAGTTTGAGACATAAAATTAGTTACTAAAGGAAAGATTTTCTATAAAAAAAAAAAAAAAATGAAAACAAATTTGTTTGTCCTTCATGAAATGAATGCTTCTTCTCCAATGGGTTTACAAATTGAAAAAGTTTGGACTATCCTTTTCACTAAAAGGGCCCCAATAAAAAGGTTTTGGCCAAAAAAACCCAAAACAAAATGGGCTACTCGCATTGATTAGTATCGATGAAATGTGATTGCAAATATTATAGAAATTAATATATTTTTAAAAAAATTATATTGTAAACAATATATAAATTAAATATTCATTGATAATATGATAAGTATTACATAATAAATATATTTATAAGATTTTTAATACACGTCATCGAATTTAATAATTGACCTATGCGCATACTGCAAAGTGACCCATTCACATGGGTTGGTGTCAACAAAAATCATCTCATGGAAGGGATTTTTATTCAGAATCTTAATCAAAAGTATTAATTGTTGTGGAAAAAATAAATTATGTATGAAGTAGATTTAGATTTAAAGAAAGAAGAAAAATATAACAAAAGGCATATTCAGGATGTTTTCTTTAAGAAAATGTCTCTTGAAAATTATATCTCCAAGATACAATGTCTTATTTCAAAAAATAATATTCCTTAGTTGTTTTCTAAACCTAACCCAGAAAATCAGAAATAGAAAACGAAAAAACCAATATCTATGGGCTATTGAGGAGAGTTCCTTTTATGGAACTCGAATAGGTACCAACAAAAAAGGAACATATCTTTTCTTATAGACACTGTCTAAAATTCAAATGTTTAAACTTGTCCAACGTCCATAAACCAAATTGCAATTAGGATTCAAATTTGAAATCTTTAACTGTTTTTTTATTCAAACGGTATTAAACTGTTTGTTTGAATATTTTATTTATTTCTATATATATATCAAAACAACTAGAAGCTCCAACTCATAGATATCTTCAAAGAAAGACCTCCAATGAAAAATTGAAGGAATATGGAAAGTCCTTCCTCTATTTATAGTAGATGAGAGCACACTCATTTGCTTAATATTTCAATGCGGGAATCAAGCTAAAAATTTGAATTCTAAGTGCATGTAAGAAAAATGAAATATTGAATTCCCTCCCAAGTAAAAGTGTGGAGATTCTTTTAGATTCCAATGTGAGATCCAAGAAAGGAAGTGAAACAAAAACACGGAAATTATTATTATTATTAGTAAATAATATATAACAATCCCCTACTATTTGCTAATAAAACAAAAAATAATAAAACAAATAAATGAAATCAGTAAAAAAAAAAATTGATATTTGTATAGTAAATATTCTTAAGTGGACAAGCCTTGAACTTAGAGCTGAATATGACATTTGAGTTTCAAACAACTAAGAGAACAAAGTCTTGATCTTAGTGAAGTTTCAAATAGCTAAGAGCACTAAGTCTTGATCTTAGTGAATTCAAAAACTAAAAACAACCATATTCGCACCATACATAGGTTCATAGTTCACAATAGCAGCGCATTAATCGGCCTTGCCCTAATCCCGATTAGCAAGTACTCTAGGATTAAACTGGTAATGCTTAAGAGGCGGCCCTTACTTCTATACTTGAAAAGGAAAACTCATCTAGGACGTTTCACAACCTCTCTATCGTCCCACCGAAACTATGAGTAATGTTAAGAATTAAAAATCTAACCTTCCAATTGTGGAATATTAAGTGCATTAATTAGATGTGGAACTTTGTTTGGAATAGCATTAACCCTCACTATTCACAAGTTTATAAATGCACTTGAAATATAATCTCTCATTATATTTCATACTATAGATTTTAATTAAAAACCTTTGAACTCTAAAATAGTGTTTATCTGAGTTATACAAAGAGTAGGCTACAATAAAAATCTATTTTTAAGTAATCGGTAAAAGTCTCATATCTCTCATAATTTTATTGATCCTCACCACTATGTGGCATTGTAAAGGGTCCGCAAGCATTTAATCAGTAGGTAAATATTCAAGTAATATTTTACCTTTCTTTTCAAGTTTTCTTATGTGATTATATCTCATAGCAATATGTTTGCTATTATTTGAGATTCTCATATTTTTAGTATTGTGAATTGCCGCTTGATTGTCATAATACAAAGTAATAGGCCCTCTAGGCACTTCAATAAATGGAATACATCTCATGAAATTTTTCATCCAAATTCATATTCCATAGAAGACAAAGCAATACATGATTGTTTTTAAGAAGACCATGCAACTATACCACCAACAACAAATAACCATTCACTAGTAGATTTAGAATTATCTATCAGAAGCCCAATTAGCATCACTATAACATTTAAGAATAGGAATTGTGCAAAAATAACATAAACCATAATTTATTGTATATTTCAGTTATCTCAAAACTCTACTAAATTCCTTCCATTGCTCAGTGCTAGGATTACTAGTAAACCTACTTAACATACCAACTGCACATGCAATATCAGATCTAGTATAATTCATAGCATACATTAAACTTCCTATAATACAAGCATACTCTTCTTGATTAACAGAAGAGCCTAAATGTGGCCAATTTATTTCTAGAATTAATAGGAGTTTTACTAGGTTTATAATCAAAGTGATTAAATTCCCTTAACACTTTTTCCATAAAATGAGATTGAGTCAAAACAAATCCGTTATTCTTTTTAGTAACTTTAACACGCAAAATAACATCAACAGGACCTAAGTCTTTAATGTCAAAAGTTTGTGCCAAAAAACTTTTAGTCTCATTAATACAAGTCCTATTAGAACCAAAAATAAATAAACCCAGAAACTAGTAGCAAATCATATCATGGTTGGCTTTTCCCAAAAAAGTGCTTCCTTGAGGTATTTAGGGATTTTCTTTCTTATTATATCATAACCAACACTAGAGTTACATTATGAGCTAAAGCATGACTTTAGAATCAGGAGTACTTTTGATGGATTTCCATAAAAGTTTGAAAGAAATTAAATCAAGAGTGCTCAGTTGAAAATTCCAATTTTGGATTTTCCTTGTGCATAGGTCCAGACACTAATTTATTATGTCCACAAGGACAATCTATTACACAATGACCAAAATACCCCTATATTACTTCCGTTATCTCATACGATTTGATTTCATGTCCTCTCTCTCTCTCTCTCTCTCTCTCTCTCTCTAGATCTCGCATTCGTCTTCGCTTTCACTCTGATAGTCGGTACCGCACCGCCGATTCAACAGCGGTTTCCGACTTCTTTGTCATAGCGTTCAGAAACCACTGACGTCGCAAAGGCCTGAAGAAGAAGAAGAAGATCTAAAGCTCACATATAACTCTCTACACCATCGCCTTCATGTTGTATTCTTGTTATCGCCGATATAACGCCAACATCTATAGATCTGTAGATCCGCCTACCCTAACCCTAGATCTATACCACCACCATGGTCTAGCTACAAATATGAAGACGAAGATGAATAGTTCGACGATGATCTAGTTTTATACAGTCAGAGAGATTGGGTTTGGATCCTAAAATAGTCAAGAAGGAAAAGGAGATCTAGACATTTGGTTCAATACTATATGTGTGTGTGTGTATGTATGTATATTTCTCTATTTACATGTGTATCGGTTGCATGTGAATATATATGTGTTTCAAAGTTTTGTGTTTGTTGATTGTTGATTTTGATGTTATTTTCTCTTTGGAAAAGTGGAGAAATTGATCATTTGAACATCAAAGCAACAATGAGAATAAGACTATATTTGGTTTTCTTATTGTGACAATTAGGTTCCTTCCCTTTTCTCTTTCTTTCTTCGCTTCATTCTCCTTTTGCCTTCGTTGGATTTGAAATGTCCGGGATGGTTCCTTAGATTACAGTTCTAGTGTTTTCCTATTCGGTGTTGAATTTCGCTTGTTCCGGAGGGTGCGCGGGTGAGTCCAAAATGCCGGGAGCGAAGCAGAATTTCTGGATGGCTGGGCTTGGGCCGCACATGCGAGGCCCTAGGCCACACGTGCGGGGATGGGCCGCACGAGCGGTGGGCTAGGCTGCTCGAGCGGTGGAGATTGACACCCAGAAAAAATTGCATTCTGAAATGGGCCGCACGAGCGGTCAATGTAGGCCACACGAGCGGCCAACTGGGCAGTCCGAGCTCTGTTTTTTTATAACTTTTTGGCTCGAAAATATCATTCATTACACACCCTTCTCTCTCATTCTAAACCCTATTTCTCTCCCCCTTCTCTTTAGAAAACTTCCTCAAGCCTCAAAACACTTTGATTTTGCAAATTTTAGGTCAAGATCTCCATCATCTTCCTCCAAATCTTGAAGATCCAAAGTTAGGGCTTCACTTTGGTGGTGGAGATCCGAAATTTCTCCCATCTTTGAGGCTAGGGTTTCATTTCTCCTTTCATCAACAAGCTTGAGGTAGGGATTTCTTGAGTTATATATACTAGTTTTGCTATTTGTTGTTGATTTAAAAGTGTTCTTGAGTTTTGTGTTGATTTTATATGAGGGTTTATATCTAAATCTTTTACTATTTCTTGAGGGTTTCCCTCTACTAAACTCAAAGAAAATTTCTAGATAGAGTTTCTTTTAGAAAAAGATGAAAGTTTGTTTTCAATAAAAACCCTAGAAATTAGGGCTTTTGAAAAATAATGAAGATGCCTTTGAAATTACTTATTTTCTTGTATCAAGAGGATGTATGAGACTAAGTCTCATCAAATGTTTAACAAAATAGCAACTTCATGTTGTATATATATGAAAATGGAGGTCCTCTTTTAAAATCCATTGATAATTGTATATTTGTGTAGAGTGGTAAGATGGCAAGTTGTTGAGTGCCATAAGTGATGTGAAAATGCTTAATCGTAATGTAATGGAAAAGTGAAATGAAAGATGGCATGTTAGACATATTGAAAGTTTGGTCATGATGAATTAATGTTGAGGAATTGTTGTGGTGTGTCGAAGACACATGACTATTGTGCGAAATGAGAAATTGTAACTATGTGTTGAAGACGTATGGGTATCTTGTGGAAGAACATGGTAAGGAGGAAATGAAAATGTGATGTTGAATATTGTTGTAGACATGTTTTTGAATATAAAGGAATGCTATGAATTAGTAGTTATTGCATCATATTCTCAATTGTTTTATTGTCATTATTGCATATCTTGACATGAGTTGGAAAGACATTTATTTTGAGAAAGATCATGGTAATGAGAACTAATGGAAATGTTTATGGGGTAAATACGGTGGTAAGTCCAGATAGGGGGTGTAGTTGGTTTGATAAGTTGGCCTGAGTGTCCTTGGTGAAAGACCAGAAAGCTGCGCGGATAGGTGTCGAGCCTTCCGGTTAATACCGGTAAAAATGACAGTTTGGTAGTACTCGTAGAGTCTACTTGCAGACACCAGCCTAGGAATTACCAGTGTCGTATTTACCGCCTCTGTTGATTTAAATATTGGAAGTTTGAAATTGATGAGATTACAAAATATTCTTGAGAGCATAGTGATTTTAAAATAGTGCATTGAATATTAT
The DNA here is from genome assembly GCA_022316695.1 of Camellia oleifera. Classification (NCBI taxonomy): domain Eukaryota; kingdom Viridiplantae; phylum Streptophyta; class Magnoliopsida; order Ericales; family Theaceae; genus Camellia; species Camellia oleifera. Next base: position 112,981,488 of record CM039317.1, read on the forward strand.
TGAGAACATGATGATTTTGAAATAGTGCATTGAAATAAAATTCTCCTTCATTATTGGCACTTACATGACATTACATATGCATTTCTTTTTAACGTTGAAGGAATTGGCATAACTGTATATACTTTGTGAGGAATCTCTACTAGGCTTTATGCTCACCCCTATGGGATTTGGTGCAGGTAAAGATGTGGTGACCCCGTCAAACTAAGGGCGTGGAAATGCTTTGGAGAAGAGTAGTTTAACTCTTATTTTGTTGTGATATTTTTTGTAAGCCAAGGGCTAATGTGTTTGGGTCTGAGAGACCATTATGTGTAACCAGACTATTGCCTTGGAACTTGTAAGCCCTTGAGGGCCTTATTCGTTGTGATTCAATGATTTCTTTTACATGCTATAGATTTATGTACTAGTTTGTAAATAAATGTATAATGGCATATGAGAACACTTTTGTAAACATTTGGAATTATGTAAATGAAACTGGTTAATATCTCATTTTGGAAGTGTGTTGAGGTAATAGTTATATGGGATTATTTTCGGAGCGTGACACTTATTATGTTTATGTGTTTTTCTCAGCAACCAAACATGCAAGGTTGTCAATACATTACACTTAGTGTGACTCAAAGTCGATATTCTTCTTAGATCATAGTATTTTTCTGTTTTACAAATCAATCTATTTCACAGCTATCATGAGGTGTTGGCTAGTTTATGAGCCTATTGTACAAGATTTTATTTATTATTTATATTTTTTTGTTGTTTTTGATCTTGAGGAGAGAGATGTTGTTGTTGTTGAATTTAAACAAATAGATTTTTAAAACATAGAGATTTGTTGTTATTGAATTTGAATTTGAATTTTGTTTGTACAAATAGTATGAAGAGAGATAGAGAGAATTTGAACAGATAGATTGCAATAGACAGATTTTTTCAACAAATAATTTCAACAAATAGATTTTTTGATAAGATAATTTGAACAAATAGAGAGAGAAATCCACATATTTTAAATAGATCGATAGAAATCCACGGATTTTAAACAGATAGGGAAAAAAATTAAACAGATAAGGTAAAAAAATTGAACAGATAAGAAAAAAAATTAAATAGATAAGGAAATTTTTTTGAACATATAGGAAATTTTTTGAACAGATAGTCAATAGATAAATTAAGGGGTAAAATTGGAAACAAAATGTCTTTCAAAATAAACAAAAGGATTTCTCACCAAACTATTTCACAAAGGATTGACTTCTTACCAATAAAAAAATATCCACTGGACCTAATGCCTTATACCTTCATTAACTTGATTTATCACCAATTTACTTTTACATGAATCAAAGTCAAAGACTTAATTTAATTGAATTTATGCTATGGCAAGAGAGAACTAAATCATAACCTATTTCAAACAAGGTTTGGCTTCTCTACTTCAAAGAACATTTGGGCTTGGTAGGCTAATTTTTGGATTGATTTTGGTAATTCGAACCGTTGGTTTTTTAAAAGTAGTTTAGTATAATATTCATACAAAAAATCAAGACAATTAGACATCGGTAGTGTATGAGCACAAAATATTGTCCTCGTATAATCCTGTTGATCAAGATTGCACTCCTCTGTACGTCATCGCTTTACTCCCTGAAAACACAAACGTGAACTAGCCGGCAAGTGTGTGTCGGATACCTCTCCAATGCCTAAGTCAGCAAAATAGACAAATAGACAAAAAGCTCTGTGTATTCGGGAATCAAAGTTGTGTTACCTCTCCATAGGTGATGTTGTGAGTTTTTATAGGTTCTGCGTGGCACAATCTTAGTAGGACTCTTATTCCTCCATGTAGAGTCCTCCTAGGAATCACATTCCTGAAAGATAATGTTTATCCTTCAACACCTCCCTCACTGCTTAAACTAAGTGAGATGGTTTTACCATGGTCGGATTCCAATACGACTGAGCTAACATGACCATGCTAAAGCCGCAGACTAGACTGAGCTCCAGCTAGCTCGGTTCTTCCTTTCACTGCGTGTACCTCGGTTTGACATACTCCAACTATGGTGTTTACTTACTACCGTGCTAACCGTAGTAAACCCCCGACCAAGCTAACGATAGCTAGGTCCACCGCAAGAAGCCGAAATACCTTGGTTCTGAATACCATGACCGAGATAACTACCTTTACTCCGTTTGGTGACTTTAATCACACTTGGACCGTGGTAACACTTGCCAATCCCTTTTCATACTTGGACCGAACTAACTATGGCGCGTTAAGACCGCGCTAACCAAAGCGAGGTCCACTATGAGAAGCCATCATACCTTGGCTCCAAATACTACGACCAAGCTAACTATGGCGCGCTACAACCACGGTGACCGTCATTACACTTGGACCGAGCTAACACTTGCGATCCACTTGCTAAGCTCTTTTTACCGCGGCTGACACCTTTACCTTGGCTGACACCTTTACCTCGGCTGACCCCTTTACCTCGACTGATATCTTTACCTTGGCTAACATTGCGGTCAACCAAGTTACTTCGGCTCTTCTCTCCGTTTGACTACCTTGCTTGGTAGCTCGGCCATAGTGTTGACCGCCACTAGGAAGTAGTTAAGTCCCGTAGCTAGGTCCCGTGGCTAGTTCTCATAGCTAGGTCGCGTAGCTAGGTCCAATAACTTGGTCCCGTAGCTAGGTCTTATAGCTCGGTCTCGTAGCTAGGTCCTATAGCTAGGTGCAATAACTTGGTCTCGTAGCTAGGTCTTGCAGCTCGGTCTCGTAGCTAGGTCCTGTAGCTAGGTCCAATACTTTGGTTCTGTATATAGGACCTAGCTAGGTCCTGTAGCTAGGTCCCGTAGCTAGGTCTCGTAGCTAGGTCCTAAAAACATCTTTGACCGCCACTCCAACCTAGCTCGGCCCAATTTGGCTACACAAATTACCCTCTCAGGTAGCTATATGTTTAAATCATATTTGTTTTTAAAAATAGAGGACAAATATAATTTCAAAAATAGCCATCCATTTTTTGTAATACAAATTTGATTCAAGCATATAGTTACTGATTTTCGATCATCTTGATTGTTTACATGAATATTCTATTTAATGAATCCTAAAATGTGAATGGTTCGAATAATCGAAGTCGGTGCCAAAATAGACGTACTAAGCCTAAACGCTATCTCAAGTTGAGATAACCAAGAAGCTCAATTTTTTCGACGTGTCCTTATCAATAATCACCAAACAAGTTTTTACCCCTAATCCAATGTCTTATACTCTCCTTGGGATGGACTTTTCACAAATTTATTTTCTTTGGGTTTGGCTTCTCGTTTGACAAAACTTCTTTCAGTTATACTTGCTTTCACACTTTTTATTTCAATGAGGCTATGAGTTTTTAGATGTGAATCCAACCCGAATTGTGCCTTGCAGAGAAGTTTGTGATGTTAATTCTTTCAAGATTGCCACTTCGCTGATTAGGACGAGGATCGAGCTGCCCGGTCAGCTCGCGGGGGTCCAGGGGGCAGCGCTCATTGGCGGGTCCGAGGTAGCGCCACGGCGGGGTCGAAGGGCAGTGCCCCCGAAGCAAAATGCAAAAATGCATTCAAAGTTGCCTGTCCGCTCAAGCGGACATTCCCCCGCTCGAGCGGAGAATGCTGGGTTTCAGAAGTTTTTTCGCCAGTAAAAATACTGGATATTGTTTTTTCTCGCTCGAGCGGAGATCGCGAGACAGTTTTCTATAAATACGTGTTTCAATCCAAATCTAGGGTAACGCCTCCAGATCTTCTTCTTGGGTTCTAGGGTTTATATCTGGGGCTATTTTGCTAGTTTTCTTTGATGTTTTGATTGAGTATTCAACTCGTGGTTTAAAGAGTATACATCAAAGGATTATTTGTTTGTTCTACACAAAAGAAAGAGTTGTTCTTCGGTAGATTCTGAAGAATTCGATCCTGAAACTTTTGTGGATTCTGGAGTAGCTCATCGTCAAGACAATTCCGAAGTGAAGACGGGGCTGGAAGAGGCACATAGGGGTTGGTTCAATTCGGGCGTGGATTCGTTAGGTAATTAAGAGTATACCTGTGTAATTTCTTTATATCTTCTTAGTGGATTGTTTTGTGGCTGTTGCCCGTAGTTTTTTTATCACAATTGAAGGTGTCCAATTGTGGTTTTTCTACGTAAAATCGTGGTGTCGATTTGTCTTGATTGTTTGATTGGGATTGTTATATACTGCTTAAAATTGATACATAATCACAAAACAACATCTAGGGGATTTCTAGATTTTTCAAATATGGTGCCTACAGATATGGACTCTGGAAAATCCAAGCCTCCCGACATTAGCGGCCCTCAACAACTACCTCCATAGGCGGAAGAGGTGGATTTGGCGGCGGAGGAGGTGTTCATGGAGCCGGAAATCGAGTCGAAAACTTGCCACCGATGTCATACCTCGAATCCAAAACAGTATAACCAGGATAGCCTCTGCTGAGCTCTTGAAACCCCTTGATTATATCTTCACTCATAAGTATATTAGGGATGAGAATGTCATCATCATTTTCAAAATCCTCCTCTATTTCAGCGTATCCATTGTTGTTGTTGTTGTTTTGGGGGGGTTGACTTTGAGTGTTGTCGTGAGGTACACTTTCGCCTTCCATCAATGGGGTTGATGGAGAGAAACTTGAGACAGCAAAGACTGGTGAGACGAGAGAACCAATTAGGAGATTGAGACAGATTGCAGAGAGAGAAAGAGAGTTTTTTAAAATTGAGAGTCTTATCAGTTTATAATATTCTCAATTTTAATCATGAAAAAATTGAGAAATTTCTCAAAATTAATAATTATAAATTTCTTAGAATATTCACAGAATTATCTTTCTTTTCAATCCCATACTTTTCTCAGAAGCCAAACATAAATTTTTTAATTTTGATAATTATATACTGAAATCATTCTTTGTTTGAAAATTGAGAATATTCTCAATTTTGGAATTAAAGGGCAAAACGTATTTTTACCTATAAATGGGACTTATTGGTTCAAAAACTTTTTGACAGGACCTAAACTACCACCAAATATGTAGACAGGACTTTTTGATAATTAACTCTTATAAAAATTATTTCTATACAATTTTTTTTATTTGTTGATTATTTTCCTTAAAAAAAATTAAAATAAATAAATAAATAAAACTTACAAAATTAAGGGGGGCGCGTGCCCCCTTTGGCCCCGTCATAAATCTGCCCCTGCATTTATATAGGGGGTGTTTGGAAACCCAAAGTTGAGGCTAAAATAGTCTCAAATACAGAAAAAACCAAATAGCCTACTAAACTAATAATTTATATTTATTAAAAAAAAAAAAAACAAAAACAAAAACTAATGCACTGGCAGCCGGCAGTGGTCAGGCCCAACCTAGTGCCACAGGCTAAAAAGTCACTTTTGCCCCTATAGAGTAATTTTGGGAAAAGTAAAGTTAGGGACAAATTTGTCATTTTAACCTTAAACATCATTTCAAACACATTTTTCAATACAGCAACTCAAATAAAAATCCATCCTATCTTCCCAAACACAAAAACTAAAATATTCTACTAAAATAGTCAAAAAGTCAAAAAATCTCTAAAATAGCTACTTCCCAAACACGCACATAGTACCAACCTCATAAATTTTATAATTGTACAACAACATTTAAAAAAAAACACACAAATAAAGAAGAGACAAACCTGTTGTGAGAAATTGTGGAGTGAGAGGGAGAGAAAAGAAACCCAAGAAAATAATGGAGATAATAAAAGAAAAATCATTCTTATGGAATGTGAGTTTTTAAGAATTAATATAAGATGACGAAGAATATGATGACAATGATAGACAAAAAAAAAAAAAAAAAAAAAAAAAAAAAAAAAAGGGTTAATCTGATCAAACTCAATCTACCAACAAATTCTTACAAGAGGAGGAGATTTTTTTTAACACCAATTATTTAATCTTTATCCATAAGTCATGAGATCAAAACAATTAGAAAAAAAAAAAAATGACAATCAAAGAATGTTGCCAAGTAAGAGAGAGAAACTTTTAAAATTATGAAAATTTAATAATAGTCATTTAGAATTTTCACAGTTGCTTATATAGATAGATAGATAAATATAGTAATATATATATATATATTTTATTTAACGTGGTCATTCAAATATCTTATTACTATCTTATTTTTATACATAAGTTGTTAATTTTTTACATTTATAATCGTGTTCTTGGATAGTAATAAAATTAATTTTAAAATAATTATTTAAAATATTTTTATTTGTAAAATGATGGTATATTACTTTATGTTTGAACAAATTATGAATAATATTATATTTTATAATCATGTAATGAATAATGACAATGTTATAAAAAAATTGTGATTTTAAATCGTAACAAACAATGTAGTATTGATTCGATTGATTTGATTATAAAATGTTCATAATCTGATTTAATTTTAAATTTTCTAAAACCATCAATAATAATTTGATTTTAATTTTAGGGTAATGCTATAGTGTGCAACTTACACCTTACACCTTTTTGTGTTCACTTACACCTTACACTTACACCTTTTTTACCTTGCACTTACACTTTTTGTGTAAGTGGCACATAGTGTGCAACTTATACATTTCATTTATACCTTCCACTTACACTTACACCTTACACTTACACCTTACACTTACACCTTTTGTGTGAGTGGCACATGATGTGCAACCCACTTACACCTTTTGTGGGTTGCACACCTAAGAAAACTCCTTAATTTTAACTTATTCAATCCAACCAAATTACACCCTACTCGGCCCCATTCATTGCTGTAATAATTGACCAAAAAGCAAAAGCAAAGACAAGCGCAAAGACAAGCAAAAGCAAAAGGAAAGGCAAAAGCAAACAGACAAGCAAAAGCAAAAGCAAAAGCAAAGGCGTCACATGGGATGTGGTCCATGAAAGCATAAAAGCATCTGCCTTTGTCCGATGGGCTTTAGGTTTTTTTTTTTTTTTTTTTTTTTTTTTCCTTCAAATCTCATAGAGCTGAATGGAATTTATTATAATATTTAGAATTTATTTTTTTATTTTATTTTATAATATATTTATATAACGAAAATCATATCGTATATAATTCACTATATTCAAAATATAATAAGACTCATCATAAATATCACATAAAAATATGTAAAATGTGTATAGTAATTGTTAATGTTAATATGTATATATATATATTGGGAACTGATATTCCCACTTCACTTTACTCCAAATATATTTGATTCTTTGCTCTAAATATATTAATACTTTTAGAATTTTGATTTTTTCGGAGAATATATTTTGTGTGAAATAAAGAACAAAGAATGAAGTATATTTGAAACAAAATAGAGTGAGAAAAACAGCTCTTTATATATATAATGTACTAAATATATATATATATAAAAAAAAGTAAAAATATATAAAATATATATTAGGATCATAAATATTTGAACACTGATTTTTATCAATAGCGTGTTATTGATAAAATTTATTTTTTATTTTTTCAAAGGGTAGCTAGCTCGAGTGATAATGGCCCTTTTACCAAACCCTGTCTAGTTTTGGAGTCTCACCTATCCTTCCCTAAATTATATTGGCGGTGTTTGGGAAGCTTAGTCACAGGTTATTTTAGTCTCAGGCCTCGTTTGGGAACAGGTTATTTTAGTAATTTTTTGGCTTTTTACGAAAAAATGTGCAGAAAAGTAGAGAGGTGATGTGACTAGTTTTAGTTGACTTTTTGGCTAAAATAGCCACTCCTCAAACGAGGCCTCAATTATACAAAAAGCCTTTTAGCCCTTAAAACTCATTAATTGAAATATATATATATATATATAGGGCGCATCTTACACTGTCAATGTAACAGTATAGGCACAAGAATTGACAGTCTAATCAAAAATTCAGTATATTTTTCGTATTGTTGTGTATTTATTAATTTTTTAAAATTTTTTTTTACAAATATTTAGAGTAAAAAAAATAGTTTAAAATTTTAAAAATATTCACTAAAAATAAAAAAAATATAAAAAATTAAAAATTAAATTTAAAAAATTGAAACCAAACATAATAATTAGTTTTGAATCTTTAAAATTTGTATAATAATGGGATCCATAATCATAAAATTATAATGTTAAAATATATATTGATATATTAAAGTAACGTTTCGGAACGTTTACGTTTTTTATTTATGTTTACAAAAAATTTATAAAATGATTTTTGTTTGTTTTTAGGAAAACATAAACTACAAACGCACTTGCTTTGAATAAAATGTTTGAAAAATTTTAAAAATATAAACTAAAAAATATGTTTGTTCATGCCTAAAATATTTATATTTATTTTTTTATTATTTATGACAATGAGATCATACACATTATAATTAAAAAAAAAGTTGAAAAAAAAAATTATTTTGAGAAAAAAATTAATTGAAAAAAGATTTGTTAGTCAAATTTTTTAAATTTCTGATTAAAAATTAAAAAAAACTCATTTTTTGAGTTTATATTTTTTCTCAAATTTATAAACTGAGACAACTATTTATAAATCAAAAAAATTCTCAAATAAATTTTTATGATAATTTTTAAAATTTTTATAAATATAAATTAAAAATGAAATAATTATCAAGCCTAATTAATATATCGATATATACATGTAAGCATTATTAATTTCAGAAAGGACAGAGTGAAAAGACCAAGACACAAGCAGTCAATGAAAAATTAATTTTAGATGTAAGAGCATCAAATGGTGCAGGTATAGTACTGATCTCAAAATTATTGCTCGCTCCTCCTCAAACTCTCCTCCAAAACCCCTTTGATTGTTTCTCTTTGATGGATGTTAATGGTCTTGTTTGTCTTTGGTGAAAAGCTTTTCTCTTCACCGTCGACTGAGTTGTTAAGGCTGTGCATGTTTCATCTCTAAGACACTCTGGAAAGTTTTCAAGGTTTTTCTTCATTCCATTTCCACTTCCACTTCAATTCTATTATTTTTTTCTCTGTTTAAATCTCAACTATAATTTTAATTTCTGTCTTCAGTTTTGTTATAAATCTCTGTGTTCCACTGTTGCTTACCAGAAAAAAAAAAAAGAAAAAAAATCCCTGTATTCTCTTTTGATTTTAGGAAACTTTGTAATCTTCTCCTCTGCAACTCTATTTTATTAACTCTGTGTTGAACAATTACCAAAAATTCCCTGTATTCTCATTTCACTTTACTTCAAAAAAGAAGAAAGAAAAAAAAAAAAAGAAACTTTAGATCCGCTCTTTTGGTTCATATCTTCATATCACTTTCCTTTCACTTTCCTTTCATATCTTCATTTCACTTTCCTTTCATATCTTCATATCACTTTCCTTTCAGATTCTCATTTCACTTTCCTTTCATATCTTCATATCTTCTTTTGGTTCTAGAAATCTTTGTAATCTCTTCCTCTGCCTCTCTATTTTCACTCAGTTGGCTACTGGTTTGAAACACAGAGAGAGGTACAAAACTGAAATAGAAGTGAGAAATGGCTACTGGTTTAGTCGGTTTTGTTGGCCCGATTGTAGGCAAGATTGGAGAATTTCTAATGGCTCCAGTTGGCCGTCATTTCGGTTATCTATTTTCCTATAAAAGCGAGGTCAAGAATCTGAAAGAAGCAGTCGAGAAGTTGGATGAGAAAAGAGGTACAATGCAGCTATCAGTTGATGAAGCAGAAAGAAATGTAAAAGTTATTGGACCTGATGTTAAGGGGTGGCTGGGAAGGGTTGATAAATGCAGCGAAGAGGCCAGAGAAATTCTAAAAGACGAAGTTGAAGCAAACAAAGGGTGTCTATATGGGTGGTGTCCAAACCTGAAGCTACGTTACTCGCTCGGTAAGAAAGCAACCAACAAGGCAAAAGACGTGGCTAAGTTGCACGAGGAGAGGAAACTAACGGAAGTGGCCTACAATGAGCCTCCACCAGGGATAGAATCCACATCCACTGAAGGTATTAAGGTTTTTGAATCTAGAAGATTGATTACGAAAGATGTCATGGAGGCACTGAAGGATGATACATTCCACATGATTGCGATATGCGGGATGGGAGGTGTTGGTAAGACAACAATGGTGAAAGAAGTTGCCAAAAGAGCAAAAGAAGAGAAATTGTTCGATGAGGTTGTGATGGCTGTTGTGTCCCAAAGTCCTAATGAAAGGAGGATTCAAGGTGAAATTGGAGATAAATTGGGTTTGGAATTTAGGGAGGAGACTGAACGTGGAAGAGCAGATCGACTGCTTGAAAGACTAAGGGGCACCAAGAGAATCCTTGTCATATTGGATGATGTTTGGAATCGTCTCGAACTGAATGACATAGGAATTCCATTTGGAGATGGTCATGGAGGCTGCAAAATTTTGCTGACTTCTAGATTTGATAATGTATCCAACGATATGAATGCTCAAAAGAAATTTACACTTGACGTCTTAACTGAAGAAGAAGCATGGAATCTCTTCGAGGAGATGGCTGGAATTTCCAATGATACAAGTCACACAAGTACTAATTTGTATATCACACAGAAGAAAGTTGCGGATGAATGTGGATGTTTGCCGATTGCTATTGTTACAGTTGCGAGGGCACTCAAAGATAAAGATAGGCATTCATGGAATTCAGCCCTTCTACAGTTACGCAAGTCCATGGTAAAAAACATCAGGGGAGTAGAAGAAAAGGTGTTTAAATCTCTGGAGTTGAGTTACGACTTCTTAGGAAGTAGAGAAATTAAGGAATGCTTTTTGCTCTGCTCCTTGTATGCTGAAGATTTTAATATTCCAATTGAAGATCTCGTTAGATATGGTGTTGGGATTGAGTTGTTTGAGGCCATTGATAGCGTTGCCGAAGCCAGAGACAGAGTACATGCCTTTGTCGATGACTTAAAAAAAGGCTATCTCTTGATGGATGGTGGACGAGAAGGTTGTGTTAAAATGCATGATGTAGTTCGTGATGTTGCTATATCAATAGCATCTAGGGAGGAGCATTCATTTATGGCAAGATGTGACCAAGCATTGAAAGAATGGCCGGAGAAAGAACGACACAAAAATTACGCTGTAATTTCATTGCGATGCACTGGTACGAGCAAGCTGCCTGATAATCTAGAATTTCCAAAACTCTATCTTTTACGGCTAGAGGACAATCATGCATCAAATCTACCAAATGTCCCAGATAGTTTCTACGGAGGGATGAAGGAACTCAAAGCTTTAAGCATGTTGAATGTGTACATAAAAGGATCACTGCCGACATCCCTGCGATGGTTGACCAAACTCCGAAGCTTGTCACTATACGAATGCGGACTAATCAATGATGTATATGTAATAGGAGCATTAGAGAATCTAGAAATTTTGAGTTTCAGAGGCACCAAAATCAAGGAGTTGCCAAAAGAAATAGGTTGGCTTAGTCACTTGAAGCTACTGGATTTGATTGAATGTGGTGTGCAGAGGATTTGCCCAGGTGTTTTGTCGAGCTTATCAAAGCTAGAAGAGTTGTATCTTGGGTCTAGCTTTAATAATGAACACAGGATAGAAGAAACTAAAGCAACTTTCACTGAGCTGCGTGGGTTGTCTAATTTTACAACTTTGGTCATTCACCTACGACATTTTGCATACTGGCCAAGAGACTTGGTCCTTACGAATCTAAAAGCATTCGATATAGCCTTTGGCAATATATACATTACATATTCTCAATTACAAAACCGGTTGTATCTCTGGGATCTTCATGAGAGCGATCTTATGGAGAGTGAGTTCAAGTATCTTCTCAAGATCACTAAAATTTTAGACATAAGAGGAGCAGTAGGTGTGAAGAATGTTGGCTATGATTTAGACAAAGATGGTTTCAAAGAATTAACAGAATTGTCTTTGACAGATTGTCAGGATCTGGAATACGTCATTGAAACAACAGATGGGGTTCCAGTTCCGCAAATAGCCTTCCCTGTGTTACAGCGGCTCTGGCTTATAAATTTAGATAATATGAAAAAGATTTGTCATGGCCAACTACCAGAGACCTTCAGTGCGTTGACAGAGCTGAGACTGCTAGGCTTGCCCTCATTGACACATTTGTGGAAGGGTCCTACTCAACTTGTACGGCTCCGCAACCTCACTTCTCTAGAAATTGCGGGCTGTGATAAACTGGAAAGCATGTTCTCATTATCCGTAGCCAGAGATCTGATGCAACTACAGAAACTTTTTGTATCTGAATGTCGTAAGATGGAAGTACTTATTTCGAGTGAAGAAGAAGGAGATCAAAATGAGATAGCATCAACAACAACAGAAACAACAGATAAAATTGTGTTTCCTAAACTAAAGGAATTGTATCTTCAAGACCTGCCAAGTTTTACTGCTATCTGCAAGGCTATAAATGGAATTGAACTGCCGCAATTGAACCAGCTGGACCTCTGGTGGATACCAAAGCTCAATAGTTTTTGCAATACTTCGGATAGCAACTACGATACTATTCAACCTCTCTTCAATAAGGTATGCTTCTTTGACTTAAGCTTATTTATTTATTTAAGCTTCATTGCTGTGGGGCATCCATAGATTTTATTTATTATTTTGCTATTTTCATTTGACCTTTTAGGCTATAATGAGAACACAACATATTTTGGATGGAATATGTTGTTGGATGCAAAAATAAGAACGGCAAACTACACTTGATATTAATTAGTATTTAGGAACCAAATTCCGTTTTTATGTGTTGTATTTCTTTAGACAAATTATTGTTAATTCTTGTAGTTTGTTTATATCAATTTGGTTCTTATAATTTTAATTGCAACAATTTTACCTTTCAATTTTGCACATGGTATCAATTTAGTCAATTTTGCACATGGTATCTATTAAGGGACAAAATGGTTTTTTAATTCCCTTCAAAGTTATTGAAGGATTCACATCCAATTCCAAATGATTCATTCTCTTTTTAATAGATCATTTTGCCTCTGATTTTTATTCAATTTTTTAACAGCTATTATCACTTGGACTAGATTGATACAATTTGAAAAATTAAAGGACATAATTAATATTACTAAACCAAATTGACATGAGATGCAAGTATAGAGACTACATGTATAATTTGCCCTATTTCTTTTGACTAAAAATTTAGCTAAACTAATATGAATTGGACTGTAATTTTGCGAACTTTGACCAAGTTATTTGAAGGGTAAACTACCAATAAGTTCTAATAGTTTGACTTAATTCCCATCAAGTCCTAGCAAAATCGTCGCTAAAAATAATTTTTTATAACGATTTTTTGCATGCCGCTAAAAATTAATAATTAGTGACTTTTTTTTGTTATAGTTTTTATAAATTGTCGCTAAAACTTACAATTAGTGACAATTTTCTGTGATGATTTTTTCAAACTGTTGCTAAAAGTTGAAAATTAGTGACTTTTTTAGTGATAATTTTTTTAAACTGTCATTAAAACTTATAATTATGACATTTTTTGTGACAATTTTTTTAAACTGTTGTTGAAAATTAACTAGTGACGTTTTTTTAATAGTGTTTGATGAAAAATGCCATTAATTCTCATAGGACATATTGGACAATAAGTATAATTATGACATTTTTTGTGACAAATTTTTCAAACTGTCGCTGAAAATTAACAACTGATGATGTTTTTTAATAGTGTTTGATGAAAAAGGCCATTAATTCTCATAGGACATATTGGACAATAAGTCTACATATTAGGACTTACATGTAAGACCTCTTATTTAAAAATACTAAAATTGTATTTTGGATGGAAGAATTTAGCGGAAATTACACACACACAAAAAAAAATAAATTAAAAAAATTGACCCTTGTAACATAATAAACCATAAGTTTTAATTTTGTCAATTTAAAATCTAAATTTTTGATTTGTTTTCAATCTAAGTCATTTGCCTATTTTTGTTAAGTAAAATCAATAGAAAAATAGGTATTAGTCATTAAACTCAATGAAAATGGGTATTTTAGACATTTTATGTATACCTACATTGAGGTTAATAACTAAAATCCTTTTTTTTTGGGGGGAGGGGAGGGGGGTTGTGTCAATTTTAGTTAAAAAAGTAGACCAATGATTTAGATTAAAAACAAATTAAAAGATTAAGGTTTAAATTGATAAAATTGAAAATTCAGAGTTTATATTGTTGCAAGGGTCAAACATTGGAGGGGTTTTTTTTTTTTTTTTTTTGGTAATTATCCCTAGAATTTAAAATAAAGGGTTTTGAGGTTAAGGAACAACCATTAGTCCCTATAGTTGAAACGAAATGTCAGTTTAGTCATTGTGGTTTCAATTTAAACCTTATATTTTCAATTTTGTTACAATGTAGTCTCGCAATCATTCAACATTAGAATTTTGCACGAATAAATGCCACATGCAAAACTAAACTAACGTTGTTTTGTTGCACACCTCCAAGAAAATAATTTTGAAACGAAATGCAAGAGCAAAACATAGAAGCGCCAGAGAAAAGACCTATAGGTGAGAGAGAGAGAGAGAGAGAAGAAGAAGGTGCTTGACCGATACTACCCCTCTACTATTTGACCACCCTACTACCCCCGTTAACACTAGCGTTGGCAAGATTGAAATGGAGATAGACATAGAGAGAGCTTGCCGCGGCAATGACGGCTGGGAATGGGTGGGTGAGGATAGGAATGAGTTAAAGAGGCTCGTTGGAGTTGAGATGGCGGAAGAATTGGTAGGGGTGGGGTTACAGTGGGAAGATGAGGTGGATCTTGCAGGTGGGGGGTCGCCAGATATGTTAATGGCAGATTTTGAGAAGAGAGAGGGAGGGGAGGAGATGGGAAATGAGAGGTGATTGCTAGAGGTGGTCATGGTGGTCGATTGTGAGAAAGGAAGGTGAAGAAGTGCTTTGTTTGCACTATGGGTCTTCTTCTCTTTGGCTTTTTCTTATCTTCTACGTTTCGTTTCGTTTCTTTTTTTTTTTCTTTTTTATTTTGTGCATGCACCAAAACGACGTCATTTTGGTGCACTACACAAACACTACAAGGAAAAACACTATAGAAGATCTGGACTCGTTTGAGTAGCGGTTCCAAAGAGATTTTTGTAACTTATAAGGTTTTTGTTTTACTTAGAATTCTTGGGAAGAACTTTTGAAATGATTAGTTTTACAGTGTTATTTTGTAGGGTTAATCATCTAAAAGTCCTATTGATAAGGTTGATATTCCATTAAGTCCTTTTTTTTTAAGGTGATTTTATTTACACACCACAAATCCTTTCAGCACACACCACCTACTTAGTTCACACCACACACAAATTGAAGCTTTTAATTTTGTCTCAATACACACCACTAATTTTTAAATAATACCAAATTATTCTCATCGTCTTTGACCCTAACCCTAACCCAAAACCTTGTCCATCACTGGCCATCAGCCACCGACCTCTACCCCTCTCCCTTTCTTGTCGCAACCCTTATCTTCGTCCCTACCACCACTGTCTCACCATCATCGCAACCCTTATTGCTGCAATGCATAGTTGTCGCAACCCCACAAATCTCTCTCCACAGACTACGCATGGTTGGTCATTAGATGTAGGGGAGTTGCGATAGTGGTGGTCTCCACATGATGAGAGGAATGATGGTGACAGGTCATTGTAATGGTAGTGATTGCAGGATAGCGGCAGCAGCGGTGGACTGAGAAAGCGAAGCAGCAATGGCAGGAATAGCGGAGCAACGGAGAAGACGAGTTGCAAAGGAAGGTTGTGATGGCTGTAACGACGGAAATAAAAGAAGAAGGAGGAGAGTGGCAACAATAACGGTGAAGATGACTTCATGATAGTGGTAGTTGGCCAATCGGTGATGGTTGGTCGGTGGTTATGGCTGTAAATAGGTTAGTTTTGGGTTTGTTGATGAAGGGATGGAATAGAGATGAAGGCAATTTGGATATTTGATTGAAAGATAAAGTTGCAATTAAAAAATTATGAATAATGGCGTGAACTGAGAGTAATTTAGGTGTAAATAGAATTACCATTTTTTTAACACACAAAGTCCTATTTTCAAAATATTTATGTATATATGACTATTTTACCCTTATTAAAAGGCGGAAAGAATTGAGAAGCGTCAATTCATTAAGTGCTAATAAAAAATTATTAGGTGTTACAAGTGCAATACATGACAATATTATCCACCAATCACCCAGCATTATGCTTCATGCTTCAATATAAATTGCGGCCCCACCCTCACCACATACACAAAACTTTTGGTAATCACCTAACCATGCCTCAAAAGTACCAGATATTTTCCACTATTCGAATGGTATTGTTGATGTGCTATTTTACATTTATTTTGTTGTTTCAAAACTTAAAAACGTCATAATTAAAAAAAATTATATTTTTGGAGTCTACACAACGAGATTTATCAAATAAGATCAATACTGAATATAAAATTTTATAAAAATAAAATATTATTTTTTTAGCCTTACAAAACTAATCATATCTAAGTTTGCGAAATTATCCAGTAAAACTGAGAAATTCCTATTTTTTTCAATATTAACTGAGAATATTCTCAATTTTTTTCTAGTTTTAAAACCGAGTTAGTTTTTCCAATTTTAAACTAAGAATATTCTTAGTTTTAAACCTGGAAAAAAAAAATGAAAAAATTAGATCAAAAAAATATTGTTAGTTAAGTTAAAACTTACTATTAAAAATGGTTTAAATTGTAAATTTGTAATAAAAAAACATATTTTAATTTTTATATAATTTTGTATTTAATATTAATCTTATTTGATAGATTTTGTTGTGTTTATTCTAAAAACATAAAGTTTATCAAAAATAAATATACATTGTAAAAATTATGATGATTTGAAGCTTTGAAAATCAAAATAAATGTTACATTACCATACTTTTTTATAAGCAATTAGAAATGATGAACAACCATTGTTTGAAGGGTAATTTTGTCTATTAAAAATTAATGGGACGTGAAGGAACAAAAAAATCTTGAGGAC
This sequence comes from Camellia oleifera, assembly GCA_022316695.1. Classification (NCBI taxonomy): domain Eukaryota; kingdom Viridiplantae; phylum Streptophyta; class Magnoliopsida; order Ericales; family Theaceae; genus Camellia; species Camellia oleifera. The sequence goes on from CM039317.1 coordinate 112,998,339, forward strand.
TGTTATTACCATCTACCTAATTTCTTTGGACCACCCATTTCTTTGAACCCCCATCTTAAACCCTAAATTTTTATAAAAATTTTTTGAACACTCCACTTAATACCAATTTTACTCATATTCATAATATTATCACACCCAAGTGCACACCCACCTAATTTTACACACCTCTTTTTCTTCTCTCAGTAAACGATGAACAATTGAGAAACGATTAAGAACAACAAACGATTGAGAGATGAATCGGCTGTCCCTCTCTTCTCCTTCTCTCATAAACGATGGTCTCTTTCTCCTTGTCATCGTGAACAACAGTATCTTAGTCAGAAATCTCTTCAATAGTCTATTTCTTCTTCTCTTAGGTAACTTTCAACTCCCTATTACATATATATATATATATATATTCCTTATTTTGGGGTAAAACCCTCGATACATGGGGTTTTAGAGGGAAAAACCCTCAGACAAAATTGGAATAGGGGGAAAATCTTACAAAATGGAACCGTTAGGTATTCCAGTGCCGAACAAAATATTTATGTTCAACACTATATTACTGAACTAAATATTTTTGTTCAGCACTGTATTACTGAACAAAACCTTAATAGTTGGCAAATTAGTACCAAATCGAAAACAACCAATCATAAATGCAAGATAGATAAACTTACCAATACAACGCCAACCTCATCAAAGTTGTTGTCATCGTCCTCCATTACTCTATAATTATCAACAAATGGTGAAAACGACCACAAATGTATGAACTTAAGAGTCTGAAATAGGATTGTTTGCAACGTTAAATGATTTGGAACACAAAACACATTTGAAACTACCGAACAAAACGTTAACTGATTAGGTAGTTTCAAATGTTTTTCATTGAAGATGAATACGTGGGTTTAGAATGGTGATGAAGAAGAATACGATTCGGGTTTAGATTGGTAAGGAATATGTATAGATGGGAATGAAGGTGGGTGTACAATATTATAGAGCGTTATTCTAATTATTTTCATTTGGTGGGTGAGTCTTCCATTAAAAGTTGTCTTTTATTGTAATTTTACTTCAAGGTATAATTGTAATAAATAAATAAATAAAAGTAAGAATTTGACGGTCCAAAAAAATTATGTAAGTGCTAATAGCAACACTCAAAATCTTATTTAAGACAATGGAATATAAGTTCACAAAGGGGAACTTGTGTGTAATGCGCCTTTTATATTCATTCTTATCGAAATCATCACTAAAATAAATAATATAATTGTGTTTTTAGATATGAATTTGAAATAAACAGATTTCACATCACTCATTTGAGGAATATATGCTTAATTCAATATATATTTTTTTAGACGTACATTTTAGTAATGGATTTTATGGTTTTAGATTATTGGATATAAAATAATATCTCGTCTCCTTCTTCCCTTTCCCCAGTAGACACCTCCTCACCTTCCCAGAGTGAGCAAGCAAGGCTTAGGCGTCTAGAATTTGACGCAAAGTAGGGATCCAAATTTGGGGGGAGTTACAAGGCCAATCCAACAACTTAATGGGGGCGTTTGGTGTGGATTATTATAAGCTAAAAGCTGATAATTAGAAAGCTGTAAGCAGAAGCACCCCTTTCCCAACTTCTAAATAATTAGCTTTTCTCAGCTTATTTAAGCTATTTCTACCTAAAAAACTGTAAGCAGAAGCTGCACTAAACAGTCTGGCACAAATTTCCAAATTAAAATAAGCTATAATCACCCCCTATAATCCACACCAAACACCTCCAATACCCACTAGGTCCTAACCCCAAATTATAGCCATGTTTTTTCAATTTTACCCTTAGCCCAAAACTCACTATCCAGCAACTTGCCCGCTACCCAATAACAATATTATATCTTTCTCCCCCTTCGCTAGCAACCACCTCCGATCACCGGTACCTTCGGTCATTGGCAATCACCTCCAGTACTGGCGACCACCTCCGGCGATATTTTAATGAATTGTTTCAACAAAAATAACACCTATCACCACTACGTCACTACTGCCACCACCTCCACCACTCAATTACTCAGTCATATTTACACACACTTTCATCAGTGATAATAGTTTTTAAAAAAAATTACAAATAAATTTGAATCATTCACTCTTACTCATGTTCACTCACTCATTTACAATAATCCATACACAGACACAATAAACAATAGAGACTGATAAATTTATCATTAAAAAAAAAAAAATGAATCCATCATAAATCAATACAAAATCAACAAAGATTAATAATACATTCAGTGATAAATTTATCATTGAACACAACTAGATATTGATAAATTTATTACCGAATTTTTTTTCAGCAAATCTATTTTTAAAAATATAGAGAGAGAGAAAGAGATGGAAAGATAGAGAAAGAAGGAAGAAGAGAGGGGAGGAGAAGAAGTAAGATCTGAAAAAATAATGTTGTTTGGAGTCATTTGGAGTCGATTTCACCATTGAAACAACTAGATTGATGTAGATCTACAACTAAATTGATGGATCGGCGACAATAGAGTGAAGATCAGAGAGGTAGAGTGTAGATTAGTGATGGTTGATGTGGTTGGTGAACGAGGTGGTGGATTCGTGACGGTAGTGTAGATCAATGGTGGTTATGAACGGACGACGACAGTGGTGAAAGGAAGATGATGGTGGGGGTGGTGGTAATGGTTCGACGACAACCGTAGTGGTGGTCGTGGTGACGTTGATAGCAACGAAGGAGAACAGTAAATATGGTTGGTGAACAATGGTGATGGCAGTGGTCAGCAAAGGTGGTAGTGTTAATGACGGTGGCCATTGTGGGTGAACAACCAAGGCAACGATGGTGGTGCGACGATGAAACTCTTTACAAAATGGTAGAGGGAGATGAGTCTTCTCTGAGAGAGAGAGTCTGCACAAATGGTGGAGGAAAAGAGAGAACAAAAGATTGTTTAGGGCAACACAAAACACTCAAGGGTAAAAAAGGAAAAATAATAGATGGGCCAGGATTTATGTGTACATAAGATTCTAAGTCAAAACCTAATGGATAATAAAATCCAAAAACAAGACCGACCAGTAGATAACCCAATTCATTAGTACCTTATACTAAATTATTTAAATAGACCCAATAAACATTGGGGCCCAATTTTTTTTATTATTTTATTAAGCAAAATTTTTTATTTAACAAAATTTACTGAAAAAATAAAAAAGTTTAACTACTCTCCTATACAATAATAAAATTATATGAATTAATTAATAAAATAAAATTGAGAATATTTATAATTTTCCAAAGCACAAGGGAAATCCGTATTTTAAGAAAATTTTAAAAGGTGTATTTGTAATTTACTGTGATTTTTTTTATTGATTGAGGCCTAGTCTATAGGGCCCCTAAAAGAATTCATGTATCAGCGACAAACAATTTTTTATTTTTTCATGTGTTGTTGGGCCAAATTGAATATATATATATTGAATAAATCTTTCCTTTGATCAACAATGTTACAAGAATTATTGAATGGATTAGTTATATTATCTATTGAAAAAGATTTGATAAATAAATTAGATTATGCAAATTTAATTAGTGATTTTGCCGCTAAAATGTAATAGTTGGGTCAATTGTTAACTGAATATTGCTAAATTATAAAATAATAACATCAAATTTTTATCTTTTTGAGTCTTTGCAATGATTTCTTTTTATATTAATATATGGAAGAAAATTTTAATTTATAATTTTAATCATTATTTGTGCAAGTAAACTTTTTTCTGACTACTAACAAATAAAAAAATTATTAGTATTTATCATTTTATCTATAATTTTTTTACAAAAAAAGTAGGGTAAATTATAAATACCTCATGAGGTTTGCTTAAAATATAGATTGCCCCTATGGTTTAGAAAATTACAAATATCCCATTGTCAAAAAATTTTATTTAACAAAATTAATTGAAAAAAATAAGAAATTTCTAACTACTCTCTTATTCAATAATAAAATTATCTGAATTATTAATTACAATAAAATTTTGATTTCATTAAATACTGTTAATTGGCTTAATGATTTATCAATAAAATACGCTATTTGTTATGAAATTAGAAACTTCAAGAGACAGGCTGTAATTTTTAAAACCACATGAGGCAATTCATATTTTAAGCAAATTTCATGAGATGTATTTGTAATTTACCCAAAAAAATATATGTAAGAGGGCCTCATTTCATATCATAAATCTCAAGAGTGGCCCTACCTCTATCTCCCTAAGCCACCCTGATCTCTCTCTCTCTCTCTCTCTCTCTCTCTCTGTGTATATGAAAAACCTATTTTGTTTTTAGGTGAGTTTTCCCCAGATAAAGTAGAAGAAAGCCTCGATTTTCAAAATATTAATAAAGCAAAAATGAATTAATTTAAGCTGGATATTTTAATAGAAAACATTCTTGTTAACCTTATTTTTTCTCAATTGAAGAAATAGAATAGTGTATTCAATAAAATGTATCTTTACAATACAATGAGAGGCCTATATATAGGCAAGGCTAAGAGGTCACCAAGTAAGAGTGGTCACCAAGAAAGCTAACAATAAAAATATCCTAATATGGTAAAACCTAATTACAGTATTTAATATATATATATATATATAGTGAATATAATATATATATATATATAACAGTCTCCCTCAAACTCAAGGTGGTTGCAAAGAGACCAACTGGAGTTTGGAAAGAGAAACTAGAGAAAATAAAATAAAATAAAAATAATAATGTTGAAAGACAATTTATGGTTGTGCTTGACCGTTGTAAGAGCAGCTGAAACTAATGAGGGAAGATAGTTTATGGTCACATCGGACCTTTGTATGAGCAACCGGAGTTAATGTCAGAAGACAATTTATGGTCGTACTAGACCATTGTAGGAATTGAGTGCACCAGGGGACAGCTTGAGACAGAATGCGCTAGGGGCTAGCTTAGGTAGTGTGCCAAGGGACAGCTTAGGTGGTGGTGCGCTAGGGGGTGACGTGAGTGGTGTGCCAAGGGACAGCTTGGGTGGTTCGCATGGTGTATCACCTTGCTCCCCCCCAGTGGCCGCCCCCCACCCCTTCAAACTCAAATATGTTTGAAGATAGAAACCTATTTGATGTCAAAATAGAGGAAAAGACAGAATGGAGCGGAAGGAAGAGATCATATTCTTAAAATAAAAAAATAAAAAAAAAATTGTAGAAAGGAATTTTTATTTTAATAGTGGGACAAGCCCATGTGATTGAGTTGAAAGACATATTGTTTTGTTTGAATAGAAAGTGTACCCGAGAGAGAGAGAGAGAGAGAGAGAGAGAGAGAGAGAATTTTAGATGGGTTAATTAAAAAATTGTGGGTTTGGGAAAGTGTGTAGGACGGGTTTGATTAAAAAAATGAGAGTGTAGATTGGAAAGAGGGGTAAATTTGAGAGAGGGAGAGGAAAGATCTTGAATGTGGGCTGGTAGTTGAGCAACGGTAAAGGACGGCGGTGATGGGCCGGAACTGCCAGCGTGATGGCTGAAGCTGTAGCTGGCGTGATGGAATAAATGTCCGAGGTGGAGGCAATGGCTGGAACTATGGTGAGTAATGGCGGCGATGGTCGGAGAAAGAGACAAATGTGTGGCTGTGAGATACTCAAGTTCAAGGACTGAGGGTTTTGGGATGAAAAGAAAGCAAATAGGATTGAGATCTGGCGAGTGGCCGAGGAAAGGTTGTAATATGTCTGATACCATGTTTACAGTATTGAAGAAATAGAAAAGTGTATTCAATAATGTGTCTCTTTACAATACAATGAGAGGCCTATATATAGTCAACTAAGAGTGGTCACCAAGAAAGCTATCAATAAAAATATTCTAATATGGTAAAATTTAATTACAGTATCTAATATATATATATATTTTTTTTTTGACCAACAAATAAAAGTGTTTATTGATGAAGAAGTAAAATTACAAGCATAACTTACATCAACAAAGGAGGGAAATGATATGTTGGTCTGCTGGGATGCTTTGCTTAGGTAGTGGTCTGTTGGTCAGCTAAGCTTTGTTACTGGTCTGTCTTGTTGGTTTTTTGTTCTGTATGATATGTTGGCTGATATATAGGGCTGGGATGGAATCTGGTGTGACCTGCTATTGGTGGTAGGGCGGTTGAGTCTGCTGTTCTTTGTTGCTCAGCTGTGTTGTTGTTGTTGTGGTGTTTGGTCTGTTTTCTTGTTAGTTTCTCACCAACTCTGGGGTGTTAGCACATAATAGGATGGGCTTTTTGGTGTCAACCTAGTTGGGATGATTTAGCTCATTGTGATACTTTTGCACTTCTCTTTTCTTTATTGATGTATTTTGTTTTGTACTTTGTACTTGATTCTTACATCAATAAAGTTTCTTTTTTTCCGTTCAAAAAAAAAAAAAAACAAAGGAGGGAAGTACACAAAGTATCATAGTTAGAGTCAACTAGCCCAATTAAATTGGCATTGAAAAACAAACGCAATCCTATGCTAGCACTAGACCCAAAAATTGGAGAGGGACCAATCAAAGGAAAAACAACAACGAGGATCCCACTCAATCATTTTACTTGCTCATATTTACTTAAATTGTCAAAAATCTGATTTACATTGTAAAACTTGTTTGGAGGCCAATATTTTATTAAACTGAAAAATATATTCTATTTTTTCCTGTTAACCTTATGTTGCTATGAAATGAGAAAATCAATGATTTTCAAGTATAGTGAGCTTGCATTAGAAAACATGTATAATTTTATGAAAAATGTTATATAAGTCCACGTTTTAGACTCATTTTTTAGATTTAATGACATGTAAGTGAAGTGATTAGTTGACAATTAAAGAAGATATGAGAGAGAGTATTGTCTTAGATATCTTAATTGATTGTCATATCATTGAAGTTAAAAAATGGGTAATTTTTAGTAATACTCTAATTTTATAGTTTTTGAAGAAAATAATTTTAATTTAAATCACGATGAAATTCATTTAAGATCATGACTAAGTGGTTAGCAACTTCATTATCTAAACCACACTTGACACTAACATAATCAAAAATTCTGCTATGTTATTTTCAACATTAAATGAATGATATTTAATGGAAATAAAATGTGTTAGTGTTTAACTATATTTGTAACCCTGTGAATGGACTTTATAGGTTAAATTAATTACCGTTGAGCGATTGTTGATCGGTGGAATGCATAACGTGATAGAGATATGGCCTAGGGAACTTCAACGTAAAGTGAGTGACATGATTATTTATTTGTGTCGTAAGCTATCGAATATTCTTTTTCCATCCAATGTGATTAAGGGCATGCAGAGTCTTGAAGGACTTGTGGTGGCGTGGTGTCAATCTGTGGAAGTAGCATTTGATCTTGAAGGAATAATTGTTAGGGAAGGCTATCCAGATATCGTACTCCCTTCATTAACAAAATTGGTCCTACTTCATCTACCAAAGTTGACACATGTTTGGAAGAACAACTTACAAAGAATTCCAAGCTTTCAGAACCTGACATCCGTAACAGTAGTGGGTTGTAGCAGTTTGAGATATATATTCTCGTCTTCTCAAGCCAAACTTCTTGTGAAACTACGAGAAATAGCTATAGCTGAATGTGGTGTGCTGGAAGCGATTGTTAATGAGGAACCAAAAGTAGATGATGAAGTCGCAACAAATATAATCATGTTCCCTCAACTAAATAGTCTCAAACTCTATCATCTGCCAAGCCTCAAGAGTTTATGTCCCCAAGCTTACACATTTGAAGGATCATTCATCGAGGAGATAAAAGTAATCAACTGTCCCAACATGAGGACACTCCCTTCAGCATTGCAGCGCAAGCTAGAGCTACAAGAGAGCAATGTTCGAAAAGTGGATTTTTTTAACTCAGCTCAACACCATCTCTTGGATAGAAAGGTAAGTGAGTTGTCTTAAAATTATAGTATTCAATATTAACAACCCATTCTTTCAAGGAAAATATTTCCAATACCCATTAAACTCAGGATAAACCTCTAAATGTTTGAAAAGGAAAGAATTGTTGGGTACACAAAACCAAGGAGAATAAACTCTTTAAGCATTGATTTTGTCAAGAAAAATAATTCATTCTTTAAAAAAAAAAAAATAGACATAATTTTTTGGGTTGTTACATCTCAGTGAATATCAGAAAAAATAAAAAAAATAAAAATACAAGTCCACGAAAAAGTTTACAATTTTAATTATTAATATTTATAAAATTTCTCACTAATTTATAATTATTTTTCTAAACTCTACTATGATATTTCTCCTAATTTTTTTTCTAGAATGATGTAATGGTGGTATCTTTTGTAATTAAATATCATTTTAATGGGCACATGATTTTAGAAGGACAAGTCTCAGTACAACCACATCATTTTGTATACAAATGTTATATGTTTTTTTAGTTTGTATATCATTATTTTTTTGCCAATTGTTCCCAGTTCCCAAATAAATAGTGTTAACACTAAGGGAGTGTTTGTTTGGACGGACTAGATAGGGCCAGATTGCAATACAATAGACTATTAGTCCTAAATAATTAGTCCCTGAATTATTTTGTTGGAAATGATGTGTATTTGACTATTAGTCCGATCTTTATTTTTTAACCAAACAATGGGTTAGTAACTATGTCACTAACACAATTGAGGTGATAACAATTGCAGTTTAGTTTAAGCACCAACGGAATACTAGATGTCACAGGAATAGATGAGCCAACTGAGATATGGCACAATCAACTTGAAGTCGGAAGCCTTGACAAAGTAGGATTCATGCGGGTCCAGTGTTGTGGAAAATTATCAAGTGTTGTCTCGTCCAAGTTAATGCAAAGGCTGCACAATATTCAAGGGCTAAAAGTATGGTGGTGTGATTCACTGGAAATGATATTTGATCTCCAAGAGGGGGGATGTGCTGATGTTGCTGAGAAAGAAACATTATTCACTCGGTTAAGCGAATTGAAATTGAAGTACTTGCCGAAGTTGACGCACATATGGAAGAATATTTCCCAACGAACTCATTGTTTCGAAAATCTAAGTTCTCTAAAAGTGCAGCACTGTGACAACCTGAGATATATATTCACAATTTCCATGGCCAACGTCCTTCTGAGTCTAGAATATCTAACAGTCAAACATTGTGAGAAGGTAGAAAAGATTGTCACCAGGGAAAACGAAGAAGAAATCTTTTCGCTAGAAATTTTCGCTGTCAGTGTCAAACTTATAAATCTTCCAAGTCTCGTGTGTTTTGGCCCGGATGTAAATGATACTGAAATTCCAGCCGGAGAAACCATTGTAAGCCACTGCCCCAAATTTCCAGGTAAAACTCCAATTATACATTTGCAAGTTTTTGACGAACTCAAGAAGGCAACTTCACTGCTCAATTTTTTAGCTATACATCTCACATATTACAGCTAAGATAAGATAGTATTTGACTCACTGAAATAAAAGATTAAAATGGAATAATCATTTCTTAACGTTTTTATGAAATGGTCATTCTTTTACAATAGTAAACAATAATTCTATTTATAATATATTTTATATTATATTTTTAGTACACCAAATAAGAAAATATATGTTCTAATAGAATGACCATTCTATTTCATTTAATTCCAATGAATAATTGGACAATACTAGAAATCCCAAATATTTTACATAATATTCTACACAATCTCTCACATTACTAATAAATATGGTTAAACTTTAGGGAAAATTAAAATTAGGTGCTTATAAGTTTGCAAAATATTTATTTATTTTTTATTTTATTTTATTTTTGACAAAGTTAGGAAATTAGCAAGTTAGTAATTAGATTAGGGTTAATTGCACTTTTAACTCTTATAGTTTAAATCAAGTTCCACTTTGGTCCCTATGATTTCAAATTAAACAGTTTGATTTCTATACTTTAAATCTAGTTTTAGTTTGGTCCTTCTATTCAAGTTAGAAGTTAAAAACAACGATTTTGAAATGTACACAGAAAAAATTAACAAAAATTTGGATGAGAGAATTAAATTGAAAATAGAATTAAAATGTAGGGACCAAATTAAAATTTGAGTCAAATTATAAAAGTGAAAAATAAAATTTACTTCTAAAAATATTTTCACAAGGTAAATACTAGTCAGTCAAAAGGGTGAAATAAGGTACTAAATCTAACCACACTGCTACCTCACTAACAACCATGGTGGTGTGTCCAACAAAGTAATATTACACATTTAGATTTATCATTTTATTGTTTAGATTTATTTTACATATAGACCACACACTATACAAATTCAATCTCAATTACACAGTTTCATTCCAGGTAAATTCAACATAGTTAAGTAGGGTTCATATAATTATTGGTGTCAAACAATAAGGGAAATCCCTTCCGGAGGTGGTGCAAGTATTTTTTTAAAATATATTTTTATAGTAAATATTATGTAATTTTTTTAATAAAATTACAATAATTTGTGATTCCAAACTAAAATTAGGCATTTTGTAATGTTTAACTTTATTTTTTAATAATAAACTCTCATAATTCTATCAAAAAATTATATAACAATTGTCATAAATTGTCATAATATATACCAAAAAAATACATTAAAAAATACATATGATACACACCCTATCACATGCTAGAGATACAAATGATGTTAGCAGCAATGAACTTTGTATTTAAGAATTAATAGTATATATATATTCTTAAGATGGATCATACAATACATACATATTTTTAGAGTATGTACTATATGCAAGTTATGATAATTGTGGTACTAATATTACAAATATCATAATTAAACCACTTTCAGTCATAATTAAAATAAAATAAAAAAACAATGAGTTATAACCAAAATTCACTTGAGACATAACTAAAGACCTCATTGGTCATAATTAAAATAGTAACCACAATATGCTATAATTAACAGCACAATAAGTCATAAACCAAATATTATTTGAGGTATAACTAAAAAAATTTCGATCATAACCAAAGTAACAATTACAATAAGTCATAATTAAATCATAGCCAACACTATAATAAATCATACCTAAATCATAACAAATATCACTATTGATAATAACTAACCACAAAATTCATAATTAAACATTTTGTTTTGAGCAAACTTCACTTTGCCCCCTGTGGTTTGAGTCATGTTCGATTTACCTCCTAATGTTTGGAAATAATCACATAACCTCCACGTAGTTTGTGGACTAAAGTGTACCGTTAAACATTTCGTCTAACTTAACTGCAAGTGTAAAACATGTGGCAGACATAAGAATGTTATATGCTTATTTTCAAATTTCAAGGTAGCAAATCGCATATGGAATAAATCACAAGAGGTTAAAATGAACTTACCTTTCAAACAAATAAAGAAAATACAAGGGTATTTTAGTCTTTTTTATTAAATCGTTAAAGGTTTAACGGTGCACTTCAGTCCACAAATCACAAGGGGGTTATGTGATCATTTCTAAATATTAAGGGGGTAATCCGGACATAACCCAAACTATAGGAGATAAAGTGAAGTTTGTCATTTTTTTTTTTAACGGAATAATTAAACATATGATACACATCATTTTTATCGTGTGAATTATAGAATTTCTCTCTTTACATCAGGGACGGAGGGAGCATGGGCCTAGTGCCCCTCCTCAACTTTCTAAAATCTATGATTTAGTATAGGTTTATAAATAGTTCTTTCAATTAGCCCCTCTAAATTTGATTATATACTCTCTCTTTTTTTTCCTTTATTTTAAAATAGTATTCAAATGTTCATTTTATGACAGAAATCACCTTTATGATGTTATAAAATTTATCTTTAAATATTTATTTTCTTATTTTTGATAATATTTGCTAGTTAGTTCCTATTGGTATTTTTTCTCCCTTCTGTGACAAATATATATATATACAAATATGTAGAATGATTTTTTTTTTTTTTTGATGAAATCTCTCAATTGAGACAATCCTTGCAATAAAATAGTTTATTTTGTTTGGAGACAATCCTTACAGTCTAAGTCAATGTCATGATTAGAAATAAGGGTTAAGTTTATTAGGGTCGAAGCGCAACAGAATGAGTAACACTATTATAGGTATAACATTTTATTTTACTATTACCTTAGCCAAAATTCTAGCTCCGCCATTGCTTCAGATATGCTTCATGCCACCACCAATTGTTTACAGTATAGAAGATGTGGCTAGGTTCATTATTTTACAATCAAATTATTTTTACTTCAACATTGCCAAATATTAACATAAGTTTCTCTTTAATTACTACATAGGCAATGAGGATGAAATTGACTTGAAGGAATTTGAATTTGGCTTTGACTTTGACTTTGACTTTGACTTTGACATTGGCGAACTTGTCGAAGATAAAGATGAAGATGACTTCGACGTTGACGAACTTGTTGAAGATGAAGATGAAGATGACTTTGACGCTGACGAACTTGTCAAAGATGAAGACGATGATGACTGGTCGATGATAACTAATGTTAACACCAGGTATTAACAATTGCAAATTATCAACTCTTTAGAGCAAAGTTTTATACATACATATCCTATTGATACACACACACACACACACACAAAATGCCATTGCACAAAAGGTTAGTTCTTGTTTTTACTAATTAACTTTATTTTTGAGGAATGCTAGGTACGGAAATTTTATGGTAGTGTGTACTATATGCAATTGGGAAAAGTTAAGGATCATGAAAATTTTATCATGAAAATGATCATGAAAAATTTATGATTCTTGGATTATCTTGATTAGTGTGTGGTGTTTTATTCTAAGTGTAATCCAATGGTCACAAAACTTTCATGATTATTTTCATGAAAGATTTTTCATGATACCTAGCATTGCTGCATGCACTTTTAGTTAGATTTATGTGTCATTTGTTATGACTTATAGTGTTGTTAGTTATAATATATTGCGATATTAGTTATGACATTATTTTATTTATGATCCAAGAGTTGTTTGGTTATATACTTCATGTATGTTTGGTTATAACTCAATTTTATTTTTTTTTATTTTTTTATTTAGCTATGACTTCCATGGTATTAAGTTATGTCATTTATAATAATCAAATTCACAAATGACCCTGCATCAATTAATGTTTTTCTTCCTATTTCAATATGTTCAACTTTAAACATATCACAAAGGATTATCAAGTTCAAATATATGCTAAATGCAATAATTCTTTCCACGAAAGAGGACATAACTAGATTTTGCTTTCTTTTTTTTCTTTCTTTCTTTGTTTCCTTACTCCATGACTAATAAGTTGTAAGTTAGGGGATGTGATTGAGACCGAAATATATGCCATTGAGGCCTATAATTGAGATTTCTTAACCCTCTTCTTGATGCAACTTTGTACATTTTACCAATGTTTGATGTGAATCGAGTTCAATGTGTTTGAAGTACAAAATGAGCCAAAAAGTGATATTTTAGTTGAAAAGCATGCACTGCACGTGCAGAGGGTCATTCCTACACGTGCGGCCCCCTTCCTGAAAATCAAAACAAACTGCATAATCTGCACGTGTAGAGGGTTATTCCCGCATGTACGAAGTCTTTCCCATACGTGCAGCCTTTCCCGCACATGTGGCCACGTTGATTTTCATGCACGTTTTTTCTAAAGTCACCTGTTTTGTTGGAAAAGTATAAGATGAGGAAAAAAAAGGTTGTTCTACAGTTCGAAAATTCTCTTGAAAATAGGCAAAGGAGGCTAGGGTTTTGGAGTTTTGGAGTTGAAGGATTGGAGGTCTTCCATGGCAGCTTCTTCATCACTTTTCTACTCCTTCATGAGTGGCTAGCCTTCTCTTTCTAGGGTTTTGATGAAACCCTAGCCATGTATATAGAGTTTTAACTATGTTTTGATTGTTTAAACAGTTTGAGCAAGTTGCATGAATGTTTTAGAAGTTTTAATTTCAATTTCTTTCTATTCCTTTCAGTATTCTACTTCTGTGATTAATGAATACTTTTCATACAATGGTTTTCTATGTGATGTACTCAAAGTGTGAGACAAGTCATGCTATGAGAGACGAGTCATATTACTACCGTAGTTTAGAGCAAACGACTTATACTACTTGAAATGATTTGAGTCTATACGTTGAACGCAACAATCCTTTTTATCAATGTTTCAAACTTGTAGTTGTGAAACATTGAGTAGTTCAAACCGTATTGCAATTAGATGTCAATGTTAAACCCTATTTACCCAACTAGTGGTAGATTCTTTGCCCTAGGATTTTTCTCAAAACAAATTCTCAACCTTAATCATTAGTGTTAATTTAAAATTTTGAGTAAATTACAAATACATCCCATGAGATTTGATTAAAATACGAATCACCCCCTGTGGTTCTAAAAATTACATTTCAACCCCTAATATTTCTAATTTCATAACAAATCACCCATTTTATTAATAAATCATCAAGTCAATTAACAGTTTTTAATAATGTTAGAAATATGTTTCAATTAATAATTTAAGTAATTTTATTATTGTATAGTAGAGCAATTATGAATTTCATTTTTTAGTTAATTTTGTTAGATAAATTTTTTTTAAAAGGAGGTATTTATAATTTTTCGAATCGCAAGGGACAATCTATACTTTAAGCAAACTTCAAGGGGCGTATTTGTAATTTACCATTTAATTTTCTAGTTGTTATTTTAATTCTCACTTTAATTTAATTATCATCAATTATTCTCATCTAAATTAATCTAGGAATCTTGCCATTAAAATTAGTTGAATTTCACATTAGTCCAAGTGGATTGATACCTAGACTTGTCATTATTCTATGGAATTTAGGTATAGTTTGGACTTTATTTTTGGTGTGCTTAACTGTAGCACTTGTGCCTTTTATGGTTCTTGGTAAATGTATTTGGACCTTTCATTCTATTTTGGGAACCTTTGGTGTGTTTGTTGGAAGTCCCACATTGGTTTCATTCTATTTTGGGAACCTTTGGTGTGTTTGTTGGAAGTCCCACATCGGTTACAAGACACATTTTAAGGTGGACAAACTTCTATATATAGGTGCAAGTGCTTAGGGTTAGCTTATCAACTTCTATGGTTCTTTCTTGGTTTAATGAGCCATTACGAACCGAGCTTGAGTTATAAATTTTAGTTGCGCCGAGCTGGATTTTGGCCATAGTTCCTTCGCCAAAGTTGTGTTATTTCTCGAGGGCTTTGTGGTGTGCGGTGGAGATCGAGTTTCAACTCTTTTCATCTTCTCCGTTTGAGCTTCGAATTTGAGGTAGGGATAACCTACTCCTCTTTATGAGCTTTGTCTTTAAATTTTAGCATTTTGATATGTTGGGGTTATTGTGCAATTTTGGAAAAGTTTGGGGCTTTTGTGTAATTTTACAAAAGTTGGGGTTTTATTTATAATAAGCCTATATGCATGTTTAGCATAGAGAAATGTTGAAATTAGGAATGTATGGGGTTAAAGGATGTAGTGGGGCAATTTACTGCTCACCTAGTTGAAATGTTGATTTTATATTCATTTTGTGCATTTATTTTCTGTTTAGAAATAACTGTTTTGGGCTATCGGTGGAGGATAGTCTTCATTGTTGTAGACAATGCATGATGATTAGGCAAACTAAAACTAATCACTAGAATGTGTCATTGAGTTTGACGATTGAAAGAATACATTAACTTTATGTATTGATTGATGATGTGTATAATAATTGTTTATATGCATTGTGTTGTGTTGGAGGAGATAGGGGATGTACTCCACGGTTTAGGAGAAGATAGGAGATGGACCTCTAAACCGGGTGTTGTGTGGGAGGAGATAGGGGATGAACTCCGTAGATACAGCTCATATGCTTATCTTTGAGAAGTGTAGATACAGCTCATATGCTTGTCTATTGATGTGATGATACAGTTAATATGCTTATCTTTGGAAGTGTTGATATAGCTCATATGCTTATCTGTTGCTGTGTTGATATAGCTAGTATGCTTATCTATTGTGAAATGAGGAAATGTTTAATATGAGTTACTGTCTCATATCAGTTATTTGGTCAGGTTCTGAACCATGGTTATGAATTGAGAATTGTAAAGGAATGAAAAATGAAACTGTAATGTGTTATGAAAGAATGTAAAAGTGTTAACCATCTATCAAACTGTTAACCTTTTAGTCATTGTTCATAGCTGGTTTAGTGTATTTCTACTGGGCTGTTAGCTCACCCTATACGGGAATATCATTTTCAGGTACAGGTAGCATGCCACCTCCAAGGATATAGCTTGGAGGCTTAAGGCGGGCAGACTTTATTATCTTTCTTTCTTTTGATGTATTACATGTGGATTCAAGCCAAGGGCTTAATGTGTAATTGAGTTAGTACTTTTTTTTTTGTAACCAAGTGTTAACTTCGAAAGTTGTAAGCCCGTAGGGCATTTGTTTGTTGTTAACATGTAATACATTTTGTATTAGAATACTCTGATGAATAGAAGAATGAGGGTCTTTTATATATCAATGCATGTTAAAAGTGATGGGTTTTATGTATTATTTTGAGGGCGTGACAACTTGGTATCAGAGCGTACCGGGTTCGAATACTTTGGGTACGTAGGAAGTGATTAGGATCACAATGGGTTTGTCTCGCTTAATAGAGACTTCTGTGTAGTGTCATATGCTATGTGTTTAATTGATAACATGCTTATGTGATTATGTGGGTATGGGATTTAATTTCTAGGATGTTGATTGGATCCTTGGGTTTCTGTGAGTCTTGTTAGAAAAGCACTTGATCAATGCTGTTTCTAACCGGAACTCTAGTAACGCCTCGGGACTATCATTATCCGGAAAGGAAATTCGTAAGTGCTTATGTGTTTATATGCTTACATGGAGTGAATTAAAGTTATCCATGCATTAGGACGTGAGTGTTTAGTTTCGACACGTTTATGAATATGCTAATATTCTTTGTTTCCTTTATTAGGATGTCAGGATGGGGACGAGGACGTGGTAGGCCTGGGAGGCAGGGGTGCCTATACCGGATGAGATTCCGGCAGTACAGAAAGGAGTTGGCCAGGCCAATGTGGCCGAGCCAGCGGGTCAGCAGGCTATGGGTGCCTTGGCCAGAGAGATAACAGGAGCTTTGGGTATTCTCAGAGTTGAAAATCAGGTTGCAGAGGCAGGACCTTCTTTCTTAAAGAGGGAGTTCTTCCGGTCTAATCCGAATGAGTTTATTGGGGACCCAAGGGAGCCACTTAAGGCAGATGAGTGGTTGGAACAAATGAGTAAGACGTTCGAGATGCTTGGCATTGAGGACGGAGCACTGAAGGTGACCTTAGCATCCTTCCAGCTGAAGGGAGATGCGGGTTAATGGTGGAAGTACGAGAAGGTCCGTGTTAGTGGTGCATGGGAGGCTTTTGTAGGGGCTTTTCAGGAGAGATTCTTATCTTTAGCTGCTAGGGAGAAGCTGAGGGATCAGTTTAACCGGCTTAAACAGCAGGGTATGTCTGTGGCCGAGTTTGAGGCTACCTTTACTAACTTGTCCAGGTTTGCACCTGAACTCGTGGCGTCCGAGGAATACCGTTGTTCTGAGTTTGAGAAGAGATTGAGGCGTGGCCTCAAGTTGAAGATTTGAGGACCGTTTTATAGAGAGTATAGACGTTTAGTGGATGCTGCTGCTTATATGGAGATTATGATGCAGGAGGAGGATGATGAGAAGCATCAAGGTTCCAAGATGGACAGAGTGATGGTAGGAGACAGAAGGGTTTTAACCCACAGCAATCTCAGAGTAGCTTTACTAGATCGACCTTTCCAGTGCCGAGTGCAGGCTCGGAGAAAGGCAATCAGGGGGAGTTTACCTGCTACAAGTGTGGCCAGCTAGGTCACAAGGCTTCGGTTTGCCCAAAGAAGGTCGGAGGACAGAGAGCAGCGTCATCTTCGGCTCGATCTCAGAGCCAGAGTCAGGGTAGAGACCAGCCGTTCTCGTGTTATCAGTGTGGTCAGGCAGGGCACATGAAGAGGTTTTGCCCGCAGTTGAGTGGCACATCTGGTGCATTTGGTTTGAGGCAGACTCAGAGTCATCAGCCAGCTCAGTCAGTTCAGGCCTCGAGGGCCAATCAAGGGGCTTCATCGTCCCAGTCTGTGCAGCAGTCTTATGCTCCTAGAGGTGAGCAAGTGGATCAGGGGACTGCAGGGCGCGTGTATACTGTTACCACACAGGATCTAGTACCGGCTCCGTCAGTTGTGAGAGGTACCTTTCTATTTTGCAATTCGGTTGCTAGTGTGTTGATTGATACGGGTGCATCTCATTCTTTTGTATCTGCTTCATTTGCATCTGTGTTGGAGTTGGAGTTAGCACTATTGGCATCTCCTATTTGTGTTGTGTCACCTATCGGGGGTAAGTTGATTTTGAAACACGGATGTAGAGGTTGTGATATAGAGGTCGCCGATCATAGGCTTCCGTTTACTTTTGTGGTTATGCCCATGAAGGGCTTCGATGTTATTTTAGGTATGGACTGGTTATCGTCATACCGGGCAGTTATTGATTGCTACCGCTAGAGGGTCACTTGTTATACCGTGAGCGGGGAGTGTTTCCATATCTTGGGGGACCCGGTTGGTAGTGTTTTGCCACCGGGGTATGATCCGCGAGGACGGAGTGAGCTTAGTGGTCTACTTGCTAGCTTTGAGAGTGGTGAGTGTGATGAGACCCAGATTGTATTGCCGAGGGTAGTTTGTGAGTACTCGGACGTCTTTCCCAAGGATCTTGTTAGTTTGCCACCTCATCGAGAGATTGAGTTCTCTATTGATCTAATGCCCGGCACGGCGCCGATTTCTATGACACCTTACCGTTTTGCCCCAGCAGAGTTGGTTGAGTTGAAAGTTCAACTCCGGGAAATGTTAGATAAAGGCTTCATTCGCCCTAGTGTTTCGCTATGGGGAGCACCGGCCCTCTTTGCTAAAAAGAAAGATGGTGCCTTGAGATTGTGTATCGACTACCGGAAGTTGAATCGGGCTATGGTTAAGAATAAGTATCCTATGCCCCGTATAGATGATTTGTTTGATCAGTTGAAGGGTTCCCGTTGTTTCTCTAAGATAGACTTGAGATCGGGTTACCACCAGTTGAGGGTCAGGGAGGAGGATATTCCGAAGACGGTATTCCGTACGCGGTATGGCCATTATGAGTTTCTGGTGATGCCATTTGGACTTACCAATGCACCGGCAGTCTTTATGGACTTGATGAACCGGATCTTCCAGGAATTCTTAGACCGTTTTGTGGTCGTTTTCGTGGACGACATTCTGATCTATTCACCTTCAGAGGAGGAGCACGAGGAACACTTGAGAGTGGTGCTTAAGTTACTTAGAGCCCATAGGCTGTATGCCAAGTTTGGGAAGTGTGAGTTCTGGCTTGGGGAAGTCAAGTTCTTAGGCCATGTGGTATCCGGGAAAGGGGTGTCTGTTGATACATCCAAGACCGAGGCAGTGCAGGATTGGGCACAGCCTAAGAGTGTGTTTGAGATCCGCAGTTTTCTGGGATTAGCTGGGTATTATCGCCGGTTTGTGAAGGATTTCTCCAGATTAGCTTCACCGTTGACTAGACTGACTCGGAAGGGAGTCCAATTTGTATGGAGTGAGACTTGTGAAAAGTCGTTCCAAGAGTTGAAGGTTAGATTGACCACCGCTCCGATTTTGATTATTCCGGAGAGAGGGTTGAGTTATGCGGTTTATTGTGATGCCTCACGAGAGGGTTTGGGTTGCGTGTTGATGCAGGAAGGGAAAGTGGTAGCTTATGGCTCACGTCAGTTGAAAATACATGAGAAGAATTACCCTACACATGACCTAGAGTTAGCAGCTGTGATCTTTGCCTTGAAAATCTGGAGGCACTACCTTTATGGTGAGAGATTCGAGGTGTTCTCGGATCATAAGAGTCTGAAATATCTGTTTACACAGAAAGACTTGAACTTGAGGCAGAGGAGGTGGATGGAGTTTATTGAGGACTATGACTTCGAGTTGCATTATCATCCGGGAAACGCCAATGTTGTGGCCGATGCCCTTAGCAGAAAATCCATTAGTGATGTAGCTTGTGTAGCCATCCGGGAGTGGGAGATGTTGGGGGCACTTGGCGAGTTTGATTTGCATCTGGGCGAATCTGTTGAGGCTGCGGCCTTGTTTTCTGTTGTTGTGCAGCTTACACTTGTGACTCGAGTGTTGGAGGCACAGAGAGGTGACCTTGAGGTAGAATCCCTCCGAGAGAAGATCTCCAGTGGGAAAGTTGAGAAGGGTTTGACGGTGTATCCCGACCTGAGTGTGAGATACCGAGACCGTCTGTTTGTGCCGGAGTCTTGCCGAGAGGAGGTACTCCGAGAGTTTCACCATTCGCGCCTTGCGGTGCATCCGGGAGGCACCAAGATGTATCGGGATTTGGGTCACCAGTTTTGGTGGCGGGGTAAGAAGAGAGATGTGGCAGTTTTCGTGTCTAAGTGTCTTACTTGTCAGCAAGTGAAGGCCGAGCATCAGAGGCCAGCGGGTTTGTTGCAACCCTTGCCTATTGCCGAGTGGAAGTGGGAGATATGGACTTCGTTGTAGGTCTTCCGAGGACTCAGCGGGGTAGTGATGCTATTTGGGTGGTTGTAGACCGATTGACTAAGTCGGCGCACTTCATTCCTATGCGCGTGAGAGATTCAGTAGATCATCTTGCCGACTTGTATATTCGGGACATAGTGAGGTTACACGGAGTCCCAGTGACGATCGTTTCAGATAGAGATCCTCGTTTTACTGCAAGGTTGTGGCAGAGTTTGCAGAGTGCCTTGGGCACTAAGTTGACCTTTAGTACAGCTTACCATCCTCAAACTGACGGGCAGTCCGAGCGTACTATTCAGATCCTTGAGGATATGCTTCGGGGTTGTGTCCTTGACTTTAGTGGGACGTGGGAGAGGCACTTGCCATTGGTGGAGTTTGCCTACAACAACAGTTTCCAGTCTAGCATCGGTATGGCACCGTTTGAGGCCTTGTATGGCCGACCGTGTAGGTCTCCAGTTTGTTAGGCCGAGGTAGGTGATGCACCTTTGTTGGGTCCGAAGTTGGTGAGGGAAACAACGGAGAAAGTTGAGCTTATCCGTAGGAGGCTTGTTACAGCCCAGAGTCGTCAGAAGTCATATGCGGACCGTAGGAGGAGACCTTTGGTGTTTGAGATGGGTGATCATGTCTTTCTAAAGATATCACCTAGGCGGAGATTGATGAGGTTTGGGAAGAGTGGGAAGTTGTCCCCTCGGTTTATTGGCCCTTTTGAGATCCTTGAGAGGATTGGTGAGGTTGCCTATCGTTTGGCTTTGCCGCCGCAATTGTCCGGAGTTCATGACGTGTTTCATGTGAGTATGCTTCGGAAGTATGAGCCGGATCCATCACATGTATTGGATTGGACCGACTTAGAGGTAGATGAGGATGCCTCGTATGAAGAGAGACCGGTTCGGGTCTTGGATAGGCGGGATCAAGTCCTGCGTGGCAAGACCATTCCTTTGGTAAAGGTTTTGTGGAAACATCACGGAGTGGAGGAGGCCACTTGGGAACGTGAGTTGGAGGTCCAAGAGAAATATCCGGACCTATTTGTGGATGTTTGAACGTATGTTATATATGTATTGTTGTATTGTTGGACTTTAAGATCATTAAGTATGTTTTAAGTTGTAAAACATTGTAAATGTTTTGGTTTATGAAAATATTGTAGAACTACCTTGATATGAGAGTTAATTGTAATATTGCATATGTTGACCATATTATAGAACTGGAGATGTATAATGAAAATTGTTTATGATATGAAATTGTGAACCATGTATGTTGAAAATGGTTAAGAAGGAAAAGAATTAATGCATGATGAAATGTATTTGTTATGTCTCTTGACAAGAGATGGAATGACCGGTAATGGGTCGAGTTATTAACTGTTGAAATTTAACATTGTTTAAAAACGGAGAAAAACTTATTTTTCAAAAACTTGTCCTTAATTTCGGGGACGAAATTTCCTAAAGTGGGGGAGGTTGTAGCACTTGTGCCTTTTATGGTTCTTGGTAAATGTATTTGGACCTTTCATTCTATTTTGGGAACCTTTGGTGTGTTTGTTGGAAGTCCCACATTGGTTTCATTCTATTTTGGGAACCTTTGGTGTGTTTGTTGGAAGTCCCACATCGGTTACAAGACACATTTTAAGGTTGACAAACTTCTATATATAGGTGCAAGTGCATAGGGTTAGCTTATCAACTTCTATGGTTCTTTCTTGGTTTAATGAGCCATTACGAACCGAGCTTGAGTTATAAATTTTAGTTGCGCCGAGCTAGATTTTGGCCATAGTTCCATTGGGATTTTGGCCATAGTTCCTTCGCCAAAGTTGTGTTATTTCTCGAGGGCTTTGTGATGTGCGGTGGAGATCGAGTTTCAACTCTTTTCATCTTCTCTGTTTGAGCTTCGAATTTGAGGTAGGGATAACCTACTCCTCTTTATGAGCTTTGTCTTTAAATTTTAGCATTTTGATATGTTGGGGGTTATTGTGCAATTTTGGAAAAGTTTGGGGCTTTTGTGCAATTTTACAAAAGTTGGATTTTTCTTTATAATAAACCTATATGCATGTTTAGCATAGAGAAATGTTGGAATTGGGAATGTATGGGGTTAAAGGATGTAGTGGGGCAATTTACTGCTCACCTAGTTGAAATGTTGATTTTATATTCATTTTGTGCATTTATTTTCTATTTAGAAATAACTGTTTTGGGCTATCAGTGGAGGATAGTCTTGATTGTTGTAGACAATGCATGATGATTAGGCAAACTAAAACTAATCACTAGAATGTGTCATTGAGTTTGACGATTGAAAGAATACATTAACTTTATGTATTGATTGATGATGTGTATAATAATTGTTTATATGCATTGTGTTGTGTTGGAGGAGATAGGGGATGTACTCCACAGTTTAGGGGAAGATAGGGGATGAACCTCTAAACCGGGTGTTGTGTGGGAAGAGATAGGGGATGAATTCCGTAGATACAGCTCATATGCTTATCTTTGAGAAGTGTAGATACAACTCATATGCTTGTCTATTGATGTGATGATACAGTTCATATGCTTATCTTTGGAAGTATTGATATAGCTCATATGCTTATCTGTTGCTGTGTTGATATAGCTAGTATGCTTATCTATTGTGAAATGAGGAAATGTTTAATATGAGTTACTGTCTCATATCAATTATTTGGTCAGGTTCTGAACCATGGTTATGAATTGAGAATTGTAAAGGAATAAAAAATGAAACTGTAATGTGTTATGAAAGAATGTAAAAGTGTTAACCATCTATCAAACTGTTAACCTTTTAGTCATTGTTCATAGCTAGTTTAGTGTATTTCTACTGGGCTGTTAGCTCACCCTATACGGGAATATCATTTTCAGGTACAGGTAGCATGCTACCTCCAAAGATATAGCTTGGGAGGCTTAAGGCGGGCAGACTTTATTGTCTTTCTTTCTTTTGATGTATTACATGTGGATTCAAGCCAAGGGCTTAATGTGTAATTGAGTTAGTACTCTTTTTTTTGTAACCAAGTGTTAACTTGGAAAATTGTAAGCCGGTAGGGCATTTGTTTGTTGTTAACATGTAATACATTTTGTATTAGAATACTCTGATGAATAGAAGAATGAGGGTCTTTTATATATCAATGCATGTTAAAAGTGATGGATTTTATGTATTATTTTGAGGGCGTGACATTAACAACCCACCAGTTACCATTATCACCTCTCTACCACCAACCACACTATAACCACCATTGTTACTACCATTACCATAGCCACCACCCAACCACCACCATCACAACCCACACCACCGCTACCATGACTATTAGCATCATCATTTTTAGAGTCCTAACCAAATATAGGAACTGTTTCCACTGAACACATTTTTCAAAAAACCTTTCATAGATTTTTGTTTCCCCTTCAAAACAGACACAACATAGTACATAGTAGTTTGTATGTAGTCTTCTTTTTAATGAAAGAAATAAACTTTGAAATAAATTTATGCTAAAATAAAAGTACAAACAAGTAGATGGAATATATACATTTGTACTTCGTTCCTGTTTTAGCATTTTTTATCCCTTCTGATTTTCCCAATAATTTTCTTCTTTTGAGATTGACCTAATAACTATTTAACTTTGCTTTTTTTGGCATCTCTAGATTTGTTAACTAAACTAACTGTCTATTCGAAAGGGAAAAAAAAAACATATATATATGTATGAGAACATGTGTTTGTTCTTTTTATATTATTTTTCTTCTCTCTTGTTTCTTTATAAACTATTTAGATTTGGCTTTTTTCTTCACAGGTGATTTTCGAGGCGTGATTTTCTATGAAGATCAAGTTGGAGAAACCAAGGTTATAGGGTGGTCTCATATATCTATGGAAACTATTTAGTTGTTACGATTACATTTTATTGGACTATTGTCTAAATTTCAATAAGCTATTAATTCTTACTATTTGCTCTTTATAGTGTGTGTTCTTGTTTGTTGGGTTGATGATGCTACTCGCAAAACCTTGTGTTTTGTGGGTACAACTGGACTTACTTTATTATTAGTCATGTAATAATTTATGGGTGAATTTGAAATTTGTGTTTTGTGTGCAATTGCACCAATGTCATAAGTGATTGTCAATATTATTAAATAAATTATAGAGGAGACTCAAAAAAGTTATTTTTAATCTTAATGTGGGTTGATTGATTGAAAAATGGATAGTGACATGTATAAACTTCCAGGTTGATATTACTCTACAATTATAGTCCTTACAATTTAACATCTTTTTCGTTTAAATTCTTAAAGTCTTGATTTTGTCAATTAAATATTAAAATATTAAATTTGAATCAATTTAGTTCTGAAGATAATACAAAATAAAATAAAATATAAATTTTATAATAAAATCTTACTCTGATTCACAATAAGTTTTACTATGAGAAAGAGTAAAATTCTACTACTGACATTAATTTTAATGGTAAAAATTTTCTTAATTTTTTTAAAGAATTTCATAGATCTTATTTAATAGATCTTGAAAAGAGAATTTTAAAAATATTAATTTTATTAAAAAACGATATCTAGATCAAAAGTTATATCAGTTTAAAATTTAATTTTCTTTTAAATAGGAATTTAAAATTTAAATTATTAAATTACTCACTAATGATAATTTTGATAATAGTGATGTGTAATAAACTTTTCAAGAAAAAATTGTGTTTGTCCTTAATGTATGAAAATTTTATTACGAGGGAGTTTTGACCAAATTTTCCTTTAAACAATTGTTGTTTGTAAAATTATGACATATTGTTCTATGTTTTGAGCTTATTGTGATCATTTTGTAAATAATGGCAAAGTATATAAAAACCGTTGCTCCAAACCGAAGCAAATTACATTTTTTAAGTTTGATTTGATTTAGGGGTTGTTTGAGATAATCTAAATAAGTATAATTTTTGACTTTTTACCGAAAAAAATAAAGAGATGATGTAACCCAAATAAATGCACCTATTTAGTTTACGCCAAATAGTACCTTAGTTCCAAATTTTCATAATTTAGTTTGATTCTAAATTTCATAAAACTGTAAATAGTGATTTAGTCCAAACCATGCTGCGCCCTATACCTATCCATTTTCAGTAATAATATGAATTCGGAATTTTTATCCCGAATTTTGTCCAGAAACATCGATCTATGGTTCAAATTCATTTATGAGTAGACTCCACACTATATCAATTCAATCTCTACCACACAAATACAACATTAAAAAAATATAAGCTGATTAGTCTGGGACCATAACATTGATGATCCATTTTTCACCTATAGTTCTTAGTAATAGCCGAGTCTAGAAGATTTCCTTGCAAGTGAGAAACCCATTTGACATCTCTTATTCAAGACGTTATATAATTACATATCAAAATTGGGATAGGGTTCAGTAGAAATCAGATTTAAACTATAAATTAATGCATTACCATAAAAAATTAAAAATTAAAAATTAAAAAAAGGGACAATTATATCAAAATAAACCCTAAACTTTTAATTTTGTCAATTTAAACTCTAAACTTTTAATTTGTTTTCAATTTAAACCATTTGTCTATTTTTATTAAGTAAAAACAACTACAAAAATTATATTTCAGCCATTAAACTCAAATAAAAATAAAATTTTAGACATTTTATGTATACTTATTAGCAAAATAGATTAATGGTTTAGATTAATAAAAATAGACTAATGGTTTAGATTAAAAGATTAACAGTTTAGATTAATAAAAATAGATTAACAGTTTAATGACTAAAATACTTTTTTTCATTGGTTTTAGTTAATAAAAATAGATTAATGGTTTAGATTAAAAACAAATCAAAAGATTAGAGTTTAAATTGGTAAAATTAAAAACTCAACTATACATTAAAGGCATTTTTTTAATTTTGAAAAACAATAGATAGCTAAATCACTATAATTTGGTGGTTTACAAATCTAAACGCAAAAGCTAAAAACAATCCCTCATCGGCTTCAAGTTTTTTTTTTTAGCTTTTTAAATATTAGCAAAATTGCACCAAACACTAACAAACTCTGAAAAACATATTCTAACTTGCACCAAACAGCACCGAACACACTGACCTGGTCAAAAACCAACCTCAAAAACAATTTCATCATCACTAGTAAAATGATTGTGTGTTCTGTCAATATAAAGACTCTGCTAACTGCCAAGATTTCGAGCTCCCAAAGAACATCCACATCTTTCCTAGACTCCCAAACAAAACCTCCCTTAGGGTTCAACGGTCATATCTACCGAACATGACATGGAAGCATCGGTACGAACAATCTCACAACACGTTTCTTGGCTAAGTGGACCGAGTCGAGTCAAATGGAATCGAGACATATTTTAAAGAATTTGAGCTCTCCTAGCTAAAAATGTGTCCAACTCAAGCTCAAGATGAGCTCAACAAACTTTAAAAACCCGAGCTTAAGCTTGAGTTCATTTCGAGTCAACTCTATAAAAGAGCCAAACTCAAGTTTGAAGAGAGTTTCTTTTTTCTTTTTTTTTTAAAAAAAAAGAAAAGAAAAAAGAACACTAAACTATAATGCACATTGAGAGAAAAAAGAAAACATTATGAGCACCCAAAAAATACATGTTATTAATAAATTTTATCAGTCAAATATTTTAAATTTGTACAAACACCAAACACAAATAGACAAATAAAACATATTTGATACATCATTAAAATTAATACTAATTTATATAACTATATTCACAAGCTTAATTGAGTTGAGTTTGAGTCTACTCAATCTAGACTCAATACTAAACCAAGTCTAAAAATTTGATTTGAAATTGTTTATTTAGTAATTAAGTCAAACTCAAATAAGTTATAAACGAGCTCTGTTCATTAACGACTCAGTTCATTTGCAGTCCCCCACATAATGACCACACATGGCACATTTCATTTGCATGCAAAATCAAAATTGGGTATCAAAAGATTTTGTAGTTTTCGAAAGGGTTTCTCCAGTTCAACTTCACAGCAGGGTTTATACAGGGTTCTTCCTTTTGGAATTTTGTACGGACAAAGCTAAGTCATGACATGGCATGGATGGAGCCAAAGGGCAGCATTTGCACGGCAACCTTGTACAAACAAAAAATAATAATAATTTATATATTGAATTTTTTATATATATAAAATAATATTCATCCATTGAAAAACAGAAAATCTATCATTTTGCGGTTCATGATTGTTAAAAAATGACGCCCTACGAGAATTTGTACAAGTTAAAATTTTATTCTATACAAGTAGGGAAAAAAAAAAACATATATAACCAATCACAATAATAATAATCATAAGGTGATTTATTCCTATCTTGCTATGTTGGCATTAAAAGGATCAAACCCTCTCATATGCTCTGAAAATCTTATTTTGATGAATCCAATAATTGAATTTGAAGCAAATTTTTTAAGCTTTCAATTTTGAAATATTTTACAAATAAAAAATATTGCCGAGACTAATTCAAGCCAGCTGCTTTTATATAACCTAGCATTTCGCATCAAATCAATACCAAAAGAAACTCTTCTTTATTTTTGGTCAATAGGTAGGAGGAGATAAATAACAAGAAAATTACATCAAACTGGAAAAACAAAGTCTAATATGTAGCCACAATCATACAACAAGCTCATCAAACCAAACAAATACCAGAAAACTCCAAACAAATATGACAGAAAAATGACTCAAACAAAAGGTGAGAAGAGTCAAACCTCCTACATCCTAGCAAGGTATAGACCCTCTCGGCCAACGCGCTAGCCATGTTGGTTCGGAAACTTCCTCCTCAATGCCTGCTTTTTAATGGATGTTTGACCAAAGAACGCAGAAAATAACTCCTAGTTCTCTCAGGAAGATGTTTGATCAGTCAGTTCATATATGTAACATAAGAGAATAAATCAAGGCTAGCATCAAATTTCTGATCGACTCTGAAAAACAAACATGGTACTTCGATCCAAATGAAAATTATTTCCCACAAACATGGTACTGGTCATAATTCAAGCCATTCAATTTTTATTTTATGGAAGCATAATGCAACCTGACCACATTATCACATTTCACACATTACTTCCATGCTGCGCCAACTGAAAATCAGTCATAGATTGGTTATACTTAGATGATCCAAGCCATTCAATTAGCAGACTTCATATTGAATCTCCACAATCATTATACTGGTCATAATTCTAGCAAGAGGCTACAATACTATCTCACACTTCTAAATATGGTATATACAAAGACCCATCATTGTCCACACAAATAAGCCAATAGTTAAGACAAAGGGTTGCTTTCCTTTCTATTTCATAAAACCACCCACATGTAATTGATTTAATCCTATTTAATTAGCCAACATCAATGACCTAATCTGCATGAGAGTACACCATATATAATAGAATAAAGATTGGGACCCCCTTTCTCCCCACCCCCTTTGACCCCCTTTCTTTTTTGATTTGTCACTTTTTCTTTTTCTTTTTCTTTTTCTTTTTTTTCTTCTCCTCCAATCACCACCCGCCACGTGTGTGGGGGTGGTGGGGGTTGAAGTTTGAGGGGGTCTAAATCACTGCTGTATATAATATAACCAGTACACTGCTCTCTAATTCACATCGACCTCACTCGATAACATAGGTAGTTAATTCATCCTAGGTTCCTCCAACAAAAAGAACAAAGCCCTCTTCCATGGAGAAAAACCCAACTCAAACATTCAACTTCCACCTGGTTTTAGGTTCCACCCAACTGACGAGGAGCTCATCGTGCACTATTTGAGAAACAAAGCAACCTCAAGTTCACTGCCAGCAGCTATTATTGCTGAAGTTGATCTCTACAAGTGCAAACCTTGGGAGCTACCTAGTCTGTGTTGTTGCACCCAACACTTTGTTCTTGAAATCTTCTTTTATTCTTTTGATGGTCAAACTAACTAAGCGAAAAAGAAAATTTTTTTTCTCTTTTAAACAGGGAAGCTTTGTTTGGCGAGGAGGAATGGTACTTCTTCACCCCAAGGGATAGAAAGTAGCCCAACAGAGTGAGGCCTAATAGGATGGCAGCTTCAGGTTATTGGAAGGCTACGGGAACTGATAAACCAATTCTCAGTTCATGTGGAGCAAGGATAATTGGAGTGAAAAAAGCTCTGGTGTTCTATAGAGGACGCCCTCCAAGAGGAATCAAGACGGACTGGAACATGCAGGAGTACAGATTGCCTGAAGCAACGAGGTTGACTTCCAAGCGAAAAGGATGCATGAGGGTAAGTTGTTTTGCATGATATCTAGCTTTCATTTACGTTCCATTTGCTTCAGCGGAAAACTTTCAGAGAAAACACCTTCCTATGTTTGGCTGCATCCTTGAAATCAATGTACTAATGGTTGTATTAGTGGTGGTGGTGGTGGGGCAGCGGTGGTGGCCACAATGGTGATGGTGGTGGTGGTAATGGTAGCAGTGGTAGTGCAGTGCCACTGGTACGACGTTAGTCCAGAAAACGTTTTCCGCCCAAATAGGCTTCTTTTCCGTTGACCACTGAAACATTTTCCGTTGACTTTTGTTTTCTGTTATGCCAAACACCAGCGCAAACAAATGCAGTGTTAACAAGAAGTGGACATTCTTATGAATCACTAGATCCAACATGAGGGCTTAACCGTCCTTGCCACTTCTTGCATTGGCATAGTCTACAACAAGCCCTAAGCAGCTCTTCTTCTCATGAGTTTCCATTAACACATCCAGACACAATACACATTTCATATATCAACTCAATACCAGCACAAGAATATATATAATTTTTCTACTTTTTTACACTAAGCAGAGATTGATCGAAATGCTCTTCTTCCTAACAGTTAGGTGATTGGGTAGTCTGCCGAGTTTGGCAGGAAAACAGTATAAGGAACAGTTTGGAAGATCAATTTGGTTCTAGAAATGAACCACTTTGTGAAGAACCATGCTCTACAAGTACAAATGCCAAACTTGAAATGGTCAGAGAATTTCTGTACAGAGATTGCCTGGTGTTACCATTAATCATTGGGTCTTCCATAGACACAGTTTCTAGCATAAGCTTTGAAGCTAGCAAAAACTCTACTACAGTCTGTGAAGGCTATTCTGACACAAACTATTCACAATACTCGGTCCCACCTTTTGACAGTTCAATCAATGGACAGAAGAGAAAGCACGCCACTGAAGGAACTCAGTATGAGAATCTCATCCAACCCAAGAAGAAGGTAACTGACAGAGATGATCAATGGAGCGACGACAGAACTGAATCGAATAATTATGTAGTACAAACCAGTTTGAAGGAAACAACTTCAACACCAACCAATGGAATTCTATAATCCAATATCAAGAGTTTAATCACTTGGACTTCGCAGAAGGTGAGTGAAGTATTCAGGAAACCATATGGATATAACATCTAGGTGCTTTTCTGGAAGTGAATGTATGTTTCATATTTTTAAAGAAGTTGGAATGTGTCAAATAAGTCTTGTACAACAAGGTAGTGGGCCAAAGCAAATACAGTGATTTATTTTATAGCGATCCGGGTTTTTCCTCTCTTTATTTACTGTATTCCGGACTCGGTTCCGTGGATGTGTTGTTGTCTCATTCTCATTTCCATCCTTTACTCTTTGTACTTAAGTCTTGCGTTGTGTTGGGCAGGTTTGAAACAAGTTGGTTGTGCTTTGAAGCCAAAAGTTGATGCCCAGAATTTGGCCTTCACGCTCGAGCGGAGCTTTTGACGCTCAAGCAGGCCCTTTGTTGTTGCTTCTCTGCTCGAGCGAGAGTTTTGACGCTCAAGCGTGAATTTCCATCTCCCACTATTTTTCTCTACAGGTCTTCGTACGCTCGAGCGGGAGTTTTGACGCTCGAGCGTGACCCTTTGATTTTGTTCCTCCGCTCGAGCGGGGAGTTTGACGCTCGAGCGGGGACCATCACCTGCAAAACTTCTGGAAATGTGCAATCGACGCTCGAGCGGCGCTTTTGACGCTCGAGCGTGAGTCTGTGTCTGACGCTCGAGCGAGGGTATCCACGCTCGAGCGGGGAGACTTTTATATCAGTCCGAGTTTCACCTTTTTGGATCACTTTTTGATTTCCTTTCTCTCTTACTTTTCGAAAACCACCATTGGAGAGCACCTCACTCTAAAACTCTACCTTCTCTCTAGGATTTGATCTAATAGGAGTGACCTTCTACCCTTTGACCTTTGTAAAAAGTGTAGAATTTGTTGAGGGCTACATTTTGATCCGAAAATATTGGGGTTTGGAGCACTTCGAATTTCTTCATCTTCTTGCTTTGAGCTCTGAATTTGAGGTAGGGATAACTACTCATTTTTATGATCTTTGACATAAGTATTTAGTCATTTTGATTTAATGTTGAAGTTTGATGATTTTGGGTGTTAGGCTAAGAAGCACGGACACCTCTCCAGAGGCTACGTATCAGTGTCAGACATGCGTCGGACACGGACACGCGTCGGACACGCGGTTGACACGTGTCCGGCACGTCTGCGGAGGTGTCCCATTTTTATTTTTATTTTTTGTTTTCCGGACACGTCCAGACACGCGACGGACACACGCGGGGTGGAAAACATAATTTTTGAAACTTAAAACAGGACAAAGTGTAAAATTAACAAAAAGAAAAGGAACCTGATCAAAGGGGAGAAGAAAGAGTCGAAGGGGAGAAGAGTCGAACTTGATCGAAGGGGAGAAACCTAGATCGCGAGTAGATCGGAAACCCTAAGAACACGATCGCGAGAAGCAGACGATCGACAACCCTAGGCTTGTCAGCTCCTCCGATCTGCCTTCGATCTGCGTCGCCATGTCTCGCCTCCGATCTGCCTTCCTCTCTCTCTCTCTCTCTCTCTCTCTCTCTCGTCGTGCGTCTGTCCCTCCCGTTTTCAACCTATAAGTTATAACAATATAATTGGTTATATATAAAATATATATATCTAATTTATATTAATATAATATGTTAATATAAAATATGTTAACATATTTTATTAGATACAAATATTAACAGATTTGTTATAAAATATAATTAACAGATTTTATAAAATATGTTAACATATTTTGTATCTAATAAAAAAAAATATATATATATATAATACATATAATAAATCTAATAAATAATACAATTTGTGTCTATCTCACCCCTCTCTAATTTTTATTTTTTATTTATTTTAATATATTTTAACACATAAATAAATAAATAATATAACCCCTAACCTTTCTTTTGGTCTTAAATAATATAAATAAATACAAATAATATATTTATTTTTTAATTTTACATATAATAAATAAAATAAATAAATAAATAAAATTAGTATATATTTTTTAATTTTGCATGTAATAAATAAAATTAGTATATATTTTTTAATTTTACATATAATAAATAAAATAAATAAATAAAAACAAATAAAAATAGTATATATTTTTTAATTTTACATATAATATATAAATAAAATTATATATATTAAACGTGTCCCCAGCGTGTCGTGTCCCTCATTTTTTGAAAAATTGCATGTCCGCGTGTCTGTGTCGTGTCCGTGTCATGTCCCGTATCCGTGTCCGTACTACTTAGGTGTTAGGGTTTCTAAATGTATAAAGAGGGTTTTGTTATTTGGCTCATAAATGTGTATTTTGGGTCTTAAAATGATAGTATTGATGTTATTGAAGTTATTTTGGGCCTTTGGGTCAATATTGAGAAAAGGGGGAAAAAACCCTAAATTGTTATAACAAATTAATCCATGTAATTAATTTGGGAAATTATGGAAACATGAAATTAAGTTGCAATTAATGAAATTGGCATAATATGAGATGGAATAGTGGAGTTGGATTTATTAATCACTTACCTTTGAAAATTGTTGATAAATTATCTGTTAATGTAATTATTTTCTGTCTAGAAATAATTGCTTTGGGCTATCGGTGGAGGATAGTCTTGATTGTTGTAGACAATGCATGATATTTAGGCAAACTAAAACTAATCAATTGGATATGTCATCGAATATGACAGTTGGAATAATACCTCAAATTTATGTATTGATTGATTATGTATATGATGTGTTTATATACATTGTGTTGTGTGGGAGGAGATAGGGGATGTACTCCACGGTTTAGGGGAAGATAGGGGATGGACTCCTAAACCGGATACTGTTTGGGAGGAGATAGGGAATGGACTCCATCGATACAGCAAATATGTGTATCTATTGAAAATATTGATACAGCAAATCTATATATCATATATGAAATACGGAAGTATTTTATTTGAGATTGATACAACAATTATGTGTATCTGATGTGAAGTATGAAATGTTTAATTTGAGTTGTTATCTCAATTGAAATGGAAGTATTATTGATATGAGATGTAATCTCAATTAAAGTATATGGCCAGGTTCTGAGCCAGGGTTATGAATTGGAAAATTGGTTAAGAAATGGAAAATGAAATGAAACAAGGACACATTTGTCATGTAATTGAAATGGGTTATGAATTGATTTATGTGAGTTAAACATATATCAAATGCTAATGTTTTAGTTATTGATCATATTATGTTTAGCATATTTCTACTGGGCGTTGGCTCACCCTATATGGGACATCATTTTCAGGTACAGGTATTATGCCACCTCCAAGGACGTAGCTTGGAAGGCTTGAGGCTGTGGAACTCTTTTTGTTGTTTTTGTTGTATTACATGTATATCAAGCCAAGGGCTTATTTTGTGTAGAGTTAGTACTCTCTTTTTGTAACCAAGTGTTGACTTGGAAAGTTGTAAGCCTATAGGGCATTTACTTTTGTTGTCAACATGTAATACATTTTGTAATGAATACTCTGATGAAATGTAATTATGCTTTATTCTCTTATGTCTTAAGCATGTCAAAAATGTTTGATTGAAATGGATTTATTTTGAGGGCGTAACATATTTCACTGGGAATGCTTCATAAAAAGAATTTCTAACTAGAATGACACGGCACTATTACTTCAGAAAATAATGACAATGATGATGGATATTTTTTATGAAATAATTAGAAACTAACATGCCATGCTCTACTAGTGAATTTCTGGTTATAATTTCTGTTTGTAAATCACTACTTTTTTCATAAGTAAATACAATGTACATAAATGGGTATGTTGTAGATATCTGTGTAATATATATACACATATTGCAACTAAAAGTTCACTCTCCAAGCATGTGAATCTTTGGGTTAAATGAAACTGTTACAAGCTTATAAATTATTGAATGTTTTCTTTGCAATTAATGAATGAAGTGGCTAGACATGTTGAAGACAAGATTACATGAGATATGTTAATTGTTAAAAGTATTGATCAACCAAATTATAGTAGAATAAATGTTTTAAGAGTAGAGAACAGTTTTAGATTAAGAGGTTTTGAATATATAAGACTACAATCAAATAGATGAAATATAACTTAACAAAAACATACATAAATTAAAAATAATGAATATCACAACCCCATAGATTTTAAAAGGGTACCATTTTGTTATCTATAGTCAAATCATTAATGAGAGAAATTTGATAATGTATAATTTTTTTTTTTTTTTGTTGATAAATAAAATTTGATAATGTATATTACAACGCCTGGGGTGAAATGTAAGAACTATAAGACCAACCAATTCTTAAAATAGAAAATGTTTGGAAGTTACTTAACATGATATAGTAAGACAAACATACTTGAATTGTGGAAGTTGAGATGTATGCAATTGTAAAAAGATGTCACCCTGGTATGAAATTATTTAGGAGTGAATTCTCTAGTGTGCTGGTTTGCGGGTAGTTTTTTGATGTTCCATTTAAGCTTTGGATAGAAGATGGTTTCAGCTATGTGGCGAATGTGATTGGCAGTATACTCGATCTCATTGTAGGCTTATTTTGCCAAAGCGCGTGTATTGAAATTTAAGCAAATAAGGAGATTCCAAATTCCTTCATACTTAATTTAGGTTATGAGGACCCTTACGAAATTAAAGTTGAAGTGTCAAGGAAACCCCAAAAATGTAATGAGTGCGAGGCTTTTAGTCATTGACCAAAAGCTCATGGTTTCTAGTTCCTCAACCAAACAAAAATGGTTAGTTAAAAAGGATAAAGGGAAAACAAAACCCAGTGAATGGGCAGAAGGCCAAAAAGAGAAATGGTAAGGATGTCATGCATGCTTGCCCAAAGAAAAAGCTTGAGGTGACCTCTACGTCCACTTATCCAACTTCATCAAATATTTTTGGTGTTATCAGCATGTGTTCCAAATGAGATTCCAGGGTTGAGACGAAGAGTAAAGGGAAAAAAAAGAGAGGAAAGATGTGAGTATTTCTTAAAAGGAAAATACTACAGATGATATGATCCACAAATAGCGACAGTCACAAAGCATACTCTTTATGTGTTAAGTCCAAGAGTAGAAAAAGGAAATGGATTATAACTTGAAGTTGGAAAAACTAGAAAAACAGATGTTAAAGCTTCCACTGCTCTAATACCAAATAAGCAGCCACAGAAGGAAGTACAATCACAAAGGAGAAAACAAGATCCCTGAGGAGAATACAAAGACAAGATTTTATTTAGCACACAAGAATACAAGCTTCGAGGAGAGATGGATGGCCCTCTAGCCTCAAAACACTCCTTTTATTGCTAATAATAAAAAAAAAAAAAAGAAGCCAAGGATGAAACTAAAAGGATTATGGATGCCACTCCTTTCAAAGATGAGAACAAAAGGAAACTTATAGAGAAATTCAAATTCTAATGTTTGGTTGTGTTTTCAAAATCTATTTTTGAAAATTTACAAAAACTAGTTTGGTGAAAGAAAAGAAAAATATTATTTT
This sequence comes from Camellia oleifera, assembly GCA_022316695.1. Taxonomy (NCBI): domain Eukaryota; kingdom Viridiplantae; phylum Streptophyta; class Magnoliopsida; order Ericales; family Theaceae; genus Camellia; species Camellia oleifera. The sequence goes on from CM039317.1 coordinate 113,034,463, forward strand.
CATATAGTTCTCTTTTTGGGGACGAAAATAATTTTAAAAAATTCAAAAATAAACTAGATTGGGGTTTATTTTTGTCAAACTAATTTGTAATTTTTTGAAAAAATTTCAAAAGCAGATTTTGAAAACTCAACCAAACAAATTGCAAGGGAAAAGAAGTCATGCCCAAAGCCTTCTAGTAAGAGTTCACACTGTAATTGATATAAGGAGACGTGGGATAATGGTTCTATTTGTTTATTGTATAGTTCTTGAGTTATATATGCCTACTACTGAGCCTCTGGCTTGTGAGAAGAAGTGTTCTGGATGAGTGCGGTTTGTTTATTTATATTTTGGTTTTTGTGCTTTAGCCTAGTCCCTCGAGCTGTGAGGATTTTACTTTCTTTGTTTGGTTAGATCCTGTTTTTATGTTGCCTAAGAGTTGTGTTGCCTCGAAGGTTTATTTTTTACAGACACTTAGGGTCATGTCCAAAGCCTCATTACATCTCTCTTTCCTAGTAATAAAATTGCTCATTTACCACACACACAGAGAACAAAACTGAGAATCTGAGATAAATAAGACAAAAATGTAATAAACAAGAAGAGCAATATAAAAATAAACTAGGTGAATGTAAGTTCGAATGGTTTGACCGTTACCGGTAACTACACATATGATAAAAAGTGGCATCATCGACATTGAGGGTGTTGTTGATGAGTGCAAGCTTGTAAGCTCTTCGTACTCCTTTCAACTCTATTAATAAAGACTTGCTTCGAGTAAGGTTTTCACACCCCAAAACTTCATTTTTTATAAATTCACATGCTATAAATATGTAAGTGCATAAATTTGTTCTTAGATTTTATGTCGAGTATGTTAAATTTTAGTTGCTAGGATGAGTTAGGAAATTTGTGTATATGCTAGAGTTCTAGACATTGTGTAAATTTAATTTTATGTGCAAGGCATGATCTCATATTTGGTGACTAACAATTTTTTTGCAATTGAAATGACTTTAGGTTAATTTAGAAAATGTGTTCATGGTTAAGGCATTTTTTATTGAAATTAAATTGTGGTGCAAACTTATGTATGTAAACTTATATTTCCAAATACTGGATTTGTTTGAGCTAGAATGTAATTAATGTTGTTATGTATGTTTACTTATGCGATACAGCTCAGGAGAAGAATCTGATAAAAGTTTAGCAATGCCGGAGTTAAAAGAGGAGTTTCAGGACCAAACGAAGTGACCAATTAATTGATCTTATTCTTATTCTTAATCTTAGAGAGCATTAGAGTTTTGTTTGATGATTTAAGTGAGTGTTTCATTATGCTTTTACCGTATAGGATTAACGGAAAAGGATTTTGTAACTGTAGTCATGGATTTAATGGTATTCTTAAGGGTGACAAAATAAGGGTTTGGTACTCAATTGTTAGTATGTATATAGATTGTTAGAAACACAGCCACTTCGGGATTTTTGTTCATCTACCACTATTGATGCTTGCTTTTGTGAATTATCAAGTCTTTTTCTCAATACTCTACTGTGTTTATTTTTTTTATTTTTTTTCTCTTTGCTACTTTTTTACATTAAAGTAAGTTTCAAGTCCTTAGAAACTGCTTTTATACTTCAAGGCAAGGAGAGGGCAGCTTGACAAAAATTAACATTTTTTAGTAGATTTGACCCAGCAAGTGGCACCCTTGCATAGGAAGTGCAAAAACTTGCAAAAGGAGCTATGATTCAGTTAAGGATATGATATACATGCTTCAATGTCCAAAAAAGTAGAGATAAGCTCTCATTCCATGAGGAAGAAGACAGGCCACCACCTAGGTCTATTTTGTGGAACATCATCAAAATTCAAAATTCAGAGTATAAATTGCCACATCATTATGAGTTTTAAAATACTGATGTATTAATGTGGCTCTCTCACAATCATTGATTATGATGTAGAAATCTCCATTTCCTGCCTGCAACGGGGAGGATTTCAACCTAGCACTTTAAGTGGAAAGTGATGTTTCTCAAGCCAGTTTGGTAGAATCTTAGCCAACGGAGTAAACCTATTGCATTTTAAGCAAGAAGTTAACAACGCAAGGAAATTGAATTCATGTAGAATTTTATGTGGTGCAAGTATTGAAGCTTACAATTTTGTCCTTAAGCATGAGGATAGTTCACAAAACCATGTTGCAAATGCATTGAGTTGTAGAATGATTTAATACTTTATTGGTTGAGGTAATTGAATCTGATGCTATTAAAGGTGTTTATTCACAGAATACTTTCAAACTCGTTGTGAATCAAATATGGGGAAGATGGAAATTTTCTAATCCAGGAGCTAAATGGAAGGGGTATAATCCATCTTAGGCAAGATAAAGTTGTTCTCTTCTTGGAAGACAAATGTTATAGGCCTAGTATATGGAGGGATATTGGACAGACGAGCAATAGGTGTCACACTCATCAGTTAGCTACGGGCCAGTCACAAGAGAGTGACTTCCCAATTGCAACTGTTAATTGTGATCATGTGAGTAGGCATAGCACCTAGCACAATTCAATTATGCTGGTGGTTGATCAGTTTTTTAAGATAACCCATTTCATTCTATGTACTCGAACTGCCATGTATTATTGGCGGTCGAGATACCGTAGGAAGTAGGGGTGTAAAATAGCCGACCAACCGTTAGGTTTTTTATCAGTTTTGGTTTGGTATCCCGCTTTTGTATTTTGGACACAGAGTGAATCAAAACCAACAGAAATCCCATTTACCCATTTCAAATCTATTATTTAATGCATTAGTGCATGATTATACATAAAGTCCTCGCCAGATCTGTCATAATATACCGTAAAACTTATCCCTCCCTCCCTCCCTCCCTCTCTCTCTCACTTCCCTCTGCTCTTCTCTCCCTCTTCCTCATTGGACGATGGGTGTCTGCAATGCTACTATTTCAGTCCATCAATGGTAGAATCATAGTCATTTGTGGAGATCTTCAGGTAGGTGGCATAGTCAAGTTTAGAATGGAATTTTTTGTTGGTATTTTTTATGAAGTATGATTATCAAATTAGAATTCTAAAATTGTTTTGTTCTGATATTCACTATTTATGTTGAATTTTGGGGAAATGGAATTCAGGTTTGATTTGTCAAATTGAAACTTTCTATGCAAATTGGTTGAATCAGTGAAATACATAATTTAGTTATGTTAACTAATGTTGGAATTTGGGTTTGAATTACCAACCTCGTAAAACAACCTGAACTGAACCACACAATTCAAAAACCAAAAGATCAATTATATGACTAGTATCTATTAGAAGAAAAAAAAAGATGTATAGATCAAGCAGAGCTAGCTGAAGGAAGGGCGCTAACACGAATCAGTTTATGTGCCATTTTATAGAACTGATGTTGGACTAGGGGGTCATCATATGTTTTAGGTGAGGTTTTCGTCCACATCTCCAACGGTACCATAAGGACAAAACAAAAACATTTGTCTTGACTCTTAACCTCAAAAAGAGTGAGACCCTTTGGTAGGGGCCACTTTCTCCTATCTTTCAGAAGAGTGAGGATCTCCTGCTAGACTAGAACCTCCTCCTCACCTCTCACACACACAAACTGATGTTTGCCAAAATTGACTAGCAAGACTTGGGGGCCTCTTGCAGCTTGGTATGAAGCCATAGTGTGGTTTTCAGATAGTTTCATGGCCAATATTGTGTCCAGGGTGTGATCTTCGAGTAGTGTCATGATCCATTCTGAGAATTGGGAATCATGTGGCTTAGTGGCGAAGAGCAAAGTCTCATCCGGGTGTGGATGATGTCTTCACCTAGACCAATCGTCGACAGTCACTTATCTTCATATCATCGACATCATAAGATCCTTATCAAATTATCATAGAGAAGAATCCTAACTTGATCACAAATAATTTCTATTTCAATTGGAACACAAGGCCCACTTACATACTAAAAGGACTTCAACTTTTTCTCAATCTCTTTTTCTTTTTCTTTTTTTCTGATAAGTTACTTTACCTCAATCGCCTCTACTTTATAAAAGGCTCCCCTCCTCATTTGGATCATATATTCACCACCTATTCCTTTGGGTTGCCTTGCTCTTTACTCACGGTAATCTCCATCATCTCCAACTAAACGTTTGCAGTATCCATATCTCCAATGCTTACATTTGGACCCTCTACACCAAGAAACATAGAAAAGGTAATTCCTTGGAACATCTAATAGCCATTAAATGCCACAAACAAGAGGGAAAAGAAGACCCAAGAGACGATCATTTTTTTCAGCTAGAAAAGTGGGCAAACACCACTGAATGCTGGCTACATCCTATGCTAATATTATTCGGATTGAATTTACAACTATTCTTAGGTTTTAAAAAAAGAAAAACGCTTATACTGTTGAATGCTGGCCACATCCTATGCTACTAGTATTCTGATCGATTTTACAACTTTTCTATGGTAAGGAGGATGTTGTAGCATAGAGCACCAAATATAACTTGTTCTACTACTTTGTTGTCTGCAGTAAATAGCATGTCTACAATATCACAGTATCATATGATGTAAGTTTGACGACCATAACATGAAATTGTTGACATAACAACCCAGCTATAACTGAAAGGTCAACTTTAATAATATTTCCAATGTTTTAGGTGTTGGGAGGAGGGGGGGGGGGGTTGGGGTTGGAAGAAGAAAAAAAAGTTACGAGAAGAAGTTAAAACCACAAGGAGATTTCTATGAAAAAGTGATGCAGAACAAATTTTTGTTGTAAATCAACTCAATAAAATCCTGAACTCTTGCTCTTTAGTACCAGCACATATTCATTTTTTTAACATTCAGCTGGGCCAATCCCTAGTTTAATCCTAACAGCAAATATCCTAGACTTTAATTGCAGATTTTTCAAGATCAGTTTTTATAGGAGTTTCTGTTGATGCAACCCTAGCCTACAAATTCATCCAAATTTGGTTCTTCCATCTATAGGTTGCACAAATACCATAAGTGGTGTTTACAGGAGTCACAACATTAATCATATGCATAGAAATATGATACCTTAAATTAAGGAGACAAAATGAAAGCTGGAACAAATATACATTATTAGTAGTCAAAAAAAGTTATGAGAAAAGACATACACACTCCGGAAAAACAAATCATCTCCAAAATAAGCACATAACAAGGCCTCAATCAACGCAAAACAATACCAGACAAAGCCAATATCACGAGCAGAAACAGTAGCCCATCGATCATCTTAATTCTTCAATACACTGCAGGTACAACAACCATCAGAATGATTGCTTAAAATACTAAACCAAAAGAGAAGGAAATTTGAAAAATCAAATGTTGACCAAACAATCAAATTTCAGCCCACACAAGTATGAGAATCAATCCGACAATTGTTATTTCATTGAAATGCACTAAGGTAGTGAAAAGAAAGAGATTAACAGGAGAAACTGAACCAAGCAAGAAGAAGATTCAACCAGAATAACCATGCACTCAGCTTTAGTTTATAAGTTCAACTATTGGCTTCTAACTATAAGTTCAACCATGCATGAAATTATTTTCTAGAGTTCATTAAGCAAGTCAGCTGTTACCAAGAATTAGATAAAACATTTTCTTTCCATTTTTTTAGAGAAAGTGAAACTTACTTGTATAGATAGGCGGCAATCCCAAGAATTACGCACAACAGTATAATATCAATACAAAAATTTCGACTGGACCTCAACTGAAACAAATCAAAACTTTCTGTCAAATCCAGCAAAGAGATCTGCGACATAGCACAGCTCTGCAGCACACAAAGTGATGCAAATCTACAGAAAATACAGTGGCAGCTCAATCACCTGGTTAACAGTATGCTTTAGTCTCACATTGGTGTTCTTAAGATCAGATGCGGCCTTGTCGACCTGTAGGATGTGAAGAAATACACCATTAATAATTTAAGAATACTCGTAGCTTTAGATATTAACAGGACAGGACGAGTTCTCAAACCTTAGTGTCAATCTCGTCCATTAAAGGAACTTGCCGATCCATTTCCTGTATGAATTGCAAAGTCATAAATTGATGTGCACAAAATGGGACAAAGCAACAGATACAAATGCACAAGGCAGCAGCAAACCTCATTCAAATCATGGGCCATGTTTTTCAATGTATCCAAACCTTCTGATATCACTTCCAATCCTTGGTCCTGTGTGAACATCAAAGTAAAACACATTATTTTTATTTTTTATTTGGAATCAATAGAACAATGAATGCAGAAACCACAAAAGAACAAATCCTCATCAGAAGGAAAAAAATCATATTTCCCTACAATTAAAAAAAGAAAGGCATTCAACTCTAAAGAATTACATGCCTGCTTCATTTTCCGCATTTCATATTCTTGCCTGAATTGGCTGGACTCTTCTGTTTGCTGGAAGTATTCACTCTTGAACTGTCCATCTATGATCCAAATGAAACAAATAATTGAACAACAAATCTCAAGCAAAAGCCTCCCAAAAAAAAGAAAAAAGGAGGGAGAAAAAGAGTAGAATAAAGGCAACCAATCACCTGAATCAAACTTGATTTCTGTGCGGGAAGCTGAACCTGTCCAGCCTCCAGATTGTTTGGGAGCAGCTGCAGTCCCATCTGGTATGGCTTGAATCCTATCTGGCAGAGCAAGGACCAAATCATTACGGGCAGCAAGTTCTTCAGTCGAAAGCCCCTTAACCTGAAAGTAAGATTTATTATTGATGCAACATCTGTCAAATGGTTAAACAAATCTAATAGGCTTTAGAAGCTTAAGACGAAGGCCATGGGTGCCACGGTTATCAAGATGCTTTTTCAGTCAAAAGGAAGGGACCCATGGAAGTTTTGAAAGTCTCCAATTATAATAATATGAAGTTTGTTTGGAAGTAGCTGGACAGATCTACATGTAATTTCAATCCCAAGGGATTGACCGAAAAGTAAAGACTTGAGGATAAGATTCAATGTCTCGAGTTTGAGTCACTCTAAGGGGCTATTGAAGATTTGCCTAGTCATTAATTTCAGAACTCCAGAATTAGTCGAGGTACGCGCAAGCTGACCCGTTATATATATATATATAAAATAAAAAATAAAAAAAGAAGACGAAAAGAAAAGAAAACATTTACATGGAATTTATTAGGTTCTAAGGGTCGAGTTGAGCGTACTTCCGTAGTTTTCAATTTTCCTGAACACAGGTCACGAGGGTCGCCAATGAGTCGTATTATGGTTGAAGTTATGTTTTAGGGTCTTTCCTATAGTTTTCAGTTGGTTTACAATATTTTAATCAGCAAGGTTTATCATTCTTAGTTGTGAGTCAACATTCACAATGGAAACATGAGAAATACAGCATCTTACAAATACTTTGTTCTTTTTTATTTTTATTTTTTTGATAAATAATCAAACTTTATTAAAATCCTACAAATACTATTGTAATTCCGCAATTCAATGGAGCTGAGCTCTAGAGAACTGGAGATTATATATTTTTTATGTGTTTTGCTTCACCCTTATCAGGGTAAACTTTTCTTGCTTCCTCTACTTTTCTTCCTCCTCCTCCTTATTTTCACAAAACTTAAAAGTTAGAATTCACAGGTCACTGTTCACAGTCCTCGAAATGGATATTTCAACCCCAAAACCCTAACAAATCAAGCTTAAAAAATCCAAGAAGCTGTCACTTTTGAAACCCAACAAATTTAGAACATTCTAACATAAACTTAGAATCATAAGTTCCCCTAAACTGTTGAACAATCAGCTGAAGTCAACCTCAGTTCTATGGTTTCAAAAATATCACATAACCACAAAATTCAAATTCAATAAAGTTAAACTAAATTATCAAATTAAACATTTCTACTATAAAATCAATAGAATAATTTCAAAAAGATCGAACCTTTTTTATAGCCAATCTCTCCAATTTAGGGACTTCCTCAAGCAACCGAGCTTTGGTGCGTCGAATCTCGGCATTGATAGCAACCGCAGAGGCCCTACTTTTCTCGTTCGATGCCGCCTCCGCTTTCTACAAAATCAAAAAATCAAAACCTCCAACAGCAAAAAAAAAAAAAAAATCAAACGCAAGCCCTAGAAAATAGAACTTTTTGAGAGAGACCTGAAGAGCGGCGTCGATGTCGGAGTCGACGGCGGCGTAGAGGCGGGCGAAGGCGTCGTCAGCGGCGGAGAGGTTGAGATGTTTCTGCTTGTCGAAGTCGTACTTGTCGTATTTCTTGCAGATCGCGTCGACTCTCGTTAGGATTTCAATCACACTCATCTCTCTGGTTTCTCTTTTTGACTTGTGCTCCTCTCTCTCTCTCTCTCTGTTTCTTGTTTACTAGTTGATGGATTGTGGAGGATCACGGAGATGGGAGGAGAGAGAAAATGAAGGTTAGCTAGTGAGAGAGAGAAAGTTCTTTGTTTTTTTGATTTCTGAGGAGTTGTGGGGAGGAGACACAGCTGGCTTTGCAAAAGGAATGAAATGAAACTGCAGGCTGGTCTAACAGTTGGTTTGGTTTAGATCGTCGGTAGATTGATTTCACGTATTTTTTCAGTTTTTTTACCTACAATAAAAATCAACTCCATGATTTGAAACTTTTTATTTGGTTTAATTATGGATTGTTTTTGAGAGTTGGGTTAAAAGTTGATTTGTTATTTTTATTTTTTTAAATTTATAAAAAAAAAATGACAAGTAATGCGATTGAAAATAAGTTCAAAATTAAAATTTTGTTTTTAATTCATATTTTACTCGTTTTAGTTTAATTTAACTCAAATATTGTGTTTAGTTTCAATTTTTAAAAAAATTAATAAATATATAAGAATACAAAAATATATTATATTTTTACATTTTTATTTTTGATATTTAATGAATTTTTTAAAGATTTTTTCACAAATATTTAGGGGTGTACTTTTGTTGGAACAATCTTCACTGTATTTAAATAAATTAAATTCTGTTGTGTACTAAACAACAATCAGAATATAAAGAAGTAAAAGAAATGAGAGAATTTTGTTTGATTACAAAAATCAAACTCGTAATAAAAAATAAATAAATAAAAACAGATTTTATTTTGTTACAAAAACAAAATTAAAATCTGATTTAAATAACTAACAATAACATAATAAAGTAAATAAATAACTTACTTGATTTAATTTCTTCGAATTATAAACTGATCAAGTCCAGTGTTTGACACTGTGTCCTTAAGACAGATTCGTCCTCTCCACGGTGCTTTCAGAATTTGGACGTCTATCTCCCAGGATAAAATGATCTACTACAAACAATAGCAGCACTACAAATTGTTTGCCTAACGAACACACTAAGTGTTTATACTCTCTCTGACAAGAAAATAATGCAGCAACATGAAGAGAATGTTTTCAGAATTATGAAGGACGAAAATTAAAGATTACTAAATCCAAATGAGGGCTGTCCTATTTATAGATGGAAGGATTTGAATTGAACAGGTATGAAACCTGTTGGCTTTGAATTCAAACAGATTTGAATCTGTTGAATTATATTTCAAACAGATATCAAAAAAGGGAAGGGCCCTGTTTGGGTGTGCACTAATACCAAACCTGTTTATTTCCGGGAATGGCCCTGTTTGGATGTACAATAAAACCAAACCAGTTTAATTTCGGAAAGGGCCCTGTTTGGATGAACAGTAAATCCAAATCAGTTTATTTGAATTAAATTCAAATGTTTTTGGCTGAACAAGCCCAACCCAACCTCACACCACGCACCCGCGCCCAGGCCCAGGCCCAGCCCGCCCGACCGGACGGACGGACGGCGCGCGCGTGTGGTGATTTTTGGGTCCAATGGGTCTAGCCCATTTTGCCCATAATCTCTCCCTCAAAAACACTTGGGTACCCCTTAGGGCACACCCCAAGTACCAAACTCATGCCTTATAAACCCATTCAAAACCTCCCACCAAATCAAGGTGGGACAAGCCTTATTCAAACCTTTAAGGAATTTCCACCAAAACTCCATTTCCATGGAGTATACTTTGGCTTCAATTTCTCATTCACTCGGTAATGGTTTTGAGCAACCAAATATACCACGTGAATCACAACGCGGCATAGAACGCGTTACCACTTTGACCCGTGTAAATCGATGCACGGGGCCCACCTAAAATTTAGACCAAACTTAGGAAAAAATTCTGATTTTATCCAGAATTTAATAACCATTTCCAACACTTTTGGCCCGTGGCCCGCGAGCGGCTCAAAGCCCGCCCGCGGCCCAAGGTGGGCCCAACCCATTTAGGCCCAAGCCCAGCCCGAGGCCTTGGGCCAAGCCACCATTTTGAAGCCCGGCCCGCCCGAGGCCCAGTGTTATTTTTAATAAAAAATAATAAAATTTTGGTAGAAAAAATAATTAACAAATTAAAAAAATTTATTTAGACCTACCCAAAGCCCGAGCCTAGGCCTAGGGGCCCGGCCAAAGCCTGAATACCCCTAGGCCTAAGCTTGGGCCTGGGCTTATTTTTTGGTCCGTGGGCCGGGCTGGGCCGGGTAGATTTTTAGCGGGAGCCCGCAAGGCCCGACATGGGCTAGACCGAGCCAAAATTACACCCCTACAAATATTATACTTTTAAAGTGTATTTATGATAAATGTATTTACTTAAAATATTTTTAAAAATTCAATAAAAATAAAAATAATAAAAAAAACACACGAAAAATAAAAAATTTCAATTTTTTGAAAAATAAATTCTGAAAAATGAAACCAAACAAACTAATCTCTTTCTAGTTTATAAATATACACATAAATCTCTCATAATTTGGAATAAAGTGTAAAATTAACGGAAACTGTTATAGATAACCGTCACTACAACAAAAATACACTTTAATGGCACTACACTAGTGGCATGTTTTTAGAAAATGCCACAAAAATAATATTTAGTGACACGTTTTAGAAAAATATCACAGAACCACAAACATGTAATGCTCTAATGGCATTTCAATAAAGTGTTAATGGAAAGAACATATAAGTGACATGTCGTAGTAGTGGTAGTAACTTTGCAAAGTGTCACTAGAATAAGCTCTAATGACACTTATATCCATTTAATGGCACAAATGAATTGGATTTGGTGGCATTTATGAAGTTGTTAAAAATATCAATTATGGCATAGCAAGCGCCATTAAAAATCTATATAGTGGCATTTTTTAGATTGTAAGTCATATTTAATGGCACTTGATAGCGTCACGAATAGTGTCTACCATGACATTAAAGTGTCACTGAAAGTCTTTAACCTTTTTTTTTTTTTTTTTTTTGATCAGCAAAGAAAAATTTAATTAATCAACATGAAATTAAAGGTATAGGAAGATGAAATGCACTGAGAGAGATTCGGAAGTATAAAATACCCTTACTATTGCTACTCGCAACCATACAACCAACCCCTTAGCCTCACGATTTTTTTTTAAAAAAAAAATAAAAAAACGTTAAGAAGGACTTAACAGAAAATAAAATACAAGATTCCCACAAAATTAACCCACCAAAACACCCAAACTGCTAAAAACCTATTCTAACACCCAAGGTGGTAACCCAATAATTTTAAACACCTACTGCACTCCCAATGCTGCTGCACTCCACGCCTTTGCTGCCCACGCCTATGCTGCACACAGCCACGCCTATGGTACTGCATTCCCAAAGCCAACCACCTACCTGCTATTTTTGAAACTAAAACTTATCACCTATGCTGCTCCAACTTCCAACGCCCACCTGCTACAACGCCCAACTGCTACACGCTCCTCTACTCCTGTATGCTTCTGTGCACACTCCTCTGCTCCTGCCGAGGACATCTCCATGGCTGGAAAGACTCCCTTGACCGGAAAAAATCCATAGCCTCCATACCCACACAAAGCCCCAACCCCAGCAGAAGCAGACTGTCAAACTCCCTTGACTGAAACTATGGCCAGAAACACCTCCAACCATTGGATTTCCAAACCCACCTCTGCTACTTTATCTGCAAGCTCACCCACTCCTGACAACACTCAACCGAGACAGTTCCTTGGCCGGAAAAACTCCATAGCCAACAGCTCCATGGCTGGATAAAACTCCACACCCAGCTCCACTCCAAAACAACAAACAACCGCCAAAACACCACCATACGTCTGGATGAAGTTCACCCCTCAAACTCCCACTCGAAAAGGAGCGCTTGAATGAAATCTTAGACAAATCTGGATCAACTTCAACACCCTAGTTCCCCCCAAACAAAGCACCGAAGCAGACTCCATAGATCCGAACCCGAGCTCATCCCTCAAACTCCCACTCGCAAAAGAGCGCCCGAATGAAGATCTAACCAGATCTGACCAACCTCTATTCCAGTTCAAAACCGACCTCCTTCTACTCTGTTTTGACCCTTAAACCAAGCACCCTGTTGATACAAAACAAGCCCCTGTTGATACAATATAAGCACCCATGTTGATACAAAACAAACAAACCGAGGCACCCCCTGATGAAACAAAAGAAAAGACACCAAAGTGGAAAGAAATTATGGGAATCAAGTTTATTAGAAACAAAAACCAGCACACAAACACACAAGAGAACTGGGCCAACCGACCGCCATAGCCAAAAGCGGCGGTTGGCCGGCCAAAAGTGAGGCTCGGAGGTGGAGGTTTTTAGAGAGAGAGAGAGCTCTAGATACTAATATGTCACATAATATTACTATTTTGAAAGTCTTTAACCTTTATGGTGTAATGACACTTACAAATGTCAAGTGCCACTAAATCTTTTTTTAATGGCACTTGATAGTGTTACAAATAATGTCTATCATGACATCAAATGTCATTGAAAGTCTTTAGCCATGATGGTGTAATGGCACTTGCAATG